>JAKTQU010000003.1:0-624796 GCA_030579395.1 Aciculoconidium aculeatum
AGTGACTGGGGATTCTGTTTTACAGAGGGATACACTCTTGCAAAGCTTCTGGAAATATCATTGATTACCCTCTGGTGAGCACCCAAAGCAAGGCTGCGCACTTTTTGTAAAACAGAGCGTATGGTTTTGCATATGAAGAAAAAATATCCAAATTTAGCCAAGACTTGTTGAGCTGTTCTTTTTTAGCTAAGGGATATAGGAGACAGCATTGAATTTTTAACTAGGGGGCTTGACCACGTTTTCACGTTTGGCTTTCACAATTGGACTTATGCAATATAAACTTTAGGTATTTCCACGGATATTTCAAGTTATGCTTAGTTAAAAAAATGTTGGCCAGAAATATATTAAGCGAATGAGCACGTCATATCAGTCCTATTTGATATCGAGCAGAGATATTTTTTTTAATAAGCCTTTGGTCTGCTTATACTCATATATTTCCCTAGTTAAATTAAATTTTAGTAATTAAATTTTAGTTATTGAACATTAAATATACTTTATATGTTAAGGTTAAAAGTCAAAATTTTCTAGTACAATTTTTGCAGCCAAACTTGAAACAAAATTACATATCACTTCTTTTTATTACTTCTCTTTTAAATAACCATGGAACAGATAAGATTTCAGAGAAGACGTGTTAAACGTATTTGTGAAGATAATGGGTTTATCTGGTTCTTCAAGAACGTGAACTGTATGGCAATGAAACAGAATCTGGCAAAGGAGAAACACACCAAATGTGACCTGTCAGAGAGTGCTTCAGTCAGTTCAATTGAATCTACCAGGGAAATAACCCAAGACATTGATGTTGAAAATACCCTGGAACATCTGTTGAATGAATATGCTTTTGAAGGAATTGAACCTAAACAGATCCACCAACCTCAATGTCAACCTGAATATGAAAGTACGTGTGTTCAGATGCAATCATCGGGTTCGGGCTCTTCTAATTCTTCAATATACCTTTGCAGAACAATCGATAGAGACGCATATTATGGACAATCAAGTTCACGATTTACCTTTACCAAAGCTCCTTCAACAAAAGAAAGAATGAATGCTTCTAGGGAATGATACTAAATTCAATTCTTGATCAGATCAGTATACTTACACTACAATTGAATAGAGTTTATCTATTGAGTTATTTTATTGCTTTCAAACATAGATCTACTAGGTTATACAAACAAGAGGAATATGAACATGGAAATACTAAGTGTCATAAATGACCAAATCTAAAGATCATTTGCTTCATTCATTTCCCTATTTCCCCAAATACTGTGCAACAATGTCCTTGACACACTTGTCTAAAGAAATAAACTCGTACCCCAACAATTCTCTGGTCATCGAGTTATCCACTTTAGCCATTGTAGAAACATCCTGAGGACCGGTACCTGGAGTTCCTACAGGAGCCTTTCCAGGATATTCCTTGTTGATAATGTCAGCCACCATTTGAACACTGAAATGCCCGTTCGACATAAAGAGTCTCTTGCCCACAGCCTTGGAGGACTCAATGGCAAACAAATGAGCCTTGGCCACGTCTCTGACATCCACAAAGCCACCTTTGTCATTTTCAAACTCCTTTGCCGAGAGTAAGTCCAAAACAACTTCGTTGGAAGTGTTCAAAGGACGGTCCAAAGGATATGCCTGTGGACCAAAGACGTAAACCGGGTTCACCGACACAAACTCGAAAAGAAGAGGGTGTTTCATCAAGAAGTCCCAGACATACTTTTCCGAAAGCGACTTGGCGGTGTAATACGCACCAACAGGGTCGTTGGTGACGTATTCGGTGTTCCAGCTGGATTCGTCAAAGGAAAGTGCAGAGTTCTGCTCGTCCAGGGCAGAATAGACTGCCGCGTCCGAGGAAGTCAAGACGAATTTCTTCAACTTGAAAGGCGAAGCCTGTATGGAGTCAAGAATGCTTTTGATTCCGTCCACGGCAGGCTTGATAAGGTCATTTTCCGGGTCCTTGGTGTTGTAGAAGAACGGCATGGCAGTGTGGAGGAAATAGTCCACATCTTGTGTAAGCAAGGGAGCAATTGATCCAGGAACACCCAAATCAGGAACCACTTTGTAGGAGAAGTTTGCAGAATTGACAGCCTTGGCCACGTCTTGGCCCTTGGAGTCCGATCTAACGGTACCAATGACAGTGTAGTTGTTAGCAAGAAGGAGCTGGACTATGTGCTGGGCAATGAAGCCGGAGCATCCGGTGATGAGAGCGGTAGGCATAGGTATAGAAGACGTGTTTTGTTTCCAGGCTCAGCAGAGTGGGCACTTGGATCTGATATACTGTTCGCCATGGGCCGCTTGCGCTTGCCCAATTGGGGAAATGGACGCGGGTGATCGCGCAATTGGCGATTAAATGAATGATAAGTGAATGGTAATACAAGGCGGAATATCTCCAATGCGTCGCATCACAACACCTATAATGGGATAAGTCAAGCTGACAAGCCTCTGAAGTATCATTGAATCAAATCAAGAATCAAATCAAGAATCAATCAAAAAATCACTTTCTCCTGTGTACAAGTCGCGCCAGATGCGCTGATAGGGCAGGGGCTAAACTCCAGATATTTCCATGGGTAAGCCAGGTTTGCATCTAACAATGCCCCCTCAGCTTTTATTTATCCATCTCTCCTAGATCGCAACAAGTTTAAATTATTGTGTACTTGAAGTTATTTGGTATTTCTCACTTCAAACTTATCTGCTACTGAAAGCAAACTAATAAAGAACTTACAGTAGTTACATGTATTGCAAAAATAGCAAAATATACTGAAGGTCTGGTTACAACTTTTGTAAAAATATTGTCAGACGACTGGGAATTTCAAATTCTATTATGCATACAAGTGGTTTTATCTGGCATACTTGATATCACTACTGATGTGTCATTCAGTGTACTGGGAAGAAAAAGCAACCTGAGCCAATCCTGGTACTTGATCTTGGTTTATATATAATAGAGTATGGAATGCAGAAGTTAAAGATAGTATCTTATTTTGTCTTACTTTTGAATTTTCTCTTTTGAATTTTCTCTTTTGAATTTTCATTCACTTTCACTTTTCATTTCACTTTTCACTTCACTTTTCATTTCACTTTTCACTTCACTCTTCACAACATGATAAGGATTTTCTCGATAAGGATTTTCTCGAGAAGTGGCTCAAGTAACACGATTGTGGCTTTGAAACTTCCAAACCGTCTATCAGGGAGCTTCTTTAAATGAATTTACGATTATAAATTGCCGGACCGAGGTGTAAAATAAAAAAAAATAAAGTCTGTACGGCTCAAGAAGAAATTATATTTAGTTAAATCTAAATTTTCATACTGATATCCTTTATAAAATATTCAAAGCTAACATGAACGTTTGCTTTAAAGCTGGATAAGATGGTTCTTTTAAGTTTACTATGTCAGATTCACTTTCCTATGAATTCTAATCGGTCTACTTGAATTCATCGAGATGTATATTAGAATGATGATCAGTTTATTCACTCAGAATAAGTATCACAGCAAAAAAGCCCTTAAAATAAACGGAAATGGAATTTCACTCATGTTTTGTTGATTTCTGTAAATTTATTGTTAGCTGCAAATTGGAGAAGAGCACAAAACCCACATGCTAATCACAGGAGTTTGGGTCAAGGGCTTCTAGAAAGATGAATACAAAAAAAGGTTTACTATGCAACTCTATAAAGCCAAGAAAGACGCGGTCCAGGAATTTCTCTATTGTGTCATTGGGTACATTTCAAGGACACGAAGGCAAAGAAAGACTTGCGATTGGCCTTCGTTAAATCATAGGGGTATTCTAGTGGAGAGATCTTGATTACTTGCACAAAGATGTAACTTTGAGAATTGCTGTAGCATGGATTTCTTGAGGGTTCTGTTAATATGTTAATCTGTATTCTGTATTCTGTATTCTGTATTCTCTATTCTGTGTTTGGGATATATCGTATGAGATTATCTCGGCTGAATACAGGTTGTTTAGTCGCCGTACGGCATATGTAATTATGGTACAGATCTATAAAAACCACTTGACACCAGATATCCCTTTGTATTGTGTCAGATAAAGAAGACTAGCAAGGTAATTATTGCAAGGGATGGAGTTTGGGGGTTTTCTGATGATCCCACCTCTATGTTTCATAGCGGATCAAACAGACAATGTATATGTTCCACCCCTATATGAAGCCTTTCATCAACATGGTCAAAGCATAAGCCTCGTATAACGTTGTTCAAAACTGTAAAGCTGTGGCTTAACGTTGGCTTGGCTATATTTGTTGAGTTTTAATGGGTCCCTGCAAGGCTGAGAACCAAAAATAGAGCAGTGACACGGGTCAACGCTTGGGTTTGCCGATATGTTGTGATTTCATACTCTTCACTCTAACCTACACAAACTCATTAAGTATGCATTCCCCGATATTCTAAATATGATGCAATTAAGACAAAGGGTCAAAGAAACTCTCTAACTTAGTTCCCTTGAAAACCCTCATGCCCATGGTGGAGCCCTTTCTATAGTTCATGTCGAGTCTGGCACGGACAAACCTGTGGTTGACTCTGTGGAAGCCCACGGGGAGCACCATCAAGAGCGAGTACATGGCAATTGAGTACCACATGCCCACGTAGAGATCAAGACGCCAGTGGTGGTCCAAGTAGATGGTGGCCCACCACTGGATGGCTACAAACAGAATGGCAAGGATTTTAGGCACAGCCCAGCGGCCATAGTAACACACAAAGAAACACGTTTGCACCGCCATGGCGGAGTGGAGCGACGGGAGAGCTCCAAACACAATGGGGCTGGCGTGGAAACCATTGGAGTTCATGTGGGTGCCCAAGGCCACGTCCACTCTGGTCAAGCCGGCCGCGTATGCAGGCATGTCGTAGGAGGCCACTTGGTCCTCGCCGTACATGTGGATAAACCAGGGAGGCGCGTTGGGGAAGAGCAAGTGGGTGAATACACCTGCAATGTTCTGGCAGCCGAGGGCGATGGAGAAGAGCTTGAGGGCCCCGGGCGGCTGGAACACGTAGAGCCACACCGCGGTGATAATGGGCGCAGTGATGTGGGCCAACACGTATGAGGTCCATGCAAATAGGTCCTTTTCGAGCTGGATGGGCTCTCTAAAGAAGTAGGCCGAATTGAGGAGAAACCACGAGAATGCTAGTAAGAAACAGGGAAACAAAAACCACGAGTTTCTTGGTTTCGGCAGCGTGGGTTCCAGCATCAAGTCCTTGGTGAGTTCGAGCGAGTCAGTGGAGTCGGTGGCGTCGGACGAATTGCCCGAGTGTAGGGCCATTTCAATGTCGGAGCACTTGTCATTTTGCTGAGCTGTTTGCTTCATGAACGCTCTCCATAAAAAGTAAGCAGCCGCAGCAGAAACAAGTATGGTCATTACACTCCCGGCAAGGTCATCAAACATGTCCTCGTCCAAGTAATAGGCCAACTTGACATGTATGGGTGGCCTGATGGATGTGGGAATTAAGCCGGCGTTTTTGAATATCATCAACCAGATGAAAACAGGCAGGAAGTTGATCCAGTAGTTGAGTAAAAACTGGAAGATGTTGCGCCCGTTTAAGCCGCCCCAGAACACCAGCAGGAAGAACTGGAACACACACTTGATCCCGTCTAGCATCAAAGAAAGCATCTTACAATCTAAAATTATTTTTGAAAACAGAGATAGTAATATAAACCTTGCAGCTTTGAGCACGGACACTTTTCTTTAAAAAATATTTCATTCACAAGAAATCCAAAGGTTATGACCCAGGGGACGGCTAGAGGAGGTGATTAGGAAGGTGATGGAGAGCACAGGGGAGAGGAGGTGGTAGTGGTTATAGTGGCAGTGTTAGTGGTAGTTGCAGCGGCAGCTTTACGAAGGATCTTCATGTGGCAGCTCTTATTCAGATAACGGTGTTCGTTTTGAGTGCCAAGAATGTACTTGAATGATTTGCAACTCACACGATTAAGCATCGGGTTTAATTTGCTCAAATATCGGTAGAGATGCTTGCCAATAAAGCTGTTGGCGCTTAAATCAGAGAGACAGACCTCGGGATATTGACCCACGGATAGAGTTTAAGAGATAAAATTTGCCGAAGCTTGAAACAAAAAAAATGAATACAAAAAAATGAATACAAAAAAAGATTACAAAAATTACAAAAAAAGAATTACAAAACAGAACATTCTTCGCTGGCCTCATTTTCTTCTCAACCAACAATCCTCATCCCCTGCATATATCCCCGTAGCTAGATAACAATTTAATTTATTTATCTCCTCACTGCCTTGCTTTCCATCCACATCATTGGTCCCACGCTCCGCCTCCTTTTCAGCACTGCTTGAACATGGATGTAACATTGCATTTGGATATTATGTAATTTAGAAAATGGTTATTGAACAATACTCTATTTGAAAACAATACTCTACTTGAAATTTAGGGCCAGGTACCTACCCGACCAAATTGCTCCTTCGATATGTTTGTGAGATGCCGCCGCAACTTCCAACAAATAATTACCCCAATTTACATTGAAATAATTATGTAATAGCAAGTAGGGGCCGTCTTGCTGCAAAGGTTCTGCTTTTTATCGTTGGGCTTCGTTTGGACATTGTTTGGACATTGTTTGGACAACGTTTGGACAACGTTTGGCCTTCGTTTGGGTGCTGTGTTTTGTATTAATTTGAAATTATAGAGATATTTTTTTTCACACGATATTTACGTTCTTTTGTTTGCTTGCAGTTGGGGTTTTCTGGAGCAATAGTACTATTTCCGGAATAGCAATGATACAAGATCCTAAGGCAACATCAGGTACATGATGAAATGCAACCCTATATAGACAGATATAGATATAGACAGACATAGACAGACATAGACAGACATAGACAGACATAGACAGACATAGACAGACATAGACAGACATAGACAGAGACATAACAGACACACAACATTACTAAGACAATTGACTAAGACAAATTGACTAAGACAACTTTAGTAAGATAAAATTAGGAAATACAAATTTTACTAAGACAACATAAGACGCATCATTAGGATATATACGTTAGGATACATTAGGATACATTAAGATATACCACATTTACTAGGACAACATATAATCTTTTAACACATCCAACATTGCATGAATATTTTGTCGGACTTCATTACAACTCCTCCTACTCTCCATTTCACTAACATGATACCATTAAGCCCACCTCTCACCAGCACCAGCACTTTAAATATCTAACAAGCGAATAAAACAAAACTAAGTATATCAACTCGCAACTTAAAACAAGTTAACTGAGTTAACTAGTTTCAGTTAAGCAAACAGAACTGAATGAACAAGTTAATTCAGTTAAACAAACAGAACTAAGCGTAACAACTCGCTTCGCTCGTTGTTACACTTCCCCACAAATGCATCAAACTGCGTAAATTAGCTGTCATTATTGCACTAACGATGTTTATGGTCACGTGACCAGAACACCTCCCTCACCCCCCGGGATCTGGGGAAACCACGCACAAAATCCTGCCCTCGAAATCCCGCAAACCACCGGGCATATATAAACACCTTTACTCCACAATTCGCAGCCCCAGGTGCCCTGTTTACACACAAACAGCACCAGCACCAGCATCAGAACCACCACTAACAACCCCACCCCCAACCATGACCAAACGTCTCTCTCTCTCCGAGAAACTCAACAGGAAACCCACCTCGCGAGCGTGCAACTTTTGCCATACAAAGCATCTCCAATGCTCCCACGACAGACCGTGCAAGAACTGCGTCAAACGAGGCCTCCTGGACGAGTGTCGCGACGTGGAACGCAAACGGGCCAAGTACCTCAAGAGCAAGCAGGCAGAATCGGAAACGGCGCTCCCTGAAACGGCCGTGCCTCTGCTGCCTCTCAGTAAACGGAAATTTTCAGATGTGGATTCGGAGCCAGGCCCGACCCTTTCTGCTGTAGCCAGTGTCCCTGTGCCGCGTGCTCTTCTCGAGTCGCTACACTCGGCCATATCCCCGGGACTTCCTCAGCCGTCCCCAATCAAGGTGAAGAATGAAAATTCCATCAGTGAGTCGATGGATGAGTCGAAGAATGAATCAATGAAGAATTCCATGAATGAGTCAATGAACGACTCAATCACCGACTCCATGAACGAATCTTTGAACGACTCTTTAATCCCACCCAAACCACAAGAACACATCCTCCATCAAAGCTTCAGCTCCACCTATCTCAACCAGGAGTACCTCATGCTCGGCGATATAGTCTTCCTGAAACCGTCTTCACCGTCTTCCCCCTCCCACGACAGCGCATACCTGGACCACCGGTTCCCGCCGCGTGACCGCTCCATCACCACATCCCGTGAAAGCTCCGTGTCCCATCCTCGGGCCCGTAGACCCTTCATCTCGCTCTCGTCCAAGGAAACACCCAGTGAGTACGTGTCGCCGCTTATCTCCCACCACATCTACCAGACCGTGCAGGACATCTACCTGAACAGCGTGCTCAACTTTGATTACCCGCAGTCCTACCACTCCCTAACCTACTTCCTCAAGAAACGCTTCCTGGGAAACAACCTACCCGCAGAAGAGAAGCAGCACAAGCGCCAGAACCTCCTTGTGATCCTCAAGCTCATCGCCAGCTACAGACCCACCTTCATCTCGGCTCACAAGTCCTTGCTCAAGCCCTACGACTTGCAGTTCTTGGAAATGTCCTTCCAGCGCTGCCTCATCGACTACGAGAAGCTCCTGCAGTTGAACTCGCTGCCCACGATCATCTGGCGGAGAACCGGCGAAATCGTGCTGATCACAGACGATCTCCTCAGCATCCTCGGCTACAACTTGGGCGATATCTTGCTGAAACGTACCTTCATCGTGGAGTTGATGCACGACGACGACCTGATAGTTAATTACTACCGTTTATTCAAATCCGTCGCCGTGGGTAACTTGCACTCGTCGATCATCACAAAGTGTAAGCTCATACGAAGTGCTGAAAGTATATCCAGCCCCATGCATGACGAGTACATTGAGTTTTGCAGTGTCTGGACTGTCAAGAGAGACATTTTCGACTTGCCAATGTTGATAGTGGGTCAGTTTTTGCCCATTCTTGGCGTTGGTGATGGCGTTAGAATGTACTAGTTCCTGTTAGCTATTAATTTCATATTTATTCTGAATGTTTTGTATATGCTTGGTGCTTATTAGAATAGCTCAGCTTGATTACTTTTAGTTCAGCTTCATTACTTTCTTATAGCTCCTTGCTTTGCTCGTAGCGATTACACAGGGTCTGCGTAGAATAAAGAGTACAGTAGATGTTGTATTCGATTGGAATGTTACGAGCAATTGTAATGTACAGATGCCAGGCAAGAATCTCGGCTAGTAGAACTAAAGTCGTACAATCTCAAAATAAGTAAAGAATGGTCTTAGAGGTTGAAAGTCATTGACATAAAATATATATTTTCCAAATAAAATGTATATTTTCCAAATAAAATGTATATTTTCCAAATAAAAGGTATATTTACCAAATAAAAGGTATATTTAGCAATAGATGAATATTTAGCAATAGGTGATTAGCAAACCCTAGAATATGAAGTGAGTGGGTTTAACTACAAAATTTTAAACTCGAACTTGAGAAAACAGGAAATTTTGGTTTGGCTGCAAAATTTACTCAAAGTATTTTTCACCTTCATAATTTTGCAAGAAATTATACAATTTAGTGAGATGTACTTTATATATGGCATTAGAATGGCATAAAATGTGTGCTTATCTAGAAATAAAGATTATTCATTCATACTTGATAATCCAAGAACTACAACAGAAAACACAACTAAAATAAATACCTCGTACAAGGTATTCAAAAAATAATGACTCCTAGGCGGTTCGAACGCCTGCATCTTTACGATAGTAGAACTTGAGTCTACCGCCTTAATGTTGTATATAATGGTCTCTCTCGGTATAGAGCACGTGCCTATAGGGCACGTGCCACGCAGTGAGAGTATATAAGGCCAAGTCTGAGTAGGACTTGAGACTTTAGGCGTTTATAGAGTTAGGAATAGATGTAAGAGGTTATGTACCTCTGAAGACCGTAGGGTTCTAGGGGAACTGATAGGGGATTATACAACACTTAACCACTCGGCCAAAGAGCCACTTGATGAAAATGTTTATTCCAATGGTTGAGAGCAATGTGATCGAACACAGTTGCAGTTGGGGTCTTTTTGAAGAATGTTCTAATACGGCGAATTCAATGCAGTTACGACCTGGTATTCGTCTTTAGTTGCCTAGTTGCCTCAGATGGATTATTATATAGGATGATTACTATTACTTGTGCACATTATCTGAGTGGGCAGTTTTCACCATTTGTTAAGTTGATTTGTCTAGTTATTAGTTGATTTATGTCTAGTTGATGTCTAGTTATTTCCCGGTAACCATTTCTCTTTATTCTTATTGGATGGATCCTATTTGCGTGCAATTCTATACTAATACACTCGTAAAATCGTCCTTTCTAGAACAATGGTGATCAGGTTTATTTGTAGAATAGAAATATACCTAAGGGGTGCCTTTGTTGGCGCAGGGGAATGTATCGTGTATACTTTCAAAGGTAATCTTCCTGAATCACTTGGCAATCCGATTCGTCAGGGCATACCACCTGTGAATGTTTGGCCAAGCTAGGTTTGGGAAAATGTATGAATACATAGTGCAGTCTAGTTTTCATATCTGGAAATGTTCATACAATGAACTCTCAAAGAATTAGTGAATAATTCTCAATCAAAGAATGAAATTGAGCCAAGAATTGAAGAAATTGAATAACTCAATTCAAGAATTGATGAAATTTATGAATAACCCATCGCTTCGCTCGTAGCCCTAAACTGGAAGACTAAAGTACGACGTCATGAGATATACATAGTTTATCCTCTGTAATGTGAAACGGATATTTCTTGTCATGATCACGTAAAAACATGTGATGGTTAACTTGTGGTATGTGATTTCACCAGATGATTTCCTCTTGGGCGATGGATACCCGATACATACATGGACAGTAAGAGTCCGTGCCGATGGGTAGCCTCAGCAAGCCAAGAAATTAAGTATCGCTCGTAATGGTATACAAGGTACGTATAGACTCCGAGAGTTGCCGAAATAGTGACTCAGGGTTATGACGAAGACACACGGATGATCCAATACCCGAAGTATCAGGTTAGAATAATAGCTTGATGATCAAAAAGCTTCCAATCTGGGGTTTATACTTAGCCATCTTACATAGTATATGGATTAGCGCTCAACTCCACGAACAATGTTTCATTCATAGCTACTTGTTTCTACGTACATGACTTTAAAAGAGAAGTTTAACGTCTAATTGACACATATTCTTTGAAAATAATAAAAAAAATTCATAAATTTGATAATTCCCAGAAAATCCTCATTTCTCCATTTCGGAGATGAAGGAAAACTCGGAGAAGAGAAAGAAGAAGAAACAAATAGACTATTTCGTGGAATTATCAACCTATTTTGCTAATAGGAATCGTCAGTAAAGCCATAAAGGCAGTTATGGTGTTACTAAAGAGAAACTCAAAATTGAGCCAGATATTGGTGACAAAAATTTCAGTTGCATTATTAGACGATTAAAAGGTGATTGCATGTCGTAAGGAATCTTGTTTTGAAACATTCTGTTCGATATATTTTAAAGAAGAGGTTTTATGGATATTTACAAGGCACATTTAGGGACAATTTACATTCCAAAGCGCAATTCATTCAATTACGGCTTCAAATATTTTCTACCCCTTTAGTAATATTCTTACCAATGTTTTCATATAGCTTTTGAACCTTGGCTCGATGATGATTTTTGGGAATGTACATGGAAAATGGGAAAAATGGAAAAATGGAAAATTCATAATAAACCTCAATAGTTATGATCAGCTAATGATTAAGTGTCCTATTAATGTACAGCCATACAATTAGTACAATGTACATTCACAAGTCACTAGGTATGCATTCATTACCACAGTGATCATAATATGGACCGTAATAATCCTTTTACAAGACTGGTTAAATAAGCCAAGTTTCCTGGACAACGGTAACCCCACGATTCGCTAATCTCCAGAATCATATTTGCTTGGGGGAATGTGGATGACGTCCCCTATGTCAACTTGTTTTTAAATACCAAAGATTCCTGCTCAAAGGTATGACAAATACTTTACCACAAAGCCCAGTGATAATTGTGCATATCAAAAAGCTGCCACTATGTACAATGACAATGCCTCAATTTAACAATAGCCTTCTATCCAATTGTGCAGGCTGCATTGTTAAGCAATTAATTCTCTACATGATCTTATCCAACAGAAGATGAATTGTCAAGCCATCTTCTCTTGCATTATATAGGGTTTTCATAGATTGAGTGTGTAAAAAAACACTTTTTTTTATTTTTTTTATTTTGCAACCATTTTGTAGACGCCACTTGCGGCATTCATATGCGGGAAAACATAAAGGAACTGGAAAGTACTGGCGTGAAAACAGAACCACACAGGTTCAAGCCAATTTTAAGAAAGCTGTGGAAGCAGTATTCAGAAACAATCATTACCAGTATTCAATCCAAATGATTACCAGTATTCCAATCACCAGCAAGAGTTGTCCAACAAGTATCTTTGAACACCCATAAAAAACATTTACAAAATAGAAACAATAAACCCGTGCACAATGGGATGACACGCACCCAATAGGAAGCCATTGTTAGCCTAACTATTGTTCAAGAATAACACCACCTGTGTCAGTTATGCTTTTCCAGTGGGGTGTGACCATATGCAGGGTGGAGTGAGGTGAAGATGGTGGATTCAAAAAAGGATTGAGACTCGTGGGAGCACATGTAGTGTGTGTACATGTAGATGTATGTATAGTATCACCTCTTTGCTTCTGAAGTATTGGCTCATTTACTATTGAATGTACGGGTTTATCAACCCCATTTCGCTTGTCACCCCATTTCGCTTGTCACCCCATCTTTCAACTGGTCACTCCACTTAATCACCCCACCAAATCATGCAACATTTTGCAGAAGGTTATTTAAAACAGTATATAAGGCAGTATATGTATGGAATAGCTATAGTATTTCTTCTTCTCCATCCAACAAATATATTCAAACATGTCCAAATTACCTACTGCTCTTCCTAAAGTTTCTGCAAACGGCGCCTTGTTAATCGGCGGTGTGTGCTATTCTATGGGAGTCCTTTACATGGCTACCAGTTATTACAAAAACCTGTCTTTGAGGAAGATTTATGTGGATCTGGATAAGAACTATGGTAACATCCATATCATGCGTCACCGTGCAACTATCCAGGATTAAATGAAACCCAAGGAATGATTCCTCATGCTAACGAAGATACCAATGAAAATGAAACGGTGCTCTAACGAAAAATAAGTATATTCAAACGTAATTACGTATAACGAGGTATGTAATTAATTATAACCTAATTAAGTATATTCAATAATGATGATTAAATGAATAGATTGTGTAGATCAAAAACGTGGGTGTGTTACAGCAACGAATCAACGGCCAATGCATTTCGATTGTAACTATTAGTTAAAACTTGGATTACTATTTGTAACTCTTTGCAACTCTTTGCAACTCTGTATCTTTTTCTACAGCTACCATGGTCTTATCAGAGAACTTAATTGGCAATATTCTCTGATGCTTATATCTTCTTCGCGCCAGCAGCGCATGGCTACGTTTTTCGTATTTGTTCAAAAAGCCGCCTAAATAGGAGCTTCTCTTTTGGTATCTCTTCGTTAATTTTGATCCCCGGAGCTGCTGTCAACCTCTCGCAAGATGGAATTTAAAACGGATAGCTTTCAAAATGCAGAATACGTTAACGAAGGTTCTCAACAGGAAATGTGATTGAAAAGATTACTAAACTCGGTTCGTATAATGCTGCGATACCTGTAGGAGATTAGTTCATTGGGATACATATGAACCTTGTTATTCCATCTAAATAGACTTTTTAATCTATCCTCCAACACATCAAATCTCTTAAACAAATCTCTCAAAGTAATATCACAAACAAGGTACGACAAACAGGTGAGAAAACGTGGTTCCCCCAAGCCCAAAAGGAGCTGTGTGTTGAGGTAAAGCAGCACTTTTGTCCTCTTGAGGAGCGGTGAGATCCGGGAGAGCATTCGTATGCAATTTCTTCAAAGGCTCATCGCACACCGCATAGACTTTCCACTACACCATCTCCTCCACCTCTCTCTGCATTATTACCAATTTACCACCACAACTATCGACAGTACCAAGATCGTAATACCACCCGTTGCTATAACCTCAGATAACCACAGCTGTACCATATAAACAATGCACTAAACCAACGCAGGACAAAACAAAACAATATATCGTTCAGTTTAACCGACTCTACAGTTGTTTGTGGTCCCTGACTACGGCCACACGGCCCGCATACGAAAGAACCACACCACATTTCCCGTTGCCCCAGAGAAGAAGCATGTTTCACATGCCCACCACAAGAACAAATAATACTCTCCAAGACGGGGTTTGGGATGTTTTGCTTTCATTCCCAAACGAACTAACCCTGCTTTGCAAACAAATGCGCTTTCTCCTTCTCTCTCATCTCTTCCACTTGGTAACTCAAGCAGATGCAAAACTGAAGAAGGAAATAGAATACAAAAAAGTGGAGATTGTTTTTTTTTTTTTCCCGGTCGTGGCGGAGAATGTGATGTGGTGATGGGCCGTGTGGCATTGGTATGTGGTTGTATTTGACTTTTGTTGTCCTGCAATGGTTGGAATCCACATTGGTTACTATCCCCCGTCATGGTTAATCTTTGTATTGCTTCCCATGCCCCCTCTTAATCTTAATATCTTTGGTTTGTGGCTTCACAACACCTTCTTGCATACTATACTTTTATGCTTAAAGTTTAAAGTTTAGATTAGAATTTGTACATTTGGGTTCTTATCCTGAAGATAACCAACCTAACCAACCTTATCGTTATATCTGAATTACACATTAATTAATTACTTCATTACTAATTTTCATCTTATCCGTTTATTTATTTCATTTTTTCATGTTATTATCAATATTTATTTCATATTATTATTAGTGTTCATTATTAGAAAATACTCTTCATACATTAAACCTCTCTATGCAATTCTCAGATCTTCTCTTCTAGAGTCCTTGAAGATACCATGACCTCGCCCTACACCCTCATATTCTATAAACTCGCCTCCCGGTCACGTATATTAAAATTTTCTTAACAGAAAAAGTTGTAAGACTTGACAACCCACGAGGTCTGGTTCATGTATTCTCTCTCGTCTGCAATTTCTTGCTTCAACACCTCGACATCAATATCTCTTCTACCAGTGTCCAAGTCGATATCGATCAACTTGACCAATATTTGATTCCAAGTGCCTCTGTAAGTTTTGTGCGCAAGCATCATAAAGATCATCAAAGGCAAGGACAAACAACTTTGCCAGAAGCCAATAACTTGAGCCTTGCCATCTCCTGAAACGGGATAAAGAGAAACCCAGATTTCACCACCGACAATGAACAACAAAATGATAATGGCAGAGTAGGATCCAAAAGTTCCCATTGGAGATGGGAAGATGACTTCGTCCAAGGATCTACCTTGGGCGTGTAAGGCCCATCTCCATCTCAAGTGAGTAAGACAGATGGCAGCCCATGTGAAAAATGAAGACAAGGAACAGATAGAGAAGAACCAGTTGAAAACAGAACTTTCACTGGAAGCAGAAACAAGGAAACCCAAAAGACCAAACATGTTGGTGAACATGATGGCAAACATTGGTCTACCAGCCCTGTCAATGTAACCAAAGATGTTTGGAATCAAGCCCTGGACAGCCAAGGAAGCCAAGGTACGGGAGCAACCGTAGACAGAGGAGTTACCGACAGAGACAACAGCAATCAAAATGACAGCATTCATAATGTGTGGAACAACCTTGATACCACCGTTTTGAATGGCAATAACAAAAGGAGAAGCATTGATACCACTACCGTTCAACAAGTTATCGTCGGTGTAAGGAACAAGACAGCCGATAATGATGGCAGTCAAGATGTAGAAAATAGTAACTCTCCAAAACACCTGCTTGGTGGCCTTTGGTAAGGATCTACGAGGGTTTTCGGTTTCGGCAGCAGCCAAGGCAACCAATTCGATACCACCAAAGGAAAAGGCGGCCGAGATAAAGACCGAACAAATCCCCTTGAACCCGTGATTAAAGGAACCAGGGTTGTGCCAGTACTTACCACCAAGGTAACCTTCATCCCCGACACCACAAATGATGCACAAACCAAGGATAAGGAAACCAATGACAGCAAGCACTTTAATCAAAGAAAGCACAAATTCTGCTTCACCATAACCCTTGACACCGAAAAAGTTAATCGAGACAATAACAACGTAGAAAATGGCCACCCACACCGCCCCATTAATACTCGTGTTCCAGTACTGGATGGTAAGAGCACAGGCAATCAATTCCGAGGGGAAAGAAACCAACCAAGAGATGGCATACAAAATACCCAAGGTGTAACCAATAGAAGGGTCAAGAAATCTGGAAAAGAAAGCATTAAAAGAACCGGAGACAGGAAATTGGACGGAAAGCTCACCAAGAGCATTCACCACACAAAGCATCGAGTACCCAACGAGCAAGTACCCAATCAAAACAGAGCCCGGACCACCAGAGGACAAGGCAATACCAGAACCCACAAATAAACCAGTACCAATGGAACCACCAATGGCAATCATCTGCAAATGTCTGGACTTCAATCTTCTAGCCAAAGGATGTCTGGCCGAGGCCAAAATAGACTTTTCGGCTTCGGTTAAGCCAGTGGTGTCGATGCCTTCTTGTTCAAAGTCAATAGGCTTGAACGAATCAACGAAACGAGAAAAGGCAGTGCCTTCCTTGACGGTTTCGTATGTGTAGACGGACTCGGCATATGAGGTATTGGAATGGTGTGAGTTTCGTGGCAGAGATCCGTTTCTGTAGCTAAAAGCATCGGATTCGACGGACCCACCATGGTCCTTAGGACCTATGCGTTTCTCGGACATATTTTATTAAAGTCTGGGTCAAATATATTCCTACCGTTCCTTTAATTGGTACCTCTTGCAAAAAAAAGTTCATCTCAAGGAGGGATTTCGCCCAGTTATATATTATTTTTGTACTAAATGAAGATGTCACTTTTGAGTGAAAAAACGTACAGGAAAACTCCTAAATTCAAGGCGCCGCACCATACTTTTTGATTTGATGGAAAGGATGAAAAATATTTAGAGTGGATTATGGTTATGGAAACCGTCTTCCCACCTCATAACTTTGGGCCGTGTTTTGGTGAGGGTTCCCTGTACCCTTCCGATTCGGCCTATTATTCTTCAAACGCCAGCCCTACATATTTTTGTTAGACGACCAAGCATAATGGCCAGACTGGATTTCCGTTATTCGCTACCTTTTGTAACACTGTTTCACTATGGTACAGTAATTTGGCTAAAGCTTCCCCCTACTGATGTTACTATCTTGGACTCAAAGGCGCCGCAAAAATATTTTTCTATAGCTAAAGCAAAAGTACAAAAGGGTATCCCATAAATATCGTTACGATGCAAGTGGGTTTACCGTAATTCTGTATATAAATTCAAGTGAAGTTTACACAATGGGACCTTAATCTATAAAGAAAATAAGACACAGTGAAAGGAGTCGGAGTGCGTTGTGGCTTGAGCAGAAAATGGTACACTCCTTTCCCAGGTATAATGGAGGAGGAGCAATCAAAAGAAATACAGTGGTAAACCTTTGATTTAGTGTAAAATATTACAAAAAGGGATATATTCCTAATTTCAAAAAACAAAAAAAAAAATAAAATAAAATTTACTGGATCTCCATCTCAAACTGCAGTGAGGCGATTCAATGAAAATAATCGAAATCAAGGTCACCCATAATCTTAACCCAGATACTATTTTATACTATTTTACCCAGGTGTCATGGTGACCAAAAATCAAAGGGTATCCCCAAAAACCTTAAAAAAGAAAATAAGGTTACACTCTTGAGATCTTCCCCCATGGTGCAGGCTTAGTACAACATTCTTGTTTGTTCGGTTTTGTACCCTGCCAAACGTTGAGAGTTTCCTTTTTCATCTTAAAACTTATTTTTCTGATGCTGACATTTTTACGTTTGGCATGCTTTGTGTCAACGCAGGTTAGATGAGTTATCTTGACTCACACAGCAAATCTCACATGTAACTGTGCTGTAGTTGGTGGATGTGTACTTGACTACTCTCATTGGCTTACAACATGGATTTCTTAACTCTCTTGGTTTGTTTTACAAAATTTGTTGGTTGAAAAGAAAAAAAAAAAAACAAAAAAAACTAGTCATAACCTCCATCCCCCTATTTACAACCACTAAACTTTAACCTTTTCCATTCCCTGCATTTCAATCTAATACAATCTTTTAGTCTCTTATTCGTTCCTCGGACCGGAAATGTTCGTCCCTTCGGAAATTAATTTACAAACCAACACTTGTTTCTGAAAAAGCCTTAATAAATTATATTAATTAATGAATCAATAAAATATATCAATAAAATATTAATAAAATAAATAGCCGTGAAAAATTCGTAACTTTTCGTTTGAAACCTTATTTCCAATATTATGAAAAAATCCCACCCCCAGGTATCCCTAGAAAGCCACAACCACAGTATTCACTTGTTTCTGGCAAATTAACCTCTTTAGTTGTTCGGGATTATGATCTTCAAACCTAATTCCCCATGTGTGCATACTTTGGTGTTAGGAACCTTTCTGCACCCTCGTACAATTATATTTTACAACTGCTTTAATTAGATTGTGTACATTCAGTATGAGTAGTCTTTTGCATTTCCTTTATTTTGGTCTTTCCTAAAACCATTCATTTACGCGATAGCTACATTGTTTTTATGTTTCTAGAACATAGATTTCGTTAATCATTAACCACTCAAGCAATCTATACCAAACAAGAGAATGCTACCATCACAACTCCAGTGAAGGCGGGGTTGGAACTATTCCCGACGTGGTCTGTTGTTCCAAGGGTGTTGCAATAGGTTGATCTTCAAATCCTGGAATGGCAAGACCGTCACTAGTGCCAACATCCACCCCTGGTATCGACTCTGTTGAGCTTCCTGGCACAGCCCCAATAGGTTGACCCATGGCGTCCTTTTTCACAGGTACGGTTCCCCCTTGTGTTTGAAAGTATAAAGGACAGGTTTTGTTGGTTCTAATATGCCCGAACGCACCACACAGGGCGCATCTTCTAGTTTTACTCTTCCCCTTACCTATACCCTTCCCACCAATAGCATAAGACCCGTCAGGCAAAATAACAGTGTTTGCATCGATGATTTTCCCTCCAGCTGCCGCAGCTGCATGTATAGAATCTTTAGCTGGCTTCTTTGCTTTACTTTGTTTCGACCTCTTCATGAAATTGGCCAATTTGTCCTGTAATGCTCGTTTTCTGATCTTGTTAAGTTCCTTGTCATTGGTAGGTAAAATGTCTCCCACGTCAGCAGTCTTCAACATTTCATCTTCAATCAATTTTCTTTTTCTAACATATGCCTTGATTAAACGAGGATCCGTGACAATCTCAACTTTTCTTTGCAAAACCCCATTTTCATCACGAACACGTCTGGTGATTTTGAGTACCTTGCCCTCGTCACTTTTCCCTCCCTTTGCCTTTTCTTCTCGCTTCCATTCTTCCCTGATCTTGTTTTTGATGTACTTCTCATGGTTCATGGGTTTATATTCGTCATATAATTTCTTCAAGGCGGTATCGTTCCCGTGATCTACCAAGGAACTTCTCTGTGAATACCAGATACGTTTGATTTCAGCTTCATACAATTTCAGCTGGTGTGATGCTGTGTTGTTCTTGGGTAACATGTCCTTCTTAGGTGAAAATAGAGGGTGGAATCCATTCTTCTGCGTGGACCGCAAAAATGAAAACCCTAACCCAATACCAGAAGGATCCCCTTCACCATTCAACTGTAACATTGTTTTGGTCTGGTTAGAGTTTATGAAATTACGTGTCAAGTTCCATGGGGCCAACTCTTCGTCAATATCGATCTCGGCATCTGGATCCCTTGGCCTTCTAATCTTTTCCTTTTCTCCCTTTTTAGGTTTTTCTTCGTCGTCATCTGCTCCATCCCTCTCCTTTTCTTCTTCCTTCTCCTCTCTCTTTTCTCTCCTTTCCTTTTTAAGCTCTTCCTTCTTTTGGTCGTCTCCTCCAAATACAGATTGAATGTCTTCCAACATTTGTTGACCATGCTGCATACTATCTAACAAGACACAATCTTCTGGAGTAATCATACTACGTATCTCCTCTTCGTTTGGAACAGTATCTGCATTCTTGATCTTCCAAAACCCTTGGTCATCACCTTGTCTTTGGTATTCCATAAACTCTTTCAACCTTTGACGATTCTGCATGTCATTTTGGTCAGGGAAATGACGTGACACATCCTTAACAGATACACGTGCCACCCCATTACTATTCATAACTCTGAAAACAACCATTTTTAATCTGTTCTTTGATGTATTCGTCACCTTTCTGGAGTGTGGAGCTGGAACTTCAACGGCAGGGAATGCATTACCCACAGCAAATATATAATTCATACTTCTCAAATAATGCCTTTGATGACTTCCAGAGCCTTGTGACTGAATAAGCAAAAAGTCTGTCGATTTTACTTCATGCTTGAAAATAGGTGCTCTAATCATATTGTTATACAAAGTAGGAACAAAATCCCCAGGTGCAACCTCACCGAAATTCCAAAATGGAGAACGGTCCTCAACACCAAGAACATGCGTTTCACCTATCTGTGTTTTGGGTCTGGAAGAATCATCCTCCCTTTCCTTTCTATAATAATTGATTAATTTGGAACACATCCCAAAATTTGATAGGATTTGCGGATATTCTTCTGAATACTCCATCCCAATAAAATTAGCTGTGTCGGTGGCTGTTAAATCTGACGTCTTGCTGAAAATTTCCAGAAGAGATTTCCCGCGATCTTTCTTCTTCTTACGTTGCTTTAATTTTGCAAATGATATAACCGTGTTTGGACGAACGGGGAATTTGGATCTGTGGAAAGCACGTGCTTCGGTTTTATTTAATTTAACCTTATAGTAAGGGGTTTGCAAACGGAGTGCAGGGATTGAATGCTCAATATTCAAGTTACTTAATTGAGATCTGACCTTGGTATTATAGTTACTCCTCAACCTTTCATACTCGTTATCATTCGAGAAATTAAATTTCATCTCCAATAGTTTTTCTGTTGTTGGAATTATAGCCTTTGATTTTTCAACCTTCTTATTGGGGACAAACAACAAATTAGGATCGTTCATGTCAAGATTAAGTACACCTTTGGATATTTGACCAGTGAAAATATTTTCATCGTCATAATCTTCCAAATCAACAGAATGAAGATAGTCTGTTTTTGTTGGTTTGAACTTGTCATCACCTGCATTCAATATGGCTTCATCGTCCCAATCAGTAGTGGACAAAATTAAATCCTTGTTATATTCAGTAAATTTATCATGACTAGACCAATCTTTTTTCAAAAATGAAACTTCTTTCAAATAACTTTCTCTTTTAGATGATTTTTCTTCTAGGTCTTTTAAGAAATCCAAGTCATCTTCCGAAATTGATACCACTCTATTTGAGATTGCAGAAGGAAAGCTTGATTTCTTTGACTTGAACAATTTCTTTTGGTCAGGCTCAAATTCAAGGACTAGCTTGGATGGTACTAAAGGTTTTATATGATCCTTATAAGAGATTGTTGGTCTTGTTCCTCTGTAATACTTTGGAGTTGGCATGAAAAATAGATGGAAATTAAATGTTTTGTTTCTGGAATATCCTGGATAGTGATATTTTATATTTCTCTTCAATCTCTTTGCTTCTAGTCTCTTTACCGCTCGTTCAAGTTTTTGCCTTTTAAAAATCCGACGATTCTCTTGCTCAAGTGACCGTTTTCTTGACTCTTCCTTGGTTACCTCATCTTCTTCAAATATTCCTCCCATCATGTCATCTTCATTCATAAAGTTGTTGTCATGAAGCGTGTCAAATAGGTCGGCATTGTTGTCTGGTAACCCAGTGTCTAACAAGTCTCCTGAATCACCATACAAGTCATCAAAGTCCTGGTCTGCTTGAGCCTGTTGTTTGTCTTCCTCTTCACCACCCAAGTCATTTTGGAAAGCTTCAAAATCATCTACTTGAGTAGGTTCCAAGTCCAATAGTTCTTCATCATCTGCTAATTCATCAATGTCTTCATAATCAATGGCGTCTTCAGCATGCTGGGTTTTTCTTTCTTGGTAAATATCTTCAATAAGATTATCGCCAGGAATGGATTCTCCCCCTATATACAGATTGATTTTATCGTCATCTGCCCCATCCTGTCGTTGCATGGACATTGTATATGGAGAAGAGAAAAGATGGTGGTTGCTTTTCTGTTTATGATAGTTCAGAATTCAAATTTGTTTGGTAGCGCGACATCCAAAGAAAGTTTTGTTGAATTAAAAGGGATTGAAGGTTAAATAAGGCAAGACATTAAGTGTAGTTGGATGTATTAGAAGTGGATCAATGCATGATTATTTTAAATATTTTATTATTATTGTTAGAAACATTGGAAACCTCTTTCCACTTTCACTCTATTCTGGTGTAGTGGTTTTATAAATGCTTCATTATTGTGGTAGCGCAGCGATCTAGACTTATCTTACGTATTCCGTTTCTACACTAACCAGACAAATGGACCTTTCAATCCCCAAGCTTTCATTGAATGCGATTTTAGTTATCAAGTTTGGACCAAATCTGAGTATTCAATTTGCTTCAAAGGGCAACTACGAGATTTACACCATCACTAACCCTCAGTCATTTATTCCCTACATTGAAAGTACGTTTACTAAATATGACAAGGTTGATATTGTGAGTGTGTTTAGTAATTTTGAAGAGTTCCTACCATTTCTCAAGTTTGCATACACACTCAAGAGTCAACTGAACTATAGTGAAGCATATGATGTGAGCTACAGAAAAGTTCTTAGCGATATTCAAGGTGGTGAAATTAGTGGAGCCAAATTAAGTTACAGTGAAGGCCAATACGACATGCCAGTTTCATTCAAATTGACCACGATTATTGAGTCCAATAGTTTGGATCTGGACCCTTTATCCCCTCGTAATTTGCTAGTTCAGCAGTACTTAAGATTCATAATGCTTAAACACGGTGGTAGGCTAGTGGCTTTATCCAACATTGAAGAATTGGAGGAATTGGATTCGATCAACATTGTTAATTTTGATTTAACGGCAAAACCCATATATGGGAGCCCAGTTTTACATGACCCATTCATGGTTAACTTGCATATACCTGTAGCATGGGACTCGTGGACAAAGATTGGACTTTTATCGAAAACCATTTTGCACCAAACTGATTATCAATTTTTGACTAATGACCAAGATTTCCGTAAATTCCAAGACGCCTACACTGAATATCTTGAAGGGGAGCAAGACTTTGAAAGTTTAATCTTGAATATTTATCCAAATGGTGAGAGATTGGAGGCTGAAAGAGAGACAAAATGTATGGAATTAAAGGATCTATTGATTAGGGTGAAGAGTGGAAGTGCGGTGTAAATGGACGCGAAAGCGCCACCAAGAACTAAGTTCTTTTGAATGATCCAGATTCCCGAGATGTCTCTCTGTGAGTTGCACATTGCTCTCGCAATTGATCCCTAATTACCCCCATCAATTCCCCAAAAAATCTCATTATTTTTACCTCTAATCCATCTCCTGCATAACTTTTTTTTCTTCAATAAAACCCTGGACATCAACTGTATTGTACGAATCATTCTCTAATGGAAGTTAAGGAAGACCCGTTGTCGGGAAGCACAGCTAGACTTTCGATCAGTGTGATAGAGGAAGATGATGAGAACCCTCGCAAGCAGTTCCAAGAGCTCTTCAAAACGCCCAATTTTGAAAGAAGAGACTCCGCCATTTCACTCACTTCCTTAAATGAAGAAGAGGGTGGTGAACAGGTGGATATCCCCAGTAATGCCATGAAGAGAAGACGTTCATCCGTTCAGTCCTTCTCCGTTCCCTCTGCTGTTGTTCCGGGTGGTGCCAACACTATCGGCAAAAATGGCAGGCCCAAGAAAATACACAAGAAGAAACTCAAAAAGGCCCAATCACCTCCTGTACTCACTTTGACACCCAACAATGAAGAGAAAAGAATCGGGTTCAAAAAACTAAGAGATTTGGTCTTGACTGTTTTCAATGCACATGACGATTCACTGAACAATAAATGGTTTGAGTTGGAAAACCAGAGCAACATTCCCAACGTTGTCTTTTGCTTGGCCTCAGGTCTTGATGTGGAAATGGATGAAGACCTGAAATTGCATGCTAATTCCAAGAGTGGTCCCAACATTTTGCCTATTTCTCAGGTAATCAATGAAGACTTGACCTTTTTGAAGGAAACCTTTGATAAAGTTGTTCTTTCTATGGCCCCAGGGTCCAAGGATTCCTTCTTCTCCCCACTTCATACAATCACCAATATTCCTTTAACAAAACAGGAGAAGAAAAACATTTTGGAAAAGCTGAAAAATACCAAAATCACTATTAGCGACTTGATCATGTCCGAAGTGCAACTCAGAACATACAACTATCCCATGGAGAAAGAAGGAGAAGATTGGGTAGAAACAATTGAGTTTGAACATGAAGGTTCTCATACTTTTGCTTTGGATTGTGAGTTTTGTCAGGCTGCATCAGGCAAAGTTCTCACTAGAGCTTCAATGATTAATTTCCAAGGTGAGATTATTTTCGATTTATACGTTAAACCAGAAGAGGAAATTATTGACTATGTCACCAAGTATTCTGGGATTACAGCGGAAAAACTTGAAGGGGTGACAACAACTTTATCTGATATACAACAAAAGATTTTAGAGACCGTATCTAAAAGCGACATTTTGATTGGACATTCGTTGGAATCTGACTTCAGAGTTTTGAAAATATATCACCCCAAGGTGGTTGATACATCTGTTGTTTATGAACACACTAGAGGACCACCATCTAAGCCATCTCTTAAGTGGCTAAGCACAAAATTTCTCAAAAGGAACATTCAGAAAGGAGAAGCCACAGGTGATGGCCATTCTCCAGTGGAAGACTCGCAGGCGTGTTTGGATTTGGTGAAGTTGAAAATAGTAGAAGGAAAATGCTTTGGTTTGAATATTGGTGAAGTATCTTTATTCCAAAGACTACAAAGTAGAGCAAAGGGAGATTTTAAGTCCCTAATTGTTGGATATTCTCAATACAAAGAGCAAGAGCTGTATGCTGAGCCCTTGGAGTACAAGGTTACCAAATTATACGGAGACAACGATGATGAAGTGATTGACAAGTTTGTGGAGAACGCTTCCGAGCATCAGTTCTCATTGTTGAATTTGAAAGAATTGGAGTTTAATTTGAGATGGGGCGCTATGCCTGAACATTATAATGGGGTTGTTTATCCCAAAGAAGAGGACACTGACAGGTTTGATTTCGAATTAACCAAGGAACAAAGACTGGAATTGAACAAGCGCACATCAGAAAGACTTGAGAAAGTATACACGTCGTTGCCTGACAACTCATTGATGGTTGTGTTTTCAACCATGGGCAGCCCATTTGAGCTATTAAAACTTCAAGACATTAAGCGTAAGTTCCAACAGTCAGAGAGGGATGGAAAGGATTTAAATGCTTTGCCCAAGGAAGAAGTTTGGGATACAACCAAGCAGAACTTGCTACTAGAAGCGTGTACTGCTGCTAAGGAAGCAGTTGCTTTTATTAGGATCAAAAATTGATCTTGTGTATACATAGTGTAAATTAGATAGAAATAAAGAGATTTTATGAGCATTTGTCTATGCATTTTTGAAAACCTACAGGCTAGTTGATTCTGGAAATCTCTTAGATTGTATCGTGTATTACAATTTTAATGTCTCGCTAACTGACTCTTCTTTAGGTGTTACTTCGTTGGAAGTTTCGTCGTTGTTGTTCACTTCAACCGATGTTGGTTCTTGGTATTGCCAATCATTCAAGTTGAGAACGTTTTGATTTAAAGCATCTTGACTGTTCGAACTTTTAGACTGGCTCTTGTGGTTGATATTGGTCTTGATCCAGCCTTTTAATGATACATTGTCTATGGTGTACCAATCATTGATCCATGTGACATTTTGCCCTAATTGTTCATTATGGTTATTTGGGATTGGTGTGTTCGTTCCGCTTCTGCTAACTAGTAAAGACATAGGACTGTTGGTATTTGTTAATGTGATTTTTAGGGGGAAGGGGGCTGTTATATATAAGCTACATCCCTGAAAGGTGCAGGAAAAGTAGTCATTGGGGTATATCTGGGGTAGAGTACAGAATTTACATTTGGTCCTAATAATTATTAGAGTTGGAATTAGACGTCGACAGAAGTAGTTATGTTCTAGTAAGCAATCAAAGATTCTCTCTGTGGTAGTTTAATGAGAATATGGCAACAAGATTAAGATCGTCACCATACTTTTCATCAAACAAGTAACCATTAAACTTGTTACAGTACAAAAGTATGATCAACACGCAGCAAACGGAAAAAGAGACGGAGCAAGGAAATCAATACGGTAGGTGGCTTGAAAGAGAATGGCGGCTAAACCCTATCGAACTTTGTTGTATGGTAGATAGTGTGTCAGGTTTGGTAACTAAGGATATGATTTCAGAATGTTTACAATAACAGTCGGTTTGGCTTTTTATGTAGTATACGCTACGCTTGACTTGATTCTGCGGGTATCAACTGTCGGAGTTATATGAACATTGGGTTACATAGCACAGGTTCGTCAATGTTCAAGAAATTCCACAATTGATGAATGGATGTATCAGAGTTTGCTACGAATTTTAAGTATTTTAGTTTACGATTACGTCAGGTAGTCCGGGATTATTTCTATAGAGAATGCAAACTTATAGGTATTTTGTACTATTTTATTTCTTGGTAAACTTGAAACACCACTGAATTCCAAACTAATTCATCAAATTCTACTAATATTTTATTAATTTGCAAAATTTTGATTTATATATATTACAAATCTTAACCAAGATACCTATATTATTATTAAACTTACTGCGTGGGAGATCCCAGCGAATGAGAGCAACTAGTACTATGAACATGGTTTCCAACTTCAGGTTTTGATTGCGCTGTCCCATGTGTTTTTTGGGTGGACTGAGTTGGTTTCTGTTTTAAGTCTTGTTGTTTTTTGAGGGCTCTCAGTTTAGCATTTTCCAACTTCTTCTTAATTTCCTCTCTTCTTTTGGTGTCCTGGCTGGTTTTTTTGTCATACCATTTAATCATCTGCCTAGGTTTGGCCCCAAAAATGCTTTCATATTCGCAAAACAAACAACAATTGTTTTGTCCAAGAAGAAACTGGCGTGGAGGTAGAGGGTGATCTGATTTGTTTTGATTAGCAGCCTTCTTTCCCTTTTTCTTTTTCTTTTTCTTGCCGTCACTGGTGTCATCCCCACCACCTATATTTAACTCTTTGATTGAAGGCAACTTCATTCTGCTACTTTCGAGGTTCTTTTGCAATGCCATCATACGTAGTTTTTCTTGAACATTGTTATATACGGGTACTAACTTCCCTGTACTATCATACTCAAAGGTGAATTCACAGGATGGTCCTTCATCATCTTCACCATCGATTTCATGGTCTCTGTTGATAGGACATGAACATCCTGCAAATCCATGTTCTTCACATGGTGGAGCAGTGTTTAATTCCACTTCAAAGTGATGTGTCGCAGGGGAGTAGTTATACAGATAATGTGGGTCATTGTTGACTTCTTCAATGTCATAATCATCTTGGTTCTCATCTTCTTCCTCATCATCATGGTCATCGTTATAACTTATGGTGTTACCCTCATGCAAACCTTCTTCATCCCTAGTGTCGTATAACGAAAAACCCTCTCTATGAAATGACATTGGAGGGGGTGGAAGCAGGGTATAGGATTTGGTGGACTTCTTAGTGTTGTTGGTGTTCAACGTGAATTCATTGGAGTTTATCATTTGGGTAATTCTATTCCTAAGGAAATCGATTTCACTTTGTTTGAGTAGGGAGGAATAAAGCTGGGGGTCGTCTTCTTTTTTATCATTCTTGATTGGTAATGCTGATTGTAGTTGACCAGTCACATTTTTGTCTTTTTGAGCTGCTTTTGCCACCACAGGTGAATTAACGCTCTTCTCTCGCTTTGCTTTAGAGTTAATTTGACTTTGTATTTCGTTAAATATGGTTTCATCATCTAGTTTGTTAATCTTTTCTGAGAATTCATTAGACGCCTTCTCCAATGCTTCTAGCAAGCTACAACTGAGACCGTCCTGTGTTCCTTCCTCGTCTTCATCAACAGGGAAAGGCAGGAAATTCTCTTCCTCTTGGAATTGCTTACTCATGGCCTGCAGCCAAGTTTCGTAGTTCTTTGATACAAGCTCAAAAAGCTTCTTAGGATCTAAATGAGGGTTCTGATTAGGTTTACCGCTTTTGTTTAAAGACTCTCCGCTGGTCTTCAATTCCAGTTCGGCACTGGTGGTTCCCGGTATTTCTGTCATGTCGTTTATAGTTTATGAATTTGAAATAATAACCCTGGCGCCATATGGTTTCAAGCTAATCTATTACGTGACTAGTTTGTTTTAGTATCCACCTCGTAATTTTGAACAGTACAAATTTTTTTCCCCCATCAAATTTTAGAATTGATATTGGAGTGATAGCAGAATGGGAGGCATAGAATGGAGGAGAAAAAGTGTGTACACATAAAGTAAGTATTCTGGAATAGAAAGGAATATATTAAGTACAGTTGAATATTTAATTTAATAGAAAGAAGAGGTGTAGTTGTTTACAGTGCGTAAATTATGCCAAAAGAACTTCATCTAATCCTTCTTGAGGGTTCTTTGCTTTTCGGCATTTTTGACAACCTTTTCGTCAACAAATAACCCCTTTCTTCTTCTGATATTATTCATGTATCTTCTTGCGGCATTTTCACGTTCCGCAAACTCTCCCAACTCTTCCAATTCTTCTTCGGTGTTAGGCACCCAGAAAGGATCAATATCCAACATGTCAAATCCTGAAAATACCAATTGTGGACTAGCGGCACCAGAAGTTTTCTTTCTCATATCTTCAGAAAACCCAAAGGCTTCAATAACAGGGATTTTAGCTGCAATCGTGAAAAATGGAGTACCTTCCTTCATTTCTTCCGAAATAATGGATCCCCCTCTTCTTTGAACAACTGCATAGACTTTCCCCAAGACTTCAGCAGATGCTTGAATATCACAGCTGTACATTGCAAGGAACAATCTTGGAGTTTTAGACAAAAATTCATTGTGTATCAACTGTCTTGTTAATGTGATGATTCTTCCACCGAGATTGGTTATTTTCAGGTCTTCATCTGACTCAATTTCCACCTTAGCAGCGTTTTTCAAGGTAACAAGCACCCCTTGGAGTGGTTCGTTTGCCAAGGGACCTTCATTCATGGCCAATTGAAAACCATTTAAGACATTACTTTCGTACTCAAATGGTTTAATATTAGATTCAGAAAAGAAGTGTCTCATTTGATTGCCATTCTCTGTAGCTTCCACTAAAATATTTGCACCAATTCTTTTTGGACCAAAGGCAATTATACTGTTTGCAAATTCTTCAGGACTGTTAAAACCACCCTTAAAGTTTTCTTTAGTGAGGAGCTCTATCAATGACTCTTTGAAGCTAATGCGGGATTCTTTTAATTTTGGATCAAGTATTTGAGAAATTGTGCTTTCATTTTCAATGAAAAATTCAACAAGGGTCCTTGGCAAAGGAGAGACTTCAAAATTCAATTCGATTCCTGGGATAGTCAAGGCTGAATCAATTTCATAATTCGAAGTGACCTTAGAATCTGCCAATCCTTCCCTAAATGGAATAACAGGCTCTTTAACGGAAATTTCACAACCCTTGGCAAATCTTTCTTCCAAATCTTTCAAACATCTTTCTAAATGAAGTTCTCCTGCAACACACATAATGATTTCACCAGAGTCATCATCAATATACCATTCCAAAACTGGATCTGCCTTAGCCAACAAGTCTAGACCACGTTCAAGTTTGGCAAGTTTAATAGGGTTTGTAGGTTCAACAGCGATCCTCATAATAGGTTTATTGTGAATTAATGTGGAGGTGGAGGCAAAGTTGATATACAGATTTCCTTCAGGTAACTCTGAGCAGAGGGTAGCGTTCTTCAACACTGCTTGGTCAAGACCAACTACACCAACAATATTACCAGCGGGAACGGTATCCATCTTGACAAATTCTCTGCCCATAATCAAGTATAAGTCTTCAATTTCAACGTCCTTCGTGATTTGTTCCAAGTTAGCTTCAGTATCACCTGCGCTTGGGTCATACTTTGGTCCAACAACTGTAATTTTTTGCCCCTTTCTCAATGACCCAGAGTATATACGGGTGAAAGCAACCAAAGTTTCCGTATTTGGCTCTTCCTCAATCTCTTCTTCCTCTTCTTCAAAGTCCTCTTCTTCGAATTCCCATTCAAATGGATCTTTCTTTGCTGCAGTCACAATAAAGTCATCTTCTTTGTTCTCAGCCAAACGTGCAGCTTCTGAAGCAGCCCTAGCAAGCTCTCTAACTTTACGTCCTCGTTCTTTAATTTCTTCCACACTCATCGTTCCATTTGCAATTTCTTTTGGTAAGTCAGCTTCTGGAATTGAAATGAGTTTTGAGACATATGCAATAGTATGCTGATCTGGGTTGGAAGAATCACAGGTACGGATGGCTTTCTCAAGCTCTGGGTTTAATAATTTGGACTTTTCAGTTTCACTCAGTACACTGAAAACACTTTCATTTAAAAGTTTTTCAATTCTAACTTGTTGTGCCTCCTTTGGACTTGGCAAGTATTCAATCACTGTACCTAATAATGCATGACTAACTGGGATCCATTGTGACATAACAAGGTTTAAGACATTTTTGTAGTCTTTTGATCTTAAATCACGGGCACTCAAACGAGCACCAATCTTTTCCACTATCTTCTCCAACTTTTCTTGATTCCTGTTAAGCAAACAGTTTTCATAAACAGCCCAGATTTGTTCCAAAATTAACGAAACAAAGAGGGGCTTCAAATTGGATTGAGTCGATTTCAACTTCTTACCAGGAATGATTTTCTTATTTTTCATATCCAAGAAGAAATCACCCCAAAGTGTCTTTGCTAGAACTTGTTGCGAGAAACCAAGCTTTGCCAGATAAATCTTAGCGAACAGATTGACAGTAAATGCCCAACCATCAACAGCAGAGGCAAATATAACATTGTTTTTATCAGGGGAAAAGTAAAGATCTTCGTCATCTCTCTCAACAAATTCAGTAGTAGCCCCACTTTCTCTCCATTCCAAGTCATCTTGCATTCTTTCACCAGCAAAGAAAGAACCAATAACCGAGTTGACTTGTTCTATAACTTTTGACAAATGTTGATAAGCTTCCAAAGGACTCAATTGCCATTCAGTGATAAGTCTATCAACTTTGTTTAAAACAAGAACAGGTTTTAACTTATCTAACCAACACTGTCTCAAAACATTCACAGTTTGAGAGCAAACACCTTCAACCACATCAACCAAAACTACTGCACCATCACACAATCTAGAAGAAGTGGAGACTTCAGATGAAAAATCAATATGGCCTGGGGAATCTATTAAGTTTATTAAATGCTCTTTCACTTCTATCTCTTCGGAATCCTTTTGACGGCGCACCACTTTGAAATATAACGAAATAGCAGAAGCTTCCATGGTGATACCTCTCAATTGTTCATCTTCTCTGGAATCTAAATACCGAACCTTTCCTGCCATTCTTTGAGAGATGATCCCATTGGTAGCCAAAAGCGAATCACTAAGAGACGTCTTACCATGATCAACGTGGGCGAGAATACATATATTTCTTATGCAAGTATTGTCCAGCTGTAGTTTAAAAACAGTTTCTTGAGAAAGTCTCATCTCTATGTCAGTTGATATGCCTTATCAAATTCCAGGACAGTATTTCTGAATGTTGCAATCTGAAGATTCCAGAGGCAAAAAAAAAAAGTCTGCCAAAATGGATGCGATTAAGTACAATAGAGGGAATATATTGGTTCATGCTTTGATATTTGACAAGCCAAATTACGAAATGTTATGCCCTTTATGTTCAACTTCACTTAAGCAGCATCTACTTCAGCCGACTCTTTCTATTATAGCATGCCCCAATGAGAAATGCGTTTATCCTTTCAATTTAACAGCAAGCGAGCTTCATGAAAACAACCTTATAATATCCGATGTTACTTCAACAGATATTTTATCCTTAATGAAGGACAAAATGGTAAACGAAGCAAAGGTAGATACCAGGATCGCAGAATTTATTAGTAGAGAAGACCACGATATCATATAAACCAAGTTTCTGAAGCTATCAGAAATATAGGGCAAGCAAACAAAAATATGTTTCAAATATGTTCCAAAAATGTTTCAAAAATATGTTCCAAAGAACTATTACCTTCCATTATGTTATACGTGATAAAGTGCTTCCATCATTGGGATACATTTGGCACTTCCGCCTAGGGAGAGCATACTCGTATTACAACACTACTAGTAGTAAATGATCAAGAGGGAGTTAAGCAGATGATCTTTTTTCACATTAACAATCAAACTACATATTATTATTTTAATGAAATCATTTACTTTAATATAAATTAAGTTCCTTCATTACTTCCGGTGTTTCATTAAGTTTCGTCAACTTCTTGCTGCAAAAATACAATAATCCGGGTAATATCGAAAGGTCGTGCCTGATTCTCAATTTGACAAGGGAAAATTTTTTTTGTTGTTCGATCAGTTGTTAGGCAGTCACGGAACACTTTTCTTTAAATATCATATACATTCAATCTAGAATACATCATATATAATCAATCAATTTTTAGTCGAAATTCTAGACATATTATACGCACTTAAACCATTTTTTTGAGTATATATAATTTTGACTACCTGAGCTATTTATAAAGAAATTGTACAACACATACAAAAAAGCAAACACCACAACAAACCATACAATATCCCCTCCAAATCAATTGATTAATTACAGTTACTTATTTTGAATTGATAACTACATATACACACAATGTCCGACTGGAAATCGCTGTTAAACCTTCCTGCCAAGGATACCAGACCGCAAACTGATGACGTTTTAAAAACAAAAGGCAAGTCTTTTGAAGACTTCAATTTGAAGAGAGAATTGTTAATGGGCATTTTTGAAGCAGGTTTCGAAAAACCATCGCCTATTCAAGAAGAGTCTATTCCCATGGCCTTAGTTGGTAGGGATATATTAGCCAGAGCCAAGAACGGGACAGGTAAAACTGCATCGTTTGTTATCCCATCTTTGCAACAAATTAAACCAAAATTAAACAAGATCCAGGCCTTGATCTTAGTTCCCACTAGAGAATTGGCCTTGCAAACATCCCAAGTTGTAAGAACCTTAGGTAAACATTTGGGTATTCAATGTATGGTTACCACTGGTGGTACTTCTTTAAGAGATGATATCTTGAGACTTAATGACCCAGTCCATGTTTTAGTAGGTACACCTGGTAGAGTGTTGGATTTAGCCTCCAGAAAAGTGGCTGACTTATCTGAATGCCCTTTGTTTGTTATGGATGAGGCTGACAAAATGTTGTCAAGAGAATTCAAGGGTATCATTGAGCAAATATTGGCGTTTTTCCCAGAGACTAGACAATCTTTGTTATTCTCAGCTACTTTCCCAGTAACAGTCAAGTCTTTTATGGAACAACATTTGACAAAACCATACGAAATTAATTTGATGGATGAATTGACATTGAGAGGTATTTCTCAATTTTATGCCTTTGTGGAAGAGAAGCAAAAGTTGCACTGTTTAAACACATTATTCAGTAAGTTACAAATTAACCAATCTATTATCTTTTGTAATTCGACTAATAGAGTTGAGTTATTAGCTAAGAAAATTACCGAATTGGGCTACTCGTGTTATTACTCCCATGCAAAGATGCCTCAACAAGCTAGAAACAAAGTTTTCCATGAATTCAGACAAGGTAAAGTGCGTAATTTGGTTTGTTCTGATTTGTTAACTAGAGGTATTGATATTCAAGCCGTGAATGTGGTTATTAATTTTGATTTCCCTAAGACAGCCGAAACATATTTACACAGAATTGGTCGTTCTGGTAGATTTGGTCACTTAGGTTTGGCTATTAACTTGATGAGTTGGGAAGACAGATATTCTTTGTATAAGATTGAGCAAGAATTGGGTACAGAAATTAAACCCATCCCAGCCACAATTGACAAAACTTTATATGTTGCTGAAAACAACGATGCTGTCCCTAGACCATTTAAGATTGACGAATTACCAAAGGGTAATGAAACAGTACATAAGAAAGCTGGATATGAGTATAAGGGTCAACCTGAATTACCATCCTCTCAGAATATCCAAGCAGCTCAGCAACAGGCACAGGCAAAGGCCCAAGAAGGTAACCAACAGCAAATACAAGGATTTCCTCAAGGTTATCCACCACAAGGTTACCCACCACAAGGTTACCCACCACAAGGAATTCACCAAGGGCAACCTGGCCAGCAATTCCATGGCTATGGGTATCAACAAATTCCACCACAGTACCACCAATATCAACAAATCCCACCACAGGTTGCTCAGCATCCAGGTCAACCTTCTCAATAATCAATCAAGGTTACACCCACCAGGTCAAGCTAACCAACACAGCCCTAATTTTTTTTAAGAGATGTGTTCTCTTACTACGATTTTTACAAATGTACTTTTAGTTAACCATCTTTTTGATGGCATTTTTATATCACCATTCTTGAAATCCCCCATTTATTTATGTTACTGTTGTTTTACACGAATTTTTATTTTTATTGTTAGCTCGATCTTGGTTTGAGTGTTCCTAGTGATCACAAAGGTTTATTTAAAAGGTTAAGTATACTGGTGTACATTTTTTGGTTTACGTTGCTTATGACTTAAATGTCAGAATTCGTTCTGTCTATTCACCCTCCCCATCCCACACTCCCTCCATCAAATTAAAACCCCCCACTTCAAAAAAAAAAAAAAAAAAGAGATATTATCAATATCCATGAATTATTATTATCATATACGCGAATCGTTGAGATTCACTTTATGAACCCAACCTCCCAAAGCAGTCCTTTTTTTTTGATTTTGAATTGTTCGTTTGAACAATTGTTAGTCATTTTATTTTACTGCTTTTTATTTTTCTTTTTTTTTTTAGGTTTTTTTTTTGTTTTGGCAATACTTTGACATTGACATGTATGTCCTCCTGATAGTTTAGATGTTTATAGACTTTGAAATGAGATTGTGATTTATTGTTGACAAAACCCATTAAACGTAGGTTAGAAACGTGTTCAGATTGTGAAACCCCCCAAAATACAATTACTTGTAAAGTGACTCTGGAAAAATTAGAATTGTTATCACAGCACACAAAAAAAAAATTTTTACCTCATCCTGACTCTTTCCAAGTATATTTATAAATCTGAAGGCCACTTTATTAAAAGTGATAGTTTCCCCAACAAAGAAACTGTGCATATTTTTCTAAATTTGTATATAACCAGAACATGTGTGGTATTTTAGGTGTTGTTTTAGCCGACCAGCAAAAGAATGTTGCCCCTGAGTTGTTTGAGGGTGCAATGTTTTTGCAACATAGGGGTCAAGATGCTGCCGGAATTGTTACATGTGGATCGAAGGGTAGATTTTACCAATGTAAAGGTAATGGTATGGCCCGTGATGTTTTCACTCAACAGAGAATGGAAGCCCTTGTTGGTAACTTCGGGATCACTCATTTGCGTTACCCCACTGCTGGTTCCAGTGCTGGGTCTGAGGCTCAACCGTTTTATGTTAACTCCCCCTATGGTATTTCCTTAAGTCACAATGGGAACTTGGTCAACTCTGTTGAATTAAGAAAGAAGTTGGACGAGGTTATTCACCGTCATATTAACACTGATTCTGATTCTGAATTATTGTTGAATATTTTTGCAGCAGAGATGGACAAGTTTAACAAGTCAAGAGTTAACAACCAAGATGTCTTCACTGCTCTCGGCGAAACCATGAAAGAAATCAGAGGTGCTTATGCTTGTATTGCAATTTTAGCTGGTTTTGGTATCATTGGGTTCCGTGATCCAAATGGTCTCAGACCTTTACTTTTCGGTGAACGTTTCGATGCCAAAACTAAGAAATTCGATTACATGTTGGCAAGTGAATCTGTTGTCTTAAAGGCCCATGGATTTACCAAATTTAGAGATGTTTTACCTGGTGAAGCTATTATTATTCCTAAAGACTGTTCTGGAGTCAACAAGCCAGAAGCTCAACAAGTGATTGAACCAAAGACATTTGCCCCAGATATTTTTGAATATGTTTATTTTGCCAGACTGGACTCTGTGCAAGATGGGGTTTCCGTTTACAGATCTAGAATCGATATGGGTGTCAAGTTAGCTGCAAAGATCAAACGCGAAATGAATGGAGCTAATATTGATGTCGTTATCCCAGTACCAGATACCGCCAGAACATCAGCTTTGCAATGTGCCGTTGATTTAAATATTCCTTACAGAGAAGGGTTTGTGAAAAACAGATACATTGGTAGAACATTTATCATGCCTGACCAACAAGAAAGAAGATCATCTGTTAGAAGAAAGTTGAATGCGATGGAATCCGAATTCAAAGGAAAGTCTGTCCTTTTGGTCGATGACTCTATTGTTAGAGGTACTACTTCTAAAGAAATCGTGGCCATGGCCAAGGAAGCTGGTGCTAAGAAGGTTTACTTTGCTTCTTGTGCTCCTCCAATTAGACATAACCATATTTATGGTATCGATTTGGCTGATACCAAGGCACTTGTTGCTTTTAACAGAAATGAAGATCAAATCGCTGCTGCAATTGGTGCCGATAAGGTTATCTACCAAGATTTACAGGACTTGATTGACTGTTGTAAGTCGGATCGTATCAAGCAATTTGAAGTTGGTGTGTTTACTGGGAACTATATCACTGGTGACGAAGATGCTTATTTACTGGAATTAGAAAAGATTAGAGCACAAAACCAAAGAATAAAGGATAGACGCGTGAGAGGTTATAGTGTTGATGCTTCCATTGATGCTAGTGACCTAGTGGACGTGAAAGCAGAACTGGACATTAGTATCTATAACAGAGGTGACTATTAGATTTCCTCAGTATAATAAAACTAGCAACGAAAAGTTGCATTACATAAACATATAGCTTAATGAGTATACTTTTTCACAAAATTGATGGAGATCTAGGATGCTTTCCCTTTAATATGTGTATTGTTTGATTCTGTGTGTGTACCAACATTACACGTGCTTATCTATAAATACTACGTACAAAATTTGATGGGCCCCTTTGGACTGCACACGACACGCCAGAAGGTGAGAAAAAATATTTCCACGACAACAATTCGATCAAATTGGCAAAAAAAAAGTCGAGTTTTGTTGCGTTGTTGTTTAAAAACAAGAATTTCATTTTTCCTTTTTATATATATACCTTTCTATATATATATTCTTGAGAAAAGTGTATGGGATTACTCCTGGTGTATCTAATTTTACAAGGAATATACTTAATAAAGAGGAAGTACCATCAGATATCAAAAATGGATTCTATCGCTAACTCCGCTCCTATTTCAATCTTTTCATACTGTGCTGCATCTATTTTGATGACAGTCACTAACAAGTATGTCTTGTCAGGATTCTCATTCAACTTGAACTTCTTCCTTTTGGCTGTTCAATCTATTGTTTGTATTGTTACTATTGGAACTTTGAAATCCTTTGGTGTTATTACTTACAGACAATTTAATAAAGACGAGGCAAAGAAATGGTCCCCAATTGCTTTCTTGTTGGTTGCCATGATTTACACTTCTTCCAAGGCCTTGCAATTTTTGACTATTCCAGTCTACACCATTTTCAAGAATTTGACTATTATTTTGATCGCATATGGTGAAGTTATCTGGTTTGGCGGTAAGGTTACTTCCATGGCTCTTGGTTCCTTCTTGTTGATGGTCTTATCTTCTGTTATTGCTTGTTACGGGGACAGTGCTGCAGCCAAGACCTCAAGTGACACCATGTCTTTGTACTTGGGCTACTTCTGGATGTTCAGTAACTGTTTTGCTTCTGCTGCCTTTGTTCTTATCATGAGAAAGAGAATTAAGTTGACCAACTTTAAGGATTTCGACACTATGTACTACAACAACTTGTTGTCCATTCCAATCTTGTTGATTTGTTCTTTGGTTTTTGAAGATTGGTCCTCCACCAACGTTTCTCTTAACTTCCCAGCTGATAACAGATTCGCCACTATTTCAGCCATGATCTTATCTGGTGCCTCTTCAGTTGGTATTTCTTACTGTTCTGCATGGTGTGTTAGAGTTACCTCATCTACCACCTACTCCATGGTTGGTGCTTTGAACAAGTTGCCAATTGCTTTGTCCGGGTTGATTTTCTTTGATGCAGTTGTCAACTTCTGGTCCGTTTCCTCTATTTTTGTTGGTTTTGCTGCTGGTTTAGTCTACGCTGTCGCTAAGCAAAAGCAACAAAAAGAACAATCCCAAATCTTACCAACCACCAAATAATGAGAGATGATTGGTGTCTTTTTGTTTTGTTCTTGTATTTGTATTCTGACTGTGTACATTGATTATTAGAGAGGATACTTGGATCTAAGAAAAAGGATTTGAGGGTACTTACTAAGAAACTGTTTAAATAACTAATTTATACCCACTTATAGATTTTATTTTGCGAGTAAGCTCCCCATATATCACTCAAAAACTTAAATAATATAGAAGTAAAAGCACGACATTTATTGGACATTTGTATCAAACTTCTCGTGAACTTTATTGTGTCTACACTTTTTTTTTCTGTTTCGTAACAACCTTCATCTCAAAAGTTTTTAAAAGAATCCAGTAATTGCCACTTTGTACTTCATTTTGGAACCCACCAAAGGTTAGTTAAATATGGCAGAGAATTCTTTAGAGTCCATTGCTCAGTATTTGGAGCAGTCTCTTGATCCTAAATTAGCCAAACAAGCTGAACAATATTTAAAAAAGGTCGAAACACACCCTGGGTTTGCCATCAACTTACTTCATGTAGTTGCTTCAACAAATCTCAATGCATCCGTTAGATTAGCAGGCTCCTTGTTCTTCAAGAATTTAGTCAAACGTAAATGGATGAATGAAGATGGTGTGTATTTATTGCCAATTGAAGATGTTGTAAAGATCAAATCAGAGATCTTGGACATTATGATTGCATTGCCTCCACAGTTGCAAACCCAGATCGGGGAATCCATTTCATTGATAGCTGAAAGTGACTTCCCACACAACTGGGATAATTTATTGGATAACTTGATCAATAAGTTGTCCTTAGACGACTTCTTCCAAAATAAGGCCATTCTTATTGTTTGCCATTCTATCTTTAAAAGATGGAGACCATTGTTTAGATCCGATGAGTTGTTTTTGGAAATCAAAATGGTCTTGGATAAGTTTGTCGACCCATTTTTAAAGTTATTTACAGAATTGGATAGATTAATAGAACAAAACAGTTCTAACCAGTCATTATTGAACATCTATTTCGATAATTTGTTGTTATTGGTTCAAATCTATTATGATTTGAACTGTCAAGACATCCCAGAGTTTTTTGAAGATAACATGGGTACATTAATGAATGTAGTACTCAAGTACTTGAATTTCAACTCCGCATTAATCACAAAATCTGATGAAGATGAGGACATTGATATCTTGATCAAGGTCAAAACTGCAATCATTGAATTGGTTTTGTTGTATATCTCCAGATATGCTGATGTGTTTGAACCTATGATCCAAACTTTTATTAGTACCATTTGGACCGTTATCAACGATTTCGTTACAAAACAAGCAAAATACGATTTATTGGCTGTCAAGTGTTTACAATTCTATAGTGCCATTATTAAGCTTCAAAAATTCCAAAACATTTTTAGCAACGAAAATTCAATTAATGAAATCATTGAAAAGTTTATTTTGCCAAACATTTATTTCAGGGAAGTTGATGAAGAGCATTTTGAAGATGACCCAATCGGGTACATTAGGTCTGACTTGGAAGGTTCTGATTACGATTCAAGAAGAAAATCTGCAACTGACTTCTTGAGAGATTTGAAAGACATTAACTCGGAACTTTTGACTGTTGCAGTTATGAAATACGTCAACCAATATTTGAGTGGGCCACAAGATTGGAGAAATAAGGACATTGCAATTTATTTGTTCAGTAGTTTAGCAACTAAAGGTAATGTAACTAACATAGGTGCTACTTCTACCAATGTTCTTGTTGACGTTGTTAAATTCTTTTCAGATTATATTGCCAATGATTTGATTAACTCCAACAACAACACACACCCCATCTTAATTGTTGATTCTATCAAGTATATTTTGGTATTTAGAAACCAATTAACTAAAGAACAATTGTTGACAACGCTTCCATTGTTGATGAATCACTTAAAGAATCCAAACCCAGCAATCTTCACTTATTCTGCGATTACAATTGAAAAGTTGTTGGAAATGACCAATTTCAGTGCTAATTTTGAACCAGTCTTCAATAAAATGGATATCCAACCATTTTCAAACGAATTATTACCAAATTTGTTTTCATTGATCCTTTTAAATAACTCATCTCCAGAAAAATTAGCTGAAAATGAGTTCTTAATGAAATGTATCATGAGAGTATTGAATACTATTCAAGATTCTCAAATTGATAGAATGCCAATTATCCAACAATTAATCAACATTTTAAATGTAACAGCCAAGAACCCTTCAAACCCAAAGTTTTCACACTATACATTTGAATCCATTAGTTTGCTCATCAAATATGATGTTTCTCAAATTGAAAACTACATTGAATTGGTCATTCCTGCATTATTGGGTATTTTGGGTGAAGATGTTCAAGAATTTGTCCCATACGTGTTCCAAATTTTGGCATTTTTGTTAGAATCTTATCCAAAGAAGAAGGAACTTCCCCAAAATTACAAGTTATTAGTAAAGCCAATATTAGCCCCTACAGTTTGGGAGTATAGAGGAAACATTCCAGGTATTACTAGGTTGCTAGTGGCAATTATATCTTATGATTCACTGGTTTTCTCATCTAGTCAAGAAACATTGACTCCTTTGCTTGGTGTTTTCCAAAAGCTTATTTCTTCAAAGGTTAATGACAATTATGGGTTTGATTTACTTCTAGCCATTCTTCTCAACCTAAACTTGCAAGAGTTGGAGCCATTTTTAAATCAAATTATCATTTTATTATTAACTAGACTAAGGGGCTCCAGAACTGAAAAATTTGTTAAAAAATTTACTTTATTCATTGCAAGCTTATGTGCATCTTCATTAGATAATGTTCAAGCTCCCAACACAGGCAAAATTGGTGCGCAATTTGTCGATAATTTATTTGAGAGTGTTCAACCAGGCGTACTCCAACAATTACTTATTAGTTTCATTTTACCAAGCTCTGGTGGTAATACAAACTTACAGGATAAAAAAATAGTAAATATCGGATTGTCACAGTTTTTAGGGACCGGGAATGCACAAAACATTCTTTTGGTTACTGAACAGTTGGTAAAGAACTTGGATGCATATCAAAGTATTGGACTGTCTAATAAATCAAACATCAGTATCAATGGCATTGCACAAGTTTCTCAAGTCCCTCTTGTCGATGACTTTGACTCGTCATCATCGTTTGGTTCTCAGTTCTCTAAAATAGTTGCAATCCAACAAAGCCAATATGATCCTTTGTCACACATTCAAAACAACGACTTCCAGTCTATAAGGGGTATCATCTTGAATAACTTGAGGGTGGTTGACCCATCAATTTTAAACCAAATGAATCCCGAATCACAGCAAATCTTTAAGAAGGTTGCTTCTACATAGGTTATACAGCTTTAAAAAATCAAAATCATAATACATTACTGAATACATAATTTTAAGAAGTTGTTTTTACTTCTGTGTGTATCCTTGTCTTTTACTGTTTATTCAATCAAGTTAAACAACTCCGTTTTAACTTCAGGTTTTTGTTCGTTCGAATCTTGGGGCTGTTTATCTTCAAGCTCCTTTAATCTGTCTAGTCTTTCTTTTTCTGCTATTTCCGCTGCCGTTAAGAACCTACCACCTTGACCTCTTGGTCTTCTCATTGCATGCTTATGTCTTGATTCATGAAGATAAGGCTTTCTAGTTCTTGCGATTTTCAAGTTTTCCTCTAATTTTGCTCTGGCTATTCTCCTTTTTAGAATTCTATGATACTGTTTAGCGTTAACATAGAATGGTTGTTCCTCCACTTGTTCCACTGGTTCAAGTGACTGTACAGAAGGTCGGTGTTGCAGCAGCAGTTCAAAAAACACTGCTGCTTGCTCACCTGAACCTTGGGTATTATTATTGTGTGGTTCAAAGTAGGACGGTGATTGACTAGTTGATGAGGAAGAATCGTCTCTTTGGGATGTAGCCGCTTGCTGACCGAGAGTAGGCAGTTGGCTACCATGTTGAATGGATGTCTGTTGGTTATCTGCAGCAAGGCTATCATGAACCTGTGTGTGGGGGTTGAAATATGTCATCTGCTCTTGGTAATACGACTCATTAACTGGATGTAAGGAAGTCATTGTGGGTAGTGAAATATGGTGATGATTAAGGGTAAGCAGTTTATTTTTTTAAGGAGCTGTTGAATATATTTTTCTAAAATCAGGAAGTAGCTGAATACTATATAAATGCCATCTAACTATATATAAGATCTTCTCTTCAATAGTGATATTTTGTGTACAAATTTGTTTTCTTGCCTGGTATTTATCTTAAAAGATTTTTTTCTTCTTTATTGTAAAAGCTCTGCGCTACCAAAGTATTACAGTAGAATTGATACCCGACGAACGGAATTCTCCTCCTGCATAAAATATTACAATATTACATAATGGTATGAGTCTAAGGCTTTTTCATTTTAATAAACATAAAGGTTTAATAATAGTATAGTAATCTTAATTTTCATCATAGTTCAATTTGGGACTATCTAGGTAAGTATACTTATCAAATATAAGTTCAGACAACTCTCGGAAGTCGAGGTCGGGTACTGTAATAGATGCAAGTTGAGCGATAGAACTATTAGTTGAAAGTGGTTCGAACACTTGGGGTGTCGATTCGTGTTGCGTGAGTTGGACAGGCGTATCAATTAAATCAACGGGTTTTGTTGTTTCTCCAATATCTTGTTGTAGTGCAATTTTATCCAAGTAGCTGTTTCTTCGGCCGTTTCGAAGTGGAGTTGCAAAATTATTCCATGGTTTGGTTACTTTGTGTCGCAGGTCTTGTGATGTGGCGGTCAAAAACTGTTGTATTGTGGGTGTTATTACCGTTGGGAGCGGGGGACCTGTTTTAGTAATACCATCTTCTTCATTGACATACTTAACTTCCTTGACCTTTTTGTATAAATCTAGCTTTAATTTCGGCCACTCACATTGTAGTTGTTTCAGCTGACATGCCTTGCAGACAGGGAACAGATCCTCGTCACATTTCTTCTTGCGCCTACGACAGGTTAAACAACCCGTTCGTGATCTGCTTGTTGGTTTATCTCTTCTTCCCATTTGACTACTTTTTGCTATTGGATTAGACTGATAAGAAGTTTTTTTAAACATTCCTAATTGAGTAATTTCACGAAAATATATTAAGATTTAAGCGCGCTCAAGTGTATACGGACTAATTTGAGAACATTTTAGATAAAGTAAGCAATAAAGTTATAAAATAAATATGCTTCTTTTTAAGAGACTTATGAGGCAATTGTGGATTCATGAGTGAATATAAACATTCAGTTGGTTTTATCTTTGTATGAGTACATAATTATCTACTAAAGTAGTTTAAACTTTCATCGCATCCACACTCTTGGAGGATATCATGATTTTTCTTACCAACCCCGTTCAGAATACATTCTTTATGATTCTTAGAGTATTTGATGATTCTTTCTTGAATACTAATGATGATAAATGAACTATTTGTATCTACTACGGTCCATCTCACTCTCCAAGTCTTATATTCGCCCTATCAACCCACAACACCCGCGTTTTCTTCAAATACTTTTCTACAGCGACAATCTCTCGTGGAAAGTCGCAAAATTTTGTTTCCAGTAGCCAGATCACCATTAAGCTAATAACAAAAATGGCTGCGGTAGATGGGCTAGCCAGTAAACTCATCAATGCCGAACTCACAAGTGTGGATGACATATTCACACACTTAAGTGTCCCTGAGATCCAGCAATTGAGCAAGGAATATGACGACAGTATAAGGTCGTCGAAGGAAGATCTCTTTCAGTTAGTGGGTAGTAAATACCGTGATTTGATAAAGATTGCGGAAGATATTGATGAAATGTATTCAGCTACAAATGAAATAGACTCGCGATTAACCGATTTGTCGTACAAACCAGTTCGCTTTTCTAGTTTTAACACCACAAGTGGGTTGGTTAAGGAAAAGTCTGAAAACAGACTAAAAGATGCAACCATAGCTAAGGAGAGCTCAAAATTCACCATCCTCCGAGATTTAGTCTACAACAAACTTATCAATCTTGATTTGAAAATTAAAAGTTATAACGATCACGGGAAACCTCCACTACAACATACTTCATCGTTCATTTACTACGCTAAAGTGTACTATACTATTGAAATATCATTCAAGGAAACGCTCAACACGAATGAGAGCTTGCGGAAAAGGTTTCTAGAATTAAAGAATTCATTTATAAGTTACATTGAAAATGAACTTACCGCCTATAATGCATCCAATAACTCATTTCAAAATAGTGACAGATTTAATATCAATCAAAAAATTTCAAAGGAAGACCTTGTTATGCAAAAAGAGATTTATACAGTTGAAGATGATGATTCAGAATTCGACTATGATGAAGACTACTCTTTAGAAGATTCGTTTGAAAACGAAGATTATTTTCTTAAGGAAGTCTACAACAAGCACTCCACTCCGATTGCAAATTATTTGGTTACATTAATAATATTGAACAACAAAACTTCTTTAAACACATTACCCAGGATTGCTATCAGATTTTTAGAATTAAGAAAGGAATATTTGAAAGATATGTTAGATTTAACTAGAGGTAACATAAATTACTACAATATTTTAAAGTACATTGAAAACACCGCAAAATACTTTGATATATATTTCAAAAATCCTCAAAGTGAATTACTCAAACACTTGAAGCAGTATACGAAACCTTGGGTTACTCTGAAAATTATAGGTTTTAAAAATTGGTTTGGGACTGACAAGACACATTTTAATCAGACCGTTTATTTCGTTGGGTTTCATGAATCGGCCTTGGAAGACATCAATGATATTTTTAATGATCTTTCAAAATCAATACTACAATACAATACCGATATCTTACTCGAATCATCAAACTTATCCGAGATATTGGTCCTCTTTCACAATTTTGTTTTGTCGATTAAGGCATTAGGTGATAGTTCAGAAGAATTATATTTAACCAAGTTGATCAAAGTGGATGATTTAGATCTGTTGCTTTCGCTTGTAATAAGTCGTGTCAAGCTGGTATTTCTGTCTCATACGAAAACACTAAGCACGGAGTTAATTTCCAACTTCAAAAATCATTCCCAGAACCAAATCTACAATCAACGTACCGAACTATTCACTAGACAAACTAATACACTCATGGATGAAAACTTGGACGAATATATACGAGAACTTGTTGATATGTCACTGTTCTCTTCAACAGAGAAATCTATTATCCAGACAAAACAATGGTTTAAAAGCTTTTATACGTATAAAGATTTTATCAAAATGGTTGAACTTGAATCTTTGAAACCAACTCCCGAAACTTGTTTAAGCAATTTAATAAAATCTCTTGATATTATGCCGTGGGAATTCAATTCCCGTACTATAAAGAAGAGATTTGAAATTCTTGAGAACGAAATTAATCTTGATTTCGAAAAAAATTTGGAGTTATTCCTAAACGACTTAAGACTGGAAATTTCAAAGTGCAACGATAGTAAACCATTGTACTACTTCTTAGACTTGATCATTTTGCTAGAAACAGAATTGAAGTCTCGGAACTTAGAATCACAGGTTGGTGATTTATTTACATCAATTTATTCAAAAATGCTCAGTTCTATAGGTGCTAAATACAAGAATAGTATTATTGAGCACACAAAGGAGATTCTTGAATCTAGTATCGGTGAAACTGTTCCAAGACCTACACTCAAATTAACTTCTGTTTTATTTGAGTTTAGCACAGAGTTGACTAATGATAGATATGGCCATTTGTTTCTAGTTGACCACTTTCGCGATTTGAAAAACCAGTGGATTATTGAGGTATCTAATGAAGTCAAGCAACTTACCAATTTGAATCGTGAAAATGATTCAATAACCAAGAACGAAATTACTAATGATAACGACGAAGAAGCTGTGAAAAATATCGAAGAATCCACCGCCGAGGAAACTGGAAAGCCTGAAGGAGGTGAATTACAGAACAAGTCTCAAATGAAGAACTCAAATATCGCTCAATTATTTGCTAATTACATCTATTTGCTCCAGTTTTCAGACTCGGCAAAAATCGAGCCCTTCGATTCTCTAGACACTGCTACTTGTAACTCTATTACAACCCATATTATTGATTATTTTAAATCAAGCAAACATATATACTTCCCAATTCTGAACTAGTTTTAATAAAGATAAATTTTTGAACCCGACTTTGTCAAGTCTCTCAAAACATCAGTAGTCTCCTTCAAATCCCAAACATTTTGCATTTTAGAATCTAAGTATGTGTTATCAATAATTAAAATCTTAATCTCCTCCTTCTTTAATTTTGCTTCTTCTGAGTTTAAAACCTTTGATAATCTTCCTGGGGTACAGCATAATATACGAGAGGTTGTAGTTCCGACTAATTTAAGATCAACATCAATTTTATTTTTGTTAATCAACTTGAGTGAAGATCCAGCCAAATCCTTAGTTGCACGGTGCACATCACAAGCACGTATAGCAGACATTGATAAAATAGCTATGAATTTTCTTTCCTCCTCAGCTGGTGCTTCATCCTTGTTGGATTTGTTGGACTTTTTGCTTTTCTTATTCTTCTTGTTTGATGGCAACATGTTTTTAAATCTTCCATTTATAAACTTTTCATAGTTGTCCAAGGTTCTTTCCTCTTCAAAATCTGTAGAGGATCTAACGTCTGTCTTGTTGAAGTACAATTCAGATAACTCCAATGTAGAGAGGTCAACATTATTGGCACGTATCTTACCATTGATGTAGTCAACAATAACTTCAGGAGAGGTTTCTAGCGATAACTTCTTCTTTTTATCCATGTCCATTTCCATCTTCATTCTCTTCTTCTCTTGTAACTTTGAACCCTTTGGCTTTCTCTTCTTTCCTTGCCCACTCTCGGTGACTGCTTTATCGGAGCTTGAGATTTCCTGTTCTTCTGGTTCAGAGAAATCAACATCATACTCCAAACCATCATCTAATTCATCAGCAGCAATATTATGTTCTTCCTTGGTCATTTTTAGTATTCAGTTCAAGAGATGAGTTGCAATTTTTTTTAGTATCAGAAAATTTCACAGCCAAAATCTGCTTGGTTTATTTTTCACCAAAGAAAGAGCATTGGTGATGTTAAGTGCCACAAGGAGGTTGGTTGCAAAACGTTTTAACGTTCAAGCAAGCAGGAACATATACTTGAATGCTGATTTGCAAACAAAATTATCGAACCTGCCCTTTCATCCAGTTGTTGTAATTGGAGGTGGCCATGCAGGGTGTGAAGCAGCCACTGGAGCTGCTAGATCCGGGGCACCAACTACATTGATCACTCCTTTCATCGATAAAATTGGTACAGCTCTGTGTAATCCATCGATGGGTGGTGTTGGTAAGGGAACTTTACTTCGTGAAGTTGATGCATTAGATGGTGTCTCATCTAGAATCACTGATAAGGCAGGTATTCACTTCAAAATTTTGAATGCTTCTAAGGGTGCTGCCGTTCACGGACCTCGTGCTCAAATCGATAGGAAGATCTATTTGCAAGAGATGCAAAAGGAAATCTTGAACTATGAAAATTTGTCAGTTCTTGAAGCTCAAGTAGAAGACATAATCATAGAGCCCAAACACGTGGAAGTCAATTCAGGAAGAAACGCAGGAACAGTCAAGGGTGTTGTTTTAAAAGATGGTAGAGTCTTAAGAGTAGGGAAGGTAGTTGTGACTACTGGTACCTTTCTTGGTGGTGAAATTCATATTGGCCTTAAAGCCTATCCATCAGGTCGTATTGGGGAAGAAGCCACATTTGGGCTTTCAAAAACTCTAAGAGATGCAGGTTTCAGAGTCGGGAGATTGAAGACTGGGACCCCCTGTAGACTTTCATCAAAAACAATTGACTATTCCAGATTGGATGTTCAACCTTCTGATTTCCCACCTCAACCTATGTCGTACATGAATGACAAAGTTGACTTAGAAGACCAATTAATGAAATGCCACATGACAAGAACCACTAAAGAATTTCATGACATAATTGCTGCAAACTTAGATAAGTCTATTCATATCAGAGAAACCGTGAAAGGTCCAAGATACTGCCCATCTATTGAATCAAAAGTCATAAAATTCCCACAGAAAGATTCACATATTGTATGGCTTGAGCCCGAGGGATTAGATACCGATCTCGTGTATCCAAATGGTATTTCTTGTACCATGCCAGAAGAAATCCAAGAACAAATTGTGAAATTGATGCCTGGTTGTGAAAATGTTAAGATGCTACAGCCTGGTTACGGTGTGGAGTATGATTACATTGATCCAAGAGAGTTAAAGGCTTCATTGGAAACCAAACTAGTAGAAGGTCTCTTTTTGGCTGGACAAATTAATGGTACCACTGGATATGAAGAAGCTGCATCTCAGGGCTGTCTCGCTGGTATAAATGCGGGTCTCGCTCAATTAGATAAACCTGCCCTCATTTTAAGCAGAGCAGATGGATATTTAGGTGTGTTGGTTGATGATTTAATCACAAAAGGTGTGGAGGAGCCATATCGTATGTTCACTTCCCGTTCAGAATTTAGAGTTTCTATTCGTTCAGACAATGCTGATTTCAGATTAACTGAAATGGGATACAGAAATGGTGTCGTTGGTGAAAAAAGATGGAAACAATACTCTGCAGAGAAACAGCAGTTTACCGATATCAAAGAACATTTGAAATCTATTTCCCTCTCAGGAGCAAAATGGTCACCAGTTATGAAGGGCTTGGTTCTGGACGTCAGCCACAAGACGGTAGTTGATGGATGGAAATTGCTTTCATATCAGGGGTTGCTGATACAGGATATTGTTCCCCATTTTGAAAGTTTGTTAGGCGAACAATCCACACCCGAGTTTTATCAGAACATTAGCAGAAGATTGGCCAATCGCATTGATGTCGAATCCATGTATGATCCTTGGATAAAGAAAGAGGAGATCCATTTAAAGGCATACCATGCCGACGAGGATTTGCTTTTACCTGTTAATTATACCTACAATAACACTGGAAATACCAAAATTTCGTACGAAGTCTGCCAGATCTTGAATACAGTCCAGCCAACCACAATCGGCCAAGCAAGAAGGATTCAAGGGGTTACACCAGCGGCAATCTTTGAATTGTACACACTTGTTAAAGGATCTCAGCAAGAAATTGCGGAAAAGAGAGCATTATCAAGCGAATGAACTACATTTAGCATAAATACCCTGTAAATACTTTATGATACATAATATACAAATAAAATAGTAGTCATATAAAACCACTAATCAATAGAGCTGGATGATGTATCACTGTCTAGAATATGATTCAAGGGATCAGACTCAGTCCCCTGAGAGTTGTTCAACGCACCATCAAGGGTCATCAATAATTCTAATGGCAAAAAGTTTTGAGCAAGCTTTGAAATCGTCTCAATATTATTGCCTCCGATTTTTACTCTATTCAAATACAAAACAGCATCCTTCATGTTGATTTGAGAACCTTTTCTATGTTCTGCATAGGCACTTAGATCAGACATCACATTGGTTAAGAATTCAGAAGATTTCTCCTGTATGTCAAGGAATAAAGATGGGTCAATTCGTTTCTGCTTTTTTCTCGGCTGGTCCATGTTCTCTAGTTGGTTTATTGTTCTTACTAGATTTCTCACCGTCTTAATTGGAACAGCTTGAGCTCCAGATGAATTGATTTTCGGGGGTTTAGGATTCGAAATTCGAGGCGATTTACCAAGAAGCGTCCTGTTCGACTCCTCCAAGATTGGCTGGAAATCATCCAGCAGGTCTTCTAGAATATCTGAATTAACAAATAGATTCTGTGAAACATCAGGATGGTCAAAAGTATACTCTTCTTGAATGATTCCTGGTGAACTCGAAGAACTTTGTGGTATAATTTCTCGGAGATTTTCAGATACACTGGTATTAGGTTTAGTGTTTGAGTCATCTAATGCAAGGTCTCCAATATTCAAAGAAGACTCATTTTGCAAAGAGTTAACTTCTGTGTTTAATATCTCCTGGTTATCAGGTATGGTTGTTTCGGGTTCAATGCTGACTTGATTTTTTTCTAATTGTTCGGTCTCCAGTAACGTTCCAACATTTCCATCATCATTAAAATCATTTAACAAATAATGATCATCTTCTTTGGAATTAACAACCTTTGGGTTATTATATGAATTGCTAATTTCTTCAGTGTGGTTTTGGGAGGTATCTTTCAGTTTCGTGAGGACTTCAGAGAGGCTGGGTGTGGATGCTCTATGATCCTGGCTTGTAGATTCCATTAAATTCAAATCGTGCAGGTTTTGCATTTCAGTTGTATCTATAATTCCCAGTTCATCCTGTACATGATCCTCAAACGGTTCATCTAGTGGTTCATCCTGAGCCTCATCTTCAGTAATCTTCCCCGCGTTGCTTTCCTCGTCATCATTGTTCATCGAATTTTCAACTTCCCTTTCACTGTCGTCTTCTTGTTGTTCGGATTCACTAGTTGAATGTTCTTGGGTTTCCGAAGAACTTGCCACATCATGATGGGATTTATCATTGACTTCCTCGTGGTGTAATTCGTTTTGATGCATAATCTCAACCCCATCTCTAATTTCTCTATGTTGTTCTTGGATACTAGAAATGTTCGTCAGGGGTTGGACCACTTCTTCTGTAGGTTCAGATCTTGCAATAACACGGGAACTATAAGTTGCATCAGTAGAAACCGGTGTTTTATCTCCAGAATTATTCCTTTGTGTATGTTGCATACTTATGAAGTCATTTCCAAAATTATACGAGGATCCAATATATGGTTCAAATCTGTTCATATTGGGAGTTGAACTCGAACTGCTGTTTCTGTTAACAAAATGTTCATCTCCTTTGTTGATCACGATTTCATTTTCTCTGAAATGCAAACCAGGAATAGGGTAGTTCGGTGGAGTGACATTACTATTTCTTCTATTATTATAACCGGTAAATTGTGAAGTGTCTTGGTCAAGATCAAATTTGGGAAATTTACTAAGTCGAGCTTTGTAATTAGAATTTGTTTCTTCACGTTGTTGAGACTCATATGTGCTGTAGTGTTCATTCGATCGATCAGTAGTGGGTGTGCGATGCAGAGATAATTCTCCATGAGATCTCGAAAGAGTTTGGTTATTTCTAAAGTCCGTATTCAAATTGTTATTGTGCTCAATTATTAATTTGAAAGAATCATCTTTCTTCTCAATGGGTTTAAAAATGTTCTTTTCCTTAAGTTGAATCTCTTTCAATGGTGTATGAGCTTTCTTTTGATTTTTCATTTTTCTAGTATGTAAAATCTTTTCAAGATAGGAGAATGTCTTTTTTGGCGGTGGTGCTAAAAATGGAGAATTTGATTCCAAATTTGTTTGATTAGTACCAAAACCTGAAAGTAACTTTGGTGAATTCGTTTCTTCCTTTTTGGTAGGCTCAAATGGTGCACCTAGTTTCTCAAGTTGAGGAGGGGTGGAAAACCCCCTTTTTTCAGAAAAGACATAATTTTCGGAAACTCTGCTTTTGAGTTTGAAAGGGGATCTCAATAAATCCTCTGTATCTTGAGGTATTTGGAAGGAGCTCTGAAATGGTCGACCAGAAGGGATTCTTGGATGTTGTGGTGTACGGGCAACCTTGAGGGGAGAATCGTTTTGAATAGGCTGAACTTCTTTATCTAGCCCTTCAACCGAGGTTCGTGAACTATTCTGATTGACCAGAACCTTACAGAAGAACCTGAGGTAATCTATTGTGATGGGGCCAATATAATTTGGATCGTAAACAACTTCGCCGTTTGGACGAACTATAATGGAGGAGCGACGACGCGTTCTAAAGGGCGAGTTTTCTGTGGATTGGGATTGCTCTGTTGTTCTTCGAACTTGGCTCGAACGTCTTCGGTCTTTGGTGATCTGTTTCAGCAGTGATCTGGGCCTGGGACGATTCGTTGATAGTCTTGCAGTAATCTGTGGCAATTCAAACGGTGGTAAGTGTACTTGTAGCTGCTTCGGTGTTCGGGAAAGAAGCGAGCCAACAGAGTGTGAAGTCACCGCACTAGGTGCTCTGATGGGAGTCAGAGGCTCACTCCGCGTTTCATTCATTTATGGTTTGTACTTTGTAAACAAAAAGAAAAAGCCATGAATACAAACAAAGCTCGAACAAAACTCGCGCTTAAGCAATCAAGATGCCCCAAAATCGAACGCAAAAATATCTGAAGTATTTGAGCAATCTAGTTGGTTACTAAGTATTTTAGATTCCTAATTTCATACGGCTTGTAATGTCTGATAGTTTATTGATAGCATTGGTATCAGGATGTACCGCTGCAGGTGCTACAGCTATAATAACATATCCTCTTGATTGTCTCAAGACCCAACAACAGCTTAATAACCAGAGCTACATGAATCATTGGAAGCTACCAACCAACTACCCAAGTACATTGGCTCAATTATTTAAAGGTAGCAGTGCCTTAGTGATAGGTTCAATGTTGAAAAACTCAACAAGGTTAATTCTGTATAATTGGCTGCTGAAGTTCATGAGCACGGGAGACTCGTCTCACCAAAAGATTAGTGCTCCTAGAATAGTCATTGCTGGGGCCATAAGTGGGTTTTTTGAAACCTTGTGTTTAATTCCTTTTGAAAACATCAAAATAACAATGATCCAAAACATGACCTTGCACAATGAGATGACTAGGACAAAGACTTGGAAGTATGATATTACAGGAGGCAATTCCAAAACTGTACCAAGTATTTTTACAAAACAGTATGTTTCTCCACATGCTTACTTTACATCTGATATAATCGCCCAATTCAAGGGCAGAAAGCTGTCTAGATTTACTCATCTACCTCCAACACCAACTTCAATTAAAGAAATTGATGCCTTGAAAACTAAATTTAATCACGCTCCATCATTAACATTTTCTGGAACTATAAAAGAAATGTACAACTTAAAAGGTATATATGCATTTACTTCAGGAACTTGTATTACAATGGTTCGCCAAGTTGCAATCCTGACGGCTTGGATCTGGACTTATAATGCCACTAGACAATTAATAAACCCTCTGCAGCAACTGTCAGATGAACAAAGTTGGTTTGGACACCAACATACTGCTATACAACTGATCGGTCTTCATGTGTTATCCTCTGTGGCTGTGGTTGCCTTTACCCAGCCTCTAGATGTAGTTAAGTCACATTTACAACTGAAAAACGGGAAAGTCATATACCGTGACTCTTTGACAACGGCGTATAAATTATTCATGCAAGAAGGATATCGCTCTCTATTTAAAGGCTCGTTTCCTCGTGGAATAAAGGTATTAATCAATGGTGGACTAACTGCACAGCTTTATACATATGTTGAAGGTATTGTGGTTGCTGCGGGTGGGCAAACTGTATTTGCAAGTTCTTAATTTGGGTCTCCTTCGATATAAACCGGTAATAGAATCTCTCCGCTTTTATGTACGACACTGTTAAACTTTTTCGCAAGTTCTGACCCTGTCGAGCTTGGTTGGCTAAAGCCAACTTGACTTGGCTTCAATATAACACCATAGATAGAATTCATAAGTACATACTGCAATAGTTTTCCGGCAAGACCACGGCGTCTCCACTTTTGGGATATCCATATGCGAGAAATTCCTATCTTTAGCAACTTATTAACTTGAACCGGAACTAGATCCTTTGTCCTGTAAACCATCCATCTCCCCTGCCCTGGCTGTAATTCGTCAGTTGTTACAACCCCAACGGCCTTCTCGTCAATCAACAACACAAACGCCTTGCTGCTGTCTGATTGGGGATTTGTCCACATCTCAGAATCTACTGGCGAGTTCAATTCTTGGTTTACCAATTGGAGTACTTTTCGGCACGTTACAATTTGTCTCTTTGATGACTTGTCGATTTGAACAACATTCACCTTTACCAGTGGTTTTTTCTTATCTGATTGTTTCAAGGAAAATGTGGAAATTACCTTGTATTTCAAGCTTGGAGTCCAAGGAATCCCATTGACAAATTTGGCATGGTACTTGGTGTGAAGTTCCTTGTCCTGTGCAACGTGAGCAAAGTATGACATTTGACATGTTGGGCATGTCGTCCTCTTTAGAGTGCCACCAAAGGCAAGAAACGACTGTACCTTCTTTTTCGGTTTGGTTTCACTTGTCTCACTCTTGGCATTTGTGGCTAACAGCATCAACTGATCTCAATGATATCTCAACTGAAATGAAGAATGCAAAAATAATAACCACGCGTATTTTTAGAACGCAAAATCTAAAAAAGAAGAAATGTTGTGAGCAGGTAACTAAATTTAACTAAAATTGACCTTGTTGTGCTATGTAACCCCTAAAGTCCAAAAACCATCCCAGCCCAAGAGGTGGAAGAGCTCCCCCGATGTTTTTTGAGGCTTTGAATACGTCCTTTCGTGAATGGAGCGCATCCTTGAAATCAACCAAGGTATACAAACCAATGTTTATAAACAGATTCTCATTCGATATCAGCCCCCTTGTTATTATACGACTTATGCTGTCCATTTGTGTTCCTATTACGCTCTAATATGGTCTTCGCCGTTTTGGTTCTCTTCGCACTTCTCCACAAATCGTCCACTTAAAAACTAATTTTAGTTTGTTACTGACGGAGAGATGTCCTACGAGCACTTATTACCTGCTAATGGTAAATGGAAAACACAAATTACTGACTACTTAACTGAAGATGTACCATCTTTTGATTTTGGAGGGTTTGTAGTTGGCGATAAGCCAGAAACTGGCTCCCTCTATATGAAAGCTGAAGGTCTTATTTCTGGTATTCCATTCGCCCAGGAAGTATTCAACCAATGTCAACTTAAAGTTGAATGGCATTACAAGGAAGGAGATTTTGTAACTGAAGCCAATTTGGCTGCCGCTGGTGGGAAAATTGTTGTTGCTACAGTCACTGGCCCTGCCAATAAGATCCTTCTCTCCGAGAGAACTGCCCTTAACTTGCTTTCACGTTCATCTGGTATTGCTACCCAATCTCGTAAAACAAGAGACTTGGCTGTTGCAGCTGGTTACACGGGTATTATTGCAGGGACTAGAAAGACCACCCCAGGCTTGAGACAATTAGAAAAGTACTCCATGTTGATTGGTGGAATTGACACACACAGATACGACCTTAGTTCAATGGTTATGTTGAAAGATAACCACATCACTTCTACTGGTTCTATTACAAAGGCTGTTACTCAAGCTAAATCTGTATGCGGCTTTGCAATCAAAGTTGAAGTCGAAGTTTCTTCAGAAGAGGATGCTAGCGAAGCTATTAATGCAGGTGCTGATATTATTATGTTAGACAACTTCAAAGGAGAGGAGTTACAGAAGGTTGCGCGCTCCTTAAAGGAAAAGCACAAGGGTCAAAGCTTTTTATTAGAATGTTCCGGTGGTCTTACCCTTCATAACTTGAATAGCTATTTGTGTAACGATATCGACGTATACTCTACATCATCTGTGCATCAAGGTTGTTCGATTGTTGATTTCTCTTTAAAGATCAACCCAAACTAAGGTAGTATTGAATAAATATTTACTAGGATTATTGGTAATATATAAATTAGCGTATTCTGGAAACACTTTTCAAATCTAAACTTTGAAACCCATTGTATCCTATAGTTTCATTTACGTTATTCAAAATTTCCAATGTGCTCTTGTCAAGCTCTTCCAAATCTACATCTTCATCTTCGTCATCACTGAAACCAAATGAATTCTTTAATTGATGATTAAGGGATACTCCTGAACTGCTAAACCTGCTAGCAGAACTTTGGTTTATGTTGAAGCCACTATTAGCAATTCCAGATTGATTATTGCTTGCAACCGAAAAATCATGAAGAACCTCCCCTCCTCTATTATTTGAAAACTTTGTAACATTGCCTGTCTTTTTCCCAAAGCATCTTATAGCTCTGACATGTGAATCCTTCCCATCCTGATGGTTAGCCAAAATTACCAATTTGACCAAAAAACATTTCAAAACACCATCAGATCTAATAGCATTAAAAATTATATGGGACCACCCAATAGGCTTGTCGAGATTCACAGTACAGACTTCTGTCAAATCTCCATCAGAACTGCCTGCTAAAATCTTTATCTTCGAAGGGGTATAACTTTCATCCAATGAGTAGTTAGTAAACAAAGAAATACGTTCTAGCGACACTTTCTTAGAGAATTGAATTGTGATAGAGTGTGGGTTATTCAATTGGTTATTCAGGATGGAATTGGAATTGGTGTTGTTGTTACCGTTCCCATTGCTGTCATTACTTCCATCAGATTGCCAAAACAAGTCTGGGGAGTCGTCTCTCAATTGTTCTAGACCAAATGACTGCTTGAAAGATGAAAGCTTCCAGTTTGCCAATGGTGACAAATCTAATAGCTGCAAAGACTCCAATTGTTCCAATCCTTTTGCATAGTAGACTCGTTGGATTTGTTCCAAATTAGGCAGTCCTTCACCTGTAGTTATGTTAGCACGACTTTCGTCGTCTTCATCTCCAACATCGTCGGTGTTTAAAATATCGTCAGCCGCAGCATCTTGGGGCATTCTGCTGTCTGCACTTCCGGTGACAGAGTTTTGATCCAAATCAAAGTCGAAGCCAGCAGTACGACTTGTGCTGTGTGATAATTCAATTTGCCTGGCTTCAAGAGAGTCGATGTATTCGTGTGATTCACTAGTTCCGCTTAATGACTGCATTATCTCATCTTGTGATATAGCACCTTGTATCTGCAATTCATGCTGATCCTGCTCATTCTGCAACACTGTAGAGGATTGATGGTCCTGGAACGAAGCATTAATTGCATTGTTGTTTCCATAGTCTCGTTGCTGGCCATAATTGATACTGGATTGGTCCCAATAACCTGAAGAGTTCATCTTTATATAGATCAGGCGTTAACAAGGTCATTTTTATTTTTCTACAACAAAAAAAAAACAATTTGAATTTCCTCTGCTATTTCTACACAAAAATATGAATACTAATTGTAGGTTCACTCATCAGCCACTAAAGCTTCATCCTTGGTATCAACGGCCTTTTCAGCGATAGTTTCTTTCTTTGATTCTTCCTTTGACTCAGTCTTTATTTCCTCAGTCGACTCAGCCTTTGGTTCTTCTGTCTTTGCTTCTACCTTTGGCTGGGCAGATTCAGAAACTGATTCTTTCTCAACATTCGATTCCTTTGACTGTACTTTTTTCTCGTCGGTGGAACTCTCATCCTTTGTCTCTTTCTTCTCTATTTTAGGAGTTTCCTCTTTCTTGTCATCTATGAGAGTCTCCTTTGGTAAAGCAACCTTGCTTGAACTTTCCAAATTTATCAATGGAGTCTTTGAGCCACTACCTGAGCCACTACCTGAGCCACTACCTGGAATTCCACTTGGGGTAGAACTTCTCAATGGGGTAGTTGAGCCACTAGAAACCTTACGATTTTGTGGAGGTTGCTTCTTAGGAGTTGGAGCCTTTGGAGGTACAAATGTGGTACTGAAGTGTTCTGCCAAACCATACTTCTTCAATGCTCTTCTCTTTAAAACCTCAATGTAACTGATTCTACCCTTGATAGTTCCCTTTCCAAATTCTTTCCCTGCAACGTCATAGAATGACAATTCACCTTGATCCTCATCTTCGTCACCAACCCCATATTCGTCGTCTCTGGAACCAGACAAAAATCCCAAATCTTCATTCATTTGAGAAGAATCGATTTGGAAGTTCCCCTTGTCCAAATCAAGTACAAATTGGTAGATAAATTCAGTAAGACTTGATGCAATAACTAACTTGGTGTCAAAATCTCTGCCGAAAATGATGATCTGACCCCAGTTACCCTTTGGACCAGGGGCAACATCCATAGCAATTTGGTTACCAGTCTCATCTTTCAACAATGTAACCCATCCTTTATGGTAGTAGTATGATTGAATAGAATTTGGAGGAATAGATCTTTGGTTAGCCAAGAAACCAGTGTTGGCTGCTGAGGCAGTTGCTGATGCCGATGTCGATTGCAGTTGCTGCAGTTGCTGAAATTGCTGTTGTTGGGCCACATGTTGTTGTCTTTCTAATCTATCAGCAACTTTGCTCCAGATCTTGTGTTCTTCAACAATTGTTTCCAAATCTAACATTGCTAATCCCATGATTAATCCAGTAGGCTTCCCGCCTCTGAATTGGCCATCGTGTCTCTTGTAAAAGTTTCTAAATTCTGTTGGCAAGGCACCACATCCCAAGTCATTCTCAAACTCATTCAAATCTGCGGTGGTGACACCATAGTTTAAGCAGTCGTCCAATTCCGGGTATTCCTCTTCAATCCAGCCTTCAATACGGTCCCATAAAGAATCAATTGATGGCAATGGAGGTTGGCCCTGGGAATTCAAGTTCTGCATGTGCAAATCAGTAGATGAGTTAAAGTTTGAATTTGAAGATCTAAATCCAGGTCTATAACCAATATTTTGACTGCTGTTATTTTGGCTATCTACCAAGGAGTTGCTAGAGTTGTTCATGTTTGTCAAACGGTTTAATTCATGGAGTCTAGAGCCTCCATTGCCATTAAGGTTACCATTTGGGTCGTTATTACGACCGCCAACAACGTTCCCGCTGTTTTGAGCAGTGGAGTTTCTGTAAGGCGAATCATATGAAGCGTAATGATCCTCCGTAGTGATCGAGTGCATAAATGCCTTGATTTCATCAAAAAATCCCATCTTGTTCGGAGCTTACTGTAACACACTAATTCTAATTGATTCAGATTTCTCTATATCTATCTACCTAATTGCAGTTGTAGTAGAGAGGGATAGCTTTTCTGATGATGGAAGGTCACAGTTTTTGAATTTATCTCACTTTTCGGTGGAAAAGAATCGTGTAATTTGACCGACAAATGCGCTTACATTATGTAAGAATTTGAAGAGGGAGACGTGACACGCACTTTCACGCTGCAGACTAATGCATATGAAATTTGGATTTGATACAGTTGTTCAAAAACGTTTTGGCTCAGTTAGCTCTAGATACTTACAATAGTTGTTTCTATTAATGAATTGCCATTAGATACAGTTTTACATAATCACGTAACATAAAAAAATACAGTATTAACAATAGTGCCTTGGTGTGAATCACGACAAATACTCCGCAATCTCTGTGCCAAACAACTCCTTCAATAATGTGCGGTCTTCCAAATTAGTCACCAGTATTGAGTCTTTAACCAACTCGTAGTTTAGTTCTTCAGAAACCTTGGAGTCCTGTTTGTACAATCTACTTTCTAAAACTTTCGATCTCAACCAGTGTGCTCTAGTTGGAATTTCTCCACTGGCTCTGCGGCTAATCAAGAGTAAGTAGAACTTGATTCTTGTGAGTTGGGCCAATAACTCGTCACGGCTTCCCTGGTGGGCAGGAATGAATTCAACAGCAAGTAGTTTGACTACCAAGTTTATTAAACCTGGTTGGTTCTCACTACCGTTAACTATTGTATCGATGGTATACTGTGTCTCGTGTAATAACTTTTGTGACAGTCCGTTAAGAACACCATTAGCATTGCCGTTTGAGTTTACTTTTAATCCGCCACTGATGTAATTATTTAACCATTCTAAGTTATATGACGTTAAATTATCAACGTTCCATTGATGGGAATCTTTAAACCAAAACTTTTCATTCAAGACGGAATCCACTTTGTGTGCAGTTTTCATATTTTCTTCAATCTTAGAAAGACGAATGTAGAAGTTCGGCTTAAATTTAATTATTGCCTTGGAAATCAAAGACATAAAAACGGAGTATGCAGCATTCTCAAAATCGGTTATTTGAATTTCTAATGGACGGAATTCGACTCTCCAGCCAGGTTTGGATTGCAAATCAGTTCCAGCTGGATACAAAGCAGGAGGCTTGAATCTTATCGTCTGCCAATTTGTAGATTGAATGTTTTCAAAATGATCATTATCTAATGCATCATCCTGGTGAAGAATACGCTCGTTAAAGATAACAAGAGGATCGCGGATAAACAAGTGTGCAAAGTGGCGTGCTAATGGTGTGTCAAACGAAGGGTCTGCAATCAATCTCTCATAAACTTTGGTGTTAATTGGAACTTCTGTGTCATTAAGGCTGCTATCAAAATAGCCAGTAGAATATTTTTGATCGCCCAAGTAACTGTCAACTGAATCGTATCTAGATTTTGGTATAAACTGGATCGGCTTACCGTCTTGGGTTTTTAAGTCTGGGTAATCGCCGTGCTCGTTGTGCTCAGCCATCTTGGTAGTGACATCAACATCTCCCACATCTAAGCCCCCAGTTCTGGAGTAATTCTTGTAAGGATCGATATTCTTCTCGACAAATGTTCGGTCATCAACCGCCCCACTAATTACATTCCATCTTACATCTTGGTTCACCAAAAACCCTTTGAAGATAGGAGATGCGGCACTTGCAGATAAAAAGATTGGGGATAAGGGAGCCAAGGTATCATAGAGATATCTGGCTTCATTGATATCACCAGCTTGCATCGTGACCTGCAAGCAAGACGAACCCATACCGAACCCCATCGAGTCCATATAAACATGGCCAGGTTGCAGAGCTCCAATAAAAGGCTCCTTGTCAGAATCGAACAAATCGCGCTGAGGGATCAGATCGTCGATCAACTTTGTGTTGATATCTGGGTAAAGAGGCAAATTTATGGCAACTTTGCAGCCTCTTCTCTTCCTAATGTTAGCCGTTAACGTAGGGAATCTAACATGTCTATTAATGATTTCATCTGGTAAAAAGAGGGATTGCGCGGCTGGACCGCCTGCTTTGGCCTCAGGGCTAGTGAAGTTGGGACATCCAAGACGAGGAAAAACAGCAAAGGTAAGAAGCTTGAGGTTGGATGGGAATTCCTCATTTCCAATGACTCTTCTCTTCACCATATTCTCTTCTACATAAATGTAGTCCTTCAAAAGCTCCCCATCATAAGGGTTCAACGGCGTGGCTTCAATCATGTATCTACCGTACTCCGGGTGGAAAGAGATATTGTTATCAATAGATTTATGCAAAGACTTGGTTTCGTCGTTAAAGTCAGCGATAACATGGTCATGTTCAATAGCCAACTTGGCGGTTCTGTCCGTCTCGTTGACATCAACTATCATGTACTCAACCTCATCTCCCCATAAAAATTTGTCGTTCTTTCTCTCGTCGTGCTGCCTAAACATATTTATCAATTGAGTAATACCATGTTCGCGAATATGCTCGTTAAACTTTCTAGACTCCTCCCATGAAAGAGGAGTACCTAAGGACAAGAGACCCATGGACAGTTAGAAGTAAAAGTTCTTGGATTTTTTTTGACCCCCTCTGGATTTTGCTCACTATCTTTGTGAACGGGGGATTATTTATCTCTTTTAGATTTTGTTATCCCACTGAAGAAGATGAGACAAAAAAAAAAGCTAGATCAGTGATTAAGAAGAACGGTTAAGGACTAAAGAATTCCCCTTCTGTTTCTTTTTATGTAGAATAAAAAAAATAAAATACTTGCTCGAAATAAATAGGACCAAAGTTAAACTAATAAGCCCTCCTTACCTTTCTAATAATCAACTTCAACTCAATATATATACCAAAAACCCGTGGCTTATTAATCCGTGCAAATTAATAAGCAGATGCAACACAAAAAAAATGGAAGAGGCGTTGGCCGCAATACTGTAAAGGAGAACCTATAGAAAAGGATTAAATTTCCAGTATGTGGGAAAACTTAGAGATGAGGGATTTACAACATCGTTCCACTCTCAATATTTATATTTTCGATCTCTACATTTCCACACTTTTGACCAAACTGTTATAAATTGGGTGAAATGGCGTTTCGTCACGTGTTCGCAGGGACAGGGGAGGCTACAGATTCCCATTACAGTAATTCAGGAGATAACCAATTAAATAATATACAAAATTTACACAGTAAAAACTAAACTAATGCTGTCTAATACAAACCATCAATGTTTTCGACAATACATCCTTCTTCACCTTCCTTCTTTTCGAATAACTCACCGATTACCACGGCATCTTCACCATTCTTCTTCAAGTTACTCAAAACTTGTTCCACCTTTGTAGCCTCAACTATCAATACCATACCTATACCCAAGTTGAAGGTCTTTAAAATATCTTCAAATGGAACATTTCCTTGTTGTCCGAACCACTTGAAAATTTGTGGAACTTCCCAGGTTGCTATGTCAACCTTGGCTCCTAAGTTCTTTGGTAAAGCTCTTGGGATATTTTCAACCAATCCACCACCTGTGATGTGTGCCATACCCAAAATCAAATCTTGTGCAACAGAATCAAGCAATTGCTTGACGTAAATCTTAGTAGGAACCAAAACCTCTTCACCAATGGTCTTTCCTTCGGCAGACCAAGGAGCAACAGAGGTGTATTCAAAGTCACTAACTTCTATGATTCTACGAACCAAGGAGAACCCGTTGGAATGTATACCATCCGACTTGAGACCAATCAAGACGTTACCCGCGGACATCTCAGATAATTTTGGTAATATTTTGTTCTTTGTGACAGCACCAACTGCAGTACCGTTGGTATCATAGTGACCTTCATCGTACATTCCTGGCATTTCAGAGGTTTCTCCGCCAACCAAGGCACAGCCAGCTTGGATACAGCCATCTGCAACACCGCTGACAAACTTGGAGGCAACTGCAATATCTAACTTCCCGGTTGCAAAGTAATCAAGGAAAATAAGAGGTTCTGCACCTTGGACAATCAAATCATTGACATTCATAGCCACCAAATCAATACCGACAGTGTCATGGATGTTCATGATTTGAGCAATACGCAACTTGGTACCAACACCATCGGTACAGGCAACGAGTAAAGTGTCGTCAGAGTTCTTGTAGCCAGCAGCCTTCAAATCAAAAGTACCACCAAAACCACCAATGTCACTATCAGCACCAGGTCTACGTGTAGACTTGACCTTGGCCTTGATCTGTTCAACCAACAAGTTACCGTTGTCAACAGAAACACCAGCATCGGCATAAGTGATGGCAGTTCCGGACTTCTTAGTGGCTTGTTTGAAAGCTCTGTGTGCGATATCGGTTCTGTTGTACTTCTTGTTAAAGGACACAGCTTCGACACCAACATAAGCCTTGTCAACGGACTCTCTAAGAGAGGAAGCGATTGCAGTAGCGGCAATAACTCTGCCCCCAGAAGTGACGACTTTTCCATCCTTTTCAGAAGTACCAGCATGGAAAACAAAGGTATCCTTTGCAACATCTCCAACGGTAATCTCATCTCCCTTGCCATATGCTTCAGGGTATCCGCCAGCAGCCATGACAACAGTGGTAGAGAACATGTTTGGCTTGGTATTCACGGTGACAGAGTCCAATCTGTGTTCAGCACAAGCCAAGAAAACTTGGGCCAAGTCTGTTTCTTCGGTCAACAAAGGCAAGACGGTTTGGGTTTCTGGATCACCAAATCTAACATTGTATTCCAAAACCTTTGGTTCCCCGGAAGGAGTCAACATGATACCAGTGAACAAGACACCACACATAGGGTAGCCGTCCTTTCTCATACCATCAATGGTTGGTTTGATAATGGTGGCATCGATCTTAGCCAAGACATCTGGAGTAGCGATAGGGGCTGGGGCATAAGCACCCATACCACCGGTGTTTAATCCGGAATCGCCGTCACCAACTCTCTTGTGATCTTGAGCAGCAGGCAAGTTGAAGAAAGAGTAACCATCAGTGATGGTCAAGATGGACAATTCGTCACCTTCCAAGAATTCTTCAATGACAATTTCGTCACCAGCAGTACCAAAGTTCTTATCAACCATGATTTCATTCAACCCTTGTAAAGCTTCCTCGGTAGTTTGAGGGATCAAGACACCCTTGCCTGCAGCGATTCCATCCGCCTTCAAAACAATTTTGTAGTCGACGGATTGGATATGCTTCTTAGCTTCTTCAACCAGAGTGAAGTTCTTGAATTTAGCAGTTGGGATGTTGTGCTTGTCCATAAAGATCTTGGAAAAGGCCTTGGAACCTTCCATGGTGGCAGCACGGGCACTTGGACCAAACACTGGAACACCAATCTTAGCAAAGACAGTGGAGATGCCATCAACTAAAGGTTGCTCTGGACCTGGGACAACAAGTCCGATATCTTTTTCAACAGCAAACTTGGCCAAGGCTTCGAAATCCTTTGGAGAACCAGACAACTCAGGCACATTGACAATCTTGTCGCTGATGGTGGAAGTACCTCCGTTACCTGGAGCAACATAGATGGTGGACACAGAAGGGGACTGCGACAATTTCCACACAATGGCGTGTTCTCTGCCACCGTTACCAATAACGAGAATGTTTAACTTGGACATAAAAAAAATATTATACTATAGATCGATAATTGCTCTTCCTTAAAAGGCACTGGGCGATTTTCTTTATCTTATATTCTTTATATTTTCTTTCATCTCGCGATGATTTCTGACTCTGAACATATTAAGAAAATTAAGTGAAAAAAAAAAACACAAGGGATCCACGTTCATTTAAGTGTGCACCAGCACGAGCTGTAGTCATGTGAATATGTGAGGTAGAGTCAGGTGCACTGCTCACGCTTCTCTTTTGCTCACTCAAAAGCTTTCTTACACAAACTGGACCAACATTCTCGGGATTACAACCAATTAACCAAAAACACTGGGGCTGATATGTTCTAGGGGACCAATTTCCATTTCCGAAAACACCTCCAGCACTTTGTACTTTCTCATTTTTGTCCACTGACATTAAGCCCTTTATATCTCTCCTAGGTTATCCCAACCAAAAACCAGTTTTAATTATCAATTCCATCAATACCTTTCATGCAGGGAGACCAAGTTATCTGATCGTTTTTTTTCTTAGTTTTCCGCATCGGACTCCATCAAAATAATTAACATTGGTTGAACTATATTAGCCGTTTTTAGTACAAATATTAGTCTTTATCCCATTTTTTTCCACTTTAATTTTTTTAATAATTCCTTTTGAATCTTCTAATATATAACTTTCCAGAATGGTATCATTCAGCTTGATTAAATTGTTGGCTTTCGCTGGCCTCTCCCTCGCATTTGACATTCACCACGATGACGAAGGTTTTGCTATCCTCCCACCAACCGATATTGTCATGCAATACTTGGAAGGTAACCCCAAGGAAGTGGGAAATACTTATCATGTTCTCAACACCGTTGAAACTGGTACTGGGGAGGTTATCTCAGTCAACTTGGACTCCCAAGAAACTAGACGTACTGGTAAGTTCAAGGAAAACTACGAAAATGGTATCTACTATACTTACATGAAGCCTCGTACCGTCTACAGAAATGACTACTCTTGTTTTAACAAAGATAACGAACTTGGAATTTCCGAATGTTCCTTTGATTTTGTCGACTATTCTTCTCCCTCCGACTGTGCTGGAAATGGTGGTTCAAAGTACTCCTGTGTTTTGGATGTTGAAAAGGCTCAAGATGCTAAACTCACTCTCAAAAACATGGACGATGTTCCAGCTTTAGTTCGTTGTTTCCATTCCTTGAACGCTGCCGTTGACTCCAAGGCCTTTAATGGAGCCTGTGGAAAATAAATAGCTGAGAAGCTGGAATAAAGTATATTTATACATTTTCAATTAATAAGGTTTGCAGGGCTTACAAAAGGTGCTACTCCCCAAGCCAATGGTTAAGTAGTTTTAATGAAGAAAATAGGACATAGATGTAGTATCAAATCGTATCAAAGTAGGTTAACCGATGTGTATCTAGAAATTATCAATCATTATTGGAAAAATTCTTGGCTAAACCAATAATATTGACTAATAATACGTAAATGTTTTTATTGATTTTTTGTTATTTATGAAATTCAATTTTACAAAATTAGTATTTTCTCCAGAATATTTCAAAATTTTTGATAATTACTTTTGACACAAAAACTACCATATTACTGTAGATAAGATTCTCATTTTAGAAATCCCACTACATTGAACTATAAAATGATAGTATTATTTTAAGTAATCTATGTACAAACCTGTAGGAAGGCATACACATCTTAGGTGTATGAATGAAATTTGCATATCCTATGCGGATGATGTAAAATTGAATGTGAAACCACGGACGTTGAGTTGGTTTCGAAGAGTACTCGAATAGAGATTTATATAGACATGTGGGAAGTAGTTATCAGATATTTTCTTCCATTGATTGGATCGCAAGTTCGATTAGATGGCAACATCACCTCCACCAACAATTCCTTCGAATTTGTAGCCTTCATCACTTGGGAAGTTGACTTGTTGACCCTCAGCGGTGATTGGAGAGTATAAGTAGTAGCTCATCAATGCATTCACAACTGCTCTGGTCTTGGCTTCAGTTATGGAAGACCCAATTCCTTCTCCCAACTTTTCAACACCACAGAAAGCCCCAGCAGCGTAGATGGCATGTGCAGATAATCTACCAGTTTCGGCAATTAATCTTATTTCAACAGGCTCAGTGAAGTTCAATTTGTCACAAAGTCTAACCAATTCTCTAGTTGGTTGACTGAATTGGAACATTTCTTCCAATCTCAACTTTCTCAGTAAAATGTGATCTTGAATGAAGTTCTTGGTGGCAGACTCACCCGAGTGGGTATACAAAGCACCTACAATAGCTCTCACAGAAGAAGCATATGCCTCTGCTTGATCAGAAATAAAGTTGTGGTTCTGTAATCTGCGAGTCTCTTCTTTACTTAATTCATGGATACCAGGCTCCGTGATTTCTGGTTCAAATTCTCTCACATTAAATCTTATTTTCCCATACTTGATGGTTTCAGATTCTTGGGACAAATACTTTTCCAACTTAGTTGTTTGATCCACTTCTATACCCCATGATTTACCAACTTCGTACAAGGTTTCTACACCCATTAAAGAGTCAACAGCGGCGTTGTGGATAGGCATAGGTAACCTAGGATACTTGACCAAAAGATGTTCACTCACATAATATGACAACAAGTTCTTTCCTAAAACATTAAGACCATAGTTGTTAGCCAATCCTCCATTGGCTTCTGATGTCAAGTTCATAGCCTGTGATAAGGTGGAAAGTTGAAGTTTCGATGGTAAATTTAATCTAGAATGCAAGGCAACCAAAGGAGGTGACTGCTGAGCGGTTGATTCAGGTAATCTGTGTGTAAAGTGGGTGTGCTTGTAACTACCGTAGTCAGACACTGAATCGTATTTGGTCTTTAAAGTAGCAGCAATGCCCCCATTTCTGTCGATCGAGCGTATACCATTAGAGTAATTACGCACCTGAATGGACACATGCTTTATACTTCTATTCAACCTTATCATTGTGCCTAGCTAACGACTTCGAAGATATCTGGTAAAGGTTGAAATTTTCAGTTGTGAAATTTTTTTCGCTCTGAAGACATTAAGGTAGACAGTACTAAAAAGAGATGTACAGTACAATAAGATAGAGTATATAGACTAGTCATAATTCAGGCAAAGTTACACTATTACATTGGTAATTCGATCCAAAGCGAAAACTTCACTATTGAGGTTTTGGGTTCGCTTATCGATTTTTTGCTGTATTGATAGCCCACCTGCAATTCACTAGTCAGGTTCCCAACGAAAGGTCGTGCATTTTGCCCAATATTTGAACCAACCAAAACTAACAAAATGTTTAGCTAACAGAGATTTATAGACCTATTCAACATTTCAATATAATGGCCCACGCACCAAAGTTGAGCATCGCCGCCATAGGGTTGATGAGTTCTGTTGCTATTTTGTATCTCGGTATCAAATCCCCAATCAAATACCAATGGGTCAGCGAAAACAGATTGAGCCCAAAGGCTGACTTAGCTTGGAGAAATGCTGCTTCCAAGTGGTTGGAAAACCACTCTTAAACAATAAATTAGACAACAAACTGTTTACATTGGGAGTATTATCTATTAATAATATTACATATTTCATTATTTTGTTTGTAGTTCAATATCTGAGATTGCGCTATGCTTGATGGAGTCGTTTTCTAATTTGAGAAAACACCAGTTCCAACGTCTTACGAGTTCTAATATCTCAAGTACAGTATATCCCAACGATTCGTAGTTCCCTCCGTATAAAAATATAGAAAGGTAGGAAAAGTATGGTTGGTCCTTTGCAACTCTGAACACCCAAATAAAGCGAAGCACAAAGTTTATTAGAATTAGCCCATAATATGGGGCAGAATTCTTTCTGTTTAATATACGCCCTTTGCGGAAGGATAAGCCCCAGTCCATCTTCAAGTCCCAGACAAATGAGTACGTAGTATTTATCAACATAGCAATTACCATTAGTGATGTAGATTCAATTTTCCAAGTAGATATTAACATGGGGCCCAAATTGGTCATGTACTTGAGAAAATTAAACATGTGGGTAATGTTGTTTGTAAGTCTATATTCATGCCAACATTGTTTAAGTCTAATGGCTATTGGGATCATCAAAATTACCCATTCAAAGTTATACTCTCCAAAGGAGAAGAAGAATCGAACTATGTCGTTGAAAACTCTGCTAAAAGATAAAAACGAATCACTAACCAAGATATCGTTGGATCTCATGGTTTGGGATGCGATACCTCCTAACAAGATTCTCTTCAAAGTTGTGTAAATTCGAACTTGGCCATATGATTCAGAATGCCTGTAGAATATTATGTATAAGGTGTAAAACACACACACAACACTAATAATTTCCTGGGAGTAGTATTGAATCTCATATGTTTGGAGTAATTTGAAGGTAATAAAGCCAAACAAGTTGAAAATGGCAGTTCTCTTCAAGTTCCACCAGATCCCACTCATCAAAACAAGGTTTTCGCTTGGACTAACATATGCAACTGTGTGCCATTCACCAGTGGCATGCAATCGTGAGTCCCTCTCCTCATCAAAGTAGCTGTGTTGGGAATATGATAAGTTAATGAGCTGTGCCACGTTCAACGAGAGCCATTGGGATCCAATATACACCAACAAATAGAATAAAAATGTACTAAACTCTAATAGAAATAAAGCTTTGAACTGTATAGGTATAAGATCGGTGATATTCATATTGTGGATACTAAACACGTCAAATGTTAAAAAAAAGAGAATTTCTAGTTACCAGAAAAATAAGCAATACCAAGAATATTGTTTTGCAACCTTAAATTTCCAGTTAGATTGAAATGATATCATTTATTTTTCTCATAATAACATATATTCTATACTTTAGTATCTTTTCTTTATATTTAAGTGAAGATATCTAACGAAAAAAAAAAACAGTTTCACTCTACGAATCTTCCACTTTTTCTTTCTCGAAGGGGTCTGGTAAAAGATTTTCTAATCTGGTATGATTTCACTAACGTGCTGTCTGCCCTACATAAAAAAAAAATTTAGAGTTATATTCGGATTTATCTCCCCATTTTTTAAATGAAACATTCAAACAATACAATACACAAAACATAAAATCCAATTTCAACTTGGATTAAACATGTTTGTAGGCTTCAGTCGCGCAATGAATTACACGATTTAAAAGTTTTAATCATAAGTATTCATGATTAGCATGGAAACATCATTAGCCAATATTGTATCTACAGAGGTGAAATATGAAATATTCTATTACTATTTAAAGCCTAAAAAAATTAGTTAGTAAATTGATCAAATATAAGATTTATCTTAAATTACATTTCAGAATTTTCAGTGTTAATCGAATCGGTCATAGTCCTGAAAAGGATCCTCCGTCTGGGGCGACAGTTAGTCATCATTGTAATTATTATTATATCTCAACATACAAGTTCAGGTACTTAATAAAGTAAAGTCTGAAAAAAAAAACATCAGGGAATTAAGCGAAATTTATACTCTCGCATTCAAATTTTCGGATGGATCAATTGAAAAATTACCCGGACATTTTGCTTAGGTCAAAAAGATGAAAATGGTAGGGTAGAAGTTGATCAATACACTAGGGGAGAATTAAATTTATAATGTCTAAAACAATAACGAATGAATATAAACTAATCCTTACTTCTTTTACTTCTGCTCTTGGACTTTTCCTTCCTCAAGTTTTCTCTTCTTTCAGCCTTGGATAAGTATCTGAAGTTTTTCTTCTTCTTCTTTTCTGGCTTTTCAACCCCACAGACAACTGCATAGTTCTTTGCCTTCTTGATGGACTTTTCCAATACTTCTTCTGATTTCTTCAAATTGACGTTGTTGGCACGAGCAATTGCTTCTAAGTTCGCATCACGTACACTAGCAAATGCAGGGTTATCCATGGATTCAACTGTGACTGTGGTTTCATCCTCTATAATGGCACCAAAATCTTGCAAATCGTCTTCTTTGGTATATAACTCCTTGTGACGAAGAATTCCCTTCACTGGTTCTTCTTTTGTTTCGTCATCGCTATCGTCACCATCTGTGTTTTTGCTGTCATCATCATCACCATCATCTCCGTTTGCTTTCTTTTTCTTTTTATCAAACCCAGACCAATCTTCGTCATCGTCTTCATGTATCGACGTTATATTTTGAATGGTTTCCTTAAATTGCTTCAACTGGTTTTCTAAATCCTGTTTCCTCTCATCTCTCATCTGTTTTCTTTCTTGGATTTTGGAAAGTCTATCTTGTTCTTTGATATACTGTTGAGCCTTCTTCTTTCTTTGTAGTTTTCTCTTATGGAACCCAGTCAAATAATCAACTCTCAGATCTTTATCAAAGACAACTTCTTCGACTTTATGTTTCTTGGCCTGTTTGGTAGCATACTTTTTACCACCAGTTAAAATCTCTCTATTCCTTCTGATTCCACTCATCCTTGATGTGTTTGCTAACTATAATTTTGTGAATTTCTTTGAGCTCCATCGCAAAAAAATCTTCGAACTATATACTACATACCCAAGATATGGATAATACCGAAACCATTAGACTGTTCATAAAGTCCTTAGATGCATCAGTAGATCTGCTTGAAGCAGCATTGGAACCTATTCTTAAAAAGTCTCTAGATGAGCTTACATATGCTTCTGCAAATAGTGATGGAAATGAACAGTTAGACAAGATCAAGTTTTATAACAATTTCTTGTACACCTTAATTGCCACATTGTTCTCCTACTTGAAAAGTACGGGAATCAACACAGACAACCATCCAATAATGAATGAATTGAATAGGATAAAGAGTTATATGGGAAGGGTAAAACAGTTAGAAAACGTCCAACAGGGTAAGAACGAAGCTGAAGAAATGAAAAAGAATGAGTCAAGGAATTTCCTTCAAAATGTATTGGGACGAAAGAGTGGCGGAGGCGGTGCTGCTGCAACCTCCTCGTTAACATCTCCAGCTATAAGCAGTTCCAATTTTAAAGGTAAACACACAAAATTCAATAGTGAAACTGAAGAAAAGCATTTTACTAAATCCACAAAGTCCCTGCTGGGAAAAGTGGCACTGGAGGGAAGGATATCCAAACCTAAGAAAGGTAGAAAGTAATAGTAAATAAATAGAACGATTTTTTTATAACGAATTAAAGTAAAAATAAACCAAATGTATTATACCTAAGAATTGAATAAATAACATATATAGTAAAAATCTGTCATTAATAATGTTTTAACTTGTTCCTATTGAGAACCCCCTACATTAATAAAAATCATTAAAAGCTTCCTCGTGTGGCAAATTTTCCTTGACCATATGAAAGACCTCCATCAACAAATTTGGGAATCGATCATTGAAATATTTGTAAAAACCTTCCGACAAAGGACTCATTTGCTTTTGCAACAGTTCAGGTAAGTCATTATAATGATGATACTTGTTTCTAATTGCACGTAATAAGTCCATTAATTTCTCGGGGTGGTACTTCCTATATTTCCCCAAATTGCCCAAGAAATCTTCATCGAAACGAGAATGCCAATTACCTTTATGCACGGATGGACCATGCTCCTCTAATTTAAGAAGCAACTCACTTGGAGGATCACGTTTTTCGATTTCAAATCTATCGCTAACTTTTAACAAAAATTCGAGTCTTTTCTTGGGTGACCAGAAAAGCGGGTGACCCAAAATCTTTGAAGTACTAGGTCTCAGTTGTGGATTGGCACTAATCATGGAAGAAATTAAATGTGTAGCCTCAAATATATCATTGGGACATGCTTCTTTAAGGAAACTAATGTCGTAATCCCCTTTGATGATATTTCCTTCTCTTAAATAGCGGTCTCCAAATGGGTGACCACCTCCAGAGAGAATATAATAAAACACACAACCCAAAGAAAAGATGTCAATAGCTTTGGTCAATCTCTTTCCAGTAGAGAGTGACGTTGGCGAATTTTGAGATTGCTGTGATAATCCACCATTGAAAGAATGCCTTGAGTTATTATTCGATCCAAAGGAAGAAATAGTATCCGGTGAGATCTCTAACAAGTCATGATTAAGTAATAATTCAGGGGCCCTCCAACCCGATGTTCCCAGTGCAGCATTCTGTGTAGTTGCTCTAAAACTAGATTGATCGGTTTCAAGTTTTTTACACAATCCAAAATCAGATATAAGCAAACGAAAATTGTTAGAGCTTTCTAGAATCAAATCTGCATTGGTCTTCCCAATTTGTTTACTCTTCTTTTTGTTGTCAGCTACCAAAATGTTCTGTGGTTTTAAGTCTCTATGGACAATTTTTAAGGAATGCAAGTAATGAAGTCCACTAACAAGTTGAAATAAAGTGTAATTAATGTTAGGTACTTTCAAATGCAATGATGCCTTTGGCTTCTCAACAATATCTTCTAGTGAACATAAACAAAGCTCTAATGCAATATATAAGAACTTTTCTGTTTCGCTTGATTGAGAACAAAAGTATCTAATGACATTTGGATGATCATCACTTTCTTGAAGAAGTCTGACCTCATGATTCGCAATGTCATAGAAATCCAAAAGCATTCGTTTCACTGCAACAGGTCTATTCTCGAACGTACCCTGATAAACGATAGTACCATGTGAACCGTATCCTAAGATTTTGTCTGATAAAACCAAGTTGTTTTCTATTTGAAGTTTCTTAACTGGGGATCTCAAAGGACCTTCTGTCTTCACAAGACTCTTTGTCGGGATAACCACATGTTTTTCGGGTTCTTCGGTTCTAGAAGGACTTGTTTCTGTTGTTTCTTCGCCATTATCTATCTTATTCTTGTTGACTCTACGACCACCTCTCTTACCACCGCGGCCACCTCTCTTTCTTTTTTTCTTGACAACTGTCTCAGACTGATCGTCTTCAGCTTTTTCAGTGGCTTCGTCGTTCGAGTCTTCGCTAGAGTCGTTGTCATTTGGAGTAACAATAGTGACCTTTTTGTTCTTAGGAACCTCCACCAGAGAATCGCGAGATTCTTGGGTTCCGTCGGAGCTGTCTATTTCAGTCACTGTTTCTGTTACACTTGTGCCTTTACCCAAAATATCAGTGGCAGGTTTTTCTATTTCTGGGGGTGGAATCTCAACTATTTCTGGAATCACAGGTTCTAACACATTCTTTTCTTGGTCTCTGGATATTCCTCTTGAATTCGTGATATTGATCGTAAGGTCTTTTGAAGTGAAGTAATAAAGCAAAAATATAAAAAGTAAGATGACTAGTAAATCTTCAAATATTCTTCGTATAATGGATGCAGTGAACCTTCCTGTCACGCCCTTCATGTCAAATGAGTCTTGGTTTACTTTATCAGGTACTGATGAAGTTGGCGAGGTAGATATTAAGTCTTTACCTTGGTCAATAACCAATAAGTCAGATCCCCAGGAGGTTGACGGCTTGTTTGATTCTTCCGGAAATCTTATACCATCCATTATTGTTTGTATTTGTTCCTTGTTGGCACCTTCATATTCAGCAAAATTCGTGGATTCTGATTTTGAAGATCCATCACCTATCCTTTTGATTTCATTTGTATCTTCTTCATCAAAATATCTCGAGAGAGGTTGGTACATAGTTTCACTGGATAATTGAAACGACTTATGGACACCATTGATGAATGACTCAACAAGGGATGAAGGGTTTTCCAACAACTTAAATGACTTAATAAAACTCAAATCAACTGGAGAGTTATTTTGTAGTTTATACAAATCCATCTGGTACCTAGATATTGGAGCACTTTTGATCAATGTAGGGAAATTATTGAAACTCATGGCAAACCATTCTTTACCGTTAGAGGTCTTATTAATAAAAACCAAGTCATTGTTTACATTATCCTCCTTTTGCAAATCATTTAATACCTTCAAAGGATGTGGCAATAATACATATTCTGTATTTTTAATATTGTTGAAAACATCAAATACATTAATTGCCAATGAAGGTAATTTGCTGATCCAAAGTGGGGTGCCCAAGTCCTTGTTAATTGCCAACAAAGACTTATCATGAAATGGGGTGAAATACAATTTATCCAAACTCTGTTGGTTTTGCATAATCAAGTCATTGTCAATGTTATTAGGACCCCATTGAGAAAATGTGACATTCCATACAATATTCGTATTTGATTTGGAGTGAATTGACAACTCATACGTAGTTTTACCAATCATGATGTTATCATTATGCGAATTTGTATTCTGATTTGATTTGATCTGGTAATGAGTATTTGGAATGGGACATTTATCGCTATTTCCAAAAGAAGATTTGATTTCTCCTGTGAAAATGTTGATAGTATACAAACTAGTTTTTCTTGTTCCAGTATATATCTTATCATCGCCACTTAAAGAAAATGGAGACTCTAATACCAAATCCTTGATGCTTGTTGGTAGTTTGTTGAGTCCAAATTTAGGCGTGAAATAAAATAAAGACCCATCTTGGTACGGCTCGACAAACCATAAAATGTTGGATTGGGAATTTTCACTAGTACTGTTGGACAGTATTTTCACCAAAGGTTCATCGATTGGGAGTGTCCACATAAGAGCACCACTATTACGTTCTATGCCGTGTAAATTTCCATCAATATCACTAACTAGTAACAAATCGGTGAGCTTACAATCTGAGATCGATCTCAAATCAAGCGGTAATAATGGCTCTTTAGTTGGATATGGATTTGGAGCTTGGTATTGAGCGTCCGGGTTCTTTCGATTAGACGAATCTCCAACTTGTTGAACCGTTTGAATATCTGGGTTAGGAATTTCTGAGTGATAATAATCATATTTGGACACTTTATAAGATTCAGTCAATTTTTCTAGTCGAGGTGTTGCAAGTGCCATGGATATTATCGCTACCCAAGTGAGTAAAGTTAGATAGATACTCCGCATGCTTCCGAAATCATAGATATAAGTAAAATTCGAGGTAAATGGCAAGAAAAATCCAATGGTAGGGATCGATTCAGGTCTAGCAGTAATGTCCAGTGAATGCAGACAATGGAGACTAATGGATCTTTAACTTCTCAGGTAGTTGGGTACGTATTCAGGTAGATCTAGTTTGTATATGATTGAAGATCGTCAGATTCAAAGAGAATTCTAGAAAATCTCTTCCTTTTTTTCTTACCTATGCTTTGCAGGCTCAAAAGTCGTGTGCAAAAGTTCAAAATTCAGGGAGTGAAAGGACAATTAAAATCAGCACGCTTCCTAATCTTTTGGTGCACAAACATAGAAAAAAAAGGAGCCAAAACGTTGGGTATAGGAGAGGGTATAGGAGAAAGCAAAGGCATACTCATGACCCTTGTAAAAGAAAAACAAAAGGATAACAGTGCGGGTATTCTCTCTTCTATATTTTGACTTTTGCTATTTATTTGATCATTATACACTCATTAATACTATTCATTTTGGCTTATGTTTATCTTGTTTTTATTGATCACTTTAGAGTGATTTCTTGATTACTCTTGTTCCACCTCAATTTTGACCTCTTCTAGGATATCCAAGATTTTTAATTTCCTTTGATCTGCAATCATCATTATCAATCCAAGGGCAATATCTTTCAACTCGTTATACTTTTCTAATTGTATCAAGTGCTTTTTCACTATAGATTCTGGACTTTGTGTTGAATTTGCTAACTCGTTAATGAGAAGAGAGCATTGGTTTTTAATATCATTAAGCCTCTGTTCATTTAATTCTAGTTTAGAAATGTCAGTGTGGTTAGACTCCAGTGGCGCTACTTTTGACCTGGGCACAGACATGTTGGAAGAATGAGCAGTAGATGGTATGTTCAGGGGTATGTGTGATTCTTTTTGATCTTCTAATGAAGTTGAAATTGGAATGTGGCAACTGATGGATAAGCCAGGTACTTGTGTTTGTAATTGTTCGATCTGAAGCTCTTGTTCTTGAACTTCACATGTTTGGGACATTGGTGGTGGTTCTAATGGAATATGTATCTCGGTGTCCATTTTAATAATTTGTGAAATAGTGCTTGAGATGTAATGTATACGAAATTGAAATGTATTTCGCTCTTAGTTTGTTGAAGTGGGAGTTCGTACTGTAATAATAGTTTGTTTGAGGTCGATTCAATCAGTACCCATAAACAACAACGGCGATAGGATTATTATAATACTGAATAATGTTTCAGCCGAGTGTTTTTCAATTTAAAAATCTTCAAATTGCAATGATCCTTTACAGTGGTTTTTTAAAAAGAACGAATCCCTCTCGCTCAAATTATTTAACCAAAAATGCAAGACATTAAGTAATTACGTCATATGTGTGTACAAAATATTTTTTACAATACAAAAATTAGATTTAACCTGTTTTCACCTTGTTCAAAACAGCAGAACAATAGAACTAGCTTATGGGTCAATATGTATCTAAAAGACAAAATGGGCTAGACAGCAATAATCCATCATCTTCATGAGATGTAATTAGAATGATTTTTGCCATATTTCCTTCTAAACTTATCATTGGAAAGGCTTACTTAGCTCAGTTATGCTCATAACCGAAAATAGTTCTCCCGTTCAGATCTATTGGTAGGAGTGTACTGACCAGGAATTTGATTCGTGTATACTACCCGTTGTAGTGTAGAGTGAGCTAACTCAAGTAAACAACAGTTTCAAAGCCTTTGTTAAATTTAGTGCAAGAAACAACAACAAGGAGTATACACAGCTCAAGAATTGAAAATCAAAACCTACCCAAACATTGTCGGGATCAAAGATTCCGGTCGGGTGTTTTCTTCCATGAGCATACACAAAATATAGATGCCTTTTAATAAAAAAAATCTCGCAGAAGGATCAAGATGATCTAAGAAAATGCAGGTAACACTAACACTATATTACCAAATAATATGAATTGCGTTTCATACATCACTGTCTCAACATTAATCAGAATATTTGAATCTATACCCCATATGTAAGGCAGCACAAACTACAAAATGTCATTGATAAGTATTTTGCCGTGTGTTTTTGAAATCTCACCTCATGATAACACTACAAAAAATTGATTTAATCACTGGATTATATGCCAGCCGAAAACTTTTCATTTAATTCACCGATGGTGCGCATCTAGTAGCCCTTGTATAAAACATTCTAAGATGAACCATATATTTAAAGGTTCCAGATTAAATCTATTTGTGTTTTAGTGACTCAGGTGTTGTAAGGTACTTGGAGAGGGCGTTCTAAATATTTTCATAGTTATGTATAGTGTAGTTTGTGGCGTGTCACCCATATTTCTTCTTCAAAGCAGTTCTTAAGCACGATCTGGCATTAGATTATATTAATTGGTATATACATGTGTTAGTATTTTCTTACAAATGAGAGCAATCGTTTAAAGCGTATTCCTTGTCTTGTTCTGGCGGTGTCATTTACTAACATTTTCCATGGTCATTGCGCATGCTCTCTTGAAGTCTTAATTTCAGCATCATTAATTCTTTGAATGCAAATCATTCTTTATTTAGCATTCAAGTTAAACGACCGGATATATTTAGCTCATACAGGTCATAGTGTGGATTGTGGTTTGGTTCAAAGTTGTTGTAATAAAATATTTCAACCATAATCCCAAAATCAATCACGTATCCTTCTGGATCAATGACTTCTCCCAAATACCAGGAATATAAGTGTGTCAGTTTGGATATGTGGCTTTGATGGTCATCTTTATAAAGATAGAGTAATTTAAAATGATTTATATACATTGGACTCACACAACATGAATCATATTTAACCAACAAGTTTATCTTTTCCAGAGAAAGTGATTGATTGCCAAACATATTTTTTTGATTGACTTAGGAATTATAATTAGCAGAGGTCTTGGCCAGATGATACCAACACCACAATAGCACATGCGTCTGTACTTCTGATGATAAAACAAGAGACTCCTGTATTTGTACGGTTTACCCCTCTTTCAATTGATAAAAGAAGCCAAATCATATATATTAAATATCTGCACAAAAGATAACTCAATCACCTCAAAGTCATCAAACGTTACTTTTGCACATGCTTATGTCCTTTATCTGTCAAACTTAATAATTGGACGGAAGTTATACTGATTGCATTTAGATAAGAAATGTAATCTAAACTTACTTTAACCTTGAAACTCTAATTCACTAAAGGTATTTAAAGGCGAGTTTATGCACCACCAGTCGTCACCGTTGAGGCACACTATCATTAACGTGGCTTATAAGCGTGGACCCTGGTACTGTATATAATATCAGATAATGATACCAATGTATCCCTTTAATGATTATCAGTCGATGATTTACAAGATTTTAAGCTTAAATTCTGGTGAATTTATTTTGAAAATGTAAATTTATCTATTTATCTATCTATCTATATCAAAAACCGTACCGTAATATACCTATAATTCCGAAAAAAAAAACCGAGTATTAGCACAATCAATGGATTATCGATCCGGGAATAACTTATGCTTATTGTTGTTGAAAAAATCCTTATCTATTTTATATTCTCTACGAGGGCCTGTGGATGACCTTTTAGAATCCAGGCTGTGCGTGGAAGCCACAGATCCAACTGAACCTCTCGATATACTGTTCAGGTCTCTCAATGATTGTTGGTATTGGGAGTAATTATTATGAAAATAATCACTGTAGACGTCCCGAATCTGGGGTAATCTTGGAAGTTCGTCGCGGTCTTTCTTGCGAAGAACGGAAGGTGTAGTACCAACAAATTGAATTTCTTTTGGCTGTGGAAGTGGAGGGAGCTGTTGCTTCAGTTCTATGGCCTTCTTAAGTTGAGGAGCTGGTGAAGTGTAGTATTTTGTTTGAGGAACTTGTAACAAGTTGCCATCACCATTGATAGAAGGTGGTCTTGAGTATTGTTTGTTGTAGCTCATTGGAATAGCGGGAAGCTGCAAAGGACCTTGAATCCTTTCAGAGCGCTGTGTTTCCTTCTTCAATATCTTCTTCTTAGGCTTTGTAGTTTGATTGTGAGTCTTCTGAGCGTCTGACCTGGACGGAGAAAATGCCTTAGAAACGGCTGCAAAAGCTACAGGTGCAGCTTGAAACCAATAGTCTGAAAGTGACTTTACGGCCAGAATAATCAGACCATCTACCCCATCCTTGGATGCGTCTTCAGATTCCGCTGGGTCCTTTTTGTTAGCCAAGCTGTAAAAGCATTCCTCTAAAATGCTTCCGCCTTCATAACTAACAGGACTCACAAATGTACGAAAGACGCCATCCAACCTATTCTCCAAGCTTCTTAAACCATTGCGGTCCTTGAAGGTCTTTCTTAATATGAAATCATTAACAATTTGAAAATTGTTATATTTCCCATAGAACAACCAGACCCTGATGGCGTCAAACACAATCGCAGTGATGTCAAAGGCAGGTCCATCTCGTACAAAGTTGTACAATATATATTGTAAACCAACGTAGTATAACCAATAGTTAACAAGAAACTTGTACGATCTGGCTTCACCTGAGATGGTAAGGGACTTGACTGATATCGCCAAAGGAATGGTATATGTAGTTAAGGTTGTTAGTAGGGTAATAAGAAATATCATTGCATGCAATAAGTTGTGGAGTGGGCAATACAAATTTTTATTTCAGTAAACCTACTCCCGGAGAAGCCGCCTGTATATTTATATAATTACAAATCTACGACAGGTATGCCTTAAAATCAATCACGTATTTTGCAAAGCAGTGCGCTCTCATTCCGGCGCAAATACAATTTGTGCCTATACTTAGTTCTTTTTTTTCTTAGTAAATGTATAAAAAAAACGCACTGTTTTCTAGACATGCACGTTATTCACTGTGTGACGTCACAACACTATTGCACTTCCAAGCCCTCATAGAACGAATTAAACAAATCCACAATATAGGACAGCAATGTCGGATGCTTCCGAATAAAATTCGACTGCAGATTATTATTTGGCTAAAGAATAGAATTGGTTTCTTAAAAAGTGTAGAAAAAGGTATGTTCCAAATGCTGCAAAGGTTCTTAAAACTTGCAATTATAGACACAGAAGGCAAAATACCAAGCTGAAATAAAACTTATGTAGTCCGTTCAATCACTTTTACACGCATATTTATCCGATATGTTTATACTGTTTTTTTTTTGTTTACATGCATTGATGGCACTTTGTTCAAAGTTTTCACTTTTTATTCTTATCTCGGACCAGTATTCAAACCAAAAGTTGCTTCTGAAAAACCCTTAATTCAACAAAATATATGTACGTGAAGATCCGTTTTGGTTCGAAAATTTGTACCCAGTAAAATGAAAATTCCAGTCCGAATGAAATATTTATAGCAAGCGTACTGAAAATGTTCACATCTACCCCACCCGTTTGGTAGCTCCGTGAACGGAGTTTTTAACCCATCATTGTGTCTTATATCATTGTGTCTTACATCATTTACAATTCTGTTGCTCAGTAAGACTCCCTTTCCCTTTCTTTTGTTTTCTGACCAGGTCCAAAAGCACGGCTTCACCTTGTAAGACAAATTAACGCAAAGTTACTAAATAAAAAAAAAGATTTCAACATCCTTCTTTGAAATTGGTAAAGTATAAAAATTCAATTCGTTAAGCCTAATACTCCTGACATGTAACTGGGTGACAACCGTTGAATGGGAATAAGGTTTTGAGTCGAACTTCCCTAGTGCAATAGAAAATCCTACAACTTGAAACTGTTAAAAGAAAGGAAAATAATTTTTACGCCAAAAAAAGCCGAATATCCAACTTCGATACTATTCTAATGCCGCATTATTTCTACATTAAAGTTGCATGTTCTATCGTAATATGATTTTAACTCTAAAATAACTGTAACAAGTTTTATGGGCTGTTCAATCGTTCGTTTAATCTGTCCAATTTCAACTTCGTAACGTCAATAATTTCGCGAATCTCTTGTTCCGAATACTCCAGGTAAACGTCACTTTGAGTCGTCCGTTTTGTTTCACGATCACGATCAGAGTTTTTCACATTCATTTTGTTCTCACTCCTTTCCTGAATCCAATTCCACAAGTCAACCTCTGCTTCCATTTTCATTTTCCTATTTCTATAATTCGTTTCAATACTTGGAATTACCAAGTACTTCTCGTTGTTAATCATGATTCTAGAGATATCATGACCATAACCTTCTATACTTACGTTGGATTTTCCATTACCACCTAAAACATAATTACTCATAACCAAAAGTATGAAAAGACCAAAGAAAGCAATTAATGCTCCAGTAATCATATCGCTCAAAAAAGGTATTGAGAGAGGAACCGATTTTCCTATAGTTTCAAGTAGCTTGGTGAATTGTTCTGCGATGCCTACATCTTGTGTTTCGGGCGCTTGAGAGGATGAAGTCACTGGTTTATCTTTCTTAGAAACAGTATTCTTACGGCTTCTGGATTTCTTTTTTGATTTACTCTTGCCCTTATTTCCTGTAGATGACGATCCGCCTTCTTTTCCTTGCAGAATCATGTCATTAATCGACTCAATCATTGACTTCATAGTCTCCTTTTGTCCATCAATAGACCCTCTCTCAATTGCACCTTTAATCCATGACTTCCCACTCCATTCAATTGCAGTTACAACATACAATTTAGTCTGATTCGATGGTGCCCAACTAAAAAACATTTTAGTTCTAATCTTGAAAGAGTTACCCAGAGGAACATCAGGAGTACCCGTAACTTGTTCTACTAAAATATATTTGTCGAGGTCATACTCAATTAACTTTTCCTCGACGACACATTTTGTTTGCTTTGGACCAATGGGCCCATTCAATGGTTTGATATAGGTGTAGTTACGTTCAGGTTGCTTCTGATTTATCTCTTTGATATCCGATTCAGTGATGTCAAAGTTCTTCAACTCCTTTAAGATCCTAATGAATTTGGATGTATCTTGTCCAAACATGATTAGGAAAATCACACCAAGAGGTGCCTTTAAGGTATCTTCCGTTATAAATATTTCAGATGATTCTGGTGTGTAATTAGCTGATGTCGGAGAATGAGTTAACGGTCCCACCACTGGGAACCCTTTAAACGAATTATCATCTTTTGCTTTTTCACCTGAAGAATTATCTGGTTTTGAATCTGGAGTTTCTTCGCTTCCGGACTCAAGGCCAGAGTCATTCTCATTAATATTCAGTGAATAATCTGATATGACAGACACATCGTCACTATTACCCTCGTTCATACCATCTTCAGAATCACCATCGCTATCTGACATGTTAGTATCATCTTCTTCGTAGTCTGACTCCTCTCCAGAGTAATTCGATTCAAGAGCTCGTCTCTCACGGCTTTCAGAATTAGAAAATGTGGTTGACTTTGAGCCACCTCTCCTTCTTCTGGCTTTTTTCTTGGTGTTAGCTCTAGACTTGTCATTATCTGTTCCTTCAGACAAGACTGTATGCCAAATGTTTGTGATCAAATTGAATGTATTATCACGGCTAAGAAATGTTGCAAAGACGTATTTATGATGCAAAGTACGGATAATCATCCCGTTTGGAAAGAGAACTGCGGTAGACTTCTTTTCAATCTGAATAACTTCCTGCAAAGGAATTGTCACATTAGTGACCCAACCCAAAATATTAGAATTAAAACAAATGTAGTGGTCACTTATATACATCCTCCCCTGCACCAAAAAATCTTTAGATAATGCACAACTCACATCTTCAATCAATTTATCACTAGCGGGAACAGATTTAAAAGTGTTGTGGAACTCCTTGTCCTTCTTACGTGATGCGTATTTGATCTTGGATATATCCACAAATTCTTGCTCTTCTTCTTCTAGTACTACGTCTTCCTCTTTACTACCAGAATTCTCTGACGTTGTATCTTCTGGGTTTGTAGGAGCATTATCCACGCTATCATTTTCGGTTTCTTCGCTTCTCAGTTTAGAAGTCAGATTCTTTAATTTAACCAAATCAACGTTACTCCCACCAATCGAGCGTCTGTGAGATTTTTTGGTTTCAGTAGAAACTGATACCAGATTAGACAGGGGTCTTGTACGGTTCACTATATCCGGACTGAGACTTCTCTTAAAATCGTGCAAATTGTCAGTTGATTGGTTTGGAGTAATAATCATTCGCTTGGTAAACGAATCGGATCTTTTGCCACGTGTATTCATCGAAATAGGAGCTCCACTAAGCAAATTTGCAACGTTGGTAAAGGAACTGTTGGATACATTAGATAAAGTCCTTTCCGTTCCGTTCTCTTTTGTCCCACCTGCACCAATGTTTCCACTTTGTTCGGACAAATGCAATTGACGAGGAACGAACGAGTCCAAAGAAAGATCACCCTGCCCAATAGAATTTAATGGAGATTCTCTAACAGGTTCGAATTGTACATTTGCAGTTGAAGTTGCTACTTTGTGAAGCAGATCCTTGGCATCAAGCAGATTTTCTGAAATGGATTTTGAAGAGCTTTCTGGTGCTTCTACGACAATTTCTTCTGAAGAATTCTTGGGAATGCCAAACTTTGAAGGTTTCAATAAAAAGTCAAATCTATTAGCAAATGTATCCCTTCTTAATCGATTAGTTGAAGGAGAAGGGTTCGCAGTAGAATCATCAATGTTAGAAAAGGTATGGGCTCTTTCTGGTGTGGACATGGCTGCTGCTCCCAGGATGGAAGGAGGCTGATTCAAATCACCCTCGGTAGGATTTGTTGCAATGATTGTAGCTGCATTCTGAGCTGCATTTATAATAGAGCTCAAGAATCCATTCGTGTCAGCTTTTGGAGGTAAGGGTGGAGGAGGATGAGTCAGATCCAATGCTAATGCCTTCTCAATATCGGAAGTCTCCCCGCCATTTACATCTATGCTGTGTACTCTTGCATGTGCGTTTCTGGGTGACATGGGTGACGCTTTAGTTGCACGACTTGAAGGATCAAATAAATTTGAGGACATCGAGCCAAATCGTTTTCTTTTGGACTCCACAGGCACTGCCATTCTTGGAGATTCTAGGTTGCTTGCTCCTTCCAGAACTCCCTCGGTCTGCAGTGGTAACTTCGCCATTTTTTAGGTACTCAAAGGGTAGGAACACTGATGGGGGTCAGAAACTTCTCGGAAAGAATGCAATTGAACAACTTAAAGCCTTGAGGGAAATCGTAAAGCTGTCCGCAATTATATACTAGCGCCGGATTGTACAGTACGCCTCCTTTAAATTAGATAGTAAAACCACTTTCCCGCTTTGTTCCGCTGTCGTGTAACTATTTTGTAAAACCTGAAGGAAAAAATAACTCCTAATTTCCTGTCAAAACAAACAACAAGCGTATTTCCTGCTTGATTAACGATACCGTTTATTTTATTTGATCTATTAGAATAGTTGCAAGAACCTCGCTTCTATAAATATGGGTCTGTTATTATTCAATTGTGAATTGGCTTTCTCAAATTATAGACAGTTGCTTTGATCTGAGAATTTTGAGTTACTACAATTTGGTGTAATTATGTAAGCGCAGCCGCAGCTTTTAGTTACTGCGGAGTGACTTGTTAAATGGTAGACACTCCAATTCCGGGTATACGTATCTGTCTTTAGGGCTTGTTCAATTTTGTCTTGGCCAAACCAACAATGTTTCAGATTGATGTAGTTCCTTTTGAGATGAATCAAGTTGGGGCGGGGTGTGGGGAATTATTGGCTACATCAATAATTCATACGAAGTCTATGTGAAGCAAAGGTTAGATACTTGATCCAATTCAATGGAATGACTGATGTGGTTTTTATGAGTTTATTTCAACTCAAGACCTGATTTTTCAATCTTTAGACTTTCCTCAGGCTACTTGATAATCTGGTTCGTGGCTAGTAACTGGCTACTAAAAAATCACCCTATGAAATATGTACCTAAGTCGGAAGTCACACGACAAAATAACTTTGAACAAGGCTTCTATGAAAGTCCCGATGCTAAGGAAACCGGGATTTAAATGCACATGTACCGCCTTTTTGGATAATTTTTATTTCTGATAAGCGTTCTGTTTTGCTGGCCCTTATCGTCAATTGTCTTGATTGTGATCTGAGTTAGATGCGAGCAAAAAAAAGATTTTTGCAGCCAAATGCAAAGAAAAGACCATTGGTCAATTATTATCCAAACATAACAGTTACTATAACTGGGCTTCTACTAAACGGATACTAAATATTAATATTTATTAGCAAAACAATAAATAAGGACGTTGAAGAATTGAAAGTATACTATACACGCAAAGAATGTGTACTCTACCAATTCAGTATATAAACATTATTTTCTAAAAGATGTAACGAGAACTATTGTTTTTAGGGGGGGTTAGTTTTGAAATAATGGGGACAACAAATCGGTGGTTTGTTTGGTTAAAGCAGCATTGGCATCGTAATCGATTTGGAAAACTGACACAGAGGCCTTACAGTCAGTGTGGCTGACAATATAATCTTCACTTGGTAATGTACAGTCACCAGAGTTACAAGCGGCCAATGCAGAGTGTACAGTTGGCTTCCAAACAAACACGCCAGAAGTTTCATTGTAAGACAAATCTGCGGTTTGAGCATATTCACCTGTCAATCTAGCTGCAGTCCATGCTGGAGCCAAACAGGATTCATCTTGGTAGCCAACCTTAGGGAAGTTGACATTGATACCAACTCCCAAAGGCAAGGCCCTTTCGTTGTCACCTTGATTCTTGAAGAGAGTGTCAACAAAGGAGACAACTTGGTTAGCATAAATGGTGGATGGGGCTAAAGTATCTTGCAAATTCAAGTCATCCTTAAAGAATGAATTGTTAGAGTTAGAGCCAGAGAAGGCAACTGCCGGGATGTCTCTGTAGACAGCATTATAAGTAGCACCCATGGTACCAGAAATGGTGTAAAAACCTGGAGACATGTTGGTGCCTTCGTTTGGACCAGCAACAACTAAGTCGAAAGTAATGTTGTCATCCTTGAAGTGGTATGGCAAGACATAGTTCAATGCAAATCCAATACAAGATGCTGGGGTACCATTAAAGTACCAGATGTGATCATCATCGACTTCATGACCCCAAGATGGTTGACCGGCCTTGACGTATCCAAATTCACCATCAGTTTCCAAGTTTTTGTTTTGTTGGACATAGAATTGACCACCCCAACCAGATCTTTGTGAAGCTGGTGCCACCAAAATGACGTTGTGGCCTGCTTCCTTCAACTTATAATAAGTGGCTCTGATGTTTGTTGCAGCCCAAGAGTCATCATTAGACAACAAAATGTTCTTGGAAAAAGCAGCTGTAACAAAGAAGAAAAGGCAGAAGAAGAAGTTATTAAAGTGCATCTTTAAGGTTTTGATGATACTGATGAACAGGAATGGGAATTAGTGTAGGTTTTCCAACCATATTTATACCATTGCCCAGGAAAATTACAAGCTCAAAAGAAATTTGTAACCTTGCATTATCCAAACTATATTCTTGCACCCGTTAGCTCTGTTTGTTATAAACGGCACCAATACCCTTGAATCAACCTTATCAATTGTGCCGAGTTGCTTTTTTTGCATTGGCAATTATGTTCCTTAATGCATATCATAGAACAATAGCAAAGGTATTGTAAATTTATTACTGTCACAAGGCTCGAGGGCAAATTTTAGAGGTCTTCAAGATATACATTCATTGAGATTAGTCTGCTCGATCTTGTTGACTCTCGACCATGTTTCAAAGGAATTGAGCTTCAGACTTTAGAAAGATTGAATGCAATAATTATACTGCAATAATTATACTTTGTGTTATGTGCACTTTTTAATCAATGTTTTGAAGAGCACGTTCCCAGGACATGTGGGCTATCAAGAAAAATTATACTACACATTACTTACACTAAACAAGAAAATGTGGAACGGCTCTGATTGCAACCTGCCTTGAAATCCCGTCCACTTTCATATTCCCAATCGTCTTGTGCCAATCCCTATTGAAATTTTCGTACATTAACAAAACAGAAAGTCCTATATTGTGACTAGGCCCGATACCATTTGCCCGTCTATCAAGGAAAAATTACTCAAAATGAATAGTAATTATACAGTTCAAGTTCAATGTATTAAGAATGCTGAGTTTTAAAAAATTCAGGTTGAGATATGTGGAGAGTGTTGAAACGTACTGGATTTTCAGTGGTTACTAACTATTTCATTGCGTTGCTCATAAATCAAAGTTGCTGAACCACACACTACAAGATCTATTATATTGTATACCAACCATAACCCATTACTTCCTTATCAGTATGAGCATATATAGTAACTATGTTATATGTGGTAACTATGTTATATGTTTAGTAAAGCTTATGTGTTTATGGATGCTGTATAAGCTCTTAGGGGGTTGAGGGTTTTTAAAGTCTACTCCTTTTTCATTCTCTTTTATTCTATACATACAACACATTAGGTATTATCATTACAAGTGTATTATCATTACAAGTCCATTGAGGTCATCGAGTATAATAACTGCAGAATCCTTTTAGCCATCTTGGGTTTCTTTGAATAAACCTGGAAGATATTCTTCTTACCCTTTTTGAAGCTCTTCATTAGAGAGTTCTCGTATGGTAACAGGAGGTACGTGGGCAGAAAGATCTCGGTTCCATCAAACAGGAATAAAACATACACACTGCGATTTTGATTCTCAAATACAACAAGGGTCCCAACTCTGATAATTTGTCGAACTTGAGTAATCTTCATGTATCCATATGGTAACCGTCAAGAATTTCTTGTGCTTAATTTCTCGAGATCTTTCTTCAAGGTTGAGTTAAATCGCAGACACGTTGAAGGCCCTGAGAGAGAAGTGTTAAATCTTACATCTTTCACTCTCACGGATGATGGAAGTATCCTTGTGCTCTTTTGGACTGTAACATCAAAATTCTTCTTGAGTATGAACCGAGCATATTTCCTGCGGTACTCATATAATTCCAAGTTTTTTAAAGAGGCCGGGAAAGACGTGTTGATTGTAAACGTTTTCAGCAATTCTAAACTCTCAATATTATGAGAGAGTTCAATTTGTGATAAATTTGTTTTTTCTGAACAAGTTAACTTCATTTTTGCAACCGAAAGGTTGGCAATACATATTTTTGAAAGATTTCGCCTCAATATCAACCACACAGAGCTTATTAATTGGAACATTGTTCTGAAACCACTCAATGGAATGGCACTTTAACTCCAAATGCTTCAAGCCAGCTGGTAGTCTCACGGGTATTAAGCAAAGTCCGCACTTATCGTATGCATTCGAACTGTAGAAAGAGTAGAACTTGGACAATTTTAAGTGCTTCAATTTCTTAGGATAAACCATATCTAGGTCAACAACTACACCATCAAACTTAAAGTCAATAGATAAGGACTCTGATGACGCTGGCCATTGCATTTTAAACCCTTTCAATTTGTAGCTCACATTATTGATTGTCACATCCGTTTTTAAATCATAGTCTTTGTCCAAGTTTAACTGAGAAATTTGAATAACCTTGAGGTGCTTACTGTCACTTAACTTCAAACTACCAGGCCAACGAAGTGTTATATCGTCTAGCTCAAGCTTTTTAAGGTATATATACCTCCGCATATTTATATTTTTAATGTCCTTGTGATAACCTTAAGCTCATGTAATCATCATGGATGTTTAAAATTTACAAAGCTGTCATTATTTACCACTATGCGCTTTATACTCGTAGAACGCAAATCTAGCAGTTCCTTCAAAGCACCATTTGAAAGAATTAATTCTTTAAGCTGGTCGTGTCTTGTTATAAAATCTGAAGGAACAAGTGACTTGTTGATATGTAATGTCTTCAACTTGGGGAAACACTCATCTCCAGTAAGTTTGAAGTCTTCCAATACAAGGTGCTTGAGGTTTGGCAATTTCCCGGTGAGATTTGCTTCTCCGACTTTCAATGTAATTTTAGTAATGGCTGCAAATAAATTACTGATATCCAGACCTTCGTGGATTATAGACGCTGAGGTGACAAAGTTGTTGGGAAGGTATAAACTGCCAAATGCATCTTCATGCTTGTAAATGATTTCTTTAAAATGGGTGGAAATATCGGGAATTTTATTTTTAATATACCGAAGTTGATACGTACTGGTAATCTCTAGCGTGCCACGGGAGAGTCCTTTACGCATCTTGTGTATGAAATGCGGTAAAGCCTCAGGGAATATTACCATTGTCGGGATATATTGAAACCCATAACGGTCGCTCAAAATGACTCTTTCGGTCATTCTATCCAAAGCGTAGTGACTTAAAAAAGGGTCAAATGTTGCATTTTGGCATTCTTCTGGTGTTCAGTAGAAGAAAACCTTATTCCATATAAAATCTGGCGTATAGTAAATGTGGTCAAGTACTTCCATATCAAAATCCTTGAAGTGGTGAGGAATAATCCACAAGAGGACGTGTATTTATAGTTATGGAAGCAGAATAATCTTAAGCAGAATAATCTTAAGCATGTTTAAATCAGCATATTAAATTTGCAGCCGCAAAATTTTGGAAAGCAAAAAAACCGGAAATTTTGAATCAGAATATCTGGATAAATCAGATACCTTATTTCATAATGGTCTTTATGTGACTGTTTTTGCTTTATTATCATGGTATGTGTTATTTCTATAAACTATAGCATAAAATGGGTTAATGACCTCATAACAATTCCTCTAAAAGTTCCATTATAAAGGTATTATCTAGTGTAAATAGTTCCAATGCTATGTTAGGCCAGTTTAGAATAGCCTAAGACGCTGGTTTATTTCTAGATTCTTAATCACGGTGTTGAAGATAAGAACCGCTATTTACTTTATTAGTTTTATGTTTTTTCACTATGAATCACTATTTTTGCAAATTTTTGCAACATTTTTTGCACCTAAAAATTGAAATTACAAATCAAGTATCAAAATAATGTGTAGCCATTCTAGTGATTCACTCCAATAATTACTTAAAATACTTGTTATTTATAAAACTCTCTGATTACCCCATTATACATGAAGTCTTTTCCCAGGAATAGAATCATCCAAGAATACAAAACTGGAGTTTCCACCATTTAAGTATATACGGTTTTTGTGTCAAATAAAGGGTGCAAAACTTGTTGATAAAGTAGAAGATGAACTCTATCAAGTCAAACTCATCAAGTTGAGTCGTATCATAGGAAACTTTGATTTTTCGAGCGTTAAATTAGCAGGATACTAAAAATAGAGTTATATCAATAAAGTATTATTTTTCTAGAGTCAATTTGAAAACGGAAGACCAAAAGATGTTTTCAGGAACTTAATAAGCCTATGTGGGTTCTAGTTTTTGAGAAAATTCAAAAATTCCTGAGTTACGTTAAACCCGACAATAACTATTATCAATATAACTACTATGGTTGTAAATACACGTGATAACGATATCACGTGCTGGAACCCCACAGTTGTTTTCCTGACCGATGTCGCGGTGATGTTGAAGAAAACCTCGGTCAAAATATTTTAGATATCAACGTTGATTAATTATACTCGTATTTGATATTTAGAGCACTAAAATTAGATGGCTGTTTTCTCATCGTTAGCTTCACTTTTCAAACGTCACAAACGTAAACTCTTGTTTGCCTCGGTATTTGCTGTTTCCAGTTACTATGCGTTTGACTACTTCGTGATCCGCAAAATCAGAGACTTTCAGGAAAGCTTGAAGAGAGAGATTATATCAAAGAAACAAATTCAACAAAGATTTGAGCAGACTCAGGAAGACTGTTACTATACTATATTGGCATTGTTGCCAGTTCTCACTCACCCCATAGCCGATGAACTTCCCCTGGAGCTTATCACCCAAGCCCTCAGATTAAAGAAGAATTCCCCAAGAAATGATTCGAGGTCAAATGAATTGACCACGGATAACCTAAGCTTACTTGATAGCAATGGAAACCCTAATGACAACATATATGTCTCCAAGACCAAAATTGAGTTGTGGAATACTTTAAAGATTACTACCATCACTAGAACCTTGGTATTATTCTATTCAATTTCCGGATTACTGCTTATTACCAAATTGCAGTTGAATATATTGGGAAGAAAGTCGTATTTGGAGTCGGCTATTTCGATGGCTGGGGTAAAAGGAACTCCACTTAGTGATTTGGAAGCTCATGAAAATTACGCCATTGAGCAATCGTATCTTTCATTGACTTGGCTTCTATTAAACAAGGGTTGGAAGAATTTGGTCAACATGATTGAGCCAGTTGTCATTTCCAAGTTTGAAAAAGTCACTCCAAAAACGGAATTGACTATAACAGGTTTCCAAAACTTATTGTTATCTATTGTTGAAGAAATCTCTAAAAGGCATACGACGATTCCTTTAAATACTGGTGCATCTTCTACAAGTAATGTATATTACAATTTGTTTCCTATACATTATGACGATTTAATTGACACATTAGTGAACACGAATCCAGACTTGATCCCTCACTTGGACAATCCATCATCTAACTTTTACAAATTGATATCCGAGACTAAACTGAAGATTTTGAACTCTCATGAGTTCCATGATTTATTCAACACGATGATCTTAACTAGCATTCGAACATTAACCAACAGCTTATATTCTAGTATGGTTGGAATCAATCCACTTAATTCGTCATCCTTTCTCATTGACCCTACTGCTCCAGTGGAACCTGGTGTTCCAAAGATACAGGACTTGGAGGAAGCAGATAGACCATTTAAATTGGCCAACTATTTGTCACAGTTGTCAATGCAAAATAACGTGATAGCTGATAATGACTACATTGGCAAAAATGCCAATCAAGATGACGATGACCTTGAAGGCTTCTTGTCTAAGCTCAACAACTCAGCCACTAACGGGTATTCTTCTGGAAATGATTATATTAACGGAATAATTGATATCCAAGGATTGCATGAATTCAGTGCTAGTGTGTACTCTAGCTATGAATAATGATTCTAAATGTCCACAGCAATTGTTTACTAGTAGTCAGAGAACCAGTCGGGCACGGTTTTAGTTCAAAAGATATAAACGATTTAACTGATGATTGTTGGTGATAAATGTGGTAGGAACGTATTACTGTAAAGAATACTTTTTAGAAATACTTGAAATGTAACTAGGAGTAAATAATACTGTATCTTTTCTTGATTTTTTTGTATAATTTCTTGAAATATTCAAGAATACATGAAGTTTTAAAAAAATTATCAATGCATAAAATGGATCCCAATTGAATAAGAATAACGACAGCGTAGAGATATTGGAAGACTTCAATCAAAAGACATACGGTTCTCCTCCCGAGTAGTTACTATAAACATGTACTTCTCTAATAAGTATGAAGACAAATAAAGAAAGCAAAAAAAGCTAAAAATCTATAAAATTGTATAATATGGTGTATCTGGGTATAGGAGTAATCGGATGCCATGGATATAAATAGTACGACAAAGCAAGGCAGGGTATCTTTACATTGTCCTAATGATACCAGTCACCTTGCCCAGTTATTTATATACAGGACAGAAAAGATAAAAACCAAAGGAAAAGTAATATTTGAACTAGTAACTACTAGTCATTATCAAAAATGTCACCTAAAGTTATTATAATTTCCTCTGACGATGAGAAGTTCCCAGTAGATTTCCAAGTTGCTGAGAAGTCAGTTTTGATCAAGAACATGGTGAATGATTTGAATCCTGATGGATTAACTGAAGATTTTGAGGTGCCTACTCCAAACGTCAGGGCCAGTGTGTTGACTAAAGTATTAGAGTGGTGTGAATATCACAAGAACACTGTTTTCAGCGAAGATGAAGACGATGACACCAAGAAGTCTGCCCCTGTAGATTACTGGGACAAGAACTTTTTGAATGTTGACCAAGAAATGCTTTATGAGATCATTTTAGCAGCAAACTACTTGAATATCAGACCTTTATTAGACTCAGGTTGCAAGATTGTTGCGGAGATGATCAGAGGTAAGAATCCAGAGGAGTTGAGAAAGATCTTCAATATTGTTAACGACTTTAGTCCGGAAGAAGAAGCTGCTATCAGAAGAGAAAACGAATGGGCCGAAGATCGTTAATCCCTGACTCAGAGTGTACTTAATGAAATGTTGATGAAAATGTGTATATGTAGAGGTCACAATTGAATAGCATAAGATCACAAATAGATCGATTTCTCTCAGAAGTTTAACTCGTATGTTACCTACACTAACTATATAAGCGATATATCATAAATTCTGTTGAGTAATTATCATAAAGGAAAAAGTGTACATCCTCTCTCCTTAACCTAATAAAAAAGTGTGCAACTGCACTTGGTTTCTTTTTTAGTTTGTAACTTTGTTCGTCTTGCGTGGACAGGACCAAAAACATTTTATTGCAAAAAATCGACTTTTGCATTTTAAACACCAAGTTTGAACAACGATAATTGGATTTTAAGAGAATAGGGAGACTCAGATAGGTATCGTGAAACAGCACTACATTTCTTTACAAAGAATACATCTATACCTTTAATTCCATATACTCTACTTCATTTATTCCTTTGTTATTTTTATTTACCTGTGAGAGTGACTACACGGGCGGTTACCTGGCTAAAACGATTCAATAATGGTATCTGAACGAAGAAGCGAACGTAAGAGGGACAGCGTCTCTTCAACAAAAACTGAAAATGTTGAGAAATTTAACCCCACTAATCAAAATTTCCAGTTGGGTTCCTTATCTCAACTCTCCGAATTGTCTAAAGATGACATGGTCCAGCTTGAACTGAACCTTGCAAATGAATTCAAGCTTACAGGCAAGGAATACATACAATCACGGGTAGATAGAATTAACAAATTGATTGGAAAGATTGAACACCTGCTTAACGTGGCCCGAAACAACGAACAAAACTGGCTGAAGCTTTCCGCTTTCGAGATCCAGACAATCAACAGTATGAAGTACAGCGTGGAAAACTTGTTAGCCGATGAGAGACTTGGCCATCAAGAAATAGAACAATGGTACGAAAATTATGAGGATGAATTAGCTGACATTTTTAAGAATTTGCATAGCCCACTCAAATGGGACGGAGTATTGAAAGACGAGGATAACCAAACTGGCTTTTCTAACCTAGTTTTTTCTGATTATTTTGACGAGATTTGCAAGCCTTACAAGGTCAATCTTTTGACAATTCAAAATGAGAAGAATTATCAAGTAAACTTGGCTCACCATTCCTCACAAGGTAATGCAACGATTATTTGGAAGCAATACTACAACAATATGGTAAGGAAGAAACAGGAATTGGTTACGGAAACGAATAGAGAACTTTACAACTTATACAAAGAGTATAACTACTTATCTGAACAACAATCGGCTGTTTCAAAATCGAAACATTTCTACAGATCAGCTATAAGCGTCAACGATATGTCAAAGGGATTCTCTGAAAACCCCAAGATAGCTCCTCATGAAGTACCATTGACGAATTTTGCATTGGCGCAATATAAAAAAGATGTACATGAGATGAACCAGAAGAGTACTGACACATCTTATGCCAACTTGGATAACCAATATGTACAGCATAACGTCATCGAGACTGCCACGATCAGATCTAATATTTTGAACCGGATGAAGCGGTTTGAAATTGCTCAAAATGCATCTTCTTGTGGAAGCAAGAGAAAACTTGATTCTTTGTCTGGTTTGTCGCGTGACGAAATAATGTCAGATATTGCAGCCATGAAGTTGCCTGAAGTACTTCAAGAAGTTACCACACCAAGGAGTATTATGGATGATTTTGGGGAAGAGGAAGAGTATCTGAGTGATGATGATCTAGATTCACCTGACTCAAAGAGAAGACGCTTGGATGAGGATTACGAAATCATCCAAAGATATGTGGAGAATACAGAGGATTTGATCGGATTAGATATCGTTGACGACTATGACTCATATAATGGATCTTCTGATCTAGATGGAGACTCGAGTGATGACGAAGATTGGGACAGTGAGGAATACGATTTCACCGATTCTGAGGATGAGGGCATACGGGTGGACAGAGCTACAAAATCCAAATATAAATTTATCTTGGGTTTGAAGGGGAAAGACGAGGACAGATTAAAATTACCCATCATCTTACAACCAAAACTACCACAGAACACACCTTATCCTACCTTACCTCCTTTGGATAGCTTCCCAAAATTAGGAAGCCTTCCATCATTGGAGAACTCATTCGCATCATAACATCAAAAACACATCAAAAGGCTTTTTTATTCTATACCTGTATTAATATAAATATATATTTTATTTTATTATGATATAATTAAAGTTTCTCAATAAGCAATGAAGCATTCTTTAAGTTTGCCTCTTCTACAGTGACTTCAAGTGAATCCAAAAATTTGAAGGATCTGTTAGAAGTATTGGAAATGCTAAATTGATCACCCGAGTCAATAACATACTCTCCAGGTGACTGTGCTAGCAAAAATTTGAGGTATTGGAAGATATGCAAAATTGAATCAGAAAGTTCAAATTTATGCACAACTCTTTTCCCATTGGGAAATCTTATTTGGATTCTTGTCACACTACCACTCTCTGGTTCTTTATGTTCTATAGCTTCAATAGCTTCGAATGGGTCTTGTGGTGATGAGTCTTCTGTTTTATCGGCTACTTCTTGTGAATCAGCAGTTTCATTGTTCAAAATTGACTTCTTCATAGCAAGTTCAATCTGCTGTTCTTCGGTTAGAGTATCTGGATCAAATTTGACTTCATGAGTAACCATGGGATTGTTTGAGTTTGGTAATAAGGAAAATTTACTCAAAAAGTCTTCCACATCTTCCTCCCATTCCTTTATATCAGGTGTAGCACCATCTTTCCACTTGAAAACACGTTCACCAGTCATAGGATCTAAGATTGCTATGTGTGGGAATGCGTCAGTAGAATAAAAGTTGAGATATTGAATACCGTTAGGAGAGTCAGATTGATATTGTAAAAAGACAAAATTCTCCTTCACAATATCTTTGACCTTCGTATTTGACCAGAAATCACGATTTAATATCTGTGATTGAAACTCTGACGAATCTTGTATGTTAATTAAAATCCACTTATTATCTTCTTTAGCCTTTGCTTTTGCTGAGTCTATATTCATAATAGACATGATGTCAAAAGGTGGTCTAAACAAGTTGGCTAAACGTCTCTGTGTGGAAGTGAGTTCGTCCTGTCTTGCCTGTCTGTTACGTCTTCTGCTTGAGATTGGTACTTGTCTAGGCACATCCTCCTCATCAGAGTCTATAATTATTATGTCGTTTTCGCCTTCGTCATCTTCATCGTGGAAATTTTGCTCATCACTTTCATCTTCGATCATTTCAATTCTGTTCCTGTAATACTCATCTTCTTCATCGTCGAATCTCTGGTTGAAAATTCCCACTCTTCCTGTACCAAAGATATCTTGTGGTCTAGTTGGTTGCGGTATAAATCCAAACTGATCTCCAAAACCATCAACCAAAGTTTCGTGCTTGTGAACATTCATATCAGCACTTCTGACATTGTCTTCCGTTCCATACGCTTCCTGCTGAAGTCGTTGAGCAAGTTCTTCGTCATTTATGGATGCATTTCCAGTCGGTTGTGGTCCAGCGCCACCCTCCATAAATAAAGTCACAGCATACTCCAAGTCCCCATTAGTTATCTCCAAATACTGTCTTGCAATTGCCTCGTCATCTACCCCTGTGACAGCTAAGAATGTTGGTATATGTTCATCCATAATTTTAATAAATTTGTATTGGCAGTTGTATATTTAACTCTGTACAATTTCGGTGCAATGATTTGGCTGCATTTGGTAACTTGACACTACTAACCTTCCTTTTTTTTAAGCTACATACTGTACTAAAGTAGACACGACAGAGGTTCCCCTGTTGGAAGTCAAGTCAACAATTACTTTTAAACATTAAGCATTAAGCAACCTTACATACTTTCTAAGTTTGGTAGACAAGTCTTCAAGTAATAACACCAGCGTAAAATGAATACTAAGACTAGGGGTATCTTGACAACGAAAAGAACACAGACACAATGGGCCCCCTATTCATACACTTTTATATGTACCAGGTTGTACCTCTCATCAAAGTGATGCAATATTCACAGTAAAAGCTTCATTCATAATTTTAAGACCATAAGGATCTATGTCACAAAATTGAATCTCTCCCCCCCTGCAATCTCTCCTATGCTCCTTTAAAGTTAACGACGTTTTTTTCCCCAGTCAAGGATCACATTTTTATACATCCGTCCAGTTGAGTCTTACACCAGTGCTTGAAGTCATCTTTGAAAAGAACATCCCATAGCAAAAAAAGCACTGATATTAGGCTGTTGCTTGAGCTTGGCTTTTAACTTAGCATCCAAAGGAGTTCTCATATTTCCATCCAGCATTTTTTACCCCAAGTCACCAGGTGTTACCACAGTATCCACCTTGACGCTGTCAACTCACCAACAAGTTTCGAATCGACCCCGTAATATATTGAGCTCAGTCCTTTACATACAGTTTTACTTGAATTTAGCAAAAAAACCGCCTTCAAGCAGTTACATAACCGCATAGTCATTTCCCTGGCTATCACTGCTTCTGTCGAGCTCATTTATTGCCTTTGGAAGGGGAACTCATATATCTTCCCAAGTTCCCCCTTTATCATACGATTTGCATTACTTCTGGATAGCTTTGCGCCAGCTCTATTTACTTGTCATCTATCTACTTCACTGATTCCATTTGTTCTTAACTACTTTTATGATTTATTGATTAGCATCACTGGGAATTTTCTTTATACAATCAAAACAAATCTATAAAAGAAGCCCAATTCAAATACGAATATTTGGATAAACCACTGGAGACTTCCAACGTCTTGAATCAAACATATACTAAGAGTACATTCAATTTAAAAATCCCTATAAAATCAAAAAAAAGTCATATACACATAGTACAAAAAAAAAAAATGGATGAATATAAGAGATACGATAAAGGCAACTTGTTAAGAAGCCGTTATCAGAAAGTGAGTGATATTAGTGAGGGCTCATATGGTTTGGTTTCAGTTGCAAAGGACACCCTTAAAGCTGATAAATTAGTTGCAGTTAAATTCATATATCCAGTGGACTACAAGAAGAGCTCTAAAGATAACAAGCCAGATTCTCAAAATGAAGTTGGTAGCTCTTGTTCTAAAAAGAGATCGGAAGCCTCTATTTTGAAAGGTTTGTATGAAGAGGCAGATAAGGAGATCAAAATTCAGAAGATCTTGGGAACTCATCCCAACATTGCTTCATTATATGATAATTTTGATTCCTTTTTGGTTTTAGAGTATTGTTCTAGGGGTGATTTATATGAAGCAATCCACAACGGGAACGGGCCATCTACGTCCCAAGATATTAAGGATGTTTTTCAACAAATTCTTAATGCATTAGAGTATTGTCACTCTCATGGTGTGTATCATCGTGATTTGAAGCCTGAAAATATTTTAATTGCAGATGACTGGTCTATCAAATTTTGTGATTGGGGGTTGGCTACTACCACTAAATTGATTACCAATCGTGACGAGTTTGATATAGGTTCGGAAAGATACATGGCACCTGAGCTTTTTGATACAACCATTGAAAGCTATGATGCGTCAAAGATTGACATTTGGTCTGTTGGAATTATTTTGTTAACATTAGTTTTCCATAAGAATCCATTTCAAGTTGCCAATTACTCAGATAAAAGGTTTTTACAATTTGTTAGCAACCGTGAGGCTCTATTTGACATATTTTCCACAATGAGTGGAGAAATGTTTTCTGTTTTGAGATATTCCCTCAACATTGATCCAAAGAATCGTGACTTACAAAGTCTCTCCAAAGAACTCGACTCATTAAAATACTTTACAATTGACGAAGAGTACTGGGGATCTGATTATGAGGAGTATGGGGAGGATGAATTTGAAAGAGAAGAGGTTGAGAGAGAACAGCAAAGAGAAATCGAGCACACTATTGTAGTTGGTACAGATAACTTTGAATTGGACCATGAAGATTTGTTTTTCAAGAAAGATATAGATTTGACCATCTCAATCTCACCTATTAAAAATTCCTTTATACCTGAGATTACGACGGAAACTTTTAACTCACCGGTATCCGATAGTGCTGGTGTAGTACAAGATAAGCAAGATACAATCGAAGAAAAGCTGTTGTCATCTTCGTCATCTCCTACGACAATTGAATCCTCCTCGTATAATTCGAAGGTACAAATGACGAAGAATCTAAGTTCAACAGAAGAGTTATCTATCCCACACAATCATCGTGCAGACGCATTGTTATCGTCTAATACCGAGTTGAAGCCAATTCCTATCAATGGTGGTGGCTTTAAATTTATTCGGAATACCAGAAAGCCTCTCAACGTTGCTTCATACAACCAGTCTTCTAAGTTTAACCATCAAGGAAGTTACAGTAATCATAGCAACAACTCTGGAAGTTATAATGGGTATAATGGGTACAATAATGGACACGGCAATTCATCCAACAAGTTCATCCGAGAAGATTTCTTTACTCCAGTATCTGTCTTTAACCACTACATGGATAAGTATGCTGAACCAAGATACGGCCACAACAATGATACAAACCACACCTATGGAAAGTCAAGCCAAAACAATAACAACAAGAATAGTAATTGGAAAAAGCATGGAAAGAACAGTAGAACTTGGAAAAAGAACTCTTCGCATTATAACAATAATTCAACTAAGGTAAAAGGAAAAACCAAGACTAGGTCGAATGGTCATAATGGATCTGGAAATTACAGCAACAATCGCCATAGTCAATCATTTGAACAGCAAGGTCCAATCGATTATCCTACGAATGGAAATAGGAGAAAATCAAATTCATTTTCAAATAACAAGCCCAAGAAATGTCAAATCCCAACTGGAACCTCGACTCACCTTGCACATTCACATGTTAATAGTAGTTTATGTCACAGTACTAACACATCGAATGGTCAGGCTTCTTTGCTTACCAACTCGAATTCAACTGGTGCTACAGGGTCTAAATACATTCCACCTTATTTAAGATCTCCAAATTACTCGAGATCTCCACAACATATTCCTTTGACAGAAGAATTTGATAATATGACTTTGAATAATGACTATGAAGAAGTATTCCAATTAGAGGATGATTTTGATTTAAATGGCAAGACGCCTGTTAGCTCAGCTGCCAGCCATATGAATCATGACATTGTTTTCAAGAAGACAAACTTTAGAAATGCTCAGAATGGAAGCCCCGAGGCAACGGATTTTTCTAAGTCCACCTTTGGAAATTACAGACAAGCCTTTGGAAAGCGCCCGACATCTATTGGTAATGGTGCAGGACCTCATACACTGGGCCATGTTTATCCTCTTGACATGTTGTCTACATCTGCAAGTGGAAAATACGTTCCACCCTTCCGTAGAAATTCGCATGCCCCAAGCGCTGGTACTATTCAATCAAATGGACACATGGCTATTCGATCAAAGGACAAGGAAAAAAAAGTGAGTATCAATAGTGAAATTGAAAGTTACATAGGCGGTGCTACAGGTACAGGTACTAACACATGCCATCCGTTACAAGACTTGAGGAAATTTGCGCCAAGTTCTGTTCCTTTAAATCCAACTTCAGGATGGAGTTACAAAAGGAATTTGAATGGGTACAACTAATGTCTTCGATAAATATATAGTTTGAATAAATAGTTTTGTGCACGGAATTAAGATGCAATAGATATTTTGATGTTGAACCGGGTATGACCCTCTCGTCGAGAAATGGGCTATGACTGTATGACAAAAAATTCTCGTATAGTGTACCAGCCCCTGTATGTAATTATTGAAATAAATTGTTCTTCTCTACATACACAGGCACAGTTTAAAAGATTATCTGCAAGTTTGGCATTTATTTCAATACACATTCTATACCAAAACGATTAATTGCAGATACTAATGCTTTGTGGTATGATAGTCGACGTTGAAAACTTGAGTGACAGTTGCAAAATAATGTATATTAAGCTACTCTGAATAAACTAAAACATTGTTCTTGAAATAGACGTTTTGTTTAGTTAGTTTATGTACAAAGATAAACCCCTATTATGCTGTCCTAAAGTTGCAGTGTAATTTAGAGAACACATAGGACATTGATAAGTCGCTAAGGTAGAGGAATGTGTCGTGAAATGTAAATTAAATTAGGGAAGGCCCAACAAAGATCAGAAGAAGTTTCGTTTGGGAAATTTTGAAATAAATAACAAATACTGTTGACTCTAAAAGAGAACATTAATGTTTTCATTATTTTTATATTCTTTTATTTATATATATTCACATTTTTATTAATTTTTGTTGCAACATTTCAGAAAAATATATTGATCACAGTGTTGACTATTTGGCATTGTGACCTCGTTTATAAAGAATTCCTTCTATGGAGAAAATGAAATTCACCGAGAGTGAAGATTTTATCGTGAAAGTGTAAAAAAGAGTGCTGGTTAAATTTGTAATCACCTTAATGATCAATATTTAGAGCCACTTAAAAAGAAAAACAAAAACAGCGGGGCATTTTCACCTCGATAAATCTGATTTGTATGAACCACCCAAATTTAAAGAATGCTCTCGGCTCTGATAAAGTTTACTGTATAGTGGTTTAAAAAAATTGATTTTTAAAATAAACCAAAACAAAACAAGTAGTCCAATTCTCTAGCGTTCAATTACAGTCTCTCCTTTGAATTAAAGTTGGTAACAGAGTTGATTCATCCATGTTATATATCCAGCTGCTCTTTATTAAAAATAATGGGGCAGGAAAATATTATAGCATGAGAAGAGTTTCATATCTTCATGTATTCGAAGAAGAGATCGATCCAGTTAGACAGGTAAAACGTTGAACCAGCAAATTGCTTTTATTCCTAGGCTATTTTGCTGTACTTCTGGGATTAATATATAGGGGTCTAGACTCGGAATCCATGGTATTCTTTAAAAAATAAGGCAGTTTGTTCTGTACGCTTGCTATCCCGAATAAACAAAGGCGATTGGAAAAAAAATATCGCGTACAACAACTGCCTTCGTATAAAATAGTGATTTTGTGTGCGTTTTACATTTCTAACCTGAAACAAAACTAAATATCCACACAATTTTAAAACAGAAGTATTTATAATTCGAATCATCTTCCCTTCCTCTAGAACTACCACACTGTCCTTTTTTCTTTTTTGCCCATAAAAATTTGCGACAGTTTTAAACAGGTTCAAGTTTCAGCTCTGAATTTCCAACTTCTTCAGACATTCAGATTCAGATCCTGTATCCTAAGCATTATTACGATCCCCTGCCCCAAAATACCCACACACCTAATTCTAACGCACCAAAGTGCAGCATTGAATTAAAAATAAAACACATACAATACATCAGAAGCCTAGCTCCTACACTAACAGAGGGAGAATTATTCAAAGGCCACAGCACTTTCATAAACTCAATAACAGAAAGCTGTTCCAATTGAATTTTGGTTCAAACTTCTGACTCTTCCGTCTCAATCTATCCTCACGCTTGCTCTAGCCGCGATCCAGAGGTAAACCGCATTCAAGATCACTAGTACCATTTTCATATTTCAAAGTTGAACAATTTCCAATATCTGTACAGAAACAAGTCCTAAAATATCGAAGCATTGGAAATGTCAAGCAAATTGAAGTCAGAACCTCAAATTTCTTGTGTGATAGCCAAGGACGAGAAGTCCACAGAAGAGGTCAAGGAATCATTGAGATTGATAGAAGACCTAAAGTTCTTCTTGGCAACGGCTCCAGCAAATTGGCAAGAGAACCAGGTTATTAGAAGATACTATTTAAACCATGACGAAGGATTTGTGTCGTGTGTTTACTGGAACAACCTCTACTTTATCACAGGTACAGATATAGTACGCTGTATTGTGTACAAATTCGAACACTTTGGCAGAAAGATCATTGATCGTAAAAAGTTTGAAGAAGGTATTTTTTCTGATTTAAGAAACTTGAAATGTGGGACCGATGCCATCCTTGAACCTCCGAGATCCGAATTTTTGGAGTTTTTGTTTAAGAACTCCTGTCTTAGAACGCAAAAGAAACAGAAAGTGTTCTTCTGGTTCAATGTACCTCACGATAAGTTAATGGCGGATGCCTTGGAAAGAGACTTGAAAAAGGAAAAGTTGGGCCAGAATGCCACCACCATAGCCCATAGAGAACCAGCCAAGTCTTTCAAGTATGACGAAACATCGAGCTTATACCACCAGCTCAGTGAACATATAGATAATCAGAAGAGGATAAATGAGCTTCCACTTGACGAACCCACATCTTCGACTTTAGTGAATAACCAAAACCAGCCACATAGCACAACTACAGCTCAAGGAACACAGAGCTACAACCAACAAGACTACTCGTCAGTACAAGTAACTGGACAAGTTAAACAAGAGAACCAGGACTTTTTAAACCAAGAAACTCCTGCTCAGTATAAGACCACCTCTGAGCACGAAGACGACTTCCCCTTAGATTATTTCAACCCCAATGATCAAAATTTCACTCACCAACCAAATGGAATGCACCAGTACGCAAACCAGCGTCAAACTCTTATGCATCAGGGACAGCATGGAAACCTGCAAATGCCGAATCAACAGACTGCTCAGTTCCAGTACGCAAACCAATTTTCTGGTGATGACTATATTACTTTAGACACTAACTACCACACAAACGGATATGGAGGAATGATGGAAGACAATTACGATTCGATAGTTGATCCATCAGTTTTTATATATCCTACTTCAATGTCAAACCAAGGCACTGTGTCAAATATGAACGGAACCAACTCCTCACAAGTTGTTTATAATGACGAATATTTAATTGAACAAACCCAACCACTCAAAACTCCTTTGCCAACAAACATGATGCAGAAGTCAGCAAAAGGTGACGAATTTCACCAACCACCACCAATGTCTGCCAAATTTCTGACAAGTTTCCCCAGACAACTCCACCCAGCAACAGCAACATTTACAGTTACCACTCCACTTCACGCTACTAGCTTCCCTCAACATCTTCAACCACAAGGCGGAATGCAACAGATTAACTACGATCCGAACGGTGCCTTCTATCCAATGGATGCTCTGCTTTCATACAATATGAAGCAGCGAGGAGGAGGAGAAGACTACTGGGTACCTCAAACATCTTTGTATGGAGGTGGAATGGAACAAATGATCCAAATTCCAATGAATGCCCCAATGTACATGAATGACCAAGACTATGGATTTAGTGGTCAGCCAAACCTTTACCAAGTTATGAATCCTACAATGTTAAATTTTCAGCAGAACCAATTAAACATGCAGCCTCTGCCACAATTGCAAACCCCACAACAACCTATTCAACCCTCAAACAGACAACATCAAATAAGCACTACTATGATGATGAAGAAACGACAATTACTTCAAAATAAATCTGGTGCCGGTATCACAAAGCCCAACCACGAGGTTAAACACATTAACCACCCTGCAAATCTAGACGACATTTTGAACTCGAAAAGTACAAAGATGATCCCAAAGAAGGAAGAATCGAACTCTATTAAGTCCGATATGTCTGGTGCGGGCCCATCTGGCAATACGTCTTCTATGGGTGTTTCGAATATAGTTGAAGGGAATTCCGAAGGTTTGATGCATACTCCACCAGCTTCAGCCGTGAATAATGATTTATGAGGTTGGTATTTTTTTGGCTTTCTAGCTTTCTAGCTTTTACAGTCTACTTTAGTTTCATTTCTGGGTATATTATTTATTAAGTAGTCGATTTCAATTTAATTTCTTCATTAGCCTTCCGATTTAATATTACATTATTTTAGCAAGATTGTAAATCAGGGAAATGCTATTTATCTTGGGAGTGAATACCTATCCCCCTCAGACATGCTACAGAAACAAAGAATTAATTTGAATTATATATTAAAGGAAAAACAACGAGCTGAAAACTATTACTTATCAAGGTTTATTACTTGCAGTAGTATTCAATCAATTTCTTTTGGGTGAAAGAAAATCTCAGCATGATTGAATCCACTGTGGCAGCTTGTAAGGATATATTATTGGATTGGGCGTTCGAGGTTAACAGAGAATTAGATAAATTAAGCAACTTGCTGTAACTTTGAATGACGCATCTTCTGATTTCCACTTCTTCACTATTAATAAACTTTGATAATTGCCTATCAATATCTAAAACCAATGTATCATTCAACTTTGAAGAAATGGAGCTCATGCCCAAAGTCTTCGAAAGAGACTCCAAAATGAAAATCAAAGACTGCACTTTTGATTTCTCAGTGCATTCCTCATCATATTCCATTAATGACAGCAACACGGATCTTAGAATTTCTTGATTACTATAGATCCCACTTAATGTTTCTTCGAATGTTTCATTGACGGCAAAAATAAATTCAGACCCTGCTCCAGTGTCAGGTTCGCTGGTTTCGCTTAAAATAACCAAATTATTCCACAACTTGTTGAAATTAAGGTGGCATCTGTTGATAAGTAACTGCTTCACTAAAATGATCCCGCTTAAAATATTGCTTTTGTTTGACGTGCTGTATGATTCGAACAATTTCCATAATGAATTTTCAAGAATTCCTAATCCCTTAGTCTGGAAATAATTGTAAAAATCCAAGTCAGATTGGTCCAAATTCTGTAAACAATTCAAAAGTGGAATGAAATTAACTTCTGGGCTATTCGACAGAATTTCTCTACAAGTCTTTTCAAACAGCTCACTGGATACATCTGGCTCATCAACTAATTGCTTTCTAGATGGAACAGCACTAGACCTTTCGTATAAGGACAACTTAGCTAGCCTATAGTTGAACCAGTTAACATCAGTGTAGTTAAAATCTCTCAGTTTTTGTGGTGACCCTGTATCTTCAAAAATGACAATAGGATTGTTCTTTTTAGAAACACTTTTAAGGGGATCAACCTTATCTATTAGACTTTGAATTGAATCATTAGTACTGAACTCATTGTTTAGAGACTTTTCTGTAATTTTGACTTGTGCAAAATTATCCAGTAATTCTGTGGAGTGGTCTTGATTCAAAGTTGCTTCAAACTTAGAAACTAAGTCATTAGATTCGCTCGTTCTTCTAAAACTTGGTTCAGTAATAAAAATATTACCCTTTTCCTCAATGTTGGAAAATACATCTTTGTGATCAACCATTTCTTCTTCAACCAACTTCGTATTATCAAGGTTTTCTTCAAGATCACGAGATTCTGTGATTTTATTAATTGCAATAGATTCATCTTCGATTTCCATATGATCATTTACTTTGGTAGAGCGATCTTGCGAAATGTTGCCTTGGGCATCATTTCCATCAGCGGTATCCAAATTGTCACTCATACTAACAGATTCAGGATCTGCATTCAAATCAATTTCGTTACTAGATGGAACCTTAGACTGTTCTTTCGCTATACTGGGATTTTCCAGTGTAACAGTCGGGACAATTAAAGTGAAGTCATTGGTAAGTTTAACAGGAGACAATTTTTCTAAGTTCGAAGTAGGCGTGACCTGGGTCAAATCAAAGTATGGACCAAACTGACTGGAAATAGGTTTGCCTGCTTTACTTATAGTGTCATCAATACCAACTACTTCCTCCACTTCCCCTTTTGTTGATTTGTCTTGAAGTTCAAGCTCATTGATAAAATGGGTAGGGTTAATTGAGTAAAGCTTACCCATTAATTCAGAAAACGAATCATAAACTTCAGTAGATCTAACCAAACTAACCAATTCAAACAACACGGAAGACAACTTCAGAAAGTAGCTATCAGAAATGGGAATCTTATCTAAACCCTTTTTCAAAAAATCAACAATCATAGTAATAATATTCGATTTGTATCGAATTACTTGAATTGTTAAATCCCCATCGATGTCTAGAATATTTGATGTACTAACGGAGTATGATAACAATTTAACCAAAGTTTCGTAGATTTCGTTTACTTCAATTACCTCGATGATTGAGTCTATGTGGCCCTCGCTGACTGGATTCAACAAAATAGCACAGACTCTGATAAAGTCATCTGGTGCAAAAAACTGATAGCACTTTTTGAATAGTTTCCCATTAGAATTAAATAAGGGCAATAAAAATTCAGGATTTCTAATGGAAATCCTTTTCAACAAAGCATTGATGTTACCCGATAACTCTTCTCCACCTAATATAGCGTATTTGAGTAAATTTATTCCTTCTTGTATTGTTTCGTGGTGATTCGAGGACAAAAACTTTAAAATTGGGTCTGATTGAGGGTCAAATGATTGCTCGGCCATAGATTCACTTCTAACCACCGGATCATTAATACCCATACGATGGATTTCAGTTGTAAGAGAGCTTGGAGCGGCAAAGAAATTCGAACTTGGATGGATATTCTCAGTATTCACACTTTTTGGGGGTACAGGTTCGGCTTCTGGTGTTCCTCTTGAAGGGTGCAAATTTAAACTTACTGATCTATTGGCAGTTTGAATCTTAGGTTGAGAAGACAAGGAATGCGATGCACTTCTAATTGGTGCTCCAAGTCTTGGCTTGTTGTATTCTGCAATTGACCCATGTCCGCCAATAGAAGAATGTGATAAACTTGAATGGCTACTTGTACTACTTCTAGACGATGGCCTAGAGTTAGTAGATTCTCGTCTGCGCAATTCTTTGTTTCTCTCCATTATAGTTTCTTTCAATGAGAGTCGATTCTTTTTAGGGGGCAACACAGATGCAACTGACCTTGCAGATTGAGGTTTTGATCTTTCAAGGCCCTTAACTATTTTAGGTTCTAGTTTGGTTAAGAGAACTTCAGCTTCAGTCGGAAATTTATTCCAATAACACCAGAAACTGTCTTTCCCTACCTGCCTAGCACCTGGGTTAGGATCACCTAGCAACTTCGGAAGTACTTTGGTACAAATTTCAGTCCCTGTAGGCATTGAACTATACCCTTGTATGAAGGAAGGGCTGCCATAGAAGCGAAGGATAATTATTTGGAGCCAAAGACCACTATATGTACGAGGGTTTATGTTCTTATCTTGAGATGCTGCTAAAATTCTTGAATTTAATCTCGGGTTGAAAGAACAATTAACAAATATAGAACAGATTGCCATATTGGCATTGGTCAGTGCAATATTCTTTGTAGCGGAACATAGTTTTAGTAAAGCAGGCATAAAATGGTCTATTAGAGGATCAAACTGAGTTCCGAGAATAATTGCAGATTCTTTTATTAATTGACAACCATGTGAGGATAATGTAGTTCTCAAGGAACTAACACTTTTGTTAATACCATCAGAAAAATCCCTGAGGCACGATACTAATTCAGTGGTAAACTTAGTCAGAGCATTTCCTCTTACGATTGAACGCATTTTAACAATATTTTTTTCCCTAACATTCCAATTAAACTCTGTTTCCTTGTCAATAAATGGAGGGAGTAAATTGTTTACAATGTTCAATATTTGATTTGGAGAATCAAAATTGATCGATGGTAATGACGTATCCAAAGTATGATTAACCTTTGCTAGAACCTTTTGAATTTCAACTGAAACAGGTTCCGGAGAGGGTATAATGGGACTGGATGGAGCCTCTGGTGACTGATAGTCGGAATCTTTAACTGGTTCACTAGAAGTAGAATTTTTCACCAGTTCAGAGACAGGTGCTATTTGTGATGACCTAGCTTCTCTAGGCTTTTCTTCACCAGCGAGAGATGGCGGGTTTACAGTAGATCGTTGAGGGTTCGTAGGGTTGTCAATTTCCTTGCTATCATTCAATGGTTTTGCTAGTTGAGGACCCACTTTAAAATTCTGTTCATCCACGTTTGTAATTTTCCTCATTAATGTAGCCGAATAGGCTAATGGGACATTTTGTATTTCTAATTGGCGGGACAAGTCAAATTTATACAACCGGTTGTGTTTCATGGAATAGTAGTTGTAGAATAAAGATTCAAGACTTGGAATAATTTGACTACCGTTGCTGTTGACAAGACTGACTAGATGAGGCAAAAACGGATTAAGTTTGAAGTGTTGATTAACCTCCGTTATCAAGTGGTTCAACCAATTGACGGCTTCAACATTTATAGTTGAGTTCCGATGTCTCAATGCCAAATCTGTGATGGCCTCTTCAACTTGTTTAGGGGCAGAAAACCAAAAGGCCTCCAATGCTCTTTTAGCTGAACTTCTGTTGGAGGATTTGGGATCACCCATTCTTGCAATGAGTATCGGTAAGACCAAGTAACTTTGCAGGGCAAGAACCTGCCCAGTCTTGTCTTGCATGCTTACACGTTTCACCAAATGGGATAAAACACTAAAACTTTGAGACAGGATCCCCAAATCATGGATATCAGTAGCAATAGATAAGGCCTCGAAATACTTGGGGACTTGTTTGATGTCAACGAAATCTTTCTTGACATGCGTCTTGAGCTGTATGATTAGATCAAGCTTTGATTGAGCACTGCTGTCACTAGAGGCAACGACCTGGAATAGTTCCTCCGACGAAACAGAAATATTCAGCATTCTCAATATCTAAGCTGTAACTTATTATACACCAGATAAATTCATACAATATCGATTCGTTATTTTTGTCCTTTTCTGAAGGGCGTGTGATTGTAAATATTCAAAACATTTTCGCGACTGCGTTAGAAGTGTTAGGAACCTACATTGAAGTTTAACTTAAATTAAATGTACTATAAACAATCATATTCTATTTTATGAAAACCCATAAACCAACCACAGCAAACCAAGCGACAAGACAAAATGCTTTGTCTGACCACTTAATGTAGTTGTCATTTCCCAATACGGTTGTAGGATCCACATAGTCTATATTTCCAGAACTATTTAGTTCGTTTTCTGCGACATGACTATTACTACTCTGGGAAGAGATCTTAAGAATGTCGTCTTCCACATCGTCCACAACCACCTGCTGGAGATTTCCAAAGAAGTCAGTTAATAATACATCTTTGACATCTCTTTGGAATAAATCGGTTCTGAAACCAGCATGCGAGTGGATATTTTCAAATGTATATTCCTCAAATAATTTATCCATAGTCTGTGTTGAGTTCTTGTTGATCTTTTCCAAGTACTCTAATGTATAGTAGGTGAATCTATCAATAACCGCGACTCCAATGTCTAAATCAGAGTGATGCGAGTAGGAAGATTCATCTAACTGAGAAGACCCCACTGCCAAAATATTGGGGGAGTAAAATCTCTCGTACATCGTGTTTGCTTGACATGTATCAATCATGAAGAATATTTCATTATAACGTTTCTTTTCATGCATTTGCTCAAAGGCATCTGCAATATCATAGGATCCGATTTCTTCAGCATCTTGGAACTTTAAGAACTCTTCACCTCCATGGCCAGTAAGGTAAATAAAAATGTTTGAGTTCTCATCAGTCAATAGTCTTTTCGATCTAGGATGATCAGGGTCCCAGCGGTCTGTTAAAAGTCTAATAAAGTTTTCTACAGTCACTTCATAACCTCTGTAATCCACTTCAATAGAATCCCCATACAAGTCAATGGCTTGGTCCATATTGTTAAAAACCGTTCCTGGGAATGCATTGCGTGGATTACACGCTATATCATCGGACAACATTAAAATGATCTGAGAGTCAGGTATACCTAATCTCTTAACTGTTCTGTATAAACTTAAAACATTGGCCATGTGTCTGTAGTTAAACCAGAACCTTGATGTCAGTACCAAGACTGCCCAATTGTTGGTGTGATGTGACGTGCTGGTTTTATCACCAATTATGGTTTCCGCTTCATCAGTGGTGATGAAAGTGGGCTCGGATAGCACAAATGTTGCCATATAGAACAACAAACTGAGTAATTTGACCACTTGCATCCTTGGCTGTGAAAGTTGATTAATAAGATATTCTGTTGTTCTTTAAAGGGTGCGCTTGGCAACACTCAGTCACATGATTACAGAACCCAAAGAAGAATGTTGAAGCCGTGTAACAGTGGATACATTAGACCTATGTAAAGCTATTTAGGAGGTTTGAGATTTTTAATTGTCTTATCTGGCCCAAGTAATCGGTTAAGCTCCCATCTGACGTGTAATGTGGTGACTGAATACTTGGATGCGAAAATCAAATTTGACGCTTGTCTTTTCAGTAAGCCTTTCAAACCTTCTTTAAACGCATTCTCAATTTCAAGAGTCTGCTTGTAATATTTCTTTACCTGTCCTTTCAATTTTTGAAGTAAATATTCGTACTGCTTTTTAGTTATTTTGTCGTTTGATATTTTCACAAACGGATTTCTATCTAAGCTTCCAATATTCTCACAGGAATGTATCACCTCAGTTAGATTAGAAATCTTTTCGGTAATTTGACTCTCTCCTGTAATTCTTGCAGCCATATAACCGCTTCCTTTTATTTTTTGAAAAGACAGAAAATTCTGAATTGTTCCTTGGAAATAGAAACCATCACTCTTGGGGTTTTCCGTTCTTTCTATAAGCATGAACTTATCTGCTGCAAGGCTGTAGCCCCATTTGTCAATCTCCAATCTTACCCAATTTAGTTTACTCTTGGAAAATTCCAGATTGACGGCACTTCTTTCTTGAAATTTATTGTCCGCCAAAGACAATAATCCCAAGAAACCTTGAATAGTGTTCATTTCTAAATCCACATGCTCAGAAAACTCTTTCAACTTCTTTAATTGATCAATTTTACTCTGCATTTTCTCAAATTCTAACATCTCTTTCTTTCGTATCTCGTCCTCATCATGCTGTATCTTGTCCTTGGCTAATTGACCAAATCTCTTCCCATCAACAGGAAAGTCATCAGGTAAAGAAAAGAGTCTAGGCACAGATTGGAGTCCTGTGCCAATAGTATCTACAACATCCACCACATGGCAAACATCTTTACCTTCGTATAGCCTTAATCCTCTTCCAACCATTTGTGTTAAAAGAACTCTTGATTTTGTCGGTCTTGCCAAAACAATCGAATCAATATTAGGTATGTCTGTACCTTCAGTGAACACCAGTACATTACAAAGTACTTGGATCAAGCCATTCTTGAAATCCTGTATAATGGCAACCCTTTCATGCTTAGTAGTCAAAGCAGTGACATATTGTGCATTCACACCTTGTTTTTGTAGTACTCCACAGAGTGTCTTGCAATGATCCACATCAACACAAAACACTAAAGTACTTTTAAATTTGTACTTGCGTTCTAATTTTACATACGCAAGTGCCACCATATCATTTGTGTCTGGGGTATTCATCACCTCTGCTAGACTAACAAGATCATAATCATCCTTTTTTGTCTTGACCTTTGCAAGGTCCATTTTGGCTCCAATGGTAGTGAACTTGATATCAGCCAACTGTTTACTCTCTATCATTTGCAAAAGGGTACGTTCGTATACAACTTTATCAAATATTGTACCAAGATCTTTACCATCATTGCGTTCCAAAGTAGCCGTGAAACCTAGAACATAAATTTCCAGATTCGCGTCATGGGCATTGAAATGGGTCAATATCTTGATCCAGGAGCTTGCTGAAGCATGATGACACTCATCTATAATAATGGTTTTGAATTCTTTAGGGTCATAATTTGACAACCTAGTAGATCTGATCAATGTAGGAACAGAGCCAATAATCACGTCTGCAGCTTTGGATGCCTTGATATTTCTCATGTCAATCTCCACCTTCAAAGACGGATGCGCTTTGCTAACAGTGTATGCAGCCTGTCTAACAAGCTCCTCCTTATGAGCAAGTATCAACGTCTTGTTACCCCTCCCAGGGGTAAGAGGTTTCAATAGTGGGATGACATGGGAGAAAACAACAGTCTTTCCTCCACCTGTAGCTAAAACCACAGCGGGCCTGTTTAGACCTTCTGCAATGGAATTGGTGATGGAGTTAACTGCATCTACCTGATAGTCGCGTAGTTTTAACTTGGGGGATAGCAGGTGTACTTCTCGTACGAGTTGCTTGATGAAAGTGACCTTACTACAGGACATGAGATAGTACCAGAGTGATTACATTATCCTGCATAATACTATAAAACATTGTTCACATCACATTTAACTTTTGAAGAGATCTACCCTAGCCCTTTTGTATACCGAGTGGAAATATAAATCTTGTTCTTGCACCCTCTCTACGTTTTCTCCGACCTCTGGAGCTGTTATACTTAATACGGCATAGTTACCATCCAACTTAGAAGCATTTTGCAGGCGTTTGATAAACGAGCCTGGATTAATGACAAGTACTCCCTTGACGACTCTAGCAATGTATTTTAAGTCAGATGGGAGGACCAAAACATCGGGTATAGTAGCACCAAACTCGGTTAATCCTAAGAAAGGAATTTCCAAAGAGGCACCTCCTACTACTGTATTAGATAACTCATCACGCATTATCCCCTCTCTCATTGAACTCGAATTATCAACTTTGTTAGACTTTTGAATAGATCCCGGTAAGTACGGATAATAACGTCTTTGTTCTAGCACATGTGTGGTAACTCTATCAAACCTGTTATTTAATACAGAACCATTTTCACCTTTAAAAACGTCTCTCAAGTCTTTAAAAATGTCCAAGTTGGAACATCCAAATAACACTTCATTAACACTGAAACTGGAGGGATTAGGAAAGACAGACACGTTCTTTGGTAACCCAAACTTCTTTCTATCAAAGGAGTCTTGAGGATAAGAACAATGTTTCGTGTTACTATCAGCCAAAGACGGAATTAGAACCACCCGAATACTTGAATGTAATTTCTTTAGTATAGGGCTGAAAACCTTTTTAAACACTTCATCAAGGTTCTTAGGTTGGTTTTGCTCGCCCGGAATCTCAATATCACCAGACTTTACTGAAATATTGTTCATATCTATAAAGGGTCCACAGAGAATCAAAACATGGGGTTTGACTTCATCATTGAGGTGGTCCATAAAGCTTGAAAACTTTCCGTAGTCCAAGGTATGGTGGTTCGAAAATGGCCCCAGAGCAACCACCACTTTCAAACCTCCAGATTGAGAGCACATCCCCTTATACAATGCTAGTTCCTCGCCAGTAGAAACCGGCGCAGGAGAGTCTGGGATTTTTAGTATCTCACTCACAACGAATGATCTACCTGTTGGGTTCATTCCTTTCAAAACTACAATTTGCCCAGGGAACAAAGCATAGCCCTTCAACTTTGAAATATCCAACGGCACTCTTTGTCCAATGCCACCAGTTCTTGAAGTTTCTAAAAACAACGAAGTATTGTTCAATTCATACCTGGGAAGTGTATCGTAAGTTGGAGAATCTGGAACTATTCTCCCTGCACACACAATATCAAATTGAGAGCTCAAGCAAGGATTTCCCATCTGAATGTTTGTATTTTGGTCCAAGTACAACTGAGCAAAACTATCAATTTGCTCATCTAAGACATCGGCACTTTCTAATAATTTCATCGACATAGTACGGAAGTTAAATTTGGCATGGTCGAAATTTGCTTCTAATTTGAATTGTTTTTGGTCATGAGAATCCTGGTATTCGGTGTTGTATGCAAATATCTCATCTATTTCGGGATTAAGGGTTTCTATGACTGTATTGGAGTTCTCACTAGAAGATCCGTCAACCTTAACCGGTGAAGACTTTAAGCCGTTATCGGAAGTTTCGTTGCCACCAGGAGATGAATTGTGCAAGGATGAGCCGGGGCCATTATCCAATTTCATCCTCTTTAGGACTGGTGTCCGGGGACCAGCAGTGGGACTTGAAAGCAACGCGGTTCTAGTTCCTCGTTTCTTAAAAGCACTCGATTGCAAGTCTCTCGTTCTTGATAATGATGGGGTGGATTTACCAAGAGATTCTTGAAGGTACTGCTGAAATTTATCCAAGTTTGGTGTACTAAGCTCTAAGTTTTCTTGTACATTGTTAATATTGAATGTTTCCCAGTTGATAAACAATTCTTGTTCATCAACATCAAATATATCTTTAATAGTGTTAAGTTTTTCTATAATTTCGTCATCAGTGGAGTCCTTTAACCCAAAAGCACTTATAAGACTCTTCTTGGTCTTTTCATTGATCGTCATTCTTGTGATAGCCTGGATAAATTCTGTTGATAATTTTTCGGTAACGCGTTTCAATAAACGCGTTAAATAGATCAAGAATCAAGCTTAGTAAAGTATCGATCTACTGAAGGCATCTCGTCAATTTCTAATAGAACTACAAAGCAAATAAACAGTCACATTCTTTATATTTTCAAGCAGATCTACAGAAATAAAATGATAAAATGAAATTATATGAGAATAATTATACAAGATTGTGATATATTTAAGCGTCAGTAGTGACAGGTGCTTCAGCCGCAGGAGTTTCAGCGGTTTCGGTAGAGGCTTTTGGAGAAGCTTCAGTGGCAGCTTCGGTGGCAGCTTCGGTGGCAGCCTCAGTTGCGGTTTCAGTTGCGGTTTCGGTTGCGGTTTCGGTAGCAGTTTCAGTAGCAGCTTCAGAAACAGATTCATCCTTCGACTCAGACTTTTCATTCTTTGGGTTCTTCTTGAATTTCTTACGTTGGTTTTCATTGAAGCTATCACGTCTTCTAGTAACGTCATTGACACCAAATCTCTTACCGTTGGCTCTCATCTCTTGGAAAGTCAAAAGAGACATCTTGGTCAAGGTACTCTTTTTGTCAGCTTCAACAACACCTTCTGGGTAAGAGAAGTTCAAAGAATTCAACAAAAAGTCGGCATCTTCTTGAGTGTTCAATTCGATATCCACAACACCAAAGAAAACATTCTTTGCTCTGTTCTTGATTCTACGCATGGAACAGAATGATTTGTCCTTTGGAAATTGTTCGGCAAGCTTGTTGAAGAAGGCTTCCAATTCTTCTTGGGTAGCTTCATGTGGGAAACCTTCAATGTGTACAGTGTTTCTCTTTCTGGTGTTCTTGACTTCGTTGAAATCCTTCAATGGGTCCTTTCTCTTGATCATGTCTTCATTTGCAGAGAGAACCAACTTCTCGGATTCTTTCAAAGCAGCAATAACCTTTTCTTCTGGACGGAATTGTCTCATTCTAGAAAAGGTCAATATAGTCTTCAATTCAACCCATCCTTCATTAGCTTCGTATATTTTCCATAAAAACTTGTCAGTTTGCAAGTTACTGTCAGAGAAGTAGAACTCAACTTGCTTTCTAACTTTGGCGTCGAAATCTTCACCCTTGTAAATAGAATCGGACATTTTGGAGTATGATCAGTGTTTTTCAATATGATTGAAAAACATCTCAACACGATGAGCCCGCAAAATGATTAGGGGAAAAAAAAGGCTCCAACTAGAATAACAGATCACGTGGCCAGAATAGGTTTATGTGCCCAAAGATTAGGGCTACAACATCAACCAGTGGAGTCCAACTTTGACAGGGCTGAAGATAAAGGTGACCACTGTACTTGTTGCAGGTAGATTCAAATAAGCCCTAATGTAGTTTTTCTTTTGTTGCTTTTGAATGTAAAGCTGTGTTCCTCTAGTGTTGAATGTGACCTAAAAAATACCTGGAGTAATTTCGAAGGCATGAACATTATCTGTCGTCCAACTATCCTCCCACGGTATTGTGTCTTAAAACGTACTCAGATGTCTATCTCATTGAAAGCAACCTCGGAACGTGCTGCCGAATTGTCAGATAATTACAATGACGCATTGAAATCTGTCCAAGAAACTGGACGTCAGTTTGGCAATCCACTGGTGAGATTAGTGGCAGTATCCAAATTGAAGCCATCTTCGGACATCCAAGCTCTTTATGATGCTGGTGTCCGTCATTTTGGAGAAAACTACGTTCAAGAACTTATCGGTAAGGCACAGGAATTGCCTAAAGATATCAAATGGCACTTCATTGGTGGTTTGCAAACAGGTAAATGTAAGGACTTGGCTAGAGAGATCCAGCATATTTATGCTGTTGAGACAATTGATTCTCTTAAAAAGTGTAAAAAGTTGGACACAGTTAGAAACGATGTGAATGGCGAACCTATTAATATCTCTTTGCAAATTAACACTTCAGGAGAGTCCCAAAAGTCCGGTTACTCTTTGGACGATAAGACTGAACTTTTCCAATCGGTTGAGTTTCTCTTGTCTGATGAATGCAAAAAGTTGAAATTACAGGGATTGATGACCATTGGTTCCTTCAATGAATCCACTTCAGATTCAGAAGAGAATCAAGACTTCAAGAAACTTGCATCTTTGAAACAACTCCTTGATGAAAAGTATGGAACTAAACTAGAATTAAGCATGGGGATGAGTAGTGATTACGTACAAGCAATCAAGCAGGGGAGCTCCAGTGTTCGTGTGGGAACTGCTATTTTTGGTGCTAGACCACCAAGAAATGCCTAAATAATTACCATGGAAATACAACTTGGAAACGTCTTTTCTATACTTATAAAGTTTATATAATAAATGTTACTACTTCTTAAATAAATTTTTCAAAGAATGCTTCTTCTTGTTCACCTTGTCAGGTAAAAGAGAATCAACAGATCTTTTCTCATCCTCAGCACTGCTTGGTGTCCGACTAGTAGGAGTATTGACTCCACTAGGTGAACGAGAATGTGTCTTTGGGGTTTTTGGAGAGCTTAACACATGAGTCCTATTACTTATTTTCCTTTCAATATTTTCTGGGATGGAAATGGCTTCAGAGGCATGCTTGTTGCTGTCAATGGTCGAAGAAACAATGTCGCCTTCTTTGTTAACACTTTCAACAATTGTATCGCCTTGCTCTATTATATTATCCAAACCTTGTTTGTTTTCTTTTTGAATACTTTCTAATTCCACTTGTTTTTGTTGTAAAGCTTCTATCTTATTTTCTAGAGAGCGCTTCATTGCATCATCAGATGAGGACAGATATACAGCGGATCCAGCAGGAATGGATTCAATCAACTCTTCAACTTGGACATCCTGTTCAGCAGGTTTAACTTCATCAACAACGCCAGCCTCTTTGAGTTCTTCAACCTTAGCATAATCAGTTTCTTCGGCAGGAACTTGAGCATTTTGAATAGGAGGTTGAATAACATTTTCGGAATTCTTTCCAGAGTCATTCCTAGCACTTTGGGAGACAATGTTGGTTGCATCCTTTATGGTTGCATCAGAGGTAAAGCCAGTCCATTCATCTTCATTGGTAGATTCCCAAGTTGGTTTAATCTTTCCTGTGTAGTATTCACGTCTCAATTTAATGTCGTTTTCAAAGAAATTGTTTTCATTTTCTTTCTCAGACTTGAATAAGTTAGCAATCTTTGAAGCAACAAAGTACAAGATGAAGAAACCATGTTCGGCAGCAAAAATAATAAGAATTAATTGAGCAGATGATGAAACATTTACACTTGCTTTATCCAATGCTATCTGGCCCAAAGTCTTTGGAGGAGCAATACCATGGCGATAGAAAGCTGTAACAATTGGGGAGATGACGGAACCAATCCAAGTCAAGATAAATAAAGCATGGTCCCAAGGGTGAATAGAATCGACTCTAGTTGGAACTGGTGGTCTAAAGTATTGGCCACTTGCTAATTTGAAGGTGTCTAATTTGAAGGTGATAATGTTGAAAACCATGGTGGCAAATGGAGCCAATGGCCAGACAGCACCAAACAATACCAAAAATCCATACTGGACAACAGCGCCCCTGAAATCGTCATTGACATTGTATTCAGGCAAAGCTACAACCTTACGAACCTTAGCTAACCAAGCAGCTTCAGATGGCTTATCAATTGGAGAAGTAACATTCTTACCCTTGTTCAAGATACCAACTACAGTTGAGATGGCAATTGGAAGAACATACTTCACAGCCAATTGAATAACCTGGTTAGTGACAACCATATAAAAAAACTGGGCACTTAATCTCTGTTGGTTAATTTTAAAATCTTCTTGTTTCTTCACTTGAACAAGATACTTGTGAATAAAGTAACTCTCGTCAATGGTTGTAGCAATAGTTTCTTTGATTGCACCCAATTGAGGAGAAATCAAATGAGCAAAAGGTAAGTAGATAAAGGAAGTAATAATTAATGGCATGTAACTGGTTAAGAAAGTCAAAACAAATGACTTTACAATTACAGAGTTGTCACGACTATAGTAGTTATCATGGTTTTCCCAAGCAATTGCAAAGTTAGCAACAGTGTCGTAAACCATAGTCAAAATTGGAACAAACACAACAATCATCACAGTAGGAATTAAGGTCAAGAGCGACTTTCCTGGACCATCATAGATTTCAGATAAGAAAATCTCAAGAACAAAACAAGATAATTGGTAACCGACAAGGATCGATACAAATGTCAAAGCTACTGGAATAAATGCCAATTGTTTCAAGAATCTTCCACCTTCAGCATTGTCAATTTTCTTTTCTTCCTTGGTGTCGGAGTTCAATTGAGCCAATTTGGCTGTGTTTTCTTCAACAAAATGAGAGTTTTGAACGCCCCAAGCATGGATCAAAGAGTTTTGTTTTCTTCCCCAATAAATAATAAATAAGATGCCCCAGATCAAGTTAATGAAGGAGTATGTTAACAGGAATGCCCCATTCTTTTTTCTAAAGTAACAGACAAATCCAGCAGATGCCAAAACTATCAACCAAGCAGTAAAAGTTTTGAGAAATTCAAAATAGAGGGCAACCTTGACCCCGAATTTCTCCTTGATCGATTCAGTAGTCAACTTTGTAGGGACAATGTGAGCTTTTAAATCCCGAAGCAATTCTCCATCGAATGCTTCCGTAACTGGAACAATGTTCTTTAGGTACTTCCATTCTTTGGAAATAGAAATCCCTACACCACCCAAATCCTCTCTGGTAGTCAAATACTGGAAAACAATTCTACTTCTAGAGGCAGGAGTGTTGTTGTTTGCAGTGACACCAAATTCGTAATTTTTTATCAAGTCTTTCTCTGCTTGCTCAGAGAATTTTGAGAAAGACAACTTGATAAAGACTAAAAGTTCAGACGATGACTGAGAGCCAGCTCTTACTTGGGTTGAGAAGCCACCCTTGTGCAACTTTTCAACCAAGCTTTCAAAGTCTACTTTTGACTCATTAACAGGGACTCCGTTTTCCAATGGGTACAGCACAGACAAGACATAGTCTGGCTTCAATTCCTGAATTGTGACACTACTGGAAGCAGACATTGAGTTGCTGGTCAATTGAATAAGCAAACTTAAGAATTTAGTTCCAAGCTCGTGAATTTATATGAACACTCTGGAAAAAATTATGTACGCAATCCTACATAGGTTGGCGCTCCAAAAAAAGAAATAGGGAGCTTTGCCAGAAGTCTGAAGCAACTATTGTACCTTGACAAGCAATTTTAATTGATAAGAGGGGATATGAGAGGGATCGAAGCTGGCACACTGAAATTAATGTACTAACATTAATGAAGGATGATTTATTGTGGTCGTCAAAATTTTCCAGACTAAAATACACGGTCCTCTTTCCAGAAATTTGCAAAATAGCCGTTATCTCATTATAAATATATTTATATATATATGTATACATACATTCCGAACCGGGTACAAACATCTGGTTGTGAGTTAAACCATGCGTGACACGCTGAAATTTGTTCTTCAATTATAGCATAAGGGGCACGTACTGAGGGTAAAATGCATGACGCACACGTGACCAAACCTTGCTGAAGTTATCAAAACAAGTAAAATATGAGAAAACAAACCTGAAACTTAATACCCATTCTACATTGTGGAATCATCTATTTATTCTAGACCAGAGTAAAGACAATAAAGAAATACTAACAACATCTAGTTCAAGTATACATCCGCTCCTGCTCCATCTGATTTCCAATTTCCAGTAACCAACATGATTTGTATTGTGTCACTACCAAAAACCAGTTCTTTCATATTAATTATTAATTCCCTAGTTACGATTTCCAATGATTAACTCCCAACCCTTTAATGCTAATAAAGACTCATGATATCTGAATGCTCCTATGCCCTACCCATACTTCGCCCCGCCAATAAATCCCCCCATGTCTAATTGCCACGTACTTTAACATAACTAAAATCTAACTCACACCACCAGTATAGTCCATTGCCCTAGTGTACCGCTCCTACTTTTAGTGCCACCATGTGCTACATAAATTATTCTATTCCGAGTCGCCGTTTTGTCCTCAACGCCATCTGATGTATCCTTCTGTCCCATTTCCCTGCCCATTGATTTCCAGCCTACTAAATGTAATATGTTTGCAAGACTTCGTATTGAGTCTCAGTTGCCCCGTCCCTCCCAGTTGTCTTGTATCCAGTTGTCTTGTATCCCGTTGTCTTGTATCCAGTTGTATTGTACCCAAGTATTTATTCTTCGTAATCTACTAACTTCTAACTTTTTTAGTCTATTGTTGCTTCATCATGTTGAGTTTTTGGAATTGGAAATATTTGGAATTGGTGTAGAAGTATACTAACTATATGCATTTCATTTATTCTGGTCTAGGGTATTTAAGTGCTTCCATAAGTAGTATGTATTATTAAAAAATAAAAGAAAAAATTACCAGTCAATGTATCCCCTATCAACTACTCTAAATACTCTGACGCTGCCTGATTTCAATTCGGACATTTTATAACTTTCCTTCCTAACGTGACCAGTGTTATCTTGTTCGATAACTTTAAACTTGTCCTTTGTAGGATCATACTCATAAATAATCGAAGCATAATAGCCATCAACTCCAAAGCGGTTCACACTTGGATCTCCAAGAACAACAGTCTTGTTCGATCCCAAGCTCTTGTGTACGACAAATTTCCCATTCTTAACCCATAATACATCACCTGCTTTAATATCGTCGATTTTAGCAACATTGGCATTGTTCAAATTTTTATAAACAGTTACACCAAATGATTTACCACAGATGGGCTGAAGAATTGAAGTTGACGATTTGTTAGCTAATTTATCGAAAATCACGCTAACAATATTTTCATGAAGGTTAGAACCAAGTAATGAAGAAGCATGGGAAACTATACTGTGGCTAAAAGTCTTATGATACTTTTCCAAAAGATCCTTTCTCATGATAGGGACAGGTTTTGTTAAAGTGTTCACAAGGCGAACAGTAGATCTTGGATCCTCAGTTTCATATTCCAACTCAAATACGAGTTGAGACAAATCGTAGAACAAGACGTAATAATCACGATAATTGATAGAACGACCGCCTCTTTTCTGAATAGTGTTTGAATCAACCTCATATATCAAATCGACACCAATCCTACTACTGATACTTTCTGGCAATTCACCACGCATCCACCAGTTGGAAGAGCTTCCAAGATTTAACAATTCTTCCTCGATTTCTTGGAGAACCAATTCCGAAAGTGGTTGGCCTTCGGATTTACCTCTCAGAGATTTCGATTTGGACAAAGTGGAATCAATAGATACACGTTTGTTGGAACCAATTGATGAGCCCGTGGTATATTTCATTAAAGGTGATTTAGGGGCACTTGAGTAGGAAAGATCTGTCGAAGTACGATTAAGATTGCGTTCACCTGGGCTAGAAATAGGTGCACTGGGAATTCCACTTGGAATAGGTGGGGCCGCGTTTGGCAAAGGGGGCACTTCAATGGACTTGCGATGTGCTTCATACTTCAAATTATCCTCTGGGGTATCATTCTCATGGTCAGATTCATCAGTCTCGTCACTGTCATTGATTTCGTCTTGATAATGAGCTGGGGTAAAATTTCTGGGGGTTTGCAGAGATGGATGAGGTGGAGGTGGAAGTGACAGGGGAACCGGTGGGGACATAGGTAATGATGTTGAAGGTAAATCGATACTGTCCTCGGAGAATCGGTTAGTATCAGGAATTGGAGGAATAGGAGAAGTGGGAGGAATTGGAGGAATGGTTCTGGAGATAGACTTCTCATCGTGTACAACAGAAGGCAGCTCAAGTACCGAAGGATGAGGAATTTGAGGAATTTGAGGGTGTGACAAACTTTGCTTATTTAAAGAATCCGATCTTTTAATTCCGGACTGTAAATCAGATAAGTCTTCATCTGCTTCATACCCAGTGTGCTCCGGGTCTGAAGCAGGTTTAGCAAGTTTGATGTGATTGTCTGATACAATAGGTAATGTTTCTCTATCAGAAACTGTCTGATCCTGAACGGTTGTAGGTTTAGGGGATAAAGGTTTGATATCTTGTGTTCTGGTAGGAATGCTTCCGGCTTCTGGGAACTTTTCGCTATCTTCAGTTTCACTGGGGTTATCATCTTCAGCCAAAGAATAGGATTCTCTTGGAACTATTGATGGCCTAGGTACATTATCAACAATTTTGCCTGAGGTACTTTCAGAATCCTTCAAAGAGGATTCATAATAGTCTCTTGTGGACAGCAATTCTTCGTTTATTGGCATTGGGTGTGGCACGATAGGTGCTGCTGCTGGAACAACAGGTGCCGATGCTGGAACGATAGGTGCTGGCACTGGGACCGATGAAGTTGGTACCGGTGGGGTTGGGACTGATGGAGTTGGGACTGATGGGATTGGGATGGATGGAATAGTAGTTCGAGTAGTATCCACTTCACCTGGAAGAGTTCTATCTTCGGAAACTTTGGCCTTTGGCTTTGTAGGTTTTTTGGCGGTAGCCATTGCTGGAGCCCCAAATGGCGATGCCATTCCCATCATACCAAACATGTTTCTTCCACCTGAAATCTTAGCCATTCGCTCTACTAATTTTCTTCTTTTGATTTCTTCGTCGTCTTCTTCAGGCTGTTCTTCTTCTTCGTCTTCGTCATCATCCTCTGCATCATCTTCAGATTCATCCTTTTTGCCATCATCTTCACTATCTTCTGCATCACTTGCATGAGCCTGGTTACCATATTCTTCTGAAACTTCCCTGCGAATAGGACTAAATGCAGACTGTTCCTGGTGTTCCGGATGAATATGTGAGCCTGATTTTGTGGATTTGGCCAGCTCATGTGAATCTTCTGATAGAGAAGTAGGGGCAGCATCAGTTGGGAAGGTACCTGATGTTGGAGTAAGATTGGCCTGCTGTTCAGTTTCAAGCTCCTTCATTTCTTTCCTTCTTTGCTTTTCTTCAGCTTGCTTCTTCTTTTCTTCAGCTTGCTTTTTCTTCTTCTCTTCTTGTTTCTTTAAGGCCGCAGCTTCTCTTTCCGCTTCTTCCTTTTGACGTTGTTGTAAAAGAGCAATTCTTTCCTTTAAACTAATCTTGGGTTCTTCAACCTCTTCATGAGTGTGTTCGTTGGCTGAGCTATTCACAACTTCGGTATTAGCATGGGCAACATTGTGCTGCCCCTTAGCAACGTTGTATTCATCGCGAGGAGTAACCTTAGGAACATATGAAGATTTACCTGTAGCGACGAACTGCTTCTTAATACTATAAGGATCAACGGCAGGTGGGATAGGGAAAACCAGACCAGGTGTGGGTGGTTTTGTAGCCTGGAGCTTCTTAACAATAGGTTCTGCTGCATTTTTAACCGAATTGAGTGAAGTTGGGGTATTAGCAATAGATACGTTGGAAGGTGGTTGACTAACAATTGGTTGGGGAATAATTGGTTGGGGAATTGATTGGGGAAGAATCGGTTGGTTACTATTTGCTTGTGCAATGATTGGGGAGGCCTTTTCTTCAAGATCGTGGCTCTCGCTTAATTTTGGCAAATCAATTCGTTGTTCTTCTTGGGTTGTTTGGTTTGTAGATTGTGGAAGAACAGCTTCGGGAGGAGGCGGAGCGGCAGCAGGAACTGGGTATCTTTGTTCAGAGGCAACCTCGGTGTTATTCGAAGGCTTGTCTGGCACAGCTTCCACAAAATTCTTTGGGAACATCCCTTCCTTTCCATCATAAGTACCAGAGTACCATTCTTCATCCTCGATCGTAATAACAGTGATCAATTGACCAGCAGAAAAACTTAAATCATCTTCATAACCAGAGTTATACTCATAAAGAGCAATAACTTTAAAGGGTACCATGTTATCAGGCATTATTTCATGAGGTGTACTAAGGAATTAGACTGAATACTTGAATATAGGGGTGGCAAGGCGCAAGGTGGTTGGTGTGCAGGACCACTCACGCTAAACTTTCGTGTACGCGTGAGAGAGTAACTTCGTAGGTAGAAACTTTGGTAGCAAATGAGCAAAGGGTCGACGGTGCAGATCACTGACAAAGTGCTAGGTTCTTTCAAACCATCCAAGGAATTTAACTATCATCAAGGTGCAAGTATAACCTCGCTTGATTTCGATGATTCTGGGCAGTACTTGATCTCTGCTGGGGTTGATAGATCCATCCAATTATACGATGTCCACAAAGGTTCACATTACAAGGACATACAATCACAAAAGTATGGTGCACATTTGGCACGATTCACACACCATGAATTGAACTGTTTATATGCTCTGACCCCTACCGAGAGCTTAGAAGTGGACAATGCTGTGCGATACTTGTCCTTGGCAACCAAACTGTACATTCGCTACTTTAAAGGTCACAAGGAAATCGTGACTGATATTCAGGTCAATCCCATTAAGGATATGTTCATTTCTTCAAGCTTGGATAATACAGTGAAGTTGTGGGATTTGAAAGTAGCTTCCCCCATAGGAAACTTGGATATTGGACAGAAATCCACCATCGGATTCGACCCACAGGGAATGGTGTTTGCTGTAGTTAAGGAAAAGTCCATTTCTTTATATGATACTAAGAATTTTGACAAGGCACCATTCCTCAATACAAAACTACCCAATGAATCCAGATGCAAGCAAGTGGAGTTTTCCAATAATGGAAAATTGATCTTGGTTGGAACGGATTTAAATGAACATTATATAATAGACGCATTTCTGGGACAATTACTAGCAACATTAGTCACGGAACTAGTAACTCCTATAAACTATAAATATCCAACCTCAGGTTCAAATACATTCTCACAGTGTGGGAAATTTGCAATAATTGGGCTCCCACTGAAGAAAATAGCTATGTTTGACTTAAATAGTGTGAAGAGTACAGATGGAAACTCTCACACAATCAAGGGCCCCGCATTGACCTTAAAACCCTTTAAGGTCCTTAGTTCACCCGTTGGAATACCCAAAATTGTAGCCATGAACCCAAAGTTATTGACTTTTGCAGCCGCAGACACGACTGTCTCATTATGGCAACCAAGTATATAGAATTTTATGATTTTGGTAGCGCAAGATTCATGTAGACTAAACTAGAAGATGACCTTTAAACAATTGACAGGATCAAGTATCAAGGCGTCGAATGTTATTGTAAATAGTATTGACAAGTTTGCACAATTACCGCGACCATTCCAGAAGCTTTCACTGGCTTTCAAACCTGGTGGCACCCCTCAGAACACTGAGATAGAATCCCAGACCCAAATTCAAACTTACTGTGATCCTAAAAGGCTACCGAAGAATCGTACGGACATCAAGGGCGTTGATTCAACGGTTTTTAAATTCTTAAATAGGCAAAGGGGTGTTTTATCAGTACCTCCAATTAGCTCCAATGATTTTTTCTACTTGAAATTCTATCCTTCAAACCATTACATTTCAAGATATAGAAAATCCACAGTTGCTTATACCTTCACAAACAAGGGGGGCTATAAACTCAATAAGAAAGAGTTGCAGGATGCTTTAAACACATACAAAGGACTGTTTCGAGGAGAGACATTCTTTCAAGAGAATCTACAACCTTTGTATACGGCTGTTTGGAGAAGCAAATATAGGAAATTGATACGAAGAGAATTATGCCAAATAATAAAGTCCTCCTTGACCGATGATGAAGTCAACAAAGTGTCTGGTGTTTTCAATTTTTATTTTTTGCAAGTTCCTAAAACAAAGACTGATGAAGAAGCAATACGCCACCATTTGGAAAAGGCTATCAATAGGGTTATTTCCGACAAAGATTACCAAAGAAAATTAAGAGATGTTACTTTAAGAGCCAATAAAGACCAGAAAATAGTCAAAGAATTGCATAAAGTGGTTCGGATGAAGACTTTAGGTAGCCAGAAACATTTATTTGCCAAATTCCCATTTTCTAAAAAGTAACGGTTTGTATTAATCATATAGAACACCATTTTGGGTATTCGGTGGAAAAGTCAAATATCCTTTTACTTTCAGGATAAACATATCTATAAGAGTGCAACCATATACTCAGGTCGGTAACATCCCTATTGGTATCAAATAACCTTCTATTACAATCTTCACAGGTTTTGTTGTGTTCGTTTTTAAGAAAGTCAAAATTATCCTGTCTCTGTTGTCTTAAAAGCGCCACTTTATTGAGCAACTCAGGATCGGTTCTCCATTTTGAAAGTTCAAATACATCTATAGTTCCGGTTTTTTCTACAACTTTCTTATCAACTGCCTGTAAACAATTGAACATCGGGTGAATTTCGAAAATTCTTCTGTAGACTTCCTTTTCTAAATCATTATTCAATTTGTTGATTTTGTGATTAAGCATGTTCTCGTTTGTAGGATTATATGCAAAGTCATTTACAATCGGGAACCCCAAGTTTCGCAAATGAATTCTTATCTGGTGCATTCTTCCTGTCAAGGGTTTACAGACCACTATACTTTGGTTGAGTTGTTTGTTATAAACCACTCTTTCAAAAATGGTTGTGGAATTATCAGGTAATTCGTTGGCATTCGTTGGTTTTATGTAACCTCCGGTGGAATTGACAGAGAAAATAGGGCAATTGACCATAGCTTCTCCAGCTGGAAACTCACCCTCTACTCTCGCTACATACTCCTTCAAAATAAACTCCTTCTTCTTCTGAATTAATTCCAGATAGTACTTTCCCGAGTCCTGTGTTTTCCCCAATATTAAAACCCCAGAAGTTACTTTATCTAGTCGATGAGATGGCCAAACGTTGTCCAATCCCAAATCATACTTGAGAATTTCAGTGACAGAGTTGTAATAATAGTTGCCTGTGGGATGCGTCGGTATTCCCGAAGGTTTATTAATAACTATCAACTCAGAGTCTTCATAAACTATTTTTATCTTGGTCCGAAGCTGGTTTTCAGATATGGCTGTGGTTAATTCGAACTCAGAAACGTCAGGAACACTAGGCTCATGCATGTGCTTTGAGTTGTAGATACAATCAATTCGAGTTATTTTCCGAGTAGATATCTCATCGATTCCTTCAACTAGGATTGGTCCACCTTTCCTTCCTTGGTTAGTGTAGACATAAATCAATTTCTTTCTAATGTCATCTCGTACAACCTCTTCCAGATCTCCAAATTCCAGAGTAAAAATATCAATTAATGTTTGTCCAACCCATCTAGGTTTCGCATGAGTCTTGAATAAGTATCTATATGGTTTGACCTTCCTTAAACCATTCTCAAAATGGTAGATTGGGCTACTCATTGGTTTTTTTTTGATCTACTACAGTCTTTGGATTTTCATTCATACAGTCCTTTTACTTTTAATTCATTCCTGGAACCAGAAATATTCATACCATGGTAAGTTAATTTTACAACCAATTGATTGAAAAGGACCTAAAATCAATGAACAAGAATTCGTACTTGGTTTGAATATTTGTGATATGAATATGTATGATACTACATATGAATTAAGTCAAATAACTGTATGATCCTATTTTTGAATTCCACCAAAAGAATACAATTTACGAATATCAAATTTGCTTCAATGTTGTTGTACTCTTGTTATTTTAAACTACACCTTTTTGGATGATTTTTCTTACAATGTCTTGATAACAATGGATATATTTAACTTATTTGATAATACAATTTAAAAACTAGGAGAAATGAAAGAAAAACAGATTTTTGAGGGATAACCTGATCTACCTCTAACTGAAGGTACTTCAACCAGGTAAAACGTTGGCTCTATTCAATCCAATAACATTTCCTGCTGGACTGTATTCACAAATAATGTATTTGCCCCAGTTCTCGGCGGTACAGTCTTTGTAGGCGCAACCCACTTTAGTACTGCCCTTCCAAATAACTTGAGTAAAATGATCGTAACTGTTTGCTGCGGAATAATCATAGCTCTTTCCTTCATTGTACCAAGCATCTACAGCTGAAGCTCCCGTGTTATATCCAGCTGCTAAATTCTCTCCAAATGGTCCATGAGTGTGTGTCAATGTTCCTGAACAATCGTAACTATCGGCATTACTTTTAGCGAAATTGTAGGTATCCAAATCCCATGCTAATGGCCCAGCACTGTGCTGACTTCTATATTTATTATGGGCATCCAAAATGTTCTTTGCAAATCCAGTATCAATGCCTGGAGAACTGTAAATTTGAGAATATACATCCGATGAGGACTGTTGTCCTTGGTTTCCTGGAGAAGACGATGAGGATGGTGGAGATGGTGCTTGAGACTGCTGAACTACAACAGATGCTTGGGCAGATTGTCCCTGGTTAGAGTTACCTTCGTTGCTTGAAGGAGTTCCAATACTTGAAACTGAAGCAGCTGGTTGTTGAGCTGGTTGCAGTGCTTGAGAACCTGTGGAAATTCCAAAGTATGAAAACCACTTGCCCAAATTTGTAGTGAGTAAAGAGTCCAATGAACCTGAGCTTGCAGCAGGTTGGGTAAAAGCAGATTGCCCTGACGCTGGAGTAGCTGAATCTGCCACTTCAGCTGCGGGAGATGGTGGAGCAGCTGCATTAGAAGGTTGTACTATGATCGTCGCAGTTTGCCATTGGGTCACTACTGCAGGCGCAGCAATCGCATAGTTAGTTAAAGCAAGTATCAAGGCTATCTTCATATTTATTTCGTTATGTTTGCTATTCGAAATAAGGGAACGTTCAGTCTCTTATGTATATTTGGCCATCACACATAGTTGCAAAACTGCATTGCCTATTCGGGAAAATTGTAAAACGAATTGTCAAAATTTCCTAATTGGACACATTTGTCCATTTAAGAAAAAACTTTAAAATCAAAAAAGAAAAACTACGAGAATGGGGAAAACGTATTGAATAATTCAGCAGCTAATGAGGAGAAAAGCATAGCTACAAAGAATATAGTCAAATTTATAGTTTATAAACTCTAAAACTTTCCTTCAAAGATTTCCTTTAAGGAAAGAGAAATAATCTCTGAAACTCCCCCACCTGTACATCTAACAGTAATTTCGAATTCTTTCCCAATAGAGTCAAGAGATCTGACGGTGGTTAAAACACCAAAGTTTGAATTCAATGTATGCAAAATACCACCTCCCATGACTAAAATTCCACCTCCTTGATTGAATGTATCTACTTCATCATCTGTTGAGTGAACCACGGAAAAACCAAGCCTAGACAATAACCGAACGACATTAGAAGAGTTGTACCTATGTGTTGTGTTAACAAGAATAGTATGTTCTCCTTCCTTTGTACCTAACAACTCTCCGATTTGTATCCATCTCTTTTCGAAGTCCCCGACTGTATTTAATGAGGTGGATGTCAAAGTCTTAAGTAATGCTACTGGGATCTTTAAATTCAATCTATTGAATGATCCCCCGCAATTAAATGACAAAGATATAATAGGATTTTCGTCTTTTTCAACAACATTTCTAATTTTAACTTCAATTTCAAAGAAGGACTTTTCTTCAATGGTAGTATCTGGCACTTGTTTGATTCCAATTAAATAGTTTGGATCTTCAGAAGCAGTCTTACTCTGTAAATCCAATACTTTAAATCCATTGATCGTGGTACCAGCTGTCTTTGCAGAATTGTTAAACACGACAAATCTAATTGTAAATTTATTATTCTCCTTAAATGTACGATAGGTAATTTTGATAAGTTGATTTTCAAAAAATATCCCAGCATCATAATGTAACATTCTATGATACCCAGCATACCAATTTGGAGTAAGAGCAACTCTGTCCTCTGAGACATCGTCAAATGGATTGTATTGAGCTGTACTGGATTGTTGAGTAGTCTTCACAATATTCTGAGCTGCAACTAGTGATTTAGAACGGTTGAGTCCATTCCCCATAATTCTACTGACACTTCCAATTCTATTCATTAAAGGAGATTCCTGGCAGACAAATATTGGAATTGGTTTAATAAGGGCTTGTGCTAATTGTGAGTTTCCCTCTCCAATTATCAACTTAAAGTATTCCTTGGATCTCGTTTGAATCTCTAAATCAATAGATTGAGACTCAATTTCAAACAAGTCCACTATATCTGGTACAAAGAGTTCCTCGGGGAACTTTATCAGGAATTTAAAGTAGGTGGAGAGTAACATCGCACGAGTTGACAATGAAACTTTAAAGTAAGCTTCATATAATAATTGGAATTGGGTCATTGGGGAATAGTCATTTATGGAACTGACTAAATAGCCGAATTCACCTAAAACAAACGCAGCTACTTTAACTAAATTCTCTGAAAGAGTAGTAGTAGCCGAAGGTTGCTTACCTTTAGCAGCAGCTTCTGGTAGGTTCTCATGCAGTCTTCTTAATAGACTGACAATTAATTTACAAGTCATCTTTTGTAAATCCTCATTGTTGACAATAATTTGAACAATACGTTCCCATACTTCGTTGCCAATATAGGTGATACCATTAGAATTGGACCCGCCACCTATGGATAACAATTTTAACATGGTAGTGACATACCAGGTTGAGTCTGTAGCAAACTTTTCAGCCAAAATGGCAATTTTGATTGCCAACTCGGATTTCAAAGAAAAATCAGCTGAAGGAAACAAATCCAAAAGTTTGTTGATAATAATTGTGTAACTTTGGTTATTACAGATTGTGTATAAAAGATCCAATGCCTTCCGTCTAACTGAAATGTCCTTGTCGTAAAGTAAACGAAAAATTGTTGGTAGATTGTCATCAAATTTGAAATGACCAGGACTATTATTGTTGAGGAAGTTTGAATTAGATCTTGCAGTAAGCTTTATCAAAGCGTCAAGGGCCAAGTATCTGGTGTTGGTTTCTGGAGATTCTAGTAACAACATGAGTGCGTTTGATGCACCATCGATAGCATCAACAGATGCATCCAAAAAGACTGCCAAGGATACTGCTTGAAATAAAATAGAACTTTGGGAATTTCTATTTGGCAATTCTTTCAAAGGCTGGGATGCGTTATGGATTGACCTGGCAACAACCAGCCTCAAGTTGTCCAAAGTGTTGACATCAAGATCATTAATACAAATGATAGGTGTGTCGTCCTTACTGCGGTCTGTCAATAAAAAGAAATATTCCACTAACTGTAATGCCTTCACAATCAACCATGGTGCAGGTGACTTGAAGTAATAATATGATTCTGGACATTTGTTGTCAATCACTATAGAAACTAATTTGTTCAGGATTGAAGGAACTAAGGATTTTGTATATTGTGGTTTTAAAGTCACAATATACTGAATCAAAGGGATAGATGAAATGACAACACCCAAGTCAGGATCATCGATTAATTGTAATAATCTTGGAGTCCAGTTACTGTTTGCCAATATAACATCGGGATATAATCTAAGTAAAGAAAGAAGCGCAATAGCCGATTTCTTTTTGATTAAGGGGTTCTTAATTGGTGAGGTGGTGTATGAGTATATTATGTCAATCAATTCTAGCCATCTTTCGGAATTTTCGTCTTGCTCGACAATCTGAACTGAAGATAAGTTACCAATAGTCAGATCATTCAAATTGAAGTTTGATCCAACAAATTGAATAGCAAGACAGTTGAAGTCCTCGTTCACAGAGTTAAGATCTCTGATGACATATTTATAGGTTTTATTTAACAAATAGTTGAGGAACTGTTTTGAGGAGTTGTGAGCTAATTTGTCGTAGTTGATAAAAATGGAGATACATAAGTAGCCCAATTGTTTCTCTGAGAAATTAGAAGAATCCAATAACAGGAATGCTTCATTTAATCCAAAATCGGAAACCTCTGTAGTTCCTAAAAGATAAATGTATACCAATTTGCAAATATACTTTTTCCTTTGGTATCCATTCAAACTACTTGATCTAAATTTTGTTTGAATATTGTTGATTTCCAAGTTGATACGCTTATTTTCTTCATCCAAGTCCTTTGAGTTCCTTAGGTCCACAATAAATTGGGTGAGCCCCTTCATTTGAGGTGGCATCTTGTATACCCAGTTTTCTGCTTTCCGTTTTAAAAATAGATTACAATGAGTGTTCCAGAGACGTAATGATAGACACAACACAATATTGCCAGACCAAAAAAAGGTTCGTGTCGCTGTCACATGACCTCAGATCACGGATCTCAAAAAAAACAGGAGTTTTTTCCTCAATTTTCCAACGCTAACATTTCATTGGCTAGTGGAACTGCGACTGAATCCGATTGACCATAGAAAAATATTTGAACTTTCACACAACACTCAAGTCAAGTCATACTTAATTGAATAACATAATGTCATCTGTTGCTAAGACTGCTGCCACCAAGTTGAACTGGGCCAACGTTATCTCCACCCTTGGTTTAACCGGTACCACTGCTGCCTCCTTGTCTGCTTTCAAGAAGAGACATGATGAAGCTAAGAAGACCAACTTGGCTTTGAAGGAAGAATCCACCCAAGTTGACTTTGCTTACTACAGATCTGTCTTGAAGAACGCTAAGGTTATTGATGAAGTTGAAAAGGCTGTTTCTGCTTTCAAGCCAGTCAAGTACGACGTTTCTAAGAACTTGAAGAACATCGAAGTCTTTGAACAAAAGGCTGTTGAAAACGCTAAGATCACTGAAGCTTCCGTCTCTGAAGAAATCTCCAAGTTGCAAGCTACCTTGAAGGACATTGAAAATGCCAGACCATTCGACCAATTGACTGTTGATGACGTTTCTAAGGCCAGACCTGATTTGGATGAAAAGGTCACCTACATGGTTAAGAACGGTAAGTGGGAAGTTCCAGGTTACAAGGAAAAGTTTGGTGACTTGACTGTTATGTAAGTAGATACTACTAAACTAAAAATATACGATTTCATTTTAAAAGCTAAGTTGAACTTTTTTCCCATCTCTTCTCTGTATTGATGTACCTCTTAAGAGATTCTCCGTCATTGTGTAGCAAAACATCCATTGAATGCAAATATTGCAGTGGAAGGCCGGAATAATCTAAACTTGATTTGCTGGAATTGTAGCCCATATCAAATTGGCCATCAAAAGAGGTTATAATCACATTGCAGTGATATTTTACTTTTATCCTTTGAATAATCTCCCCTAGTCTGTTGTACAAGGCAAGGGCAGGTTCATATCTTTCACACCCAGTTGTAGATTTGAAATTAAGATTGTCTGATATTTTCAAATCCCAGTAAAACATTGAAATATTATCAATAATTATTGTATGGAGTACCATTTCGGGCATTATTTTCCCATCACATATCTTTTTCAAACTGATTAATAACTCGCCGATTGTGAATTGTTGTTTCAATCTCGTGCTCTTTTCCCTCAAGTCTCCTTTCAACAGTGTACATGGTACTACAAGTATACCTTGGGTCTGGGAATCAATTTCCCGGTACAACTGGAGCTGATCTTTCCTCTTTCCAAAAATAAAATGGCAAGTATTATTCTTAAGTGGTATCCCGGATACCACTAGCTCCTTCTCTTTTATGTGTAACAATTCTGACAATGAAGTTGATCTCATTTCTTACCTCGCATTCCCAGTCTCAAGCGTTAAACCCATTTAATGACTTAAAGACAATCAATTATGAGCTCCATTTTTTTGCCGTTGATTTTGCGACAATAGGCTGGCTAACTAGATGTAGACATAGTGTTTATTAGTAACCGCGAGGCCCTTCCATTGTTAACATGTTGAAAGAGGAAATGTGCATTGTAATTAGTGATGGTGATTTACTTGACCCAACTATACCTTTCTGGATCTAGTAACTATATAAAGAGTAGTTGACTTTCCTTTCTTAAAATCAGTTTCAATATTCAACTAGCTGCAAAAAATGAAATTGTCCCTCTTTTTATGGTTAACTGTCATTAGCTGCAAGTCAATTTTACTTACGAATGATGACTCATGGGTTTCTTCGTATATCCGAGCCACCTATAGAGATTTGGTAGGGGCTGGCTATCTGGTTTTGATGGTGGCACCAGTTTCTCAAAGATCTGGGTATGGTGGTAAATTTGATGTTCCATCTTCAAAAACATTATCGTCAGATGGTGAGTTCGGCTATGTGAAATCGGGAGCTCCAAGTTGGGGACAGGATTCAGATGATCTAAACATGTGGTATTTTGATGGTACCCCTTCTTCATGCGTCGCATTTGCATTAGATTACTTGATTCCACAGAAGAAAACTGCAAATTTCACCTCCTTCGATCTAGTAGTTTCTGGACCAAATGAAGGCCCCAACTTATCACCTGGATTTTTTACCACTAGTGGTACAATGGGTGCTACTTACACTGCCTTGTATAGAGGTATTCCTGCCATAAGCTTCAGTGGTAGTGATTTGAATAATACATTTTACAAAGATTTCTGGAATAAGGACACCAATAATCCTGCCAATATATACTCTAAAAAGGTGGTTGATTTGGTAAATAAATTCTTCAAAGAAGATGGCATTTTACCACCCTATACTGGTCTAAATGTAAACTTCCCGCCAGCGGGTTCACTAAACACAACATGTGCGGACCCTCAGTGGAAAACCACCCGGTTTCTTGGAGATGGAGTATTTCAACAAGGCTTATCGTACAACAAAGATAATGGTCTCGTTGAATGGCAAACAACCTACATAGACGACATTCAACGAGATTGTATCAAGGGTAATTGTTCGTTAAAGGGAGAATACGAGACTTTTTTCGATTTTGAGTGTCAGTCTACTGTTAGTGTTTTTTCAATAGATTATGGGGCGGAGTATGATCAAACTAACAGAGTTTTTCAAGCTCTTAACCTCTAAAGTCATTTCGCCACACATTCTTTAAATGTGGTGGGTACGACCGAGCACAAGCGGCACTTCGGTCACCGAAAACTGCCCTGGCTTAAATAATAAATATATACATTATATCCGGAGTGGAGTGGAAAAAGTAAAATATGTACAAGAAGAAATAAAATTGAGAATGTTACTGGATCAAATACTCTTCCGATTGAGGGATTTTTTTGACTCCTTCGACATGTGTCTTATCTTAACCATATCCTTCTCTATTGCGCTTACGGTCTGAAATTCATAGGATTAACTGTGAGGCTTAAAATATAGCAAACAAAAAAGGAACTTACTAGTTTAGTGTGTAAAGTATTATCACGCGTGACCCTTCGAAGCAATGTAACAAGGTATGGAACTTTCGATCATAAGACTTCTTCACCACTGGGAAATTATTGGTCAATATTTCTCGGAGAAAATGTATTCTCCTTATACGGTTACACCTTCTAGACGGAATTGCACCATCATATTTTAATGTAGGAGAATTTTTTTTATAGCACTGAGCCTTGTTTAATGTATTTATGAGGTTACGGTAGTGTATTGATGCATGTGGTCTATTTTGCACAACAACATATAAGATTTAAAACTAAGGCTCTTCTCCTAAATTTGCCTTTGCATATTTAAGAGATTTGCACCAGTTGTTTCTGAAATTATTCATGTCAGATTACTTGGACAGCTACGATATCCTCAGGATTGCCCCAGAGGAAAGGGTCGAACTAAAGGTCAGAAACTTGACTGTTAGTGTATTACGAGGTGACAAGAAACCCAAGGATGAAGAGAGTTTAGATGTCGGTTCAAAAATATTAAACAATATTTCCTTTGATCTAGGAAGTGGTGAGATGCTTGCGATCATGGGTGGGTCTGGAAGTGGTAAAACCACCCTTCTCAATACTTTATCGGCTGTCTTGAACACCAAGGTCAAGACTATGAGATTCACAGGCTCCGTCGAATACAGCACGAAATCTCTGTCTAAACAAGTGAAAAACTCATACCTTATGCAAACGGATATGTTTCTCGCTGGACTAACTGTATTTGAAACAATGAAGTATCAAGCTGATTTAAGAATGCCTCCTTACATCTCAGAAAAAGAAAAGGTATCTCTTATCTTGTTCCTTTTAGACAATTTGGAACTTGCACATTTGTCAAGTCTGATTGTAGTTTCATTTAAAGATGAAATTTACCTATCTGGAGGTGAGCAAAGAAGATTATCATTGGCAATACAATTACTCAATAGACCGTCTGTTTTGTTTTTGGACGAGCCGACGACTGGTTTGGATGCAAGCAGTTCTCTTAAATTGGTTCAAATTTTAAAAAAACTAGCCAGTCCAACCTTCGGTATCACTGTCATTCTTTCAATTCATCAGCCTAGGCCAGAAATTTCTGACTTGTTTGACAAGGTGTGTCTACTCACATCTGGAGGTAGAACTGTTTATTATGGAAATCTACAAGATTCTTTCCAGTACTTCTCAACATTGGATTTTATTTCGTCCGACACTCAAGTCTCAAGAAGTTACATTGATTATATAATGGATTTATCAGTCAAAGATGTCACCACGAAATATCGGGAACAGTTCACTACAAATAGAATAAATTCATTGGTTGATAATTGGCAAAATACAAACTCCTGGGAGCCAATTCTGAAAAGAGACAATTTGGATGAATTATTGTCTATACTCTCAAGGCCTGAGAAGGACAAGATTTCCTTACTTCTGGAAATCACCACTCTAACTAAAAGGACATTCGTACTATCATACAGAAATAAGATGTACTTGGTTGGCCTTAATGGTGGTTCTATTTTTATGGCATTGGCAACTGGCTGGTTATTCCATACCCGACATCATAATTTAGCAGGAATCAGAACCACAATTTCCAGTTTGTATGGAATGTTAGAAATCATTGGGTTCTCTCCTGTGTTCATTGAGTTAGATCGATTATGGGGTAATGAGGGATATACTTTTTTTAGAGAACACAAAGAGCAATACGTCAGTGTTGCAGGATTTATGATTTCAAGGAGACTAGGGAAATTGTTTTTAGAAGATATACCGGTTTCTGCACTCTTTGCGGTCATTACTTACTTCTTTTGGGGGCTTCGAGGAGGAGTAGGGCACTTTTTTATCTATTTTTTAATTACCATATTGGTTGGATTTATTGGTATGGCTATGGCTATGCTTTGTTTTGCCTTGGGGTCTGATTTGGCACTTTCTAGTTTGATATTGAACGTCTTTTACCAATTGCAAAACAATGCATGTGGTTTCTTTGCCAATGCTAAGGATTTACCTGTTTATGTTCGCTGGTTAAAATATTTAGCATACTTTTGGTATAGTTTTGGGGCATTGACTTCAAATCAGTTCTCAAACTGGGAGGGCTCGTGTCCACATAGTGATAAAAATCTATGTTTGGAATACTCAGGAAACTACCAATTAGGAGTATTGGGGTATCCAGTCGGTTGGGTTGGTGCTCCGATCGGTTATTTGATATTGTGGCTTACAGCGATATATACGGCTGCTTATTTTGCATTTGTTTACAAGAATTATGAGATGGGGATATCTAAAAGTAAAGAGAACACAATAGGTTTTGAAGAACTAGATGATCAGAAGCAAAGTGGAGCTTCCAAGAAACCTACTGCACAACAAGAACCTCAAGAAATGGTAATGTTAAGACCCATTGCACGTGAGGGAGAAGAAACAGATTTAGGAAGTGAGTGGGAGTCTATCAACACTGATCAAGAAAATCGCTCAACGGAATTTCTCATGAGTGCATCCAGTTTCAATGTCGATATAAATATCCGAAACATATGCTTAGAAGTTCGTTTCACAGAGTCATATTGGGCCAAGGAATTTTCAAAGAAACTTATTTTAGATCATATTTCAGCAGATTTTTTGAAAAGTTCTGTGAATGTGATCATGGGCCCCTCTGGTAGTGGAAAAACGACTTTGTTAAATTATTTGTCTAATAGATTGGGAAGGGGAACTAGTTATTTCACTTCTGGTGAAATCAAACTTAACTCGATCCAAACAATTTCAAGCTTGGAATTATCCAAGATTTCGTCTTATGTTTCGCAGCATGATAAAGCCCTTATTCCTAACTTGACAGTCAGGGAAACACTCTATACTCAAGCAAGATTGAGAATACCTGGTGAGGACCAAGCCCGAATTCCATTAATTGTGAACACGTTGATCAGAAAGACAGGATTGATTGATTGTGCAGATACTTTAATTGGATCGGAGCACTTTAAAGGGATTTCTGGTGGAGAAAAGAGAAGAGTTTCTATTGCAATTCAACTATTAAACAAACCAAAAATTCTCTTCTTAGATGAGCCAACATCTGGGTTGGACAGTGCTACTGCGTTGTCTATTTTGTCATTACTTAAGTCGTTATCAGTTAACAACGAGACGATGATCATCATGACTATACATCAGCCTAACGAAGATATGATTAAAACGTTTGATAATATCCTTCTCCTTGCTAGAGGTGGAAAAATCATCTACAATGGGGAAACTGAGTCTTTGAATCCCCATTTTCACTCATTGGGGTACCATGTTCCTCTGAATATCAACTCCACAAACTTTGCATTGGACTTGATAACTAGAGCTGCAGGAGAAAGTTCTGAAAGCAGTAATACTAGAATTGACCTGTTGGCATACAGCTGGAAAATGAAATCTAAGCAAAATGAATTTGTGCCAATACCCATTGAAGGATCCTTTGAAGCTACCATTATTGATATTGCAAATTACAAAAAATTCAGGCCCTCGTTTTTCACAACCTTGAGAACGATTGCTTATCGACAATACTTGAACACAATTAGATCCTTTGATATACTCTTTTCCAGAATCATTCAGACCATATTGTTAGGACTTGTCAATGCTTTGTTTTTCTCTCCATTAAAACATACCCAGGCAAGTATATCCAATAGATTGGGGTTGGTACAAGAAGTGTTAAATTTATATTTTGTTGGATTGATTAACAACATTTCGCTCTACCCAATGGAAAGAAATATTTTCTATCAAGAATATGATGACGATTTGTATGGAGTTTTAGAGTTCAGTTTGTCTTACTTTTTGAACGAATTACCATTGGAAATCATTCCTTGTTTAATTTTCAGTGCTTTGATTGTCTTCGTCGTAGGTTTACCAAGAAACGCTGGAATGTTCTTTGGTGCATTTTTAACCTCCTTTGCAGGTTTAAGCTGTGGGGAATCGTTAGGTATTTTAGGTAACAGCATTTTTGACCATATGGGACTTGCAACAAATGTTTTGATGAACTTGGCGATGATTTCCATTTTCATGGCTGGTTCAATGGCGGTGAATGTCCCCCATTTCTTCAGAGTGTGGAACTATATAAATCCTATGGCATATGCTGTGGGTATTTTCACCAACTTGACTTTTGAAGGTCAAACATTCACTTGTAATGGTACTGATTGTTCCATGACATCAGGAACTAAGATCTTACAAGAGTTTGGGTTGGAAGGGAAATTGCACCTCATGATTGGGGCTTTGGTAGCTTGTCTTTTCATTTACAGAGTGGTGGCCATATTTGGTTTATACATTAAGGTTAAATGGTTTATTTAGACAACTTCTAGAATGTTGTTACAAACTTGGTATTTGTGAAAATGTGTATATTAAAAGAATGTGTATTAAAAGATATTATAAGGGAAATATTATAAGTAAATAAAATAAAAATAATAAAGAAATAAAATAATGAAAAATAAAAAAGTAGAAAACAAGAAATACCATACTAACAATCAGTTAATTCAACAACATCTAATGTAACTGGGTTACATTGGAAAGCAATTGGTTGATCGTATAAATTGTAAAAATCGCCTGAGGCACATTGGTAGAAAGTAGTAGAGTTCCCCAATGCTAACTTTCCAGTCTTAGTTATGGACCACCCAGCGGCATATATGGTACCATATTGTGGGACTGGTCCATCAAATTGAAATTGACGACTAGAAACGATGGATCCAATTCTGTCATTGGAGTCCTTCAAGATTCCATCTTCCAAAGTAATCAGTAAAGTGCTCTCTGTTTTGCAGGCAACTGTGTAAACTGGAGACTCGTACTCTTCGTCGTTGGAGTCTCCTTCAGAACTTCTCTTCTTAAGGTCTTGTTCAAAAATTTCTCCGTCGCCTTCTTCATATTCAGCACTTTCTGTTTCAAATGATTTGCTATCATCAATTGATCCCAGGACCAGCGCTGTGCTCTTAAGTCTTTGAACTTGTCCGTCCATGATTTGATGGACGTCAAGTGCTTTGGTTGGCTTGGGCGCTTGAGTAACAATTGAAGTAACAAATGTCTTAGTGGTAGACCTTGGAACAGGAACATGGTCAGGTTCCTGATATTGTCCCTCTGAGTCAATCACAAATTGATTGACAACCAAACCAAATTCAAATGGTACAGAATCGTGAGACCCTTGTAACTTGACCAGGTTTGGCGCAAAGGTGGTCCAATCTTCACCAGACTCTGGAACGAAGAAGCCCAGAACGGCTTTGGCAAGGAGTAAAGTAGTACAGACACTGAAAGACAACATTAAAACTTATAAAATGTAATACCTGGTTGATTAGGAGTTAAGAACTTGTAAAAGTGAAGTTTTAAAAACTTAATTTATGGCGCTTAAATCTCAATTTAAATACTCAAAAAAGGCTGCAAAAATAATTTTGGACCAAAAAAGGTTACGAATCAGAACGCAATATTAAAAAAAATTGAAATTGTATCCTTTTAATTCACGAGTATCTTACTCTGCTCCTTTTAATTATACAAAATAATGTTCTTCTTCTTCTAAAAATCTTTTCAGAAGTGATTTTGAAAAGCATTATTTCCAACTTCAAGACTAAGGCCATATTTCCTGTATATTGTATATCCTTTTAAATCTGCCTCAAGTAAAAAAATATACATTATTCAGCAAAGCAGAGTTATAATCATATCAGCCATGTTTTCTAGATCTTTGTTTAACAGTGCAAGAATTGTATGTATTTACTGTATATTTAGTTGTGTGAACTGTACTAACCGAATAACCAGGCCTCCAGAAATGTCCCAATAATGCCAGTGAGATTGATCTCCACTGAAATCAAAGGAGCTATCGATTCTGCTGTTAAATCGTCCAAGGTTGTTTTATTCATGAAAGGTACCCCAGAATTTCCACAATGTGGTTTTTCCAGAGCTACTATTCAAATCTTAGGACAGCAGGGTGTTGATCCAGAAAAGTTTGCTGCATACAACGTTTTGGAAGACCCAGAATTAAGGGATGGAATTAAGGAATACAGTGAATGGCCAACTATTCCACAATTGTATGTCAACGGTGAGTTTATCGGTGGTTGTGATATTGTTACCTCTATGTCTCAAAGCGGTGAATTGGCTGATTTATTGGAATCAAACGATGCCTTGGTCCCAGAAGAAGAAGAAGAAACTGGTACTCAAGCTGCCGAAGTTAAGCCAAGTGAAAGATCTTAGCCTATATTTATATTTCCCCTTATTTTTGTATATAGTTTTCAAATAAATAAAATGCTCTTAGACCAACCCCCCCTCTACACAATTTGATAAGACATGTTCCTTTTAAACCTAAACCTAACCATAAACAAGAGTGAATTTAAATGCTACTTAAAAATAAATAAAAAATATAAAACAAAGCGAATTGAAGTTGATAAACAAATTTGAATTTTAGATAGGTACAGGGTTCGAGTTTGAAGCTGATGATTGTGATTGTGATTGTGATTTCTTTTGACTCTTTGAAATTGTTGATGATCTTCTTCTAGACAAAAGATTGGAGTCATTCAAATTCAAAGTAAATTTATAATCTCCGTTAATTCCGGAAATAATAGATGATGACCGGGTTTGATAATCTTCTGCGCCATCATCAGCTCTTATAATATCATCCTCATCCTCGCCTTCAACGTCGGATATTGAGTTGGATGACAGTTCTTCCTCATCTTGATTGTCACCAATAAAATCATACTTAGGTTTATGTACGATAGATGAGTTCCTCTTTCTGGAAGACACTTGACTCAAGCTTGTGATTTGATCCTTCATCTCTAAATCTTCAGCTTCATAGTCATTGTCATCTCCCTCGTCAAAAGATTCATCTTCCGGTGTAAGTTGTGTGAAAACATCTTTAAATTTAACTTGTTCCAAGTTTTTAAATAAAAGGGGGTTGGGTGATTTTGGTAATTGTCTTTTTTGCTTTTGCAGATACGTAGAGGAGCTTATTGTAGGAAAGTGCTCTCCTGAAGAGGATGAGAACGATTCTTCTTCAAAGGGATCTTCTTGTATGCAAACGCTCAAATGTCTTGGTTTGTTTGATCCAGTAGCTCTTTCAGCATCTATATCCTTCACTATTTTCTCAAACAAAGGGTAATTTTGACTACTGAGGCTTGTTGAGGATAAGATCTCAGCTGTGGCGTCAATTCCAGACACTGAAGCCGCTACACTAGCACCTATCATTGCGGGATTATCAAATACTTTTTTGATAGCTTCAGCTCTGGGAGAATGGAGAGGTGCATTGGGAACGAAAGAAGGAGGCTTGAACTCAGAGGAAAATTCAATATGTTCGGAGCTAACCTGTGGCTCGTTAACACTTATGCTTGAACCAGTCGGATATACAGTTGGATTTTTAACGGTATACAGATGCTCATTAAAATAATTGGAGTTTTCCTTACCCGAAGAAACCCATGGATGGTCCCAAATCTCGCTCAAAGTTATCCTCTCTTCCGGATTGATTGTTAACATCTTGGAAATTAAGTCTTTGGCCTCAACAGATATTTCGTCCCACCAAGGTTTCAAAAATTCATACCTTCCTTCCAAGATTTTGGTAGTCAACTCTTTGGGAACATCATCGTAAAATGGAGGGAACCCACAAAGGATGGTATATAATAAGCATCCTAGAGACCAAATATCTACCGACTTTGAATAGTAGTTCGTTTTGGAAATTGAACTGTGGAAAAGTTTCTTCCTAGTACCCCTTCCATCTGGAGAGCTACTGGTACAATTAATGACCTCAGGGGCCGTGTATCCGGCTGTTCCGCAAGGTGTCTTTAAAGTATGTGTACTATGTCTTCCATTCTCAAGAGTGGACAATTGTTTTGCCAAACCGTAGTCTGCCAATTTAATGAGTCCAATTGTACCCCCACCAACGTTTGGCACGAACAACCCTTCGTCAATTTTAGTATCGTCATCTGACTTTCTCAAAGACTTTTTAAAATCATTCGTGGATCTTGCCATGTATGGGATTTGCATGAATAGTAGATTCTCGGGTTTTATGTCCCTGTGAACAATATTCTGGGAATGCAAGTATTCTATGGCTGAGAGTAATTGTTTAAAGACATGTTTGCTCAATGTTTCTGAAAAGTAAGTATACTCAATGATCTTATTGAATACTTCACCTCCATTACAGTACTCTAGTATCAAGAAACAATGATCTGGGGTATTGATGGAGTTATATAGTTTTAACAAGTTTGGATGATTACTTGTCTTCTTCATAATGCTAATTTCATTTTGAATATTATTTAAATGCTTTGTGGAAAGGTTCGTTTTGTTGATTATTTTAATTGCCAACGGTTTACTTGGATTCTTAACGTCTACGGCTTTGTAAACTGTAGAAAATGCCCCTTCACCTAATACATTTAGTAACTTGTAATTAGAAGGAAGATCAGGATACCTGTCTTGTAAAGTGGTATTTATGGAAAAGGTAGGAGTGTGAGATCTTTCAGTGGAAGCAAAAGAAGCTGTGGGAGAGATTGAGGAGGCCAGGTTTGTACTTAAAGTGTTGAAACTACTGTTCTTCCTATTCTCTAGCTTTTCTTGACTGGAGAATAACTTTTTAAAGTTCTAGGATTGATGTTAGCATCAGTTTATAATGAACAAGACAAGATATTATGACGTACCAGTATCAAGGGCATGATAAATTATTGGTTTTCAATTTGGCATGGAGTTGAGATTCTCAAAATAGTATATGGTTTTACAGTATCTTACAGCCTATTACAATGAGCGAGGAACGGTATTTTAATACTTCATGGATTTTGTGGAGCAAATATAGTATTTTCCCCTCAGTCTGCCCATTTTTTTTTTTTGCGGACCTGGGGAGACCTAGGCTCATACATTTTGAATGAGATCCAAGAGGTATTTGAGCATGCACACATAATAGGAACACAAGGAATGTAGAGGAGCTAACCATCCTGTAAAATGTCACCAGATCTTAAAAAGGAGCTAGGTTGTTAATAGAGGAAACAAATAGGAAAACAATACGAAAAGATTATTTGACAAAAATAACAAACAAACAATATGCAAACGTCATAGTGCAGTTCAATATTTTCCATTTTCTGGCTACGACATGTTTTTATTCCCCTCTTGTATTGTGGTTATTTTGGGGGGCGAGGTTATGAGTAGTACTGGGGCTCTACCTCATCATCAATCTCTCTACCCAAAGCCTCTTAAATATCAGGTACACAGTTTTTATAGTAACAATTTTAAGATACAAATTTAAGGCTTATCTATTGTATGATGATATCCCTTGTGAGGCTTATTCAGAGTTCAAAGCATAAAATTGCAACAAGAGCAAACACGTGAAAAAAGCACCTTCAATGGGGAAGAATGTTAGTTACCAACGTACACCAGAGTTACAATTCGTAAACAACTGAAATGTGGGGCACGCTGCTTCAGATAAAATGACAAAATCAAGTGTTTAGTGTACTCGGTGTATACAAATTTAACCGAGAGATAATAGTTACCTCACTGCGTAGAATTCCATTTGAAGACAATATATGGTTTGAATCGTGATAACAAATGGTTTTGCAACCCCGATGAGTCGCAAGTCCAAGCCAAATATAAAGTTTCATTAAGCTATACAAAGGCGGTTGCTCCTTTGCTCCTTTGCTCCTATTCTTTTTCACCTAATATACCTGCCCCACAGTGCTACCTAATATAATTACAATGTGGCTCAATTAAATTGTCTCCGTACCAATTACACATGACTTTTCTTTGCTTGTTTTGTCAAAACAAAGAAACTGTAATATATCCACACCCTGTTTCTTATTCCTTTACTATGACAACAAGCTCGTATTTTTCCTCTCCTTACCTAACACCCACACTGCTTAAGCTCTTCTGTGAGCCTGGAAACTCTCACCGGCCTTTCTAGAATTTCTCACGTAATCTCATCTCATCACTGAAATTTTATTTAGGTGGTATAGAGTATTCAGCTGCACATGTCTTCTGGTGCCCAAAAGATCAGGAGTATTTCCCGTAGGGATACCCCAAAGAATGTTAAGGTAGACCAAGAAGTTTATGACAAGCTTGAAAATATCGCTCGTTCCTACAATAACTCCGATGAACTCATCATTTTCATATCCAGTGGCTGTTTGAATATAGCACTCAATGACTTGGTCTCCATCTCACAGGCAAATAACACCGGCCAGTTCAACGATTACGCTTCCAAGTTGACCAGATTGACATTCATGATTAATCTCTTGTGTGGACTAGATGATTATGAAATGGGAATTCAGCAATCAGCCGAAGGTTTGAGAACTTCAGACACTGTAGATCCAAACATTGAACTCCAGTTATTACAGTTGAGAACTACAATCACAGATTTCTACAAAGATTTAATCAATAAGCATGTCAATATGATCAATAGTTGCTTGAATGGTTATCAATCTGCTACCAATAACTTAATGTTGAAATTATTGGTCAATGCCATGAAATTTGACCAGATCATGGCCAGTGAACTTTACAATAATTTAGATTTCACCGATCCATACTTTGTAAGATTATTGACTCCAAACAAATTCGATGCAACGCATGCCAATAAGAAAACCCTCGAAAGAGAGAGGATGTCTTTAAGAGGTAACTTTTTGATTTTCTTGTTGATCTGGTTGACAAAAATTCCTAGCATGATCAGAAAGGATGTATTATTGAAGAACTACAAAATGACCAGCGCAATCTGGAAGTATATGGACGAAGTTGATTCTATTGAAATGTTGAACAGGATCTTTACATTTGTTCACGACAAGATTCTCATGGAAACAAACTTCAAAAAGTTAACCAAATGCTTGATTTTAAATGAAAATTTCTTTATCAAGATCCAACCAGTCTTTGTCAGACTTCTTTCATTGTCCACCGATCCATTGATCGAACTCTTTAACAAGTTTTTGGACACAGTTCTTATGGATACTAGAAATGGTCTTTTTTATCCAAACGAAAGATTATGGCAAAACATTGAAAACAGTCAATCTGCCCAAACTGGTTTCCATCATGAAATTGAATTGAGCAATAGAACGTTTAGAATCAATAATAAGTCTCTCTATGGTGTTTTGACTTCTTTGAAACCATGGGAATCATATAACCAATTAGAATTTGCTATCAAGATCATAAAGCAATGTCCAGAGCTTGTTCCTGTTTACCTGCATTGGTTGGTCCAAAATGGGGGTGGGTATCATGACCCTTCTTTAACCTCTTGGTGGGTAAGTCACTCCTTGTTGTATTCTCAAATGATACAAATTCCATTGCCCACTAATCTTAAATCTTGGAATAATACAGTCAGTAAAAGAATCAAGTTAGACAGCAAAATAGTTTGTGATACAATCTGCTTAGCTCCTTTGACTAAAGCTTCCCTCATTAAGTCTATCGAAGCCAACAAAAAAATGATAACGCAGTTTTCTTTGCAATTAATCATGAACATGTTGTCAAGATTAAATGAATTCTTAAAGACAGATCTTATTGATAATAAGCAGGAATTAATAGAATTAGTTTTCAGCAATTTACCTGAGTTGTCTGTGATTGTACAAGCATTCCAGAAGAACGAAGGAGATAAAAAGTCAAAATTAATCGAGATTACCTGCTTGAAAATTGTTGACTTTTACATTGAATTGTACCCAAAAATCCCAGCTGGTTCGTTGACTGCAATTTCTAAGATAGCAAACTCTGGAATTCAAGATTTACTCAAAGCCGATTTACACAATAGTTCAAAATACGACTTGACTTTACTTAATCTCTTTTTGTCTATTCAAGCCAACCAAGATAATGACCAATTGAAATGGTGGAACAAAATTAGTGGAAGTAACTCATTTTTCACTAGTTTAGTGAAGTTGTCTTCGGCTTCATTGACATCGGACACATCTTCAACTATTGATGATTCGTTTATTTGGAGAATTGCTCGTCTTTTGAATAATCTTGTGGAAGATAAAATTTTGTTCAACAACAATTTGTTAGTTTCTCCTATTCTTGCATTAATTTACTCCTTTGATAAACCAGTGGCAGATCCAGCTCCAATCTGGGATTTGATAGATGAAGTCATTTCAAGAGCTGTTAGAGCACCTTACAAATATCTTGATTTGTCTCATCAAAAGTACAGTGACATTAGTGTTTTCTTGGTTGCGTTGTTTGAACAATTTGTGTTTGCATTAGATAAGGTTGAAAACATTGAAGGGATTACCACTTGGTTTTTCAACTTAATGAAATACATGATAGTTTTGGGAGAACCAAAGGAATCTATGAAGAACTTGATCCAAGACTTTTTATTAGCAAACGGTAAATTCAAATCGCTACTTGAGTCTGAAAATTTGATGGAAGTCCTTGAAATCAATGGTGGAAAATATCAAGAAGAGAGCAGATCTTTCTTTTCTATGATTGTTAACACTTCTGATAAAGAGATTATTTCTAAGCTCATTAAGATTGAAAAGAAACATATGCTTTCTAAATTGGACTTGTCTGGGCTTATTTTCAAAATCAAGAAGTTAGTTAACAACAAGTCTTTGGATGGGAAACAGAATGCCGAACTGGCTATTGTTGGATTAGTTTCCAAATTAGGTGGATTTGTTTTAAGTTTGGGAGATGACTCTTTGAACACCTTCTTATTGTCTCGAAACTTCTGGTCTACACTCCTAATCTCAAAGGTGGACGGATTTTCTACAGTTAAGGCTATGGTTGGTGGTTTGTTAAATGAGTTATATCTCCAATTACCTCCTTCAATTTATCAAGTGGAAAATGATTTCAAAGCTAACGTTTTTGAAATGTTCTCATCTAGTAAACTTGAAAACCTGTACCAATCTTACTTTACCAAATTTTCATGGGTTTTACTGGAAGAACAAGTTGCAGATTTGTTAAATGATGGCACGCTTGAAAAGGAAAACCATTTATTCATGATTGCTTTGTTAAAAAGGGTCCTCTCAAGTAACTTAAAGCTTAAATCTTCAGTTGTGTTTGGAAAATTGGCTCAATTATCTATGCCAGAATCCCTTTCGTTGCAGAGAAATGACCTCTTACTGAAGATTGTGGAAATGAATTTAGTCACTATCAAGAGCTCTGGAAAGGATATTTTGAAGGAAATCAAAATGGAAACCATTTTAACCAACAAGTCAATGATGTTCCTCATCAAGAGTTTAATTGGATCCGTTCATGGAGATATTGTTATCAAGTTCCTTGTTAGTAGATTTGAGGAATTGAATAGCGATTCTACACTTTTGTGCTTTATTGGCTACTCCATCGCCTTAAGAAAAGATCAAATCAGTACTGTCGACTTGGGTCCATTCTTCAAACATGCCACTAACCTTGTTGTGGATAAGTTGAGTCTGGGCTCTGTTACAAACGAATGGAATCAAGTTTTGGTCATTTTGACACAAGGGTTGAAATACATCGAAACTAGCCGTTTGAGTACTATTTTGTCTCAAACGCTTGCTTTAATTGAAACTACAAGTTCAAAGAATGTCATGTCTGCCGAATTTGTCGATTTTGTTACTGCCTACATTACCCAAGTAGGTACAGTTGATGAAATCTTAAAATCATGGGTACACAGGGCTTTGTTGTACATAACCAAGAAGTTTGCAGAATCACCTGCCTTATCTGAGAACTTTGACAGCTTTTTGAATAGATTTTCCAACTTGGTCTCCAAACTCTCTAGTACTTCATTAAGCATTTGGAGTTTGGTTCCATCAAATATCATCAACACTCAGCTTGAAGTTATACTTGACCATAAGAAATGGCTGGCATTAGAACAATACTTGAGATATGTTAATTTGATTGTACTCTCTAGTACTAAACAGGGGATTGAGCATGAAAAGTTGTTGCAAATTTTTATCAACAATGAATCCAATGTTTTGAAGCAACTTCCAAATGAACATAATTCCAAGGCCAGGTACTTGTCTTCCACATTAATTTATAACTTCTTCTTCATAAACCCCAACAAGAACTCCACTGAGATTTTGATGAACAAGTTGGTTGTTTTCTATCTTGGATCTACCAGAGCTGAAGATCTTTTGATAAAGGTCATATTAAGAAAAATTGAATCACAAATCTCCAAGTCTTGGATTTGCAAGGTTACCAATTGGGTGTTTACTGAGGAATTGAGTAATACGGAAATCGATTTGGTTGGAGAGGACAGATTAATATTGGAAAGTCAATCCAAATTGGTGGTTCAACTTAACAAAACCTTCATCAAGAACTCCATTTATAACTATAGCGTTTCTCAACTTGGTGATTCAGGAGTCCCTGAAATGTTGAATGAGCATTTCCAAGGAAAGTCGAAATCTAAAAACATCGGAACTGTTATGGAAAAGCTTGAAATGTTCTACACGAAGAACACTACTTTTGTGAGTCCAGTTTACCAAAAGAGTTGTTATGATTTAGAGTTCTTGATGATGATAATTATCAACAACGAAGAAATTGTGAAATTTAGAAAACCTGAATCAAAAGACACAGATGAAGGTGCTGTTGTGATGCCTATTTTCTTTGCCAAAAACTTGGTTGACTCCTACATTCTTCAAGCATTGGTGGTGTCTTTGTCTCACGAAAACAGCGCAGTTCTGGAGATTTCTAAGTTAATAATCCATGCAAATGTGCATTCCCTTAATGACGAAGAAGTCAACTTCCCAGGTAAGGATATTTTCAAAGTGTATTTGGCCAACATCTTGTTCACGCTCAGAAACAATGAGCAGGAAGGTACTTGTTTCCCTGGTATTATTTGGAGCTTTTACGCCAGCTTCATCCCAGTTTTGAATAATCCAAGTCATTTCCTCTACGACAAGTGTGTCTATTATGTGTTGAATCGTCCAAGAATTGCTGCAAACAATATTCCATTATATTCTGAGGTTACCTTGGCACTTGCAAGAGAATCAGAAACAGAAAATGACGAGAATTACTACAGACAGGTTATCTGGTACATTGACACCATGACTCTAGGATTGAACACACCCCAAGATTTGGAACTCTTGAAATCAAGAGGGGCATTCGAATGGATTTTGAACTTGATAAACTCGCCATTTGTTTCGATGAAACTTAAGTCGCTGGTTTTCAAGTTTGTTTGCAAAGCCGAAAATGTGGACCAAGGTTCAGAGATGCTCATTACCAAATTTGGTTTCATGGCCAACATGGAACAGGGTATTTCAAGATTAGATGATCTATGTGATGCAGACCAAAAACAAAAGAGTGATTTGTTGAATGACCAATTGAAACTCAACATAAAGCAGATTATTGTGAGATTGGGCATTACTACTTCTGGAAACAAGAGAATTAGAGATTGGACAGGTGGTGATCTTCCACACTACGTGAAAAGAATGCACTCTAGTTGATTCATATGTATATAAGTAATAGAAATTAATTAAATAGCATCTCCACTTGTATGATTTCTTGTTCAATAATTTCACCTTGTGAACAGTTTTGTGACTTTTAACCTTCTGACTTTTAATCGCAAATACAAGTGATGAAATGGCAAAAAACAAACCTTATGTTAAAATTAACATTTAGCTACATAATATAGTATATAATATGAGTGTAAGTATACTCCACATTCGCTCTGGATTCTCCCAGATATATTGGTCATCTCACAAACTAACCAGAAGCTTGGTAAATTAACGCATTACTCGTTTGACTTGGTCTTGATTTCCATTGTATTGGCAGGAGTACACAGAACCACAGGTTTGGTCTTTGATACCTCTAGTTTTTCCTCTGTTGATTTCCGTCGCTGGTTTGGTAATTATCTTGCATTCGGTGAAAGATGCTTTGATTCTGTTGTATCCGTTTTGAAATTCTCTGGTTATTTCAAGCAGAAGAACTTGATCCTTGATTTCGCCCAAAGAGAAGTTGGAAAAGTTTTGAAAGAACAAACTGATAGAGACATTGACACTTTCCCACAAAGAGATACAACTGATTAAAAAGAAACACTTTAAAATATATATGATCACATTTCTGATGCTATCAGAACGGCCCCTCCCAGCACGGTATCCCCCTCTCTCCTCGGGTTGGATGGCTCCTTTTCTCTATTTATATGCCCTATAAGAAAAAAAAATTAAATTTAAAATGGATGTATTTCTCCAGACAACCTCTGGAATTTGACTGATTATATTTGATTAGCATGTTTAACAGTTGTGCCCAATCAATCAGTTCGGTCAAATATGAATTAAAATATAGTAAAAAATTACAGTCGCCTTTGAATTGTATCTAGATGCATAGAGCTAGAAATTTTCTCCAACTTTAGCTACTTGAAAAACAGATACAAACATCCTTCTAGTCGAGTATGGTTGAAGACCCTGTAAAATTAATAGAGTCGTTCAAGAACGCTATTGATTTGGAAAAGAACTCTGATGTTTTGCTCACTAACTCTTATTTGACGAGATATTCGCCAAGTAAGTTAGCTCAATTTGGCTTGGCCATTACCAACTTGTTGGTTCAGAATATCAGGACTGGTCTTGGTGGCAAGTCTTTGATTGAACTAGGAGTTGACCCTGCTTTGAATAATAACCTCGAAAGCATCCAAGCTGGTAGCATTCGAACAGGGGACATAGTCCGACTTGATTTCATGGTGGCAACTCTGGGCAAGAAATCGAAAAAATCCGAATCTGAAGATGGTCTAGAAGTGGCAGAAAACGCCGTTGATGGAGTCGTTACTAAATTATCCTCGCAATTGATTACAATTGCAATTGAAGAAAGTGTCAACGATGAGAAGATTCTTTCGTTTTATAATAATTCACAGAGAATCTGGTTGGTTAAGCTCTCAAACTCAGTCACTTACAAGAGAATGACTACAAATATGAATAAATTGATCGAAGTTCACTCCAAGTGCAACAACGAAATCATAAAGTTATTATTGGGACAAGTTCAATTCAAACTCAAATCGGTAGTTGATAAGAAAACTCAGTTTGAGTTCTTCAATACAGAACTTAATGACTCCCAGAAGCAAGCAATTAACTTTGCAATTTATGAATCACCTATAACAATCATTCACGGGCCCCCTGGAACGGGTAAGACATATACATTAATTGAATTGATTAAGCAATTAACTTTCAATCATAAGGAAAGAGTTTTAGTATGTGGTCCTTCCAACATATCTGTAGACACAATTCTTGAAAGACTTTCGCCAATTTTCACTCAAGACGTATCTGAGAAGAAAAGGTCTAGAGCTTCAAAGAAGAAGAATGTGAATGCTGATCAGCTTATTAGAATAGGTCACCCAGGTAGATTGCTACCAAAAAACCTTCGACACTCATTAGACGTTTTATCCAAACCGGGCTTTGGGGACTCGAAAGATGATAGCAAGCAAATTTTGAAGGATATTGAAAACGATATTGAAGAAATGGTTAAAAAAGTCAAGAAATGTAAGAGATACTCAGAAAGAAAGGCACTTTGGACTGAGCTCAAGGAGCTAAGAAAGGAGTTGAGGATTCGTGAAAAGAAAGTGGTACGGGATTTAATTACCAACTCAAAAGTGATTCTATCAACCTTACATGGCGCAGGTTCTTATGACTTGACCTCAATGTACAAGGACAAATCTTTTAGCGAAGATAAGCCACTTTTTGATACAATTATTATAGATGAAGTCTCTCAGTCCCTAGAACCACAGTGTTGGATTCCCTTGGTAAACCATTTGGGCTTCAAAAGGCTCGTGATTGCAGGAGATAACATGCAATTACCTCCCACCATAAAATCCAAGGATGAGATTGCAAGGTTGATGGAGGACCTTGCAATCGATGTGCACAAGTCCCCAAGAGAGGCTGATGTCACAACTGCAAATTTGGAGGTAACCTTGTTCGATAGATTAATGAAAAATCACGATGGAGAAAAATACAAGAAGTTACTAAATGTTCAATACAGAATGAATCTGAATATTATGGAGTTCCCCTCAAATGAGGTTTACGGAGGGGAATTGAAAGCTGATGAATCTATTGCCGATATCACTCTAGCTGATTTACCTAATGTTGAAGAAAATGAAGACACTAGGGTACTGTGTATTTGGTACGATACTCAAGGAGGAGATTTTCCTGAGAAAGTCAGTGATGAAGATGAGGGACTGTTTATCAGTACTGGTTCGAAGTTTAATGAAATGGAATCTTTAGTAGTCATACAACACATACGGAAACTATTTAATCTTAAGGTTTCGCCGGATTCCATTGGTGTGATTTCTCCTTATAATGCTCAAGTAAGTTTGATCAAACGTTCACTACAGACTTGTGGTGAGGATTTCGAAATGATTGAAGTTTCTACAGTGGATGGATTCCAAGGACGTGAAAAAGAAGTGATCATTCTCAGTTTGGTTCGGTCAAACGATAATAGAGAAGTAGGGTTTTTAAGCGATATGCGTAGATTGAATGTTGCGATCACAAGGCCAAAGAGACAGCTTTGTATAGTAGGAGACTTAGAATTGATGAACAACAGTGGAGTTGAATTCTTGGGTAAATGGTCAGAATATGTTGAGAATCCCAAAACCGATGGTTCTGGGAATATGGTTGAAACATTCCAGGTTCTTTATCCAGAATTAGAAGATTATTAAAGAATAATATATGAAGTAATTTTGCAATTTTTTGATTTTTTTCCCAAAAGAAAAGAAACAAATATTGAATGTTTCAAATCCAATACGTTATCCCTGGATCATAAGCACAAAAGCTTAACCCGTAATCATACATTTCTAAAATTCACACCCTTTACAAAACAAAAAAACTCAAAATCTAGAAGACTCAAAAAGTCAAGGGATGAAGAACTGGATCTACTGCTTTAGAGAATTGCCCCTTTGGAATTCTTGGACGACAAAAGAGACACGAATTGGAAACAAATCAACACTTTCAGGTGGGGCCATTTGCAGCCGATTAATGTGAAGTGTGGATTTCTACTTTTCCGAAGTACATTTCCGAACTCTCCGGGTTTCATCTGTATTACAACGGTACAAAGCATTCACCGCCAAAAACAGCATGACTAACAAAAATGTACATATGTGCTAACCACCAAGGCCATAGGACTGAAACATTTTGAAGATTGAATATAAAAGGGTCTAGGTGTACTGGACTTTTAAAACATGAACTTTTATTTAGAAGACCAATAACTCAAAACACGAAAACTAATTCTAAACCTTAATTTTTAGGTTGACCCTATAGTTTAAAGAATTTGGAACATGGTGATGTTGATTCGATCGATATCGGCAGAAACCTAAGAGTTGTAGCTTGTAGCTATAACAATAAGATTTAACATTAAGTATTCTAGGGGGGGAGAGGGGGGGAGAGTATCGAAACTGCGTTTAAAAGAACCGATTAGAGTGTATAATTGGAACAAAAACATACAAACAAAAACAAGATATAGAAGCTTCGTTTATAATTAGCCTTTCTCAAGAATTGAAGTGAAATCAAAAATAGCTACTTGTGGTCTGTTAACTGGAACTTGGGAAAGGGGCATAACTTTCGTTTATTTGTTCTGAGATACACCTGGATACTCTTTTCAAAGCGTCACAAACAGACATTCAATTACAATGTGTTAACGACTCAAACCCTGCTCTGCATAAAAAAACTTTAAGAACACTTCGAACTCAACTAATTTGTAAGAGTCGGTCTTCCTCGGAGATGATGAAACCAGTGACGATAACAGGAACGATGGAATCGAACGACGGGAACGAAACGCGCTGTTTATCCGACCCTTGACGCAAGAGTTCTTATTACCAGTTCACTGAGAGATTTAATTCAAAGCCTAGTATATTTCTTTTTAAAATAAAAAATTATTAAAATATACAAGAGTAAGATTGAGCATGCTTGGTTGTCACAACACCTGTAAGCCAAGCTGTTCTAGTGAACTAACTATTTCTTGTAATGATGGAGTTTCAAGAAAGCCCCCTTTGAATCGGCCCAAAGATCGAATGAGCCATGCAATCCGCTTGGTCATTTAGATTATGCTTTGAATCCGTTCTGAGACAGAATTTCATCTCAAAGACAAGTGGAAGCGTTGCTGGTTAGTATATACGAAAGAGCAGGTTATACAAAGAATTGTAGCAACTGCAAGCCGCAAAAACTTGAAAGCGAGAGATGCATATTTGAACTCTTTACAAGATATCTACGAGAAAAGCCACCAGTGAAAGCGCAACTATCAGCAATCAACATCACAGAGGTTGGTTCGTCCAAGTGAACCGTCTAAATAAGTTTCCACGTTATCCCCAAAGAAACAAAAAAAAAAACAAGGAGACGCGAACAATCAAAGTCCAGAAAAAGAAACAATGGTAACAATATTTGCATGCAAGGTGGTTACACAACATAGCAAAAGAGCGTTTTAGGAAGAGTATTTTTCAAAAAAATGCAAGATATAACACCAATTCGTTCTTTGTGTCACAGAAGAATTGTATATTCTTACCAAAATGAGCGTACAGGGGTGTGAAAAAGGAAAGCTTCTTTTTTAACTCGAAGGTATTTTTGCACCCACATAGCCAAAACTATGAACTAAATGCACCCTTGAAGCCAGTTCCGCAGAAGAATATTCTTGGTTAAAAAATAAACCCAGATTTTGGTATGTATTGTATGGCCCGGTTTTCCTATATTGGCGACTTTACCAATAATTGCCCTAATCATTTAAACAGCCTTATTTCCAGAAAATTGTTTAGAAATTCTTTACATTAACTTCTGTCATTCGTTTGTTTATTTTTTTTAAAGTGAATAAAAGTACTCAAGATTGCAACTTGTATACTTTCTAACTTGGTAAGTTACATTTATATGAACAGAGATTCATTTTTCCCATCCATATTTCAAACTAACACTCAGTCACTCTTTTGAAATCTATATCTCGCTCGTTTATAACACGTTCCTTCCTCAAAAATGAAAGTTTTAAGTTTGTCAGTCGCTTTATCGATCGCAGCCTCCGTAGTTGCAAAAACAGTTGTGGTTACCGAACTCCAAGTAGTTGCCACTGTTTATCAATACGCCAATGGACCACAGGTAACCCAAGCTGCAGCTCAAAAACAACAAGAAGCTGCGCCTGCTAACAATCAAAAGGCCCCTCAATACCAACCAACTACTTTGGTCACCAAGACTGTTGGTGGTAACAATGGAGGAGATGCTCAACCAGCTCAACCAGCTCAACCAGCTCAAACTTCTCCTCCTCCTTCCAACCAACCTTCCGATGAACCTTCCTCTGGTTCTTCCGATAACTCTGGTTCTTCCGATAACTCTGGTTCTTCCGATAACTCTGGTATCTACTCCGAGATCTCCCAATCTCCAAACTTAGATGCCAACTTTGCTAAGAACATATTGGATGCTCACAACTCCGACAGAGCAAAGCACTCTTCTCCACCATTGTCTTGGTCTAAGAAGGCTTATGAATACGCTCAAAACTACGCCAACTCTTATGACTGTTCAGGTAACTTGGCTCACTCCGGTGGCCCATTCGGTGAAAACTTGGCTGTTGGTTTCAAGGACGGTTCCGCTGCTGTCACCGCTTGGTACAACGAAGGTCAAACTTATGACTATGCTTCTGCTAGCGGATACAACCACTTCACCCAGGTTGTTTGGAAGTCCACCACCAAGCTTGGCTGTGCTTACAAGGACTGTTCTGCTCAAAACCATGGCAAGTACATTATCTGTTCTTATGACCCTGCCGGAAATGTTATTGGTAACAACAGAGCCAATGTTTTGGCAAACTAATCTTAACGACCAGATACTCAAAACGTGAATAATCAGCACTGTTTTACTAATCGTTATATCTTATTTTTCAAAAAATTACTATCAGGTACGTTACTTTTATTTCTTTCTCTCCTAATTGTTTTCTAAGGTGTTTTTTTTATCATATTATTTTGGGGCCTCCAGACCTGTTTGGATTTGAAGTTGTCTGGAGCTGATTCCACATTCTGGGCTGCGTTTTTTTTTGCAACCATTCTTCCTAAGTAATGATGTCAATAAAAATTGTGTGACGTACAAAATCACCCCTGTCTGTACCTTTGTTATGTAGTAGAAGAATATGTTGCAGGAAAGGTTGCAAAGTGTTTCATCGTAGAATTCCGAGTACAAAGAGAGAGAAACTGAAAAATATCCTCGCGTGGTTTAGGTTTTAAGGCAGATCACGTTGCTAGGGTTAATTTTTGTTTGGATTAGACTGATCTTAGCGTTTTTGCGGCATTAGGTACCTTAATGTATTGTTTCAAGAGACTATGTGTATGCGAGACAACACTCTATCCCTGTGGGAGGCGGTGGTAACAAGGTGGTATTAGATATAAATACGCGTCCTGATCCTATCCCAGATACATTTTAAAAGATCATTATCAAACATTACTAACTACTAGGCCTTCCTTTTATACTAGAAACGTTTTAAAGCTTGCTATTCAATCCAACTATATACATTCCTTACTAAGCTTTAATCTAACTTCCATTTAGAAATGAAAATCTTGTCTTTATCCGTTGCCTCATTATCGATCTTGGCTTCTGCTGTCGCTAGAACTGTCTACGTTACACAGGTCCACCAAGTCACTGTTGGAGGTGACGCCCCAGCTCCACAGGCTACCGAAGCCGCTCAACCCGCTGCAGCTGCTCCAGCTGACTCTCCAGCTGCCGGTCCAATTGTTCAAACTTTTATTTATAGTAGCGTGAACGTTAATGTTATTACCTATACCATTGGACCTGATGGACAAACTCAAGTTGCTGCTCCTCAGGCCACTGAGGCCGCTCAGGCTCCTCAGCCTCAAGAGTCTCAACAGGCTCCTCAGTCTCAAGAGTCTCAACAGGCTCCTAATGTTAATGTTATCACCTACACTGTCGGTGCTGACGGGCAAACACAAAATGCTCCTCCTGCTGCTGCTGCTACCCCAATCGTTCAAACTTCTATTATTAGTAGCATGAACTATAACGTTATCACCTACACCATTGGACCTGATGGACAAACTCAAGTTGCTTCATCTACTTTCCAACCAACTACTATGGTCACCAAGACTGTCCAAGATTCACAACCTTCTGAAACCTATGACACTGGGTTTGTTGCCAAGTTTGCTGCTCCTCCACTTCCTGCTGTTCCTGCTCCTGCTGCTTCTTCTTCTGCTGCTGCTCCTGCTCCTTCTTCTTCTGCTGCTCCTGCTCCTTCTCCTTCTCCTTCTCCTGCTCCTGCTGCTGCTGAATCTGGTATCTACTCCGAGATCTCCAACTCTCCAGGAATTGATGTCGACTTTTCCAAGACCATTTTAGACGCCCACAATAAGGTTAGAGCTGCCCACTCGTCTCCACCATTGTCTTGGTCCCAAGATGCTTACAATTACGCTCAAAACTATGCCAACGGTTATGACTGTTCCGGTACTTTGACTCACTCTCACGGTAAATTCGGAGAAAACTTGGCTGTCGGTTACTCTCTTAACGATCAGGCTTTGATTGACTGGTATGACGAAGGTCAAACTTACGACTATGCTTCTGCTGACAGCTACGACCACTTCACCCAAGTTGTTTGGAAGTCCACCACTAAGGTTGGTTGTGGTTACAAGGACTGCACCGCTGAAAACTGGGGTAAATACATTATCTGCTCTTATGATCCAGCTGGTAATGTTATTGGTAACAGTAAGGCTAACGTTTTGCCAATCTAATTTTAACGACTAAACGAAAAAAGTAAAACGTGAATTTTTTTTATAAGCACTGTTTGAATTTCCTCGGCTTTAGACGAGACGAGTTCTTTAACGAATATCTCTCTCTATTCCTTTTTTTATATATCCATAGTCGTTAACATTGTTGACAGTTTTTTTTTTGGTTTTGGGTTGAATTTTTTTAAAGGTTTTTTATGATCTGGTATATGGTATATGGGATTCTAGGATTTGTGTATTTTATATGTAGTAAAAAGCTTTTTTTTGGCAGCCCATTAATTTGTAAGCTTACCATGAAAGTTCGTAATTGAACAAAACTAGTAGGCTAATGAGTGTTGATTACTTCGAATCCTTTGCCAATGGGTGTCTTTTCATCTATTTCGAAATTATGGTCTATTCTTATCTCTTCGATTGTTGCGGGAAAGGTGTTAAAGTCTATCTCTATAATCTCATTATTGATTATAGAGAGAAATGTCAATGTTTTCGGGTATACAAAATGATTTATATGATGAATATGGTTGTCATTCATTGACAACTTTTGAAGACACGGTAGGTACTCATTAAAATTCACCCTCTCTTGGGTGAAATTAGAAGAGGCGCTGGTGTCATTTAGACTGAGTTCTATTAATGTATTGGGTAATTGTTGTAACAAGGAATTGTCAATATTTCCAATCTTATTCTTGTCAAATATTAACTTGGATAATCTTTGAGGGAAATTGATGTTTTTCATCCTGTCAAAGTGGTTATTCTCAAGATTCAAAGTGTTCATGTCAGCAGGAATACAGCATTCTCCCAAAATATTGAACGAAGTTAGGTAATTACCCCCAACATTCAAATTCTTAAATTTCGAGGGGAACTTCAAATTAGAGAATTCAACTATTTCATTATTCGAAAGATTCAAGTCAGTCAAGTTTTCTGGGAAATTTATATCGCTCAACAGCATAAGTCCAGTTGAAACCATAGACAAAATCTTAAGGTTTGGTGTCAATATGTTTACCAAATCGTTGTGGTGATCTATCTCATTGTTGTCCAAGTACAACACCTCCAATGATTCAGGTAGCTCACCTAACTCATCCAAATCATCAATACTATTATCAGATAAATTTAAAAACTCTAAGTTCACCAAAGTGCTGAGGAATCCCTGGGAAATAGACATTAAACTGTTATTGTTAAGATGAAGCTCCTTTACTGATGTAGGGAAATGAGTTTGGTTGACACTAGTTATGTAGTTGTTTGACATCTCTAATGTTTCAACATGGTCTGGCAAAACTAATCCATCCAAATTGCTAATGTCATTGTAATTGATTTTCAATGTACGTAAATTGGGGGGTAACACTATGCTTCTTAAGTTTTCTATCAAATTTACAGAAAAATCAATCGTTTCCAAGTTATTGAATCTACTAAAATCTAACCCTTGTAAGGATTTTAAGTTATTAGCCCTTACATTCAACCCCTCAATGGCTAGTGGCAATGACAAATATTTCAAGCTCGTAATCTTATTAATCGATAGATCAAGTAACTTAATTTTGGAATGTGGAATCGACAAAATATTGTATGAGTAGTCGTCCACATTGACATTCCACATATGAAGTTCTGTCAAGTTTTCAAAAGTTAATGGATTGAACATAATTCGTGGATTGAATGACGATTGGTTAACCACCAGGATCTTGCTTAGTTTGTATGTAAGTGAATCAATTTTTTGAAATATTTTGGTGTTGATTCTCACTAATTCAGGTGTAGAGAACTTGTATTTCGAAGTATACAATAACTGGAAAGAAATTGCTGGGATTAAGTCCTTGTAGAACTTGTTGATATTTAGCAATTCAAGAGTTTTCAAAAAGTATTCTAACTCATCCCCGGAGTTGGTGTTTGATACATGAAATGTAAGAATAATTTCACTTGGAAAAACCAAGTTTTTTGTTCCGTGACAGCCAGCTAATATCTGAAGGTTGTATTTGATTAGATATTTGAAAATTTTAAACCCCATTTGGTACGAATCAATTTTCAAAATCGAGGACTGAAACTCTTTCAGATCATAAAAGAACATGGGAGGACGGGGTCTGTGATCTGTTCTCCCCATGACCATACGCTTGTTGAAAACATTGTGAAAGGCTATCTGTTGTATTCGGTTAAGGACCAACTTCAGATCTAAATTTAGAAGAAATTTCTCATATATGGTATTTGAGGTAAGATAAGATAGAATTAATTCCCATATTTCAAATGGCAAATCAACTATGCTTGACTGAAAACTGTGTAAATGTGCATATAGTTGAAACTTGTATGACATAGCATTGGATCGAGATGTATACAATGCAAACTCAAAAAGAAGTTAGATATTCTGTCATATTCTAAACTTTAAAGTAGTTTGGTAAGAGTAATCACGTGCAACCATTCTAGTTAGAGGTAGTTACAAAAATTACTAGAGGTGGAAAAAATTCAGGAGAGACTGATCTGAGAAATGAGAAGGTCAAAATCACAATAGCCATCAGAATATACAAGAAAAGTCTTGCAACAAGAAATATATTTGTTGTGCGTGTTATACCCATCACGTTTTACATGAACTCCAAACCCATTAATATGTCTCAATGTAAACTATTAATCATTTTCAATGCAAATCAACTCGAGCACGACCCAACTGACTCACTCTTAATTTCTCTTTGATATTGTACCAACTTGAAACAAGACATAATTTCATTTCTCACAAACGTCAACCTATCAACTGTAACTTCCTACAGTATTCTCCTTCTTTAATGGATTATTCTTCTCTTAGTTCTGTTCACAATATCCAGATACTCTTTATCCTCTTTTAATCTCCATTCTATCTACCCTCTTCATGTGCATCCACTATGTACTACAACCACAATAGATAACCTAACCTCAAAATCTACCACTAAATTAAAGAAAAAATGGCTCTCCTGCACGAAAATACCCATCATTCGCAGTGCTAACTCCATACCGAAGTTCTTTTTTATTGGAGCCCAACTTCTCATAACCTAGCATAAACCATCGCTGAAAGCCAAAGCACTTATTAAACCAGCGATAATTAAACACTAGCCGCAGCCAGGTCTTGATCTTTCCTCATCAAGTGTACAGCGTTGGATCGACATATTATGAGTAATCAAAAGGACCGTATACACAACAATATACCCTCAACCACAAACGAGTATGAACTCCAGGGACTGGATAGAGCAGGCTCGATTCCTGGGTCCATAAACAAAGTGGGTGTTGACCTGAGTTCACATTTGTCAAGTCTAGGAGCATCCCTGATAGAAGCAACCCCGGTGGGCTCGCTGAGACCCAAACGAACAACCTTGGCATGTATTCGATGCCGTACTCGACACATACGATGTCCTGGTGGTGACCCTTGTAAAAAATGCCAGATTGCAAAAACAAAGTGTGAATACGTTGAAGCTGATAAGAAAATCGTGGTGTCTATGAAGTATTTGTCCAAGCTACATGATGACATTGCTAGATTGAAGAAGGACAATGCGCTACTTCGAAACAGCTTAAAGGAGGAGGAAAACAAAAAGAGATCTTCTGAATCTTCAGGTAGTGATACTGGAAGTCCGGCACAATTAAAGCAGGAATATTCATCAAATATACACGCGCGGAGTGAAGCTACCTTTGGAAGATATCAGCAAGATTACCGAGGAAACAGTTTTCCTAATGAAGTGATACATCCATCCTTGGATAAGCATGGCAGACTAATCCAGTCTAGAACAGGCGAAAAAGTATACGTAGGCTCGTCTTCTATGACTTTATTTGGCTTGGAAATTCAGAATATGGTCCCCACGCCCTCTCAGCTGTACCCTAACGGGGAGTCTGCAGAATCTTCTCCAAGCAGTTTAACGTCTCCAAAGTCTCAGTATCCAGAAAACACCATCATTACGGGAATTGCAGCCTGCAAGCGAGAAACAGAAATCTTGGAAAAGGAAGGAAATGCTTATAAGATCACCTTGGCCAAAACCAACACTCGCCCAGGATTATCTATCAACTTTACATTGCCATCATATTCTTACTCGATGTTATTGGTAGACACTTTTATAAACTACAATGATGGGTGCTTTTACTTCTTCAACGAGGGTTTAGTAAAGAAGTTCTTGATGAATTTGTACTCGGGAAAGGCTGAGGAGAATAAGAAAATCTTAAAAAGAAACATATCACAGGATGATTACAAAGGCAAGCCTGATCATGATGAGAACACAATAAAGAAGGACACGGACGACGATACCATTTTGGAAACTATTTGGTTCTGCAAGATTCTTCTTATTTTTGCCATAGGAGAAATGTACCTAGGAACCGAATCAAACCCCCACATTAAGAAGCTGAAACAAATGGCAAAATCTTCTGTGGAATCCAAAAGATCAAAGAGCAAAAATAAAGACAAAAACCGAACTTCAAGCACCGGTACAACTTTGCCAGGTTCTGGGTTTTTTTACCAAGCATCAGAGTTGTTTACTGGACTATTTGCTTCAGGGGCAATAGACAATATCACGAAAGATGGAGGTATTGAGGTTATGCTTCTTTATGCGTTCTATTTACAAGTTGCAGATTGCAATATTGCCCTGTATTTTTACTTTGGATTGGCCTTGAGATCTACATTGATTTTAGGCTGGCATGTGGATGCCGAAAAAGAGAATCTTAACAGATTTGAATTGGAACATCGAAGAAGAATTTGGTGGACCGTATACATGTATGAAAGAATGTTGTCATCAAAAGCGGGACTTCCGTTGAGTTTTGCAGATGACAGTGTGTCAACAGAGTTGCCAATTGATTTCAATAGTGACCTCAGTGATTTCCCTAAAGACGAAAATGATGTTAGAGGCTATTATATTTTCCCTTCGGCTGAATACATCAATAACTGTGTCGCAATCACTCAAATCAATGCAATTATCTTGTCATCTTTGTATACCAAGCAACCAACCGTTAACATTTTGCCGGTTGTATCTGACCTTGTTCACAAGTTGATGACATGGAAGTCTCTTTTACCAGATTTCTTGAAAGTTGATTTCTCCGTTGAAAACTTAAGAGTGTCTAGATTAATAGTAAACTTGATGACTGAGTACTTCCAAGGTATGAATTTGGCTGTGAGACCATTATTGTTTCACTTTGCAACGAAGAAACTTCAAGAATTGAAATTAAAAAACACCGTTAACAAGTACGTTGATTTAACAAAGTACTCTAAGAATGTATTAACTTTGTTGAATGCATCATTCCAAGCCTCAATCAACACAATCAAGTCAATATGGGCTCTCGTACCTGAAAATATGGTTGCCTTATTTGGTTGGATGGATAGAGAATATTTATTCACATCAGCATCTACCTTGATCTTGTTCAATGCATCATTTGGTGTACATGACGCAACGAAGGACCATTTGGACCATGCTTTAGTCATTTTCACTAAAATGAAAAAGTTGGGAAACTACCCAGCTGCTTTAAGGAGAGCTCAGTTGTTGAAATTAATTCGTGTTTTAGACTTCAACAGTGTTATGAATGATCTCTTATTGAAACATGATGACGAGTCTAAGGATACTCCAAATCAAAATGGAACTCATGGGGTTCCACTTTCTGTCAATTCTAGACTTGGGAATCAAGGTTTAGATGACTATATGGATGGAATCTCCAATCAGAATGACCATTTAAGTGGATTAGCGGCAGATGCCTTAAGAAATAATCACCCTATTAGAGAAGCTGAGGTTAAGTTTCTGCAATTTCAAGGAAGCCCAAACAATTCCAATGAAGCAGCTTCTAATATGGGTAATTCTGGTAATTCATATTTAAATTCACAGGTCCACAACGAATCGTTTGACTTCAATTTCTCAATTCCAGAATCTAACGGGCTAAGAAAACAATCAAGTACAAGCAATTTAATGGGTGGCGGGTCGCATTCGGCTGGCGGAGATGTTTACATGAATTCCGATCTTGCTGGGATTGAAGGCCTTACATATTATGATGAAGAACAAAAATTGTGGAGCGAAATTACAAACGATGCTGTCTGGTTGAATGTGGCAGGTGGAAATCCAAATCAACCACCAAATTCTCACTCAAGTCACACAGACTACTTTAGAAGACCGATTCATCTAAACGCTAATATGACTGACCAACCAGGCTCGTTTCTGTCGGCTTCTCAGCCATCTAGAGGTAGACCAGGTCATTCTGACGAACCACAAGATGAAGATCAGTTTTCTGAGCGTCAATTGCTTAACGAAACACAGCACCTCAACAACATGGACACGGATTCTGATTTTCAAGGATCTGGTGGGTACAGCTATATCATTAACCAGGAGTTCCAGGACATGATGGATTAGAACAATTTTTTTTGCATGCTACTACAAGCTATTCTGGTGAAAGGAATCTAATAGAATATAATTAATTACAATAAATAATTTTTTTATTCACATGTACAGTCTTTAGAAACTGAAAATGTGGTGTGCCCCTATATTTAAGTTTTATAGTACAAAATACATTACATGAATTGAACAGATACAACTATTGGGTGTTGAAAAAGTCTAGCATCCCGTTACTATTGGATGAATTCCCGTTATTATTCCCATCAAGGTTTTGGAATAGTTGATCTGGCGAGATTGCTGGTGCCTGTTGGTTACGTTGTAATTGTTGCTGAAGTTGTTGATTTGGATTCTGAGATGAAATCACATTGTAGTTTTGATTGTATCCATTTTGAAAGTTCTGGTTTTGGTTCTGGTTCATATTGGATTGACCTTTTTGGTGCATTTGAACGATACTGTGGAAATCTGAGGTTTCTTTCATTGGAGCGCCCATTGAATTGGAATGGTTTCCTAATGGGTTACTTTGATGCATGTTGTGTTGGACTTGTCTCTGTTGGCCCATTGCTGATACTTGTTGACCATGCAGATTATTCTGAGTAACTCCTGATAGGTCATTGTAAGACTGTTGTGGGGGCATGCCCTGACCTGTAATAGGAGGGTTTTGCTGATGTTTTCGCATCTCTTCTAGTTTTGACTTCAAGTATTGCACACCCTCAGGGTACAATTCTTGTAGTTTGGTATATAATTGGTTTAGTTCTGGCATGTCTTGTGGAGGTACCATGATGAGGGGAAAACTGTTTTTTGGTTGCTGGTTCTGTTGGAAAGAGTCTGCGTTATACTTTTCATGCAAGTAACTCAACACCGTCAAATTGCAATGTATTCTCCTCGTGCAGTTTTGAAATGATTCCATTACTGTGTTTTTTGCTTGTTGAGGTAGTTGTGCAAGAGTGTCTGTATTACTCATGAACCGTGTGTATAGACTGATTCCCTTCTTCATTAGTTGGGCATTAATTAACAAAAGACACGTAACTCTCTCTCTGTCAACCTCCAATGCATTCCGACCGTCTATAATTGAACTCATTTTATTATATTCCTATTACGTTCTTAATTTTGGTCTAAATTCTGTAGGTGGTTGATGCTAGCCTTGTTTACTAAAATTTTCTGTTAGATTTGGTCTGGTGTGATATGTTCACGTGACAGAAATGGAGTGCTACAATGGGAGGCTATGAGTGAAGAGAAGCCCCTCCCTACATGAAGTCAGTACTTCACCTTCTAAGTGATGATCCTGGTTGTTGGTAAGCCTTGCAATTTTGCTTTGTTTATTGTGAAAACTTTTCAATTGCAAAATTTTTGAAATTTTTTTAAAAGTTTTTCAGATAAAAAAAAAAGTTTTCGAAAAAGATAAAATATTTGAATATTTTACAACCCCCTTACTGATAAATTTCAAAGCTTTCATGAATTATACTTTATAAAATTGTACTAATAACTTTAAGTCCTACTTTTTTTTGAACTATATGAAATGACGTAGTTTACTCTTTTTTTACCTATATACAAGATGGTCTTTAGATTGAGAGGTCTTTATGAATTGTCTCAAACCTGGACTTATTAGCGCGTCTCATTCCTATGAAGTTCATGTCAAATGTGGCTCTCCCTTGTGTGATTGATCTCAACTTTGACAAGTAACCAATCATTTCACGTAATGGGGTTTCTGCAACGATGATTTTCTGATTTTTCAAATCAGAAATGTTAGTGGAACTGGACATAGTATAATCCGGAGGGAAGTATATTCTTTCTGCTTCTTCATTTGCCCAAGTTTGAATATCGTGATTTTGTCCATTCTCGTCATCAATCAGCTTAATAATCGCTTGACAACGATGTGTTAAGTCGTGACTGACTTCTCCCAAGGTGTCTGTATTAACATAAACCTTGGTTTCCATAATTGGTTCTAAAAGCCCGAAACATTCACTATGTTCTTGAACAAAATCTGAAATTGCCTTTCTAGTAATACTCAAAAGGTCTGACAAGTTGTGGACTTCACTGTCTTCAACAGGAAAATTCCAATTCTTGACTCTGATAACGGTAGAGTGCAATGACATACCAAGAACAGGACCCCCAAGCTGAAGACCTGTAACACACCCTTGTACAATGGTAGAGTGTAGATCTTCTAGTGAGTGCTTTGACTTCCATCTTCTTTCATTAAGTGCCACTTGAATATTCTTTGGAGTAGCATCGTCATTTAGAATCACAATATTGTTTTCCGCTTCAAAAATTAGGGAGCCTTCTTCTTCGGCATAAAAAGAACTAGATGCCAGACCTTCAAATGAGTCCATTTCTATAGTCACAGAAATTGGAGCACCTTCTACTGGAGGGAAAGTCAATGCGGAGTTTGGAGCCTTTATCAAGCTCTCCTTGTATGAAACGGCAACATTTCTTAATCTGACTTTAGCCTTCATATCGTTAACAAGTCTTTCTCTAACAATGTCCAAGTGCAATTCACCCATGCCACCCAAAATGGTTTGCCCCAATTCCTCATCAACAGTTACATTTAAAGAGGGGTCTTCTCTAACGAGTGTTTTAATACACTGCTTCATGTATGCTTCGTCACCAGCAGTTAATGGCTCGATTCCAGAATTGAAAAGTGGAGGAGGGATGTCTATCGGTAACAACTTCAAGTTTGCTTCCGAGTCACTGAAGTTCTTCTTGACAGGCCCATGTGAAACAAGAGTATCACCAGTAATAATGTCATCTTCGTAACCACTTATAACACCAATGTTTCCTGATCCTATAAACTTCACTTCTTCAGGTTCATCACCATGCATAATCAACAATTTCTTCACTAATAACTTTTTCCCAGTTCTAGTATTAACTACTGTTGTATTGGACTGAAGCTTCCCACTGTAGACTCTGAAAAAATTCATTACGCCCCTAGTTGAATGTGTCATAACTTTGAAGGCCAATGCCACAGTCAAGTTAGGATTGTTGTTTAAAACCAACCCCTTCTTAGGGTCCATGGCCAGCTGAACACTTAATTCTTTAACAGAACCTTTATTTTTCTTCTTGGACTTAGCCTGTGTACTTATGGATCTTGTAGCTTCAATTTCTGGTATAGGGATTTGCAATGGAGATGGCAAGAAATGCAAAATTCCATCCATCAAAGGTTGAACACCAATGTTCTTAAAAGAAGCCCCACAAAAGACAGGAGTAATTGAATTATCAATTGTCAATTTTCTAATTGAATTACGGAGTTCCGATGCAGTTATTTTCATATAATCTTCTTCGTTTTCCAAGAATGAATCGATAATCGATTCGTCAAATTCACCTAAAGTCTCGATCATTGATTCTCTACTTTTCAATACCATATCAAATACTTCAGGATAATCTTCTTGAGATTCTTCAATATTAACAACTGAAATCTTCTTACCGCTGGTGTCATCTTTGTCCCACTTTAAGAGTCTCTTGTTAAGTATATCCACCACACCTGTAAACTCATGGTCGGATCCCTTGCTACTATCAAAGTAAGGAATTGTCACCAAAACAACCCTAGTCTGTAATTTCAGCACAATTTCCTTCACGGTTCTACTGAATCCAGCACCAGGTCTGTCCATTTTGTTGACATAGGCAATCTTTGGAATATGCAACATATTGGCTTGTTTCCAAACCTTCTCAGTTTGAGCTTCTACTCCTGCAACGGCATCCAAAATTGTCACAACTCCATCCAAAACTCTAAGAGACCTTATAACTTCAAAAGTAAAATCTGCATGGCCTGGAGTGTCAATTATATTAATCTTGTGGTTGTTCCAAGGAATGGTAATAGCAGCCAGCTGAATAGTAATTCCACGCTGCCTCTCTGAGGGAAGGTAATCAGTGACTGTATCACCTTCATCAACATTCCCAATTCTCTGGGTCTTTCCACTATAGTAAAGCATTCTCTCAGTGGTGGTAGTCTTACCTGCATCAATATGGGCGATGATCCCGATGTTTCTAGTCCTGTCTATTTGTACATCGTTAAGTTTATGCTCTATAGAGCCTGTTGGCGAGGGATGAAAGTTCCGCAAGCCTCTAGCAAAGCGCCCAATTGTTCCAATACCCGATCTAATCAATAATCCAGTTTGGTGCATTTAGGTAACCTGTTTGACAGTTTCATTTTTCAGTCAAAGACTTTCATAATCCACTTGTAGAATGTATTGTATCATAAAGGTAACATTCAGAGTACGTTATTCCCTTTTTAACTGGTTATTCGGGTAACGTAAGTACCTGACAAGTAGGGCTTCAGTTGCTGTATTTTCAGCAGCTTCCGTAGGAATTGGTGAGTTCAAAAGACACAAAAAAATCATTTCCATTGATTAAAATCAAATAATACATCAAATACCACATTAAATCGTTCGAGTAACAAGTTATGGTATAGTTTATTGTATTAAACTAGCAGAATTCAATTTCACTTTTCACTGGACTTGACCTGTAGCAAAGTTTAGGCCATGATTCCATAAGATCAGGGCATGTGGTCTAGAGGTATGATTCTCGCTTAGGGTTCTCCTAGTATGCGGGCGGTCCCGGGTTCGATTCCCGGCTTGCCCCTTAATAACGACATTAATTTTTTTGATTTTTTTTACAGTTCCTATCCTTGAAGTATAGCTATCAATATAACTCCAACACAACTTCCATTTTCCTATTCACTTTAAGTTGATGATGATCTAAATTAACTACATCTTGTTAAACAACACCAAACAGGTTCCACTGGTAAATTTCTAAAGAGTGCGACAGAAAACAAAAGTACCGCATCAAAACAATTTCACCATAGAAGGGCTGAAATCTCCGCAACTCAATTACCAACATGTTACCCACCGAGGGAAAAGAAGAACATAATACTGCGGAGGTTTTGGAAATTAAAAAATTGACAGAATCAACCACCTCGGACAAGCTTGAACATTCGGAAAACACTGAGACTGATGACCTACAAACCACAATCAATATACTACCTGAAGTCCCACTACAAGAACACTTGCCTGAGATAAAGCAAAAAGAAGAAAGCATATCAAAAACAGAGCTACAGATGGAGCCCAATGATGAAATTCATACTAAAATAGACAGTGAAGCAGATATACCCAATGGATCCGCATCACTGCAAAAAGACATAGAAGAGGGCCCTCCTTCGAAACGATTAAAGCTTGATATGGACCAGGAGGAGAATCTGAATCAAGAAGAGTTTGGGAATCTTGACAGTATCACTGTTCCTGAATCAGTCACAAATCCAGCACCAGAGGCAGAGCTCAGTGAGGTGGATAGGTATTTTAGTGAAAGTATGAATGGTCTCACGGACCCTTCCCCCACTGACCATTCTCCTGCTAATATTGAGGAGGACCAAGCAAACACAGGACTGGATCCACTTCATCGCTTGAAAAACGATCCTTTGGGACCTCTAGATCCAAAATCAAATCTGTTTGAAGTAGAAAACAATCTTAAGAAGCAAGGTCCTCATAACACAACAGAAGAAATTCAAGAATCATTAGAGAAGAAAAATCCAGAAGAGGCTGGTGAAGAAAGCATAATAATAGACACATCACCAGAGGAGAATAAACAGATTCTGAAAGATAACAACATTATTGAGACCTCATCTAATAAACAAGTAGCCACAAACCAACCTCAAACTTCAGACGCGAGAGAAACTAATCAACTAAACTCAATTAAAATTGCCGACGATGATGACGATGAAGAAGAAGTGGTTATTACAAATTCAATCCAAATTAAGACAAATGAGACTAAAGATACATCCAGTGTACCTCAAAAACAGCCTAATATCAATTCAAATCTTAGTACCAATCTGACTGTACCTTTAAACTCAAGTGCTGCACAACTGAAAGTCATAGTTCCTGTAAAATCTCAAAAAACAAACAGTTATGCCACACTGCTCAATAACCCCTTACCAAACACGTCTTTCAGAGTAAATGGAGATACTAATTTAGGCTCTAGAGAAGGGTCTTCATTTAAGCAAACAATGCCCATCAAATTTGAAACTAACTCAGGGAGTCATTCATCTAATATTGGAAGTGTCGGATCCAACAACCAACTGCCAACAAACCCACCCGTTTCAGTAACATACCCAATAACCTCTTCATTGGATAATTTAGGACAGAATACAACCAGAGATTCGATATTACCAATACGAAACCATACCTATAAGAGGACACAAAGGCTTGTCTTGGTGTACGATAAGCCGAGATATTATCACATGATCATGCAATTGAACGAGTTAAGAAGCAACCCAATTGAGATGGTTACAGTGGTGGAGCTCAACGAGATTCATCGACTCTTGAAAGATCCTAGTATCATGAAAGAGAAATTTGATAACTTAAATATTTGTATTGAGTACAATGATGAGTTTGAAAATAACTTGAAAAGATTTATGGATTTCATTGAAACAAACACGGGTGCTTTTGATCGATTTTTATCGATCAGTTACCATATACAGTTTGCACCAGATAAAAAATGGAAGGATGGGTACACACCATATGAAAAATCAGAATATAAACGGTTTATTGAAGTAATGCATTTGGCCTTTGGTCCGAGAATAAACCATTGCTCAATCATTAATAAATATGATATGGACACAGTATATGTTACAGAAAGAACAGAATTGACAAAGTTGGGTCAAGAGATTCAAGACGATGTGATACATTGGAATAATCTACGAGTGCTAGATTATGGAGAGAGTAGTATTAGATTTCTACCTGGTGTCAAGCTTCCAGACTCCCTTGAAGTGTTAAACATAGGCGGAGGATATGCTTTAGAGACGTTAACAGGGTTTAAGATTCCCCCTAATCTAAAATCTTTACTAGCTTCTCAAAATGCAGTTCACACAATTGACAACGTTTCATTTCCTGCATCATTGGAGAGATTGGAACTTTCTGACAACAAGATTTATTTCTTAAATCAAGTTGAGTTTCCTAGAAGATTAGAACATTTGGATGTAAGTCAAAATAGAATTGAAAATTTACGTGGCGTTAACTTTCCTCGAACCCTAAAATCTTTGAATTTGGGGTTCAATCCTATAGAATCTATCAAAGGAATCAAGCTTCCCGAGGGTCTTCTTTACTTGGACGTCTCAAACATTCCAAATGAGTCTATGACAGGTGTGAAGTTCCCTGATCTGTTGGAAGTGCTTAATTTACAGGCTTCAATGACAAACACTAGGGGGCTTAAACTTCCTCCGTTACTAAAGAAATTGATAATGGCAGATAATGGCGTGAATAGTATCAATCCATTGAAGCTTCCAAACTCGATAGAAGTGCTATACTTGAATAACAACAACATAAAGACGTTGAACAAGGTTCAGTTTCCAAGTCATTTGAAAGAGTTATACCTTGGAGATAACCTGATTACTACTTTAAAAAACGTAACTTTTCCTCCTACATTGGAGGTACTAGATCTTGAGATGGACCCTGACTATGATGAGCATGAGAAGCATATCACAACTCTAAAGGACGTTACATTTCCAAATAACTTGAAAGTCTTGAAATTGGGATATCACTCCATCAAGTTAATCGAAGGCGTTGACTTCCCATTCTCTTTGGTTTCTTTGAGCTTATCCTACAACGATCTCAAAACTATTAAAAATGTCAGAATGGGCAATAATCTTAAAACATTAGATATTAGCGGAAACCAGGAATTGTTAAGCATTGACCAGCTCCACATCCCAGATTCGGTAACAGAATTAAGAATACCGCCAGAATTGGTCCCAAATCTCCCAGCCTACATTGTAGAGAGAGCGAACAAGAAGCAACTATTACTCAAGAAGTCATTACCATTCTAGTTATATATATAGACAACACACAAGATTACAGGATGTAGCTTTATCATTTTTTTTTTGATTTCAAATTATTCTTTTATATATAAATGAAACTATAGAACAAGAGAACATGCTACCGGATTAAAATGCTCAATAAATTTATTCGTCATCGCCATCTTCGTCTTCGGAGGACATGTTATTTTCAGCTTCCTTACTCTCCAACAAAGCCTGTAATTCAGCATCTTCAGTAGCTGTCACGGCTCTTGGTGCCATGGTCACATTACATGAACCTTCCAATTTACTGATTGTGGTGGTTATTCTCTCAATAGCAGCTTCCAATAATGCGACACCTTGGTTCTTGTCCAAGGCTTGACAGGAAATAACGTATAATGGAGCAGCCACTAACTTAGCCTTCACAGCCATTTGTTCAGTAGAGACTTCTTCAGCAGCCTTCAAGGCAGTCTTGATGGCATCGATACCATCGTAACCGAAACAAGAAACTTCAACGTCTGCTCTTATCTTGATAGCTTGTGGTGTCAATCTTCTAGAGATGTATAATTTCAATTCTTCTAAAACGTCTTTCGATGGTGCCTCGATGTTGGCAAAGATGGTTGGGTCAGTGATGGATAATTTAAAGGCATCATAAGCATGTCCATAAGTTCTACTCAATGGCCAGCCAATTGTTTGATATAAGGTTTCCAAAGAGATGGTGAATTTTTCAGCACAGTGTCTCAAGATAGAGTGAACGGCCTTGGACTTGTTGTATCTCTCGTCACACTTAACAATATCTTCAGCATTGACTCTTCTCTTGGATAAATCAATATAACCCTTTTCTTTGTCAACTCTCAATACAACAGCAACTTCATTCTTTCCTACACGGATTAACTTTTGAATGGAACGAATACGTCTTCTAGATAATTCAGACAACAAAACCATACCTTCAATGTTGTCGTATTCTAACAATTTAACGTAGGCACCCATTTCTGCAATTTCTTGCACGTTAACCATGACGACTTCATCGACTTCTGGGTATTTGTTCTCGTAGAATCTGCAGTTGGAAGAGCTCATCTTATAAGGTGGGATTTATATATGAATGGTTCTCTTTTGTGGTTTCCACTATAATCTAAGATAACTTGACGCTAGTACAAATTTTTACCTTTGAATCATTTTTTCTTATTCATCTTGCCTAAAATTTTTTCTTCCTTGGGAATTTTCGCCTTACATAATATGAATTATATAAGCTCACACATTTATAAAAAAAAGAGTTGCATATTGGGATTTGGCGGCAAAAAAATAGAGAGCATACTTTGGGAGAAATTGTTATCAGTAACTTGTTGAATAGAATGAGTATTATTGTGGACAGAGTAACAAGAGACACTGGAAGTCAAACATTACATCCGAAAGTGAGTGTTTCACTTGAAAACAAACATAATTCGTTTTTGAAATACCACCAAAACGCACAGTTTCACCAGTATAGAAAGGGGTTAACGTATGTCAATTATATTGATGAAGGCGCCAACTTCTCAATTGAGTCAAGGTATAAGATTCTATCAGTGTTGGGTAAAGGTTCTTATGGTACAGTATGCTCTGCCATTGACTTAAAGACAATGGAGAATAATGGCGTTCCGATTGATAACATTGATGGTACACATTCTAGTGGCTACAAGGTAGCAATAAAGAAAGTCTTCAATGTGTTCAACAAAGAAGTATTGATGAAAAGAGCGGTTAGAGAATTGAAGCTAATGCGCCATTTTAAAGGCCATAATAATATCGTTAACTTGGTTGATTTGGATATAGTGTATGAAAAACCGTTTGACGGCTTGTATTGTATACAGGAGTTGATTGATTCAGACCTTGCCAGAGTGATATATTCTTCAATTCAATTCTCAGAGTTCCATATTCAATCATTCACATATCAGATACTCTGTGGGTTAAAGTATATTCATTCTGCAGATGTTATACATAGAGATTTAAAACCTGGGAATATTTTGGTAACTACTCATGGTGTTTTGAAGATATGTGACTTTGGATTAGCTAGGGGTGTGAACCCCAAATATTTTAGAAATAACACCAGTCCAATTACAAATTATGTCGCAACCAGATGGTATAGAGCCCCTGAGTTAATGCTTCTGAACAAATCGTATACAAAATCAGTCGACTTGTGGGCTGTTGGATGCATCTTAGCGGAGTTATATGGAAGAAGACCCATTTTTCCTGGTAAGAACCAAGTGGATCAGTTGTGCGAAATCACCAAGGTTTTGGGAACACCAACGATTGACGTAATTAAGAAATACAATTGGAAGTCTGCTTTACCTCCGAAGCCACAGTATCTTGCGAAAAGTTGGCAGGAATATTATCCATTTGCATCCAAAGATGGTTTACATTTGATATCAAGCCTTTTGAAATGGGATTTTGGAAAGAGATTACTGATTGAAGAAACTTTGGAGCATGACTACTTTCAGAATGTTAGGGATCAACTCAAAGAGTCTACTTGTGAAGAGTTTGATTTTAGTTTTGAGCACTCTGCTTCCAGTATGGGAGACTTGAGATTATTGCTTGATAAAGAAGTAAGTGCTTTCAAGAAGGAAAGGTTGGGTTAGGATTTATTAAGTTCATATAATTTACTAATTGGGTTACTGTGGCATATGAAGTTCAAGAAAAACCAGAAGTTATTTGCAAATAAGATATTCATTAATAAAGTTTTTTCCTTTTCTCCACAAAACAACTTGAGAGGGGGGAATATTTACCGGAACTGCCGAGAGATGCGTTTCCTTCTTATGGATAAACCCATTTTCTGGATACTGCATAAAATAGAAAACGTCCCCACTTTTCTACACTTGAATCGGAAGTCTTCACGGACCCGTTAAGTATCGGTCGGGGTCCAATTATGTATTCCTGTTTCTACGAGTAAATGCCATTAACTACGAATAAATGCCAATAACTATACGAATTAGATTATATCTCAAACTGACGCTCGCGCAACAACGTACCGATATGAAGTAATGGTTATTAGGGGGTATTAGTGTTTCGTCATTAAGGTTTCTTTCTTGTCTATATCCGAGGAGAATTGAAATCCTTAAAGTACCGAAATACCGAATCCAGCAAATACATCGTGTTGCATGAATCAACAGCATTTGAACACACACATGCGTCCCGAGGTTGAAATACAAAAAAGTACTTAAGCGAGCGAATTCCGGATTGTTCTTGATAATATATAAAACATAAAATAAATACATCATGCCGCTCGGATCACACCCAGATTTACAAATTTTGAAGTTCGAAGTCAAGGTTGAAGATAATGCACCCTTTACTGTCGATGTTGCTGGCGTAGAATCGCTCAACATGAAGGTCCCAGAAAACTCGAAGTATAAAAACACTATTTACTTTAAGGTGTCCAACAAAACATTAAAGGATTTGAAGTACAAACAAATCGTGAAGAAAGCTGGTGTTGTTGTCAAGACCAAAGAGATCGAGCTCGGTGATTACGAACCTTCAGAAGAAATCTACTCTAAGGAATTGCCTGAGGATGTAACCCCTGGTGGGTTTTTCCTTAGAGGAACATACCCAGCAAGTAGCATTTACTATGCCAATGGTGCAGAATTGTACACTGCTGATTGGTCCTTGGAGATTACCAAAAAATAGGTGCACCTTTTACTAGTTTATTTTTCAATAACATGATTCTTACGAATAAAGATCGTATTGTAAATTTCACAAGATGATAAATCTTTTGTTCACGTGATAATACCCCCTAAATTGCCTAATGTAGTAAATTGGTTAAATATAATTATGGATTACTGATATATTGCCATCTAGTTTAAGATGTCCCAACGTCCTGCAACACATGCCGGAACATGGTACTCTGATGATGAAGTTACTCTTTCGAGCCAGATCGGCAATCTCTTTGAAAATGCAAATGTTGACACGGTTAGTGGTGCTCGTGTACTCATTGGCCCACATGCTGGTTACTTGTACTCAGGTGAAAGACTTGCTGAAACTTACAAATCCTGGGATTTTACAGATTGCAAGAGAATTTTTATCTTAGGACCTTCCCATCACGTTTACTTTAAGAATAAAGTATGTTTGACTGAATTTGGAAGTTACGAAACGCCATTTGGTGATCTAAAAGTTGATAACAAGGTTTGTAATCAATTAGCTTCTAAATCTAATATATTTGACTACATGGATATTTCAATGGACGAAGACGAGCACTCCTTTGAGTTACATGCTCCCTTTATCAAGTGGATTCTTCAGCAAAATTTTGCTGCAAATTCCGAACCAAAGATTGTTCCTATACTCTTTAGTGATTTTGATGAAGACAGCTGTGAAGACTTTTGCAATAGCATCTACCCATACTTTAAAGAAAAAGACAACCATTTCATTATTAGCTCCGATTTTTGTCACTGGGGTTCGAGATTTCGATTCACAAAAGGTCTTCTACACAGAGGTTCTGGTGAAACCGCCAAATTGGTTGACTTGAAGCACCGAAGCGTGAAAAGTCCTATTTATAAGTTGATTGAGAACTTGGACAATCTAGCCATGGAGATTGCTAGTAGTGGAGATTATGATGAATGGAACAATTATATAGAAGTTACAGAAAACACTATTTGCGGGGAACGACCAATTAGCGTTATTTTACAATTGTTAACGATGCTAGAACAGCAAACAAGGAAAAAGGCTCAGTTCAAGTGGATCGGGTATTCACAAAGTAGTCAAGTTATGAATATCTCTCAAAGTAGTGTGTCATACGCGTCTGGTTACGTCTCATTAGGTTGAAAGCTAAAAGTTGAAAGCCGAAACACTATATAAGAAATTTTTAAAAACCACACAATATACGTGTACATTGAGCTCTGTCCAAAAACCTTTCTCTTCGGGTCTTTTAACTACAAATACAGAATTTAATTAGATAAGTCTATAAATAGGAGAAAGTAGGTTCCGCCAAAAAAAACAAAAACGTCACGTGAAAATATACATAGAGGAACAACACAAACTGTTCAAATACCCGATTAGACTTCTTAACTATATCTATCTGTTGATCTGAGTAGTATGAGTGACGGGAAGTTCTTTACCAAGGCGAAGCCCGCAGAGGTGAAGGCTGAACTTGAGCAAGCGTTCAAAAAGTCGAAACCACACAGCCGAGTCAAGGTTGTATTGAGGAAGCTTATCGCTAATATTATATTGAATAACAATGAAATGGCAGTCTTGATGCCAGACATTGTTCCGTTATTGAAGATAGATGATTTAGAGATTAGAAAACTTGGCCTTAACTTTGTTGCCAGTTATTCGAGAGCAGCAAAACACAATGATCTTTTGGAGGCCTTGCCATTTTTGACACTTTTTAAAGATGATTCCAATCCACTTTTGAGAGCTATAGCAATCAAAACGCTTTCATCAATTTCAGTTAAGGAATTCACTGAATCATGTTTTAAATCCATTAAAGTGCATTTGAGAGACCCAGATCCACACGTTAGGAAAGTATCAGCATTTGCAGTTTCAAGACTCTTTCAATTTGACTCCCAGAGAGCAGAAGCGGAAAATTTGGTTGGATGCTTGCATGAACTTTTACGTGATTCTAATAGTGCAGCATTTTCCGGTTGCTTAGCAGCATTAAGTTATATTGCTGAACACAACAAATCTGTAACTCTTAGTGTCGGCCTCGAATTTGCTGATACGCTTATATCACATTTAGTGAAAGCCAATGAATGGTCTCAAATATACATTTTAAATGCATTAATGTTGTTTGTCCCACAGAAACAGGAAGAGTCTCTTGCAGTGATAGAAGCAGTGCTACCATGTTTACAACACGAAAACTCTTCTGTTGTTCTTAATGCTATCAAATTGATAGTATACTACTGTAATTATGTCAATAAACCAGAACTAGTTCTTCCATCTTTGCCTAAGAGATTAGGTTCATCCTTAGTCTCGTTGCTTTCAAAACCCTCTGAGATCCAATTCCTTGTTTTGAGAAATGTGATTCTTCTACTCCTAGGTAAGAAGGAGTTGATTAGCGTTGACGTGGAAATGTTTTTCTGTAGATATGATGATCCTATTTACGTGAAAGATACAAAATTGGAGATCATCTACTTGTTGGCAAATGAATCAAATTACCACATTGTATTAAGAGAGCTTGAAGAGTACGCAACAGAAGTTGATATTTCCATGGCAAGAAAAGCTATACGAGCTTTTGGTAACTTGGCAGTCAAGTTGCCAAATTCAGCTAATGAATGCGTTGATATCATTGTGGATTTGATCTCAAATGGTATCTCCTATATCGTACAGGAATCATGTGTCATATTGAAAAACATTTTTAGGAAGTATCCTGGAAAGTTTAATTTTGCAATCAGTGGCTTGTTAAAGCATTATACATTGATTGATGAGCCTGACGCGAAAACGTCAATGATTTGGATCCTTGGCCAATATTGTGAGAGTCTTGAAAACCCCTCCATCATTTTAGAACACTTTGTCTCAAACTTTATGGATGACCCAATAGAAGTCCAACTTGCAACCTTAACTGCAACAACAAAATTTTACCTCAAGTTCCCTCAAAGAGGCGAATCGCTAGTTTTGAAAGTATTGAAATGGGCAACAGAAGAAGTCAACAACCCCGACATTAGAGACAGAGGATTCATGTATTGGAGATTATTATCGGCAAATACTTCTATGAGTTCAGAAAATTTCCAAGAGAGAACTAAGCAAATTATACTTCACGATAACCCAATTATTTCTGCAGATAGTGATAAAATTGACCCACAAATTCTAGAAGAGTTGGAACTAAACATAGGGACATTGGCATCAATATACTTGAAACAAGTTCAACATGTTTTCAGATTATCCCAAAGAAAATCGTTGACTTATAGTCCTGCATTACAACAAAAAGGTGTAACTAGTCAATTAACAGGATCCAACTCTGAAGATTTACTATCTCCATTGGAGAGCTCTCAACAACACAACAACAACAGCAACACACATTTACAAAGACCAGAAAGCTCCATGCTGTCGGATTCTTTCAGTGTACAAAGAGCCGATTCGGTGAGATCGGGTAGCAGGAGACAACCACTCCCAAGGGAAAAGTCATTTGATTCAGGATTTAGTGATCAATCTTCCGCTACCAGAAAAGACAGTTTGGCAAAAAGACTCTCAAGAAAAGCCTCATCTATTGCAAACAGAAAGAGCATATATAAATATTAAATATTTATTATATACGGACACCATACTACCTAATCAATCAATATTTTCCCTTTTAATTTCAATACACTTTTTCAATTTTGTTTTTGCCTTTCTAACTTCTACGATTTCCACATCTGGCGACAATTTTGCATGTGCTCCACAAGGTTCTATTGTTTCCACCATGATATTAGGCATGTTACCCTCAGGTCCATCTTTAACTTCATGTTTTACAACGTCCATGTCCAATCCAATCAATGTGGCCAAGATTAGGATGGCAGACGGTTTGGAGATAACTAGAGACATCTCCTTGCAAAAGTCACCTGTCACACAGTTTGGGCAACCCCATTCACACTCACATTCTCGAACCCTTTGGTAGCAGGTGTACAAAATTTCATCAATGTGTTCAAAAACCTTGCCCGAAATTCCGGAGCCCTTACTTCCACCCTTGGCATCATGAAAGACAATTCTATTGGGTCTTAATCTTTTTGTGGGGCGTTGTGCAAACTCCTTTTCTGGTGCTTTACATTCTGATATTAGTTCTGATTCCCCTATTCTGGACTTTGTGGAAGAAGGGGTACCAGGAGATGAATTAATGAATAAAGACAACATATTCATTATTGAATGTTGAACTGCATGAATACCACCAGCGGGTGAAAGATGTTTTTCCTTAAGAATGTCCAAGGTCGCAGTAGGAATATCTATCCACAAACCTTTGGAATATGTTATCACTGGGGGATTGTTAACTTCAACGGCTTCCATGATCTCATTTCGCCTATTGACTTTAAAAAACCCAAAGACTTTTGTAGTTTTTAGGATTTTTCCATAATAAGCTGGTATGTCAGTGTTGCAATTGGTAGGAACTGAGTAAATCTGCTTGATTAGTTTTATCTCCAAAGGATCTATATCAGTGAAGTCTCTTTGGCTTGTAACCCAATCAACATGTGCACGTACAACTTTTGCATATTTTGAATCTGAGTTGAATTCCTTAATGAGGTATGGAATACCTTGATGTAAAAATATCCCTCCTTCATAAAGTGTAAAGCTGGTTCGCAGTTCCTCGACTTCTTCTATTACCTTGTTTCTGTTGTTAGTGATGTCTACCACCGAATACATGTTCTCCTCCATTGATCTAATTGAAACATGCTCAACTGGGCGGGGCAAATATTTGCTACTAGTACAGTATCCGCCATCAATATCTAGTAAGAATTTCTCAGTTAATAATGTGGTTAATAAATCCTCAAACTTGGAAGATCCACTTCTGTTGAACCACCTCATGTCCCTATCCTTACGGATTTTGTGCTCAAATGCGGCACATTGGAGATGTAACTCAATAATATGCTCACTAGTTCCAGATTCTAGCAAACTCTCAACACATAGGTCTTCGTAATCTTCCATATTGCATAATTCATCAATATTTTTTAAATAGTATTGATCTATAGGAGTACTACCTCCGACAAAAATAGCCAAACTACCCTTTGAGTCACGGCCTCGGCCAGCCCTACCAAACTGTTGGTGCAAGTTCAGTTTCAGGATTGGAAATCCGCAAGTAATTACAACATCCAAGTCTGCCAAATCGATACCTAATTCTAGGGCGTTGGTTGCCACAATTCCTTTTATTTGGCCAGAAAAGATCTTGTGTTCTATAATTCGTCTATCATCAATAGAGTAGCCACCTCTATATGCCATAATTTCATTTTCATTTATACTCGAAGAAACAGACTCCTTTATAAGTAGCCTAACTTCTTTAATGACAAGCTCACAAACAACTCGTATTGGGCAAAAGACAATCACTTTTAAGGAGGGGAAGTTTGTTAGCAAATGGACTAGTAACTTGGCCAGCTCAGAGACAATGCTTTCTCTAGGGGTGAAATTGGATATAGGAGTCTTGGAATACTTTCCAACTTTATTCATTAAAGGGGGAGGATTCCAACAAACAAGTTTTCTCTCTGAATTGGGACTTCCGTCCTTTTCAATCAAATAAACTGGATCAGACCCAGGAATGCTGCAGATAGTCCTGAAATGAGATTCTGGGTTCAGAATAGTAGCAGAACATGATACAAATTGAACCTGATCATTTCCATAAACAATATCGCAAATCCGATTCAATCTGCTCATAATAAATGATACATGGATTCCAAATATCCCCTTGTAAACATGTAGCTCATCCATCACAATATACTTCAAACACTGAAGGAACTCTCCCCAGCCAGATGAATAATCAGCATTGTTCCCATATCCATCATGGTGTGGTAATATCGAAGAGTGAATCATATCTGGATTGGTGAAGATGATATCAGCATACTGCCTAATCCGAGTTCTATCTTTAAAGTCAGTATCACCGTCATAAGTTTCAATTATTATCCTGCGTGTTTGATTGAGTTCTAAATTATCAATTAGTTCCTGGAGATGTTTCTTTTGATCTTGTGCTAATGCCTTAGTGGGAAATACAAAAATTGCTGTCGATCCCCTTCTCCTATTGCCTTTTTCTATTTCCCATAGAATGCTATTTAGAATGGGTAATTGATAAATCAATGATTTTCCCGAACTTGTTGATGTGGTAACTATGGTATGGGATTTTTCAGGATTGAAAACCAAGTTCTTCAATGCTTCGTTCTGATGACAGTAAAGCTGCGTATCCATGCATATACCTTTCGTATTTAAAATCGCTTGTCTCAAATCATCATGTATAAATTGGGAAAGATCGTTTTCAATTGGTGAATATTGTCCTAGTCTTTTGGGCAATAATTGCCTTACTTCGAGAATTTGATCCCGGTAGAATGGTTTTGCATTTAGTACTTCTATAATCGAGCCGATATCTGGCTTTTCTGTTGGAGATGCTCCTCGTTGAAATGTGGCGAGTTTCTCCACTGGATCATCCAGATCAGGAAGTTGTGGTATTTTAACCTTTTCAGTTAGCCTTGCCATGGGCACATCTTCCTGAATATCATCATCTGAAAAACTTGATAGATACTCCAGTACCAGTTTTTTGAACTTTGCGGTTCTACTTTTGATAATACTCAACAATTGAGGTTGTGTCAAGGTTGCCAGCGCAAACCCATTGCATGAATCGAAAAATGCACTTTGAGATCTCTCTTGGTCATGATCTAATTTTGCCTTTTTCTTGTTTCTTCCGCCTTTTACAACACCACCTATACCTGAAAACTTGACATCCTTGAAGTAAAATACTAATAATTGGTTTCCAGATTGTCTATTTGAATCGGAGAATAAGTCATACGCGTCATTAGTTGAATCTTTTGATTGCTCATAGCCCTTTTTCCAATCAAATTTAACCTCGGAAAAGTACAAACTAATCTGGTTCTCGTCCACGTAATCATACACTATCTCATCCACCGGATACAAGAGCTTGATGATTGCCAAGTCTTGTTTTGAAATTCCCAAGTTCAACTTGGTGATTAATGGGAATGAAGGGATGGTGGTTCGAGAGTGAGTAGATAAAAAGGTCAAATGTGTGTTCAACTGAATGAAAATGGACACTAGGCGTTGAAACGATCTCAGCCACTTTCTTTCATCATTCATTTCGCAACTTGCTCGTTCTTGCTAAATCTGATTTCTGATTGTGGAAAAAGCAACCCTCCGCAGTTGCAACTTGAAACTTACTTTGCCTTACAACAAGAAAATGACCGAGAAGTTTGTGGTATAAAAGGAAAGCGATTTGACTAATTGGAATCAATACAATTTGTATTAGATTATCATGTTTGATAAATTGAGATTGAAGTCGAAGGCTGCTGATCGCCCATTTGCCGCACCCGCTAGTACTCCTGGCCAGGCACCTACAGAAAGACAAATTTACCAAGCCAGAAAGAACTTTGGTGTGAATATTGGGGGATGTTTTGTGTTAGAGAAATGGATCTTCCATGAGTTGTTTCCGGAGGGAGCGGAATGTGAGTTGGATGTGGTTACCCAATTAACCAAGGAGCTCGGTGAAGACGAGACTAGATCAAAGTTTGAAGACTACTGGTCAAACTTTTTGAGCGATGATGACTGGAATTGGCTCGTTGATCATGATGTCAACTCGATCCGTGTGCCATTGGGTTATTGGGATATTGGAGGCGGTGAGTATGCGAAGGACACAAGATTCGAAAGCTATGCTACAAGTGTTTACAAGAATGCCTGGTCCATCTTTAAGTCCAAGTTTATTGAAGTTGCAGCCCAACATTCAATTGCTGTGTTGGTAGATATCCATGGCTTACCACGTGGTGCCAATGGTGCCGACCACAGTGGTGAAAAGGGAAGTGGAGAAGCTGGTTTTTGGAACAGTGAAAGTTCTCAGTTAGCAGTCCTTCACATGTTTGAATTCATTGTCAGAGATTTAAAGTGCTACGATAATATCGCGGGTATTCAAATTGTCAATGAATCTGAATATGCAGATGACCTTAAGAAACAAGCTAGATATTATTCTGCTGCTGTAACGGTGATCCGTGAAACAGACAGAACTATTCCAATTATTATCTCTGATGGTTGGTCTCCAAACCAATGGGTCGAATGGATCCAAGACGAACAACCTAATAACAGTGTTTTAGGTGTGGTTGTTGACCATCATTGTTACCGTTGTTTCTCTGACAGTGATAAATCAAAAGCACCTCCACAGATTATTGACGATTTAGCTGATGATTTGCTCGCAAACTTGCGTGACGATGCAAAGGGTGTCGATTTCATGGTTGGGGAATATTCTTGTGTTCTTGATGGTGAGTCTTGGGATAGAGACAACTCTAATGACCGTAGAGATGAACTTGTTGTTGATTTTGGTTTAAGACAAACCAAGATTTTGTACGAGAGAGCTGGCTTTGGGTCTTACTTCTGGACATTTAAGTTTCAATCAGGTAATGGTGGAGAATGGGATTACAAGACCATGAGAGACAAGGGTGCTCTTCTTCCGCCAACTACCTTTAAAGGAAAGGACTTGCCAGATCAGGCCAAATTCGAAGAAACTTTGAACCACCAGTTTGGTTCTCACTGTAACTATTGGGACAACACAGATCCAAATGAGCAATACGAACACGAAAGATACAGAGAAGGTTTCACTACAGCATGGGCAGACTCTGCAGCTTTTGCTAATTTCCATGGATCTGTTATTGGTAGACTTCAAGCTTGGAAGGCTTCCAGGTTACAGGAACACATCGATGTCAGGGGTACACTGAAGCACATTTGGGAATGGGAACAAGGGTACAGCGCTGGTTTGCAAGAATTTGCCAACGCCGTTTAAGTACTATTTTATATATACCAATCAATTTCTTGAATACTAGTTTATGTAGAGAGGAAAAGAATCAAGTAGATTTATTTTTTTTAGCCCGCACCCACCTTCTTAAATTGCCTCCACAAAATATTACTGTAATAGTTTAATCAATCATAAAAAAGATATATATCTAAGCACAATAATGACGATTGAAGAAACCCAACTAAATCCACCAAAGGAGTTAGATTTTATAGTCAACACTACTATACTGGAACTATCAAACTATCCTATTTCAAAAACACTAAATATATTACTTGCATTATTAGAAATCTTTAAACACGAGCTGAACAAGTATGCTAGACTCGGTTACTGTGACCTTGAATTGGCATATGTCCTGTACAACTTATTACTAGCATTGAGTCAGCGGGCCAAACTGTTATCTACTCGGACCACTGATGATATTTTGGCATCCATTACTAAAACCATTACTCAGAATCTAGAAAGCTACAAGAACATTCAACAAAAACTCACCCTTCTTAGTAGTGATTCAAGTACCGCAGCTTTGGATCCCATTTTATCACGGTTTCAGTCACTTAAAGCATCCACTTCAGAGAGAAAACAGCAGCCAACTTTGCATAGGGGTATTGAGCACTTCAAATTTAAGGAGATGATCGGTCCACTGGAATTGCATCAATTGTTAGCCGACAAACTGCTTTCTGTTCTTCTTATAGATTATAGAGAAACGAAATCATACAACCACAACCATATCAAGCATGATGAAATTGTGCATATCGAACCTTCGCATATTGAACTGATTTACCATTCTTCCAAAGGAGAACTTACAGATCAAGATCTTGAAAATAGATTGCAATTACATTTACCTGCTACTGAGTTTACAAAATTCCAAAATAGAATTAAATACGATTTAATTGTTATTTATAACTTCAATTATGGCCCGTCTGTGAAAAGCCTAGATAAATTTGAATATTTGAAGTCATTATTAATTCACAATGAAACAAGCTCCCTACCTAAAAGCTCGCCATTTAATCAATTAATTGAATTATTGGTGTACAAAAACAAGTACTTGAGTTCAAAATTGAAAAACTATCCATGCATACTTTCTGGCGGGGTTTCAAATTGGTTCAAGGTGTTTGGCGAAACTGCTATGGAAAGAACAACCACAACCCAAGCCATTTCTATTCCCACTGCTACTTTATCGAAAGGTGTATCCCCATTATCCTCCCCGATGTCAAAATCTCGAAATTCAGAAGGTGGAAATAGTCCATATTTAAAAGACTTTGCACTGTACATTTCTCTGCCTAAGACTCCGCCAACTTCAAGAACACCAATCTTCAATTCTCCAAAGATAGAAGATTTCACCACTCCACATACGCAACAAGCACCACAAGCACATAAAAGAAGAAACCTGTTAATGAAAACATTTACGAATACCATTAAATCTTCAGAATCTAATAATCCAAAGTCTAGTCTACTGAGCGCAGAAAAAGGACTTTCAACCTCAACTTCATCAAAGAGCACATCGGATCCTAATGGTTTCATCCAGAGTTGCAGTACTGGTCTTGTAAATTTGGGAAATTCATGCTATATGAACTGTATAATCCAATGCCTTTCTGCCACTCCACAATTAACCAAGTTCTTCTTTCCTGATATTGGATCAACAATGACCAATTCCTATAGACAGCATATTAACATGGATAACAAATTAGGTACAAAGGGAATATTGACTACAAACTTTGCCCAATTATTACTCAACATTTTCCACAACAACGGGAAAGTCTTCTCACCTAATGAATTTAAAAGAGTTGCTGGTTCATTATCGCCTGGTAGGCAATATGCCACAACTGATCAACAAGATTGTATTGAATTTTTGAACTTTTTGCTTGACTTTTTGCATGAAGATCTCAACCAAATGATTGTAGTTGATCCAAAGGAAAGGAAGATGATTCTTGAATTGACGCCTGAGCAGGAGAAGTCAAGAGAGTACTTACCTATTAGACTTGCTTCTACAATTGAATGGGAAAGATACCTTAAATTAAACTTTTCTGTTGTTGTGGACTACTTCCAAGGTCAGTATTTGTCTCGACTTAAATGCTTGGAATGTGGCCTCACTTCTACAACTTATAACTCCTTTTCCATCTTATCATTGCCTATTCCTAAAAAATTGGGATCCTCTGCTATTGTCCTGTTGGATGACTGTTTGAAGGAATTTACAACTGTAGAACTACTTGACGATAACAACAAGTGGCATTGCTCTAGGTGCAAGAAGTTTACGAAGCTGACTAAAAAATTGTCGATTTCAAGATTACCACAGGTTTTGATTATCCATTTTAAAAGATTTCAGATGACACCAAATGGCTATTTCAGTAAGCTCGATAACTTTGTCAAGTATCCTGTCAGTGAAACTTTGGATTTAACGAAGTACTGGCCAGAAGTTGGGACCTATTTGGATAGGCCCATGGATGGAAAACCTGAAATGACTACTTCTGAAGAGCAAAGGTATTTGGATAACATTCCTACTAGAAACCAAAGTCCACCATTCAGGTACAAATTGTATGGTGTAGCTAATCATTATGGGAACTTGACTACTGGTCATTATACTTCCTACGTCCACAAAGCCAGTGATTCAAAGAAAACCAGAGAATGGTGCTACTTTGACGATTCAAAGGTTACATATAATTGCAACGTCAACCAGGTGTTGAATAAGAACGCATATTGTTTATTCTATCAGCGTTTCTAAATTTTTCGTATTAGTAAACAATATATAATCATATGTAATTGTCATCTTGAGCATCAGTTATAGATAAATTATTCTCTGTAGTTGTTATTCGTATTCTAGGATGACTGCTAACAATGCCTTTGCTAATTCCCACCCACAACCAATCTGCCTTATCGTTCTGATTAATATTTATCACGCCTTTGAAGCCTTCAACGAAGTTACGGTCGTTTACTGTAATATTAGTAGTGAAATTAATGAACTCATTAAAAATAGATATGGAGGACCAGAACTGTAATTTACGTAGACAGGCTATCACCAAACTCACAACTTGACCGCCATTTAAACAATGTACGTAAACTGGAGCGTATTCATTGTGAATGATGTGTTTCATCACATCTAATATTGTCGTATACCCTAACGGAACTCCCCTCTTTTTACCTTTGCCGGATTGAGCACATTCAATATGAATTAACTCTATGTTATTCTTCTTTGCAAACTGATACAACTTAGCGTCTGTTTCAATTGATATAGGCTGTGGTGTCAAGGAAATGATTGACTTTAACTCCAAGGTCTCTAAGAACTTGAAATTAATTTCTCGAGGATAAGCTCCACGGAATAACCTCTTCTGTACTGTGTTAAATCGCAATGGTGGGACCAAGGAATCAGGTATTATGTAGTCCATTTCAGTACCTCCAATCATTCCCCAGTTGATTTCTAGTGTGAAAAGTTTGTGCCTGCATATTAATTTATATCAATACTTACAGTTTGGTTCAATTGAAAATCATCCATATTACGAATACTATTGCTATTATTATTACTATTATTATTATTACTATAATTGAACTATATGTTTGTCCAGTTAAATCTAAAGGCTTCTCAGTGAATTAAAGGGTACTATGATATGGTAAGTTGAATTAATAGAGTGAAGCTATCATAAGCAACATGCCAAAATTACTAACCTAGTTTGGTTGTCTTTTTACAATCTTCAGCATTTGTAGCTATTACATCTTCAATAGACCATCTTGGAGCTTCACCTTTAACCTTGGATCCACCAGCAATACCACTACTGAATTTCAAGTAAATCAAGTCACCAACTTCACTGAACTGTTGTAACACATAATCTAAATCTGCCTTTGTCAATGCAGAACTTACACAGAGTCTGGCTCTAGCACTGATCAATGGGGTTGCTGGATAACTGACAATAACAACTGCAATTTTCTTTTCATACAAGATTCTAGAAAGAGCGGCCATCTTGGCTGGCAAAAACAATAACAATGGAATAACTGGGGAATCGTCGGCACCATACACAATAAACCCTAATTTCTTTAATCCCAATCTAAGGTAACGAGAGTTAAAGGCGATTCTTTGTAATCTTTCTTTACCTTCACCTGGGTTCAATGTACCATTAATGACACTTAACGAGGAAATGATTTGACCTAAAACAGGTGGAGGAACAGATTCAGCGTAGGATTGGGACATGTAGTAGACTCTCAATTTGTGGATAATATCTTGGTTACCAGCAACATAGCCACCGGTAGCACCAAACGATTTAGTAAAAGTACCCATAAGCAAATCGACATCTCTTGGATTAACTGAGAAATAATCACAAACACCTTTACCTCTTGGTCCCAAAGCACCAATTGAGTGAGCTTCATCAACAAAAAGATAACATTTGTATTTATTCTTCAATTCAATAAGACCTGGCAAGTTGCACATGTTACCTTCCATGGAGTAAAGACCCTCAACAGCAATGATAATCTTCTTCCATGGACGGTGAGTCTTTGGCTGACCTTGAGCAATCTGGTTTCTAACCAACTTTTCCAAGTCTTCAATATCATTGTGTTTGAAAACCTTAACCGAGGCACCAGATAATCTAATACCAAATCTAATGGAGGCATGGTTCAATTCGTCACTGATGACCAAGGTCTTGGAATCACAGAGAGATGTGAATAAACTGGCATTTGTACCATAACCTTGACTGACCAAAATAGCATCATCCATGCCAACGAAATCAGCAACAACTTCTTCACATTTTCTGTGCAAGTTGGAAGTACCACTATAAATTCTTGGGGAGCAGGCAGATGTACCATATTCATCAACACATTTGAGAGCATAATCAGTACAGACACCTTTAGACTGAGCAAACCCTAAGTAGTTATAGGAAGATAAGTTAAGACATTCGTTGGAAGTACCATCGTAAAGATAACCGTGTTTACCCTGAATAATTCTTTTAAAACATTTGACATAACGGCCAGGAGCGCCGTGGATTGGTCTTGCAAAACAATCGTCAATTCTGGTCTTCAAACGACGAACATAAAAACTTTCAAACCCATCATACCAAGGAGCATACCCGTCCTTCTCGATCAAATCCTGATATTCTTCTGGTTTGAAAAGTTTACCAAAGAAATCTCTAATGTGACCTATTAGAATCAAGATAAGATAACTTATGTAGGTTGCTAGGTAGATGATGTAAGGTGGTTCATCATCAATGGGTGTAGGTAAAGGTTCCCCGGCCGGATGTTGGGAGACGTACAAATGTTCATCCGAGGCTAATTTACCGTACTCTAATTCAGCAAGGACCTCCTCAGATCTTGTATCCTCAGATGCATTTGGAATATATTCTGTGAGAGTCATCTCTAGTGGGATCAAATCAAACTAATTTATCAAAGGGTATATTCGGAATCTAGGATATACTTACCTATGGATATTATTAAGGTTGCTCTAACGACTATCTAGAAAAATTAATTATAGTAAATCCGATTCCCCGATTATTGAAAAAAAAAATACACTGCAATTCCCTATGAAAAGGTTTACAAGGTCAATTTAAAATATCAATTTAGTTGAGTTTGTTGTTGGTAACTTTTTTTTTATTCCCGTTCCTTCCTTTGCTGAATGTTTTTTTTTTCGTGTAAAATGAATGATTCTGCTGTGCACGGACCTTCACAAGATAAAATAATTTTCCACATAGTTGAAAAGGGGTATGCGCTATATAGGATTATAAATGTACGTTTTCAAATGAGTGTGGGCTTAGAAAGAAGGGGGCGAAACTATGGAAGCTAGATGACTGCGAATATACTCTGAGTTTTGTCGTCGTTAAGCCTCAAAGCATATTGGTATTCTGGTAGTTCCCATTCAATATGCCCTATGACAAATATGGTGGTATCCTTGAAATGAGTTTGAAGTATATTCTTGCACTTTTTTAGCATAGCATCGTTGTCTATGCAAGAAAAAGCTTCATCCAAGATCAAGATTTTGGGATTTTTTATGATGGCTCTAAGAAACAAGGCGACCTTCTGATTCGTAATAGACAATTCCGCAAATTCAGTGTCTCCGTGTACAGATAAGGTGTCCTCAAATTCAGTCAAAATTTTTGTAGCAAACTCAGGAACTCCGCCTTTATAGGATAAGGCAAAGTTCGAATTCCCGATATTTGGGATTAAGCCATTTAAAATCACATCCTTCATAGTTTTTTGAAATGGAATCAAATAGTGCAACTCTGGTGAGGAAATACCTATTTCGTTATTCACACTGAAGAAAGTGACTCCATTGCCAGCTTTTCTCTCTGTACCGTCAATTGAAATGATGGACTTCCAAGATTGAGGGTGATCGCAAGTGATAATTGAGAGTAACGTAGTTTTACCCGTTCCATTATTGCCGATAATTCTCCAAGTACTTCCTCTGGGTATTTTCCAATTTAACTCGTCAAAAATCGTCACAGATGAATATTTAATAGAGGCATTTCTAAACTCTATGTGGACATCTTTGAGGTCTGTGCTATCGATTTCAACCAACTTTCTCTCTGGCTGAGGTAATTTCAGTTCTAATTCAACTTCCGTGTTTGTAATTCCATTCTGATCCACATAGACTATATTTTCAGTATTATACGAGATCAAATCATTACTTCTCAAACCAAGGATCAAGGTTATGTCAAATTCTTTAGACAAATCAGAGAGGACTTTGGACATACGAACAGTTGCGCTGGTATCTAATCCCAAAAATGGATCATCTATAACTAACAATTCGGGTTTATTGATCAATGATTTGAGGATTTTCAAGCGTCTTGTTTGGCCATTACTGAGAGTGTTGACCCAATTTCCCATGTATGGTTCCAAGTAAAAAAGCTCTACTAAAGAGTTCACGTAATCGGTGTCTAATTTGTTATCCGTGTTTCGATTGTAGTTGACAGTTCCCCATACAAAGTCCCCAACTGTGCTATTTACAGATTCGGAGCTGGAAAAGGACTCATATCTAGCTGACAAATGGACTTGGTCTATGCCTGAACTTTGACTGAAACTGAGAAATTGGACTTTGGGAGGGAGTATCCTTGAGAGCGGTGGATCTGATAAATATTTACCAGAGAGTACACTAAGAAAAGCGGATTTTTCAGGCCCGATAACAACCCAATTCTGTAACTTGTTTACAGAAAAGTTTATCGGGTTTTGAAACACGGTTTTAGCATTCTTTGCTAGACTTGTCTTGAACAAGGAGTTCGTTATTTCAACAAGTCTGGTCATTATGAAATGGTTTGACTCATTAAATTTTGTTACTTATCATAATATTTTTTTCCTTTTGTACGAATGCGAATTTAAGGGCTTTTTTACAAAGCAAAAAAAAAGTGCATTACGTGGGGTGAACCTTACACATTAAGTTTCTTTAAATAATGGAATTCTACGATCCTGTGGTGGAAGATATTCACCAGACGACTACTGAAAAGTCTGAAACAAATGAGAAAACTGAACAGGCTGTTCATAAATTGGAAAATGAAATAGATAAGGTGTACACACTAGTGGAAACCAAGTTTCAGGGAATCCTTAATGATGAGTCTGCTATCAAGAGTAAGGAACAGTTAATGACACAATTGAAAGGATTGAAAGAGAATGTAAATATTGGGGGGAATATCGAATTTGTAGAGCTGCAGTTGTCACAATTTGCCTCGAACATATCCCAAGATTATTCGTTGGAGAAATTGTCTACCCAAATGAGTGGTATCAACAAGGGTCTCGATTCATCTTTCAAGCAAATTTCCTCCAAATTACAAGCCTTTGACTTGGAACTGAACCTTGGATCTATTGACTCTCAACTTGATACACTTGACTCAAAGTTAGAACTAGTTGAAAAGAAGGGAGGTGAATATTTAAATCAGGTTACATCTTTCTTTTCCAAATTTATAACTGTTGCTGCTGAACCTGAGAAAATCAAAACCATTGACTCAGATAAAGTATCGTTTTCTGCAGTTGGTTCTTACAAGAATTACACATCATCACGTTTTGACAGCGAATTGTTTAAGTTACACACCAGCGAGGACCTTTATAAAGACCACAAAGCAGAATTCGATGTTGATTCTAAGACAGAAGAAATAAGTGGACTTTTGGAAAAGTACCCTGAAACTCTAGCAAAATTGATGAACAATTTGGTACCTGTGAAATTGTCATACGCTGCATTCTGGCACTCCTACTTCACGAATTTCAAAGACATTGAAGAATCTGAAAAGAAGAGAAAGGAATTGCTCAGCAATGATAACGAGGAAGACTTCTCCTGGGATGATGATGATGAAGAAGACAAGAAGCAAGATCAGAAACAGGAAAAGAAAGAGGCTGATAACAAGAGCAAAACTGATGAAACTGATGATGACGACTGGGAATAATTTGAACCACAAACATAACTATCAACATGAACTTGAAATCCTACGTTACATGTGCTAATAGTAAATTTTACTTTTGACCTAAATCACCATGTAGAAATGCCCTTGAATAATTTTTGTCTTCTTTTTTACCGATAGCACACCGCACACCTATAAAAATATATAGAAAATTCTAATAAAAGTATCCATTAAGGCGGTACGTTTTTTTTTTTTTTTTTTTGGTTATCCTTAAAATTGAAATTCATAGAGTTTACAATCCAACCACAATATAATATATATTAAATTGAATTTCCACGCGAGACTGTCTGATTTAATTCATCTTCCATTGATGATTGCAACTTCTGGTGGTCCAAAACATGTCTAAGCATAATTCATCAAGGGTACTCCCTACTCAAATCAACACCGCATCAATAAGTAGTCTTCACGGTTATTCAAATTCTAATCTGACAACCTCATACCACCCGCCTAAAACACCAAATTCGAGCTTTACTTCCAGCACTGGTTCAAATATTAATTCCGGGCCTACGTTCAACTTCCAACCCCCTTCAAATGTCCCATCCATGCCATCTCCACTCAACGCGGCCCACTCACCTTATAGCAACCACTCACCATCAAATCTCTACACAACCATGGTACCAAATGGGCCCCATTCGCCTGTGTACGAAGGAAGACGAGTTTGGGTTAAGAAATCAAATTCAACCCCAACCACAATTATTGTCCACCAAAACGAAATTGTGGACGACTTGAAGCAGTTAATTGTGAACAAATATCCCAACTCTTTGCGTTTTACCGATCCTGCAGATTTGGTGATCAAGTTAGATATAACTGGAAAAGCTCACATGAGCAAGAGGGTCACAAGCGGTGCCACTCCACAACTTCTTTCCGTGTCTCCCGATAACTTGAAAAGTCCAGTTTCACCTGCTACATCTGTTGCCTCTTTGGACACTTCATATAGGATTCTTGAGCCAGATCAAGTTGTCTGGACAATTCTTGACCAGTTCTTCCCTAGTGGAATGTCTATGAATGAAGCTTTCCTTATAGAAACCTCTGCAGAAAGTTACGAACCGCCAGAAATATCATCGCCATCCCCTGTCGATCAGTCGCATCATTTAGGACGGGGACACAACTCGAGACAAAACTCAATCAAACAGCCACAACCGCAGCAACCTGGTAAATCATTTTACAACTCATATAATCAACCACATAACCCACACTCCTCCACTGGGTTTCCCCAACATCCACCATCCATCCAATCCAATATTCACAATTCGAATTTGAAAAATCGCTCAGTGTCACCTATTACTATCAGTCATTTAAATCATGGGACAAAATCTCCAATCTCGTCAGCTCATAGAAGGACACAATCCAACCCACCTCATACACTCAACACTTCTACATCTAGCTCTTCATTAACGAGTCTTAATCTGGGGAATTCAAATTCGAATACCAACACAAATAATAATGGACAGGCTATATTATTACTACCAAAGAATTTTTCTCTTGCTAATGGTTCTGGTTCCAATCATCCTTCCTCCTTAAAAAGGCTTTCATTTGATGAAAACTTAGTTAAGGTAAAAAGCACTGTATCATCAAGTTCTAGGAATGAAAATGGAACTCAGGGAACTAACCTAGGCACTGACAAATTGCAAAACACCCTGGATTCAACTGCCTCTATATTTAACACACCAAAGAAAACAGTAAATGAAAAGAAGCAGGAAATAGCCTACCCTTCCAGGAGTACTCATAACTCTTTGCCAGTTTTGGATGTTAGTAAGGAAGAGGAAGAAAAGGAGAACAAGAAAAAATCTTCTCCTAATGAATCTGTCTCCACAGAATCTAAGAACTCGACTATCCCACTGAGACCTATATCTTTAAAGAAAAACAGTAGTGATGGTACAAAGGATACTAAGAGTAGCACTGGATCCTCCTCAGCCAAGAAATCAAAACCTAACTCTCCCAGTGACAGTACTCCGACGAGTAGTAGTACGACCAGTTCTTCTAAGAAAAGCACCAAAAGTACTAAGAGTACAACGGATAAGGTTTTGCCATCTATCTCTGTACTTGTTGTGGAAGATAACGCAATTAACCAAGCCATTTTGGGAGCATTTTTAAGAAAACATAAAATACATTACCAGATTGCAAAGAATGGGCAAGAAGCTGTTGATAAGTGGAGAAAGGGAGGATTTCATTTGGTGATTATGGATTTACAGTTGCCGGTTAAATCAGGTTTGGATGCAACCAAAGAAATCAGATATCTTGAGCGTGTTAATAAGATAGGTGTGTTTGCAGAACATGAACTGCTGAGTAGAAAAAACAGAAATTCTTTAGAAATCAAAGAAGATGAGACTTTGGATCTCAATATCTTTATTAGTCCTGTGATCATTGTTGCATTGACCGCATCTTCCAACTCATCTGTTGACAGGAAACACGCTTTGATGGCAGGTTGCAATGATTACTTGACAAAACCAGTAAACTTGGTTTGGTTACAAAACAAAATTACGGAATGGGGCTGTATGCAAGCACTCATCAATTTTGATGGCTGGAAAACCAAGGGTTCAGAAAGGGCTACTGCTGAAAAGGTGTAAAGTCAAAATGAATGAACAAGTTGATAGACTATCTATCACCCTGGTCGTGCTCATAGTCAAAAAAAAATGCACACTGCGACCAAAAAAAAAAGGTGAAATCACCACGAGACTTTTTTGTAAGGCTTGAATAGACAATTATCAGGGTCAAGAAGGATACAATGAGTGAAGAAATTGAACAAACTAATACAGTTTTACCATTGGAAATTATTGATAAGTCTATTGGACAAAAGATTCAAGTATTAATGACCAATGACAAAGAATTCACTGGAACCTTGGTTGGTTTCGATGACTTTGTGAACATGGTGCTTCAAGATGTCACTGAAAAGGATCAGGACAACACAAATGACAAGGTAATTAAGCGGATGTTATTGAATGGTGCACAGGTTGCAATGATCATTCCTGCTTAAATTAAGGGGTTGATGTATTTTTATAAGGTAATTGAAGTCAGGAGCAAGCCATAGGTTTGATCCCCCTGTACTTTTCAACAGCTGAAATATTAAATTCGGCAATATGTATATTAGACACCGCTTAGGTATTCAAATGGATAATTATTAGAATGTTCTAGAGAATGTACTTTATTAGTAATTGACTTTGCCACAATGGCTCGTTTTCCTTTATTTACACGCTATAAAAAAGGTTGAGGAATCGTAAAAGTAGCTTCCTAAAAACCACACACACAACGAGTATAATGAATTTGACATTAGCTCTTCCAGATGAAAAAATCATTACAATCGATATCTCCGATTCATTAACATTGGAAGACTTTAAGGCATATATCCATGCTGAAACAGATATTGCACCTGAAGAACAGGAGATCTTCTTTAACGGCAACATTTTGAGAGGCGACAAAGCTACATTGAATGCGTTGGGACTCAAGAAACATGATCTTCTTCAGTTGTCCAGGTTAAGAGCAGCTCCTTCAACTGCCAGTACTAGTTCTAACCCCATGTCTAACCAGATCGACAACCAGATCGAAACCATGAGGCAACAGTACTTGAACGATCCTAGCTTGAATGAACAAATGAGAAGCAGAATACCAGAATTATACCCTTACTTAGACAATCCAGTGCTTTTTAAGGAGAAAATGATAGATCAAATGAGAAAGGTGTCCGGTTTCCAGAATGGTTTGAACACTCAGCAAAATGAAGAACTAAGAAGATTGCAAGAAAACCCAGACGATCCAGACAACCAAGCTAAGATCTTGGAGATGATTAGACAAGAACAAATCAATGAGAACATGAATTTAGCATACGAAATTACTCCTGAAAGTTTCACTTCTGTCAGCATGTTGTACATTGACATAAAAGTGAATGGCCAAAATGTGCAAGCATTTGTGGATTCCGGAGCTCAAACAACCATTTTGTCTCCTAAATTGGCGGAGGAATTAGGATTATCTCGATTAATAGATAAGAGATATCAGGGTGAAGCTAGAGGTGTTGGAACCCAGAAAATTACAGGGAGGATCCATAGTGTTCCGATTAGAATTGGAGATTCAGAGATAGACATTCCATGTTCCTTTGTGGTGATTGACACACAAGTAGATTTGTTGTTTGGTTTAGACATGTTGAGAAGGCACAAGTGTGTAATTGATTTGGGAAAGAATGAATTGATTGTCGGGGAACACATCAGGACCAGATTTTTAGAAGAATCAGAGATCAAAAACACCATGTTTTCGTCAAAGCAACCTGTTTCAGAGCTTGGTGGAAACATATTTAGCGATCCTCCACCTGCAGCCTCGGTTTTGGCTCCTAGACCAGCTCCAAACCAGAACCTGGCTGCAAAGAGACAGAACGTAAATTCATCTTCTGGTGGTGCTACTTACGAACCAAGCCAAGAGGAAATTAAGCAATTGATGGAGATTGGATTCACTAGAGCAGATGCAATCAATGCATTGATCCAGACTAAGGGAAATGTGGAATTGGCTGCTTCCATGTTCTTTCAATAGAAAAAGTATTTATTAAATCTAGAAAATTAAATCAATCCTTTATAAAATGCCCTAAAGTGTAATTTTTTACCTTCTCTATCAATCAAGTCGACATCTTCCTGGGAAAGCTTAAAGTCATAAACTTGCAAAGTTTGTTTGATTCTCTCCTCCTTGGATGAGGTCGAGATCGGCAATACATCCTTCTGTAAGGCGTATCTGAGTAAGACCTGAGCCTCAGTTTTCTGATATTTGTTGGCCAATTCTGGCAAGATGGTCTTCAAAGGGTGATCCTTTAATTCATTTCCCTCGTCATCTTCAAGTCTGAACAAAGGTGTCAAAATCCCGTACGCTTCCACAATAATTCCATTCTTTCTTGAAAATTCCACCACCCCTGGAGATTGATCTTGTAAGTAAGGATGAAATTCGATCTGGTTTAAGATAGGCTGGTCCTCTGTAGTTGGACTGGCTGCAATAAGTCTCTCTAAATGCTTGACGTTACCATTTGAGATACCTATATAGCGAACCTTGCCTGACTTTTTCAACTCAATGAATTCTTTCCACAACGATTCAAGTGTGTATTCATTGGTGGATTCATCCCAGAAGGGATGGTGGATGAGCAACAAGTCAATGTACTCTGAATTGAGTTCAATCAAAGCATTATCCACAAACAGTGTAGGGTTTGTGTAGGTTTTCTTAATCTTACTGCTCCCCACTATATACTTGGTGGTGATCCAGATATCCTCTCTCCTCAACTTGCTCCTCTTGAAAGCATCGCCCACCTCGGGTTGGGTAGTGTACACCTCTGCTGTATCCAAGTGGTTAAAGCCACTCTGGATTGCAAAAACGGTCTTATTGATGATTTCATTGCGCTTGTCTTCGTTTTCAGGGTCCCCACGCTTCAAGTCCTTCCACTCCGTGCCCGATCCGTAGCCAATAGTTACAGGTTTTCCTGATTTTGTTTGTAGCAGAGTGGTAGTAGACATTGTTGTGATTATAGTATGTTCAAGTAGTATCACACAATATATTAACCATTTTTATATTCTCCAAAGCCACATTTAATTGATTAGAAATCGACACCCACAATTTGATAAGGAAATCAGAATAACGAGATGTGATCACAAACGCCATTTATGTGGCTTTCTCATGAGCATTTAGGGGGATTGGGAATTATTAGATCATATCTCTTCATTGCTTGTACTCGTCTACACTTCCTTCACTCCTCTACAATGCTTTACTTTAGTTCTTGAAATTTTATTATGGGTTACCATACACTTCACCAAAAATAAATCTATACTTGAATGTTTCTTCGACCTTGTCAATTGTAGCCACATCTTCTTCATCCAAGGAAAAGGTCACAATGTCCAAGGATTCCTTCATTCTGTCTTCCTTGGAAGAGGTTGTGACAGGAAGAATTCCCTTCTGATAAGTGTATCTAAGTAATAATTGAGCCTCAGTTCTGTTGTACTTCTTCACCAATTCGTCCAAAACGGCAGGGAGAGGGTGTTCGTCTCTGGTCAATTCCTTCCCATCCTTCTTTATTCTAAACAAGGGAGTTAAGGAACCGTAACCTTCCAATAAAATGTCGTGCTTCTTACTAAACTCCACAATTCCTGGAGTTTGGTTTTGCAAGTATGGGTGGAACTCGATTTGGTTCACAAATGGATAGTATTCTGGATCGCCCCCGGCAACCTTAAAAGTCCTTTCCAAATGCTCTGGTGAATAGTTAGAAACACCAATGTATCTCACCTTTCCTGCCTTTTTAGCATCAATGAGCAATTGCCAGGTTGATTCAATGGTCTGACCATGAGACTCAAGCTCAAAGAAGAATGGAGTGTGGATCAAGTACAAGTCAAGGTAGTCAGTTTGCAACTCCTTCAAGATAGCCTCGAGGTTCTCGGCGGCATCCTTGTATGTGTTGATTACGCCTGGGAAACCAGGACTGTACTTGGAAGTGATAAACAAGTCTTCTCTCTTAATCCCACTCTCCTTAACAGCGGTACCAACTTCAGGCTGTGTGGTGTAGAATGAAGCTGTGTCGAGATGGTTAAACCCAGTCTTCAACGCCAATTTCAATTGCTCAATCAAGGTTCTGTCCAAAGACCCTTGTTCATCCTCTGGTCTACCCTTTTTCAACCATTGCCATTTGGTTCCAGACCCAGTTCCAATTGTAATTGGAATTCCGCTTTTGGTCTTAAAGTTACGAGCAAGCTTTACAACATGTGACATGATATTCTTATCTTTATTAGATTAAACTAGTTGGTTATCTGGAAACTCAGTACTATTTATATACGCGCTTAGTCAGAGGCCGAAAGCGGAAGTCTAAGCCCGGTACGTAATCACAAGTGTGAAAAAGTGTGTGGAAGGTTGTTTGTAGCATGGGTCTATAAAATAATTAATTCGTTATCATATTGAGTTATTCTTATGTAATTTTATTTCATTATAAACCATTCAAAGCAGCTTCTTCTTCCTCTTCGGCATTAGGTCTCTTCTTCAACACCAAAGGCTTACCAGTGATTCTAAAGTACAAGTCCTTGACGTCGTCGGTGGTGGATTCAAAGTGCGAAGTGGAGTCATAACTCTTACTTATGAAGATACCGTCAGCGGTACCGTCGTTTTCTGGTTCATATAACTCAGCAATACCCATCAAGGTGTCCAATCTGTCACCCAACAACTTGAAAGCTGGTTCCAATTCAACGTATGGGGTCTCAGTTTCAATGGTGGTGGAGACGATAGCCAAATATTGGCCCTTTGGAACAACACAGTGGACATCGGATACCACAGCAATGTAAATGTCATGCTTACGGCCAACTTGGTTTTGTGGAATGATCAATTGCACAGAGTCCAAGTCGTTGGTGTTTGGGACTGGGTGGTCCAAGATACACATGGCTCTGATAACTCTGGAACCAGTCTTCTTGACCTTTTCTGGGAAGTAAGTTGGGTCTGCAATAACAATTGGAGCCTTGGCAGTACCTTCCTTAGTGACGACACCGGCAAACTTCTTGTTTGGACCTTCTCCTTCGTACAAGACCTCATCAATTGGGGTATCCAACATGTAGGTACCACCGTAAATAGCAGACAATCTTGCAAAACCTTGTGGGAGTTCACCCAACCCGTACAATGGGTAAATGTAAGGCGACTTACCGTACTTAGCGACGGATTGAACGTACAAAACAATTCTCTCGTATGTTGGACGAGCAACTTCTTCCAAGTAGTCATCGGTAGACCACAAAGCCATGGCGTGACCAATGAAGTCCTTGGTGCCGCTTTCTAAACCAAAGAAGGTGTAGACTTCGTTCATGGTGTTCTTGTCCAAGTCTAAGCCTTGTTGTGTGGAGGCGTCATCCTCAGAGTAGTTGGCAATGAATTCCAAGAATCTCTTCATTCTTCTCTTTTCAAAAATGCCCATCAAGGAAGACTTCAAGGCTTCAACTTCGTTGGAAGGAACCTTGGAGATTCTACCACTGCGGTAGACATAACTTCCGGAGATTTGCTTGAATTCAATGTATCTGGTGACATCAGTGTGGACCAAGATGTTGGTTAATTCCCCATTGGCCATCAAGAACTTTGGAATCAAGTCAACACACCAGTCTCTGTCTCTGCCCTTCAAAAATTCTGGCTTTTGAGCGGCAGGCTTGAACTTGGAGTACAATTGAGACAAGTTAAGGGAGGCCGATTCCCCACCATAAAAGTCTTGACGGTCAATGTGCAACACTTTTTTGCCTTCCACAGAAAGCAACCCAGAAAGAATACACTCAGTCAATCCGGTACCCAAAACGATCACGTCGTAGTTTTCATCCATATTTCCTCTATACTTCTTGTTTACTGGAAAAGAAAAAGCAAACGTATTGAATTTTACAGCGATTAAGGAAAATTAAGTACTCGAATCAACCACTACTTGCTCCTTAATTTTGTGTGCGCTTTTGTAGGTAGAGAGAGAAACGAGGAATAAACGAAGAGATGGTAAATAAATAGAAACGATGGTTGCCTGGACTCAGTTGTGTTGGGGGGTATATAAATAGCTATGTTGTGATTGTACCGTGTGTTTATCCTTTTTGCTTTGTGATCGCCTAACTGACACGTATCACCAGATGTAGAGATGTAGAAGAGACGTGGGAGTATGTGAAATGATGTGATTGTATTGTGAAGACGTATGTAAGATGTATTGTGAAGGTGCGTAAATGATTTTGTATAAATAAGTGTGTATGATGGCAATATGTGTTTTCTATAAATCTACGAGCTAAGTAATCTACGAGCCAAGTATGATGATTTATGTATAGTGATTCATGTTGAGTAAATAAATGACTAATCATGTATGGTATTATGTAGGGTAATTATGTAGGGCTAGTTATTTACCAAATATCAGCGTAAAATATGTAGCGTAAATTATGTATATTTACTAAACCACATTGTGGAATCCTTCCTTGCCTCTGGCCAAGCCGGCCTTGACAATCTTGGAGATTTCTTCAGGATCTGACGTGATCTGGGTCAAATTCTCAAAGCCATCTTCGGTGATCACATAGTCGTCTTCAATTCTGACACCGCCAATGTACCAGTATTTTTCTAAAACGTCTTTGTTGATGTACTTTATCTTTTCTTCGTTATTCAACACGTCCTCCAACAAGAATGGTGAAAAGTAAATACCAGGCTCGTTGGTGACAACCATGCCCTTTTGCAATTCTCTTCTAATTCTAAGATATCTAAAGAGGATATCTGGATCTTCGTAATTGGCAAAACCTGCAACATCATGGGTTTCCATACCCAATAAGTGGCCCAACCCGTGTGGGAAAAATGGAGCAGATATTCTAGAGGTCAAAAGCTCGTCAACGTCATATTCACTCTTGAAAATTCCCAATTTTAAGAACTCCTCGATTAAAACTCTGTGTGCGGCCAAGTGACAGTCTTCCCAACGAACACCAGGCTTGATCAAAGTCAGGGCTACCTTCTGCATACGTGCAACTGCGTTGTAGATCTCCAAGTGTTCCTTGGTCCAGTCACCGTTGATGGGGAAACATCTGGTAACGTCACTGGCGTAACAAGACCATTCTGCACCAGCATCAAGCAAGACCGATCTCTTTTCTGGCACAAGATCGTCGTCGTTCTTCACGTAGTGTAAGGTGGAGCAGGATGTTCCACTGCAACAGATTGGGTCATATGCATGGTGCTTGGAACCCTGTCTGATGGCATGGTAGGTGAATTCAGCATGGAAGTGACCTTCATTGGATTCAATTGGCAAAGCCGACATGACTGCAAGATGGCAGTTGTCGGTGATTTTAGCAGCATGTCTCATCAATTCGATTTCGTACCAATCTTTAATCAATCTGGCTTCATCAAAGGCAAAGAAAAAGTCTGAGTCGCTTTCAGTGACATCGGAAGTGATGAATTCCTTGTTGAAAATGTTGAAGTCAGTAGTGTAAACGTTCTTCAATACGCTCAAGTCTTGAGACAAGTCCAGAACGTATCTGACGGAGTCAACGTCGTATCTTTTAGCAGCCTCTTCCAAGCTGATAGGCATACCGCTCCACATAACATCGTCGTAGTCAATGTTTGGCAAGTACAAGGTCAACAAATCTTCAGCGGGCTTGTAGATTATATGCGAACCGGGAATATCCACACCAGAAACATAGAAGAAGTATCTGCTTTGTCTGAATGGTTTATTAGTATCAGAGTACGAGTTGAGCTCCAAGGCATCCCCTGAAATGAAAAAGTTGGAGAATTCAGCCTTGGAGTGGTTCCTATTTAAGAAGTTCAGGTAGACACGACGTGCATGTTCCTTAGCTGGGTAAAGTTTACCCTTTAATGATTCTGGTCCTGACATTTGGTTGTAAATAAAGATTTGATATCTGAGGGAAAAAAATTAAAAAAAAAAATCGAAAAAATTAAAAAAAAAAAAAAAAATCAAAAAAAAAAAAAAAAAAAAAAAAAAAACAAAAAAAAAAAAAATTTAAAAATAAGGGAAAAAAAAAAAAAAAAAAAAAAAAAAAAAAAAAAAAAAAAAAAAAAACCCCAAAAAAAAAAAAAAAAAAAAAAAAAAACCTAGCAATAAAAAAACTCGCACCAAAAACAGCGTGCATATAAACGTCTCTCTGAGTTGCCACCATAATATCGATCCAACAACAAAAAGGCGAGTCCCTAGACATACACAGGTATTAGATATAGATTAGAGATGGAAAGATTACAGAGATTATTAGGGTCTGGAGGAGGACTTGGTGGAGCTGCCGGAGGTGCACAAGGTGATGGCCCAGCTATAGACAATGCCGAAACTGTGTATATATCTTCTTTGGCGTTATTGAAGATGTTAAGACACGGGAAAGCTGGTGTGCCTATGGAAGTTATGGGATTGATGCTTGGTGAGTTTGTAGACGAATTTACTATCCATGTCATTGATGTATTTGCTATGCCTCAATCCGGTACTGGGGTTTCTGTTGAAGCTGTGGATGATGTTTTCCAAACCAAGATGATGGATATGTTGAAGCAAACGGGGAGAGACGAGATGGTTGTGGGGTGGTACCACTCCCATCCTGGGTTTGGATGTTGGTTGTCCTCTGTTGATGTGAATACCCAGCAGTCTTTTGAGCAATTGAACAAGAGAGCGGTTGCCGTTGTCGTGGACCCTATTCAATCGGTGAAGGGTAAGGTTGTCATCGATGCATTCAGAACCATCGACTCTACATCTTTGATGATGGGCCACGAGCCACGCCAAACCACCTCCAACGTTGGTCACTTGAACAAGCCTTCTATCCAAGCATTGATTCACGGTTTAAACCGTCACTACTACTCTTTGAACATTGACTACCACAAGACCTCAAACGAAACCAATATGCTTTTAAACTTACACAAAAAATCATGGCAGTCTGGATTGAAATCCATTGACTACACCCACAAAGAACACGACAACTTGGAAAGCTTCAAGTCAATGGTGAAGATTGCTGGCTTATACAACCAAAGAGTACAAGAAGAAAAGGAGTTGCTGGAAGACCAATTGAAAACAAGATACGTTGGTAAGCAAGACCCTAAGAAGCATTTGTCTGATATCTCTGAAACTTTGATCGAAGACAATGTCACCTCGTTGTTAACGGGGAATGTGAACGCGTTGGCTATTCAATAGATTTAATAAACAAGGAGTAGGGTAATCACACTGTAAACAAAGAAAATTAGAAAACAAAGCAACCACCCTTCTCTGCAACATCACCTGCTTTTGCGAAACACCTAAAATGCAACAGACTTGTAGATGCGAAATATTCAAAAGTCTGCAACCAGATTGCAGTGTACATAGAAAACATTACATGAGTGACATTGAACCACCCAACAAGAAACCGAAATTAGCCGAGGAGGAGAATGACTCCTTGTACCAAGAAATCCCTGACTATATGCTACAGGCTGATACAGCCACCAGTGTAGTCAAGGACTCACACTACTTGGAAAGCATCAATCGAGAACTTCTAGACTTTGACTTCGAGAAAGTGTGTCTGGTAACGCTATCGGACGTAAATGTCCACTGCTGTCTTATATGTGGAAAGTTCTTCCAAGGCCGTTCCAAGGGTTCTCCGGCTTTTATCCACTCGTTGAATAACAATGGTCATCATGTTTTTATCAACTTGATAACCGAAAAATTTTACATTTTACCTGATAATCACGAAATCAAGTCTGAAGAAGTGCTTGTAACACTACAAGACATAAGGCTTCTTCTTAATCCAAAATACACACCTGATGATATTGAGAGTTTATCAAAGGGAGTTTCTGGACAAGATTTAAATCACAAGACTTATAACGCTGGTTTCGTGGGATTGAGCTCTACAAGTCAGGAATATGCAAATGTAATAATTCAATTGTTGGTACATATCCCACCAATACGAAATTTCTATCTCAGTGTATCTTTCAAGGAAGATTTAGAAGACACTTTACGACGTAAATCGGAACTCAACCACCAATTCAGCTTACTAGTTCGGAAACTCTGGTCCAAGCACTTGTTTAAGCCACATGTTTCTCCCTTTGAGCTATTGAGACTTATGTCCACACTAAACTCAAAGTTCTCTGCAAATACATCACCCAAGCAGTTCTTAATATGGCTCTTGAATCAATTGCATATTCAGTTGAAAAAGTCTACTTCAAAGAACATTCTTCTGAAATCTTTACAGGGCTCGATTGAAGTAAACTCTATCAAGGTTTCAGAAAAAGAGATTGACAACAAAGTTGAGTTTATCAATTCAAAAAAGTCCACATCGACAACCTCCAAGTTTTGGATCTTGACTTTGGACTTACCTCCTTATTCAACATTTGCTAAAGACTCCAAAATCCAGGAAATATTATTTGAAGAATTGCTTCAGAAATACGACGGAAAACATCCCAGTCAGATGGGCAATGAATTGAAAACATATAAACTACAGAATCCTTTACCGAAATACTTGATATTCCATGTGGATCGCGATTTAGAGAGACCCAATTCTACCCGTGGTAACCCTACAGTAGTTAAATTTCAAAATGAGCTAGATATGAGTCCATATACAACTGGGAGCATTGGACCGCTAATCTACCGACCTATAAGTGTGGTAAAGTATGATTCCAGCTACGATGAGACTTCAGAAGAGAAGAAATCCTGGTCTATAAGTTTGAGAAAAAACGAGTCTAGCTGGGCCACCATTAAGAATTTAGAGGTTGGGCCATGTGAGGCCGAATTGTTATTTTTAGATCAAAGTTATATATTAGTATGGGAAAGGGTTTAACCATAGTAGTACAATTGAGGTTTAGAATTGGTATCAGTATATGTTTGACGCTTAGAACTGGTGTCGTTGTTAGTAATCTAGAACTGAGCAACGATTTCACCACACTTTTGAATAAACTCGGGATACCTTCCAACAACTTCATTTAATCTAGTACCAAGTAATACTTCATTGATAATAATAACATACGCAGCAATCTTCAAACGAATCACAGTATCACAGTCGTCTGTATTGCAAAACTCAATCACTCTCTGTAAAATTAAAGAAAAGGAGTTCAATTGAATCTCGTAGAATGAATGCAACTTTCTGCTGGTTGAAACGAATTCTCGGGGGTTGGTGACATCAAACAAATGAGGGTGTCTAGTTCTGAAATTATGCCAGTTTGGGATCTCGGAATATAGTTGAGCAGCAACAAGACGCTGAGTAACATCGGTGCTATCGATATCAAAGATTTGAGAAAGATTGACGTCTTCACATAGTAAAGACAAAATCCAGATATCTGGGAACTTTGAGTCGATCAACTCGTTAATAATCTTACTATCCAAGTCATCCAGGAAGTACTTGGAGGATATTGTGTCTGTAATTGTAGCCGAGTTTCTTATTACTCTACTGGATTTGTCGTCTTCTACAAGTATCGGGAGCTGTCCATCGGCAGAAGCCTGGTAGGACATCTTCATAATGGAATTTCCGGCAGAAGAGGTTCCTCTAGGGAGCTTCAATTTGTTCTTGGAGGCCAAAACCAATGCATTTCCTAGCGATATCGGATCACTGGGGATATAAACACCATTCAACTGTATCACGTTGTGCACCCCAAGCGTGAATGTGCTATCTTGAGAGCAATCACCTTCAAAGTAGAACTTTCTTTTCTTTAACAAGTCCTCTGATTCTGAATTCGACGATGCTACCAGTGGCTGTGTGAATAAGGGGAATGCATCAAAAACTTGTTTCACTGGTTTGGGGATTTCAAACATATTTAATTGCAATATCTTTTCAATTATTTTTGTTAAAAGATGTGAAAAATGATAAACTGAGAGGATTAAAAAGGAAGTTTTATGAAACCAAACAACAACATACAATTACCCCAGCAAAGTTATTCCATTTACAATTAATATATGTATTTTCTATTTCTTCATATTTCTTTCATTGCTATTAACTTACTGTATCAGTTTATTTTCTTCATAACATAAATCGATCCAGCATAACCAGGACTAGCACAACCAGGACTGTCACAAAACCAGACAATGGCCAGGAGACTACCTAGAAAACATTTAAACTACATTCTAATCCCATTGGTCAACGTCACATCTCAAATCAATGAACATGTCAAACCAAGTAGTGCCTGCAAAATCACACTTACTCTTACCGGTGCTCTTGAAGCCAATGTTTTCGTAGAACGGAATCAACTCCTCGTGCACAATGATAACAATCTTGTCACCAACGTCTTGGTTGGACAATCTCTGGATATAGTCGTGCAACAATAAAGTTGCCAATTTCTTGCCTCTCCACTTTGGCGACACAGCCACGGAGTGAACCCCAACGTATCTGGACCCTTCAATATGACCTGATAATGGAGATTTCTCTGACGGCAAATCCATGGACTCATTTGTAATTCTAGGAGTATAAGTGGTGGTACCAATAATGTGGCCAACCAAGGTCTCTTTAGTGAAAGAAGAAGTCTCCGGCAATTTGTCTGTGGTTTCTTCAGTTGCATTTGAGTTTTCCTCTTCCAACTTTTCGGCCACTTCCGGTGTGTTTATTGAGTTGTACTTGTATCCATAGTCTCTAATAAATAACCCGCTGCTTAATTCGGGACACACGGTTAGCCTGTATTTTATCTTTTCAACAGTAGCTTTTTCGTGTTCTTCAAAACATTCGTTCTCCAAACGTTCTACCTGCTCTAAGTCCTCGATGGTCAACGGTCTGATCGATAAGTTGGGTGGAAATTCCGACATTCTACCTGTTACTCTTTATCAAAATTCCTTTGATACTCCAAAATTTGTTCACTGTGGAATCGCGTGTGGTTACCAAAACGGAAGACTATGGTCAGGGTGCATTGAGTAGTGTGATTGTAGAGAGGAAGAGATTGGCTAGAAATTGTATAGTTATTGGAAAATTAGAGAATTGGTTCCAAGAGCATAGACTTTTTCAAACTAACTACCTAGAGCTTTTCTTATTTAGTGTACCCTTAGTGAAGTCAGGAGATTATGGTTCGACTTCTGTAGATCTTATTATCAGTAGATCTTGACATCTAATTGACTCTATTGGCCTCTTTATTATTACATATACTATACTTTTTATTCCAATTCGCTGTCCTTCACATCCAGATTCTTGTCGGCATCGAGCAAAGACTTGCTAACCTCCCACAAGTGTGCAATGTTATCGTCAGCAACCGATCCAATGGTCCAGTCCTTGTATGGACACCACGACAAGTCCGTTACTGCGCCGGTATGGCCCGCATGCATCATAAACAACTCAGGGCACCCGTCTTCAGCATCTTCTTGCTGCTGCTCTTCACCTATTCTGCTCAAGTCCCAAAGTATCAACCTGCGGTCTTGTGATCCAGACGCAAGTATACCGTCCTTGTGGGGGGAGAATTCTAAACATGTGATGGAGTCCGAGTGCCCCATCATGGTATGTAACAAGCCGTTTTTCTGGCCATCCGTGGATATCCTCCTAAAATCAATGAGATTTATGTTTGAGTTGGTGTTACCAATTGCTATCAAATTCTGCAGGAACGGAGAGAAGGACAAGGAGTTAATTCCGTTGCTTTCCTCGCTGTAATAACGAGCAACAGGCTTCTTGGAGTCCTGTCTGATATCAAACAAGTTCAAGTACTTGTCGTCGGACACAGTGCCGAAAATATTGGCATCGAAATGGTGCCATTTGGCGTCATTTACGATATCGGTGTGGGCTTCAACGTCTCTAAAAACTTCGTTGAAACCGGTGTTGTTTATCTGTGTGATTACAATTGCTTTGTCGTCAGCTGAAGTCAACAATTGGCCCTTGTTAAAAGGATTCCAAGAGATACCGTACCCGTTGGAAGAGTGTGGTTCCAAGTGTTGGTTGAGGGTTTCGTCAGAAAAGTTGTAGATATCCACATTACCGGCACCGTTGATGGTTGCTACTATATTAGAGTCTTGCGGCATGTACCTAGCACGGTTAATCTCGTAGTCATTCTTGTACTTTTTCACGATCTTGATTCTGGAGGTGGCCTTGGCAGCAGAGGCCCCGTTTCCTGGTAATTGAGTAGCAGCCACTTTCAAGTAGTTTGTGTCCTCTCCCGAGGTATGTGTCCCGAGGATGAGTTTGGCGTCGATGAGACCCTCTTCGGTAACGGTGTGTTCTGGTAGCCATTGCACGGTTAAGGAAGGCCAAGTTAAAGCGGTTTCATTGACAAACTCATACATGTAGCGGCAGTTCTTTCTCCACAACTGGTACTCCTCTTTGATGGTCAATTCCTTCTGCACCGTTTCCTCTTCTCCTTCCGCACTGATTTCTTCTAATAGTTTCTGTACCGACATTTAGCTGCTTCTTGTGGTTTCTGTTTGTTTTTAACGCGTTGATTTTGATGAAGAGAAGAGAAAACTGAGAAAGAGAGATATGAAGTATTAAAGATTAGAAGATATGAAGGATTAAAATATATGAAGGATTAGAAGAGACGTAAATGATTGGAAGGATGTGAAGGACCAGAAGAGATAGCATGGTAATAGGTTTTTTAACAGATAAAATTACTATTGAACCAACTTACTAAAGAAGTTGAATATATCGAAGAACTGCAAGACTTGAAATAAATACAATGGAAAGAGATAATATGAATAATAATAATAATATTACCGAGTCTATGGGGATTTCATGTCAATATCATGACTTCTATTTCATGCATGCACCGGTCTATACTTCGAAGCGAGGGTTCCTTTGTTCAAGCTCATTTTCATAATGATCAATTACCTTCAATGCATCACTAATGTGGTTGAAATATGGTATATCGTAACTCTCGATGAGATTGTAAATGGAATCCTCCTCAATTTCAGCAGGTCCTTGAGAACTACTTAAATTGTGCTTTCTTTGGGCCTCAAAATAGTTGACTTCCTTCAAACTGTTCAATAAAACTTGGTTGATACCCGAGTTTTCAAGACGTTTGCGCAACTTGGGGGTTTTGTACACTCTCACAAAGAAGGAGTGGATTTTTCTCTTCTTGTAGCTGGATAACAAGTCTATCAAGATCCTGGCAGCAGATGAGTCCAATTCGGTCATTCCGTGCAAATCAAAGATGATGAATTTGGTCATAGACTCGTCTCTCAGTCTTCTCAGCGCTGGATGTGCCTTGGTAGAGCCATACATCTCGACTCTGAGTAATCTAGCCCTCAAATCACTACTGTTCGTAAAGGTTAATGGCTCAGGAATCTTCACGATGAGACACCCTTCGATTTCCTCCAAGGCAACAGTGTTCAATTGTGTTTGGTCGTCAGAAAGGAAATCTAGATTGACTTTGCTTCTGTTCTTGTGGATGTTTTCAAAACTGGCCAATCTGATAAGTTCTTGTGTAGAAGGTCTGTTAAGCGAGTATTTGAGGATTTCAGTGTTGTTAAAAGCAGAGTTGGCTTGTGTTGACTGCAGTTGCGGAGCGTTTTCATGGCTAATCGGGTACTCCACAACAGTAGAGGTGGCAATGTCAGCGTCCAAAAAGGTGTTTGTTCCAGGGTACCTGCCCAAAATCTGGATTCTGGATTCTGCAGAGTGCTTGATGACCCTGATCAAGGAGTAGATCAAGCCAACAGTGATTCCGGCTTCCATCGAGAAGAACAAGGTGGTAATTACTGTCACGCCAAACGTTATTAACTCGCTGTACCCAGTGGAAATCCAGTGAAAGTACAACTCAAAGGGTGCCTCTTCGATAAGAGAGATCCCAATAACTGCCGTAATAACACTCAACATACACTCAGGCACAAAGTACAAGTAATCCAACATGAAGGAGATGGTGAAGAGGGTAGCAATTCCCATTATGGCTCCCAGCATAGTGGTCTTGGCAGAAATGGCGTTGATTTTGCTTCTTCCGTAGCCACCAAACGCAGGTAAGGCACCAAATGTGGATGCTATCAAGTTGATAAATCCAAGCGCAACCAACTCTCTATTGGACGAAATGGGCAAGTCGTATGTGGAACCCAAGGACTTAGAAGCCGTGGTGGACTCAAAAAAGCCCAACATGGCAGCCAAGAAGCCTGAAGTGGCCAAACTCTTCATCAATTTGAACATCTTGGGCGTGAAAGGGTTGTACAAAGTGAAGGATGCGCCATCGTTCTGCACATCACCAATGATAGCTATACCCTGCAAGTCCCATCTATACCTGGAACACAACCAGGTCAGCGTAGCTACAACTAGTAAAATCTCTGGAATGAAAACCATGCGCTGGGACCACTTGTCCTTGCGCTTTGCCGAGACCTTCTTTGCCACTCTAAAGAACATAATGATGATAAAGCCGACCATGCTGATCTTAAAACTCAACGGGTTCATCTTGGACCAGTTCTGGATCAAAAATACCAACTTATCAAACGGCGAGTGGATATCCATCTTGGTTGGGTCTCTAGAAATCTCCAGTTGGAGCTCCTGGAGACCAAGAACAACAATTAGCGAGTTAATGATCATGACTATACCTATCCCACTAATGAAACCTTTTAAAAGAGACGCACTCAAGACGTTGTCCAAGAAGCCGAATCTACCAAGACCAAAACCTAACAAACTAGCCCCACTGACAAAGGTGATAGCCACGACAAATTCCAATGGGTCGAGTTCCTTCTTTTTGCTGTGGTGAAGTAATGGCTCCACTGCTTGACCCACAACTAGCGAAATGGGCCCCTCTGGGCCCACAATCATCTGCGGAACACTACCAAAGACCAAGTACACCAAGGGAGAGATACCGAGAGAATATAAACCAGAAAGAACGGGGACATGAGCCAAGGTGGTGGCATAGGACAAAGAAAGCGGCAATTGGAAGAAGACAAGTGACAACCCACCGATCAAGTCACCCATAAAGAAGGCCAAGTTGTAGCTTTTGATCCACGAGAGACACGGCAAGTAGTAGGGCAAGATTTCACCCCAATCAAGCGCCTCCAAGTGGTGTGCCTGGGTTGGGGTGTACTCATGGCCTGAATTGAAGCCCCTAAAAGAGGAGTCCGAGTCCGCCGAGGGGTTCTTGCAGACCGTGGGGTTATAGATGATGGACTCATTGTCATCCAAGGAAGAAGAGGTGCCAGTAGCGTGGTAGTTTTGCCGAGTTTCTGTAACGTCAGACAAATCAATTAGGGGCTGTCTTTCTTGCACCACTCTTCGGGTGGAGATGTTTCTGGTGCTGGGCGAGGGCGAAGCGAGGCTGCGTGAGTCCATGGAGCTTATCGAAGGGGACTTTTTCACCCTGTTTAACCCAGACATGTTTGGTCGTCTAGTGGTGGAGGTGTTCGAAGAAATCTAACGGTCCCTTGTTAAGAAGAACATCAATTGGCACGTGAACGGGTTTTGTGTGTGTGTATTTTGTGGAGAGGCTTACGTCGGAAGGTTGTAATTGGATGTGGGGCAGATTGAGAATTGTAGATTGGAGATTGGGAATTGGAGATTGGATATTGGGATTTTAAGCTAGGTTGATGGGTGCAACTCATGTATTCAGTGCGGGAAATAATTTGAGTGGATTTATTTCATGGGACGTTGGAAATTGCGACTGCAAATATGGAGTCTGAAGATAGTGACGGTGAAGAATAGAGGGAATATGGTAAACAGAGTGAGGGCGAGGAATAGAGGTGACGATAGCAAATGGAATGAGAGAGAGTGTGATAGAGGTGACGATGAGAAATAGAGTGGGAAACAGAGTTTTTATAGATATAGTATTTATATACAATTGTGAGGCTTGTATTTTAGAAGGTGTATTTTTGATCAACATGAAATTTAGATGAACATGTGTTTTTTTAGATCACCAGGCAATTTAATTGGACATGTGTAATTTAGACTGTGAATAACATATAGTTCTTTTTTTATATATATTTGTAGACAAGTATATATTTTAGTGTGAACACTGAACACATTCATGTACACAGGAAAACTCTGAAAGCCAGCGACATATTCGGTTAATCGAAAACTACCGAGTGGACTTCGGTCATAATCCAAACCATGGCCTTCACAGGCCGATTTTTGTAACCAGAGCGACTAACCTCCAGTACTCCACACGAAATTCGATCCGTCACTGCATCCAATTCAATCTGATATCACTCACGTGACCTCTAATGACTCAATCTGGAAGAGTCAAAAAGGCCGAAAACGCATTATCAAATTTTACAGGGACCAGATAGAAAGAGAATGAAGCGTGTTTGCAGTAAGAGACTTTTCCATTCGAGCAGAGCCAGCTTGAACACCCTTGCGCTTGTCGAAACGAGTGCAGGCAAGATCAGTGCACCTTCATTGTCCACCATTGGGGCAGCTTCCAAGTTGGGCAAGCCAATCACTGCCTTACTCTTAGGCAAAGACGTGAGTGCAGCAGCGGAATTGAGCAAAGTTAGTGGAATCAGCAAGATCCTTACCATCCAGGGTGACCAGTTTGAGCACTTGTTGGCTGAGGAAGTGTGTCCTGTCGTACAGGAAGTCTTGCTGAAGAACGACAACTTGACGCACGTCCTCGTTCCTGCCTCTTCGGTGGGTAAGGCTGTTTTGCCTAGATTGGGTGCTGTTTTGGATGTGCAGCCAATCAGTGACATCACCGGTGTTGTGGACGAAACCACCTTTGTTAGACCTATTTACGCCGGTAATGCCTTAGCTACAGTCAAGTCCAAGGACTCCAAGATTTTGGTTTCTGTGAGAAGTTCAGCTTTTGAAGCTGCCAAGATCGACGGCGGAAATGCTACTGTAGAAGAGTTTGTGTCCAGCACAGCTCCTTCCGGACAGGTTGAATTGATTGACCAGCAATTGCTCTCTTCAGAGAGACCAGACTTGGGTTCCTCGGCTAGAGTTGTCTCTGGAGGCAGAGGTCTCAAGGACAAAGAGACGTTTGAGAAGTTGATGGGACCCTTGGCTGAGAAGTTGAATGCTGCTGTGGGTGCGTCCAGGGCTGCCGTTGACTCTGGGTTTTGCGACAACTCGTTGCAGGTTGGGCAAACAGGAAAGATTGTTGCTCCGGAATTGTATGTAGCTGTTGGGATTAGTGGAGCTATTCAACATTTGGCTGGGATGAAGGACTCCAAGGTGATTGTTGCCATTAATAAGGATGGGGATGCACCAATTTTCAATGTCGCCGATATTGGTTTGGTTGGTGATTTGAACGAGCTTCTTCCCGAGTTGACTGAGAAGTGGTAAGGAATAAAATAGTATAAGGGAGAATAGGAGAGGAAGTAAGTAGAAGGGAATAGGTATGAAGGGAATAAGTATGTGATGTGATGGAAGTGATTTGTGATGAAAAGGAGAGGTTGTGGAGAGGTATCTACCGAGGTACGTAAGGCGGAAATACTAAGGTACGATATCTGGAGATACGATGGTATGATATGTGGAGATACCGAGGTCCGATATTTGGACAGTGTGGCCAAATACATACGCGAGAACAACAAGCTTGGAAAAACCAAACACTTTACAGCACAACATCCAGCCCGTAGTGTATATAACGAATAGATGTCAGAAAACTACGTCGTAAAGAAGAATTCCCCCCCCTCGACTGGATCGAGCCAGTGAAACAGAAACTGCATACGCAGCAGAAAATAACAAAAATCAAATCAGGTGTTTATACCATTAGGAATTGATTTAAAACCCAATCAGTACGAATATGCCCGAATTCCCAGCACCTACGGTGGAAGACTCACCTAACAGCTCTACGTCGTCCTTTGTACCTGTAGAGTATAAGGAGAATGCGATCCAAGTGATCAACGAGGCCAAGGAATTCAACCCAGATTTGCTTGACTACGTGTATAAGGCCCACGGCGCGGGCGACATCAACAACGACTACCACATTGTATCTGTGTTCGGAAGTCAGTCCACGGGGAAGTCTACGTTGTTGAACAAGTTGTTCAACACAAACTTTGATGTCATGGATGAAAACAGCCGCCAACAGACAACCAAGGGAATCTGGATGGCCCACTCGCCCGTGGTGTCCAGCACCCTTGCCACCAAAACTTTGAAGGGCGAGATCTTCGTCATGGATGTCGAAGGTACCGACGGACGTGAACGTGGTGAGGACCAGGACTTTGAGCGTAAGTCCGCCTTGTTTGCCATTTCTACCAGTGAGGTTTTGATAGTCAACATCTGGGAAACGCAAGTCGGGCTTTACCAGGGGGCCAATATGGGCTTGTTGAAAACAGTCTTTGAGGTCAACTTGTCGCTTTTCGGCTCTGCCAAGCTCACCGACAAGACGAACGACCACAAGGTTTTGCTTTTGATTGTGGTCCGTGACCACATAGGTAACACTCCTTTGCTGAGCTTGCTGACCACTTTGAAAAACGATTTGGTCAAGATGTGGGATGACTTGAATAAACCTACAGAGTTACTGCATTTCAAGTTTGAGGACTTCTTCGACATCGACTTCCACGCCTTACGCCACAAGGTGTTGCAGTACTCAGAGTTTGAACACGACGTCAAGTTACTTGGTGACAGAGTTAACGAAAGCTCCAACATTTTCAAGCAGCAATACCACCACAATATCCCAATTGAAGGATGGACCATGTATGCAGAAAATTGTTGGGACCAAATCAACAACAACAAGGATTTGGATCTCCCTACCCAACAGATCTTAGTTGCCAAGTTCAAATGTGACGAGATTTTAAATGCCGTATTTGAAGGATTCCTTCAGGAGTATCAAGACAAGATTGTCGATGGCGACATGACCAGCCTTGTCGACGAATACCTTGAACAGTATGATACCAAGGCATCTCGTTACAACACAAGCGTTTATGAGGGAAGAAGAGATATCTTGCAAGACAAGATCCATGAAGTTATACACGAAGTGTTCACCCAACGCAAAAAGTCGATTGAAACCGATTTGACTGATAAGTTCAATACCAGAGTCTCTGAGGTTGACAAAGAGCATTTTTCAAAGCAAACTAATTTGTTGGTTGATGAGTTTCAAAAGGTTTACCTTTCGCAGTTGTCGCAGCATATATACAAGAAGAACCAGGATTTTAATAAGGAATGGGCCGGTTTCCTGGCATCCTTGGAGGAAATCATTGACAAACAGCGTACTGTTGAATTGAACAACATCATGAATAAGTGTATCAAGAAAGTGAATGGTCAAATGACCAGGTTGGTGAACTTTGAAGTCAACAACGAGGCCAACAACGTTTTGTGGGACAACATTCTCTCCAACTTCCACAGACTCAAGATTGACAACTTTGACAAGAAGTACTGTGCCGGTGAAGGGTTTGATTTTGGTTTGGGCACCACCAACGAAGCCAACTTGGCTGCTGTGGCTGAATTCAACCAGAACTGCTGGAACAAGGTGTATGTGACGATCAAGAATATTGTGAACAAAAACACCATTGGTGGAATTATGAAGGAGCGATTCGAGGACAAGTTCAGATACGACGAAAGTGGGTTGCCTCGTATGTATTTGAATGTGACTGAATTGGATGATAAATTTGGAGAGGGTAAGGAGAGTGGTGTCAAGACCTTGGAAATTTTGAAAGAGATTTCCATTGATATCCCTAAGGTCACCATCCAGGAAGACTTGGCCGATGATGATGAAGACGACGAAGAAAACAGCGCTTGCATCATCATCAAGGAGTCAGACTGCGAAGTTTTGCAGAAGAAGTTCAAGAGAGAGATTGACACCCAGTATGTGGAGACCAAGAGGGCCATGATACAGAGCAAGAGTCACATTCCATACTACATTTATTTGATTATTTTAGTTCTAGGATGGAATGAGTTTATGACTATATTGCGTAACCCCTTGTTGATCACGTTGTGCATGTTGCTTGGAGGTGGATTTTACTTCTTGTATGCCACCAACATGATTAAGCCTGCACAGGGTATTGCTATGAGGATGATTGAGGAGTTTTTTGAGCAGATGAAGGAGTGGTTGAGGGAGATGGTGAAGGAGGAAAACATTGAAATGAGCAGTATCAAGAGAGAAGAAGCTGAATAATAATGAGGGCCATTTATTGTCTTGGATATCTTTCTAGAGTGCATGAATTTTCAAACTTTTTGTAGGAATCCGAGATGCAGAAAACCATCGTTTGAAAAGTTTTCTGTATTTTATTCGGGGTTTGTAGGAAGAATGATAGATTTCGTTTTTGTTTAGTATCAGCAGAAAGTGCAATTTCACGTAGTGAAGAGGAACCTGAATTCAACAATTGTAGATGCCATTCTAAAAGGTATAAGTTTGGAAGAAGTGGAATACACGATACTATACCGAGATTGTTTATAGCTTTCACATGTAGCTGTGGCATAAATAATTAGGAGAGTAATAAGGCGATGTTTCGGTATACAGTTCAATAGACGACAAACTGACTCAAAATGTGGCACAAGAAGGAAATGGCCAACTGGCACTGGGAACCAGATTATGATACTGTCTTGATATCCACAGCTACTCGAACTCCGATCCGAGTTTCCAGTAGTATACGTAAATGTTACTAATTGAATTCACACAGAGGACTGAGTCGCTGTGGGTTTGCAGTCCTACGATGGAACCGTTCGATTTATATTCACGAGTGGTCACATCAACAGGTGGTCACATCAACGGGTGGTCATATCAACGGGTGGTCATGTTCACGGGTGTTACTATTTACTTGTAGTTTGGGTGCAAAAGAGTGATTTTCCGAGAACAGGGTGGTATTGAGATAGCCATGGTACATAGATATCAATAACCAGAGGTATCCCAGGTATCCCAGGTATCCCATTATAGGGGGCTCTCCAGAGGTTTCTTTCAAACTGATTTTTCCTGGATGCAAAATCCACACTGAACACAAATAGTCGTTACAGATATTATTTAGAAGAATACGGCTGTTTTGGTCACATCATTTGCGCTCATATCCAATACTAGGTATTTTGCCTTGTAGCTAGTTTATGGGCATGTATAGTTTATTGGTATTCTGTAAAACAGTGGCAGTTGAAAGTGGTTAGTTGTTGATATTACCAATTGTTTTGTAACATCCATGCCTTGTGAAGATCTCTCTATATTCCTTGTGGAACTCAAGTTGATAAGATAAGATTCAAACAAGAATGTTGGAAGTTAATTTGCGGGGGTTGATGCAAAATTTTAAAAGTGACAGATAGCGGATATCTAAGGATTTTATCTTGAATTTCTGAAGATTTGAATAAGTTATTAATCTTGAACAGTTAAACATATAAATATCTCGAGTATCGAACTTGTAATTCAGACCAATTATAAGCCACTGGAATTTTTCTCTGTTTCTATTGAGATGATCATAAATCAAATGCATTCCTTGTTGTCGTTTCTACATGGCCATGGGTGTTTCATAGTTACTGAATTTCATGCACTAGATTTCTAATGGACTCGTAAGTATACTGAAGTCCAAGATATACCGGAGTCCAAGATATACCGGAGTCCTGTTTATACTGGATTCCTAGTTATACTAGACTCCTAACTATACTGGACTTTTCGTAATCAAGTGTACAAATATACGATGGACAAGCTAATTTATTAGTATGAAATTGAAAAATGCTACATGGTCCATTACACTCAGGATAGTGAAATTGGATCTTGTGCCATTTGTCAATGTGCTGTACTTGTTTATGTTTATGGGAAGAAGAGAAAAGTGGGCTTGCCATGTCAGCCGTCAGTTCCACACATCATATTCAGTGGATTTAGACGATTGGATGATTACTTGAAATTTCAAGTGCTCATTTGCATTTCTACGAGGCTTTTGTGGCTTGATAAATTTGAAGATAAAATTGAAGGTGAACTTAAAGAGAATTCAGTTAATGGTTTTCTAATTGTTGGTTTTTTTTATTTGATGGTTTTTTATTTGATGGTTCTATATTTGATATTCTTTTTCTTTCTTCTTCTCTTTGTCCCCTCGATAACACATGGTGTTGCCAAAATTGGACCAACCTCTTGGTGCAACATGAGTCCCTGGATTGCCGTAGAAACGAGAAATCCAGGTAGCAGAACAGGAAGTGTATTCTTCTTCTCTGATATTGCCATGGCCTTGTATTATCATGTCATGTATTGACATACATTGTCTATTCATATCCTCCTCTTGTCTTTTCGCTTCTCTCTTGTCTTTTTATGTGCTTCTCTTCTCTTGCGCTCTCCTCTTCTCTTCTTTCCTATCTCTATGTTGCATCGCGAATATTGTCACATTAATTCGAATGCAACCTCTTTGAATAATACACCGAGTCTCATTCCTTAAAAAAATTGTAACTATGGGCTGTAGTAGAGGTTACTTGAATATATAAACAGGAGAATCTGGAATGGTAGAGAGTCGGGAGGCTAGTTCATAGATACCATACACACAACACACAACATAAAACTCGTACCATGTTCTTCTTCCGTAGGTCAAAGAAGGACTCCAAGATGAAAGCTAAAGAAGCCAAAATCCATAAAAAGTTGCAACAAGAACAACAACAAAAACAACAACAGCAACAGCAGCAAGAACAACTCCAAAAACAACCTACACCCGCACCAGCACCAGCACCCGCTGGTCTTCCATCCATCGCACAATCATTCACTCACAACGTCAATGATCCAATCCTCACATCCCAGTCAAACTTGCTCTTAAACGACTTCAACGCCGCTCTAGAATGTTCCACCATTTCCATGTTGCCCAACCATGACATCTGTCCCAGTGGAGACGAATACGGAAACTTCTTGTGCATTGATTTGGGTGGAAGCACCTTGAGAATAGCGGTGGTTGAGATCAAAGAAAGGACCGGCGGAGCCACTAATGTCATACCTGCTACTGCCATGTCTGCTGCTCCCGTCATGCCTGCCACCACCCCAACGCTCTCAAAAATCCAAAGCATCAACTCTTCCGAGTCAAAACTCAACCTAACCACCTTGAACGAAACAGACTCGTCCATAGACTCCCATGACTACGACAACAAGCCCACGCCCTCCGACAACTCGGCCCGAGTCAACGTAATTGTCGAGAAGAAATGGACCATTGCAAACTCTAACAAGACCATTAATACCGACTTTTTCCGTTTCATTGGTGAGAAGATCCGTGAAATTTTGGACAGCCAGTCCTTGATAGACTCCTCCAGCATCATCGACACGGGGATCACCTGGTCCTTCCCCTTGGAAACCACCAGTCACAACAGCGGCAGAATTGTGCACGTTTCCAAGGGCTACACCATCTCGGAAGACGTCTACAATAAGGACTTGAAGACCATTCTTGAGACCGTGTTGCTCGACAGCTTTGATATCAAGATAAACGTGAGATGCGTTAGTAACGACTCTCTCGCGGTGTACTCGGCCGGTATGTTCTTGGATAGACACTCTAAGCTTGCGCTCGTTTTGGGTACCGGCTTCAACCTCTGTTGCGCCTTGGAGAGCAACTCACTCCCAGCAGCTAAGAGAATCGAGCAGAACACCGAGGTGGACTCTTCCTCCAAGGTGCTTTTCAACTGTGAGTTGTCGCTTTTCGGGGACCAGATGCTCCCTTACTTAACCACAAAATACGACTACATCATCGAGCCCAGATTCGAAGACTTCCAGTTCAAGTACAGGTGCTTTTCGTCTACCGATGAAAACGGCAGAATTTTGCAGCCAACAGAACTCATGACTTCGGGTAGATACTTGCCCGAATTGACCAGACTTGTGTTGGTTGACTTGATTAACGAGAAGAAAATATTCAACGGGGTGGACAAAAGCAAGTTGCACAAGCTCTTGGAAATTCCCTTTGACGGTTTTGATGGTGAATTGATGTGCTACATCAACGAGAGCACCAACGTTGGCCAGATTATCCAGAAGTTCTGCGAAACATACGCCATAGACACATCCTGCATTTCCGAAGCAGATATTTACATCTTGAAAGACGTCATTTCCGCTATTGTACAAAGAGGAGCATTTATAGTGTCTATTGCGCTCATTTCGTTGATCAAGTTAATGAGAGAAAAGAACAAGGACGACGACAAGTTGGTGGTGATAAGTTACGTGGGCTCTGTGTTGACCTATTTCCACAACTATAGACGTGAAATTGCCAATTTCACGAACAACAATGCCTTTATCAAGAAGGCCGGCATAACTGTAGATTTCAAGTTGGTTGAAAACAGCTCCATCATAGGCGCTGCCATTGGCGCTGCTTACTTTAAGTAAAGGACGGGTTCAATAATGACAATGAAATATACGAAGGCATGTATAAATGTAGAGGAATGCGTTTTCTATCACCACATGTAGCGAGCTATATGATGACGATGGAAAGTATATTAAAGTAGAATAATCTATTAATATCCCATCGATTTTTAGATGCAAAAATACGAATGATTTTTCTAATTCTGCTGTTCACCTGGGATATTCTTAATGATTCATATGTAGCAACTATTATGTCTATCGGTTTTGTTTCATAATGAGGAATACAAGAAGCAATCAGTGAATTGTTTGAGTAGTTTTGGATGTCAGGGAAGAAATAATGGCACTTATAATTTCACCCAATGAGAACTTCCTATTTGTATCTGCTTTCGAATGCGGACAATTGAACGAATTGCTGTGGAATATAAGACCCAATTGTTTGTGATAATAATGTTCCCTCTGGTTGTTCATCATTCATTAAGTTAATAATTACAATGACCCCAACAAACGTTCTAGTATGTTTTTTTGTTCACACTGTTATACATATTCCGAATTCATACTTTACATCACATACCAATTCCTCATACTTTACAATATACTAATTCCTGTTAGGCTTATTAGTAGCGCTGGATTGTAGGTGCAGTTATTAGTATGTATTGGACTAGCTAAGTAACCCACCATATTTAAGGGTAGTATGGGTGCTTTTTTATAATACCTAGATGAGGCTTAGGGCAAGAATGTAGAGATGGACTCTAGCGGTTATCCGAATAGAATAAAGAACTACTCCGATTAGTGTAATAGGGGTAAACCCCGAACAATTCCTCGTAGTTTACATATCGTATGATACTCTATCCCTCCTTTGTGTTTTATCGTACTATTGGTCATTCTATTACATTACATATCGTTATTCTATAGATTTCTTACAACTTCGACTTCAATCCAGCAGCAGCATTATCACAAACAATCATCACATTGGAATGATCTTGCAAATACGACAGAGGGTATGCTGGGTCGTTCTTCTTGCCGTTAATGGTCTTGTCCAATGCAAAGTTCTTGTTTGCACCCAAAACGATCAAGGCAACTTCATTGGAGTTATCCAAAATGGTGGAAATCCCCACACTCAATGCGTGCTTAGGGACTTTGGCAAGGTCGTTGTTGAAGAAACGCGAGTTTGCTTCAATGGTGGAATCCACCAAGGCGACCTTACGTGTGATTGACTGCCTTGAAGAGCCCTTTTCGTTGAAGGCCAAATGGCCTTCTGGACCTAAGCCACCCAAAAACAAGTGGATTTTGCCATACTTCTTGATCTTGGCTTCGTAGCGAGCGCATTCGGCGTCCACATCGGTAGCTAACCCGTTCAAGATGTTAATGTTTTCGCTGGGGATGTCGATGTGGTTGAACAACTTGTTGTACATGAAGTAGTGGTAGGACTGGTCATTGGTTGGAGCCAAGCCCAAGTACTCGTCCATGTTGAAGGTGATCACGTTGTGGAACGAAATCTTGCCCTTCTTGTAAGCAGCGATGATTCTGGCGTAGATCCCCTCTGGCGATGAGCCGGTAGGAAGGCCTAGAATAAAGGGATTGGAGGGGGTAGGAGCAAACAGGTTGATTTTGTCAATGATGTAATTGGCAAGGAACTCGCTTGCGTCTTGCTGAGATGAGAAAGTGACTTGTTTCATAATTTGTTGTTGAGGTGGCCAGGAGAATTTGGAAGGAAAGTGATTCTGCCCTATATATACTGGTGTACCAGGATGCAGATGCAACATGGTGGTTTTCTCGGATGTTGCATTCTGCCGAAAAAAGCGATCATTGCTTTATCGCACTGACCATGTCACATCGCTTTTATGTTGCATTTCAGAAAAATCCTACTAGAATCTACCATACACTTATTATGTGGGTATATAAGGGGGAGAATCCTATCCCTTGAAGTAGTAGAAGAGCAAAAATTTGCAAGAGGTATAATACTCATAGAATATACTGAATAAAATATTCATCCAGATAGTATAAATATATTATTCTTATATATATTATACATATTATATTCCTACATTCCTATTTTTCCTATTAGACTGGTATTATTGTTATACTCATAGTATACACATAAATAATATCATACTCAAAGTTTGGTACTCATACTAATCATATACCCATAGTTTGATATACTCACTGTTTGATATTCAGACTCATACACATTGTTTGATATACTATTCATACACACATAGTTTCATACCCATAACATCCACATATTCCTGGATAACCGCTGCTTTATAAAACATCTCCAAATTCCACCTTCTATAGTAATCCACCAATGTCTTACACTAGATTTACCAACTGCCACTTGATAGACAACGGGACCGTCTACGAGAACTCTGATCTCTACGTCAACAACGAAACCAACAAGATCAGCCATGCCCCTAGGGCCCAGCTGCAAATATCCGCTGTGATCGACTTGAACGGCCAGTACCTCGCTCCGGGATTCTTGGACTTGCAGAACAACGGGATCTACGGCGTCAACTTTGGTAGCATCAACTCTGAAACTCCTGAAAAAGATGTCGAGATGTTCCTCCAGCTCTACAAAGACGCCATGGCCAAGTTCTTGTCCACCGGTGTCACCGCCTTGTGCCCAACCTTGCCCTCTACCTTCCCTAAGGTATACGCCAGGGTCTTGCAGTACTACCACAGAACCAACAACTCCGATAGAACCGACTCTCTCGGTGCCCACGTGGAAGGCCCCTTCCTCAACATGAACAAGAGGGGATGTCACGAGCCCTCGGCCCTTGTGGACGCTAAAGAGGGCACGAGCAAAATCTACGACGTTTACGGTGGCGAGGAAAACTTGCTCGACAACGTGGCCATCGTCACTGCTGCCCCAGAAATACCCGGTGTTCTCGAAGCCATCCCACTTTTGGCTGCGAAAAACATCACCTTTTCCATTGGCCACACCACAGCCGACTACGAAACCGGCTTGAAGGCGGTACAGAACGGTGCCACCATGGTGACACACTTGTACAACGCCATGCCACAACCACACCACAGAAACGCCGGTATCGTGGGCTTGATCAGCTCGCCCGTGCCCGAGAACACCCCTTACTACGGGATCATCTGTGACGGGGTCCACGTCGACCCTTCCATGTGTGCCTCGGCCTACCGTGCCAACCCAACCAAGTGTTTCTTGGTAACGGACGCCATGCACTTGATCGGAATGCCTGACGGTGCCTACAAGTGGGATGACCAGGTTATTGTGAAGGAAGGCTACAGATTGGTCATCGAGGGCACGGATACCTTGGCCGGTGCAGCCACCACCTTGCCAGCTTGTGTGAGGAACTTGATGGCCTGGACAGGCATTTCTCTTGCCGAAGCCGTGAAAACTGTCACTAACAACCCGGCCGTTTCCATCGGTGTAGAGTCGGAAAGAGGTTTCTTGAACGTGGGCTGCAGCTCTGATTTCGTGGTCTTAGATAAGAACGGCTATGTGCAGAGTGTGTACAAGTTGGGGAACAAGGTCAAGTCTAGCGACTTGTCTCCTCAACAAGAGAGAACCCACAAGCCAAGGGCTGTTTTGTAACATAGAATGTATAAGGATATACTTAGGAATACAATTGAATGAAATGAGCTGGTAGGAAGGTTGTGTTTTCAGGGAACACGACATCTTGAAGCAACACATTCAAGGAATTTTAGACATACCGTAAACATTTTGAGTGGGATTTAGTCTTCGTAAAGTTTATTCGACAAATAAGATCCTAACTGCTTTAATTGAATTTTGAAGGAACATTTCACATGTCTACCTTTAAGTAGATTTCTTGAACCGTTTACCCAGTAGCCGGTATTTCTTGAAACCGTATCGTATAATATTCTTTCCTCATGATCACTGTTATTGAATAGTCATGGCAATCTTTCTAGGGTTGTATAAGTAGCCAGCACTCCTTACTATTGGGTACCTTTGAGTCTGTGGAATATTACGCACTGTCGTAGTATTCACTAATAAGCAGTTAGGCTATCTTAGAGCGTTGGTCAATAGGCCTGCCTTATTTGATATGTATTTGACAGACTAGGCTATAGAAAGGGTAATATAGGGACCTATTTATAAGATCTAGAGAAGTTACTATAAGTAGGGTACCATCAAGAACCACTAAGGTTGGTTACTGGAGATTCCTTATCTATATTAATGTATTTTACGTATACATCACTTGGTGTTACTTATCTATATCACATAAATGGAAGTGAAAATTTCATACTCGGTTAGAAATTTTATTTCCGGTTTTATGAAACTTTTGAGCCATAAGAAGTGAAGACTGTATAGCATTTAGTAACGAGTGATAACAGTACTTCAAGTCTAATATTAGAGGAATAAGAGTAGTCCCTAGCATTAGCTATGGAATCTCTTTTAAAGTTTTGCACATTTCACAATAATTTTCAGCAAAAAAGAACTAGAAAAGTTGACATGCAACAAAGTAAACGCTATTTATCTGGTTAAATATTGTGTAAGCTGAAGTCTACTAAATCGATTTGTAATAAATATCATGTCCAATATTAATTTTGATAGAACGGTAAGATTTGGCAAGCTTATTGTTTTTGTAGTCGTTGAACCTTTATTATACTTCGTATCAAATTTGTATATAAATAATACTTTGCTGCAAATTATCCTATTACACATCTTTAAATCTCGCTTTCTCTTTACAATCACTGAATTTTCACCATTATGATGCAATTTCAGCCCAGAAAAATATTCAATTGATAACCCTTCCCGTTTCCACACCAATTTATCATTACTCGGGACCTCATGATCAGAACCTTCATATAAATAGATTCTTTGGATCGGTGTATGAGAAATATAGTTTTGCTACTAATCGATACAAAGGACGGGCAAAACTCTCTCAATATATGGTTTTTCATTTCTGAAGCATTTGTGTTGAGGAAGAAATATATGGAGATAAATGTGTGGGTGTCGTCAGAGGTAATTAGAATTAAAGGGATAAGCCTAGCATTTGTGAAGCGGAATACTCTGTGTATCCATATTTGCATCAGGATATGTCTATGACCGAATATCTTCTGTTCCAATGTTCCTTCCAAATATCAACAAGAACATGGAGTAAATTTCAAAAAAATTTGGCTGCGAAAAAGTCAAAAAGTTGAAGTGGCTGTGATTTGAATATTATCTGTTGATAAAGTTATCATGAGGCAACTGGTACACTTTCATGTATTGGTATCAAGAGACTACCAGTACACTTTCATGTAGTGGTACCACAAGCAATACTATAACAGCAGGAAACCATGCTCGGATTGAAAACACAGGGCTGTTGAAAAGGGTTTAAAAAGCCAACTTTCTTATCAATACTTCGAAAAAGCTGACTATAAACGAAGAATATTACCTAGAAACCGTCAAATATACAAGCCGATATTATTAATACTAATCCTTGAAATTTAAAAGATCGGTTATCGTTTCTTACCTACTATCTCTCCGTGTATTTCCGGGAAATGTGGGAATTCCCACATTTTAGGTATTCTCGGCTAGCAGTATATATAAATACCCAGTCTCCCATGGTTACACTTGCAGCTAACAACTTCTCAATGCTGCTACAGGTGCTGTTAAGAACAAAACGTTCTGTTAATTAAAAAGTGTTGAGCTTGCTGCATCGGCTGTTTCAACAACTGTTCACCGGGTCGGCTGAACACTATTGAAAACTATTGAAAACTACTGAAGACTACAAGGGTACCGCTAATATACCGCTAACACTCGTAACGCTGCTAAAAATAATACTTGAAACACTAACAGGCATTTATTCACCTTGCTTCACACAATTAAATTCTATGCTTCGGACAGCTGCTCATCACAATACTACATCTAACTGTTTTAAAAATCATAACCGCATCAGAATACGGCTTAAAACACTGAGCCACTTTACAATTTTTACGAGAATACCGTTTTGCAACTGTACCAGTGCCTGGTTTCCTAACGAACGTACATCTGAAGCAGTCTAGGGTTTCAAACTACTTAACTCTGTCTACATAAACTGGTAAATTGCTAGAAGCCGGCTTGGACGCTTACATTACGCTCTACAAATACTCAGATTAGGTGTATTAATTAGTTCTGAGGCAACGCCAGGCCTGCAACACAGCAGAAATTGGCGGGATCTTACAACGGGGATTAGTAGTAGTATCTAAATGGAAGGTACTGCTTGTCGGTGAGATCAGCATCCATATCGATTTCCATTTCCGGCTCGTTCTCCTCGAGAACGTCTCTTCTCTTGTTCTCCCTCATCAAGTATAAACGGGTCATGAGGGCAAAAACGATGGTCAAACAGAAGCATACAAACCAAGATCTGAAGGCAGTACCGTAGGCAGGGGCTTCATTGTGTCTAAACAACTGAGGAGCACCAATGTTGGAACCACAGTAGAACAAGAACACAATGGCGTTGATCACCACTCTCTTGGTGGAACCGTGGTAGTTACCAGCAACCATGGCCAAGACGTTGGGGAAGGTACTTGGCTGGACGAGCAACAAGTAGTATCCTAACAACTTAACACCCTTGATTTTGGACTTGTACACCAAAGCGGCACCGACAATGGGGAGAATAACGGTGGCCATGATCATGTAGCATCTGATGTTCTTGAACCTCGAGGCAAAGAAACCAGTGGCCACGATGGCAATCCAGGTAATGACAGAACCAGGAACACCGAGCAAGGTGGTGTCGATGGCAGAGAATCCAAACCCTTCAAGGATGATGAAACCGTAGGAAATGATTCCCCCGTTGGGCAAGATGTTCAAGACAACCAAGGAGATCAAGAGCCAAGTCTGCACGTCGGCAAAACACTCGTAAACCTGGCTCCAGTTCCAGTCAAAGTCGAGACGAGACTGCAATCTGTACTTAGCAAAGTACGCCTTCTCCTTGTCGGTCAAGAACTTGGCGGTAGCAGGCGAGTCGGGCAAGAAGTACATCACCACCAACCCGTACAAGAAAGTAACACAGCCGTAAACAATAAAAATGTACTTCCATGACGGGATGCCACCGGTTATGTGGCCCAACCCAAACGTGATGAACCCACTGATAACCCCACCAAAATCGTTACCAGAGAACCAGATACCCGTACGCAAGGGTAACTGTTCTGGGGTGTAGTAGATAGAAGAGATCAACACAGCAGCAGGAGAGACAGCGGACTCCAAGAAGCCTAGAATGAATCTAGTCACCAACAAACCGGCGAAACTGTTGATGGTAGCGGTACAAGCCAACACAATGCCCCACAATGCCACGGTTAAGCCTACAAACTTACCTGTAGGCGCAATCTGAAGCAATCTGGTGACGGGGAATTGGCCCGCCATAAAACCAAAGTAGAAAATGGAAGAGGTCCACGAGTAGTCTTGGCCCTTCAAGTGTGCCGCGTGTCTGATACCGAACACTGTGGTGGAGGACAAGGCCAATTTGTCCATGAACTGCAATGCGTAGACGAAGAAGAGCAAAGGCAAAACGACGAGATCGATTTTTCTCGTCATAGCCACTTCGTCGATCTCGATGTCCTCCTCTTGGGCCTCTTCAAACGAGTATCTGATTTCACTCTCTGCTGTATCTTTTTCGGTCATCACTTGGTACAAAAATTTGCTACTATGGAGCCAGAGATCTTACAAAGGATGCCAAATTCCTGCTTTTAAATACTACATATGCCCTGCAAGCCACTTGCATTAGGATGGCGGCGGGTTAATTTAGATAAAATTCACAAAGTGGCTTAATAAGATAACACGACAAACATCTAATACTAAAAGCTAATCAAAGCCAAGGAAACCACTATTGTTTCACTGATGGTATCATATCAAATTGCTTTTCTTCCATGCAACTCGGCTAATGTTGAAATAGTTGACTCAACGGTGTTGTGATGAGCCGTGGCCAGGACAAGACGAGATAAAGCTTCCGGAGAACACGCCAAGGTCCACCAGGAACCAGGAACAAGAACGTGAAACGGCTGGGCTGTCAAGAGATAGCGAGATGCAGTTTCACCGCAAGCATACTTCCCATGCCTGTTCCTCTGCACCCTCTGCCCTCCCATGCAAGAGGGACCGAGGCTTTGAGAGCAGTTTTCGGTCGAGTAATTTGTTGTTGTTTGACTCTGCTTGTGGTACAGATGGCCCATTCCTGCATTGGACAATCATATTGGTCGTCTGTAGACAGAACGATCGGAATAAGGCTTTGCTGTGTTCCCAGAGATACCTTTTCCATAACTGCTCCCCCCTCCTCCCACTACCACTTTAATCTAATCATACGATGTCATTACTAGACATTTGCCATGGCATTCCCAAAGTGGAGTTACATTGCCATCTCTTTGGTACCATCCGCAAAACTACCTTTATTGATTTTAACAACGCTGCTGGAAAACCCATTAGAGATGATGAGATTGAAGAATTCTATACAAGAGGAGAGAAGCCCGTAGGTGTTCTTAGGATCTTAAGAGCCATGGACAGCAGCTTGGTGCGCTCTGCTAACGATTTGTACCGCTTGACCTACGAGTATCTTGAAGACGCGAGTTCATTTAACGTCAAATACAGTGAGTTCTTTTGGAACCCCACTGGAACGTTTCACGAGTCCAAGATCCCCTACGCAGAAGCTCAGGGCGCAATAGTCCGTGCCATCTCCGACTGTGAGACTCGCTTTGGCATTGAAAGCGCCTTGATCTGCTCCATCGACAGGGAAGTGGACCCCAAATTTGCTGTGGAAATGGTGCGTTGGATGAACGACAACAGACACCACAAGGTGATCGGCATTGGCATTGACTACCGCGAGAACAACGGGCCGCCAGCCTTATTTTCCGAGGCGTATGCGCTTGCCAAAGTGTATGGCTACAAGCTCACTGCCCACGCAGGCGAGTTTGGCTGTCCAAGCTCGTACGTTTCCGATGCTATTCACAAGTTGCAGTGTGATCGAATCGACCACGGCTACACAGTGCTCGACGACCCGGCGCTAGTGCAGCACTGCATAGACAACGATATCATATTCACTGTGGTGCCCTCCAACTCGTACTACTTGAGGACCTTACCCAAGGAAGAGTGGGCACAAAGGCACCCCATCAGATTCATGGCTAGGAGTGGACTCCGGATATTCCCTAATACCGACGATCCGGTATTTCATCAAGTAACGCCAGCAGATTCCTGGGCAATGATGGTGAAGCATTTTGACTACGAAATGAAAGATTTGAAAGGGTTTTTAGAAAACAGCATTGATGCTGCCTGGGTGGGTGCAGAGAAGAAGGAGCAATGGAAGAAAGAATGGCTTCCTTATTTTGATAAGTATTTGTAGAGAAACTTGCTTATTTGATGAGATGGAGAAGTCAGAAATCAGATATAGAAATTAGGTAATAAAAGTCGGAAATAGAATACATATCGGAAACGTTGGAAGGAAAACAAGTCAGTAGACAGCTAGACTGAAATCTTCGATTATCAATGCAGAATATGGTTGGCATGTTCTACGTGCCTTGTAATCTCCTAAGCCTGGTAATACAATAAAACCAACGGTAATCCGTTTTACTCAAGTTCCCTTTTCAGTAAACTCTTCCGATAAGATAAAGGATATTAATCCTAAAATGAATGGTTGCCTAGTGCTGTTTTTGTGTGAGAAATTACGTAGTGCTCTTGTTTTTTATACGAATGACTACATTCCTTTGGAAGGACACAAAGCACTATCACTGTAAGACTTGAAGGAAGAGTCAATAGGCTTCCTAGGGTATTCATTGTTGATCAATTCATATGTTATAGTATGTACTGGGCTAAATATGAATGCAGAAAGAGTAATATGAAACATAGAACGTATTTAAAGAGTTCTTCATAAAGAATAGAAGGTAGAAGGTAGGTTCTCTAGGGTTAAGTATAGCGCGTACTTAAACCATATAGGATATATAATTTAGCCTGATAAGAAGTTTATCAAACTACATTGTTAGGTTTCCTAGACAGTAGGAATTACTAATAGGATTAGCGATAACAGTTGAATTACTAATTTCTCAACAATAACAGTTGGAATTCCAAATGGGGTATGCTGGAATTTCACATGTTTAAATATGGTGTTTCAGATAATCATATGAGAATGAATTGTCGTGTTTCAAGTTTTCTACCACCTGATTATGAATTAAAGGAAATCAGATGGACTTAATGTGACAGTGCAAATCTGACAAACGGAATGCAAATTTGGCAAACTGCTGCCCCCAATTATCTGCATAAAAGCTGGTCTCTGTAGCATGTACTTATCTCCTCATGCAATAGTTTTAAGGCCCACAAATACGGCATCCCTTAAAGTCCCATTCTAACTTGGATTACATTGCCATGTGGTCACAAATCGTGTAACAATGGCTTAAAGAATACGATCTGATCTGCAAAAGAGCCAAAATAAATTACAGAGTCTCGATTAGTGTAGCTTCCATTGGGTATTCTTTTCAAATCATGTATTCCAAATTTTCGTAATTTTTGAGTTTTTACGGAGAATCGAAAAAGGTTGTATAAATCCATAATGGAATAAGTATCGAACATCTTGTCAAAAGGTTAAATCAAGGTTAAAGTTGCCTAGTTGAAATTCTGTTAAATGTACAAAGTTAATCAAAAATTAACCAAAGCTACCAAAGTTCACGGTTAAAGAATTCCCTCCTATTTATTCTTTCTTTCCCCCTATTCGCCTTGCTTCATATTAACTATACTTTACCATTATCATAATCAATACTCTGAAAAGAAACAAGAATGTGAACACAGTATCACAAACTTTCGTAGATTCCCTTATTTTAGCACGAACTTTATGAAAGCAGCATGACGTAGGAGTGATTTTCTAGTATTTCTAGTTGTTTACACTTGTATGGTGGTTGCAGTGACCATATGTTGGTACTTGATACTTGTGTTATTTCCTCATGACGCTACATCACTAGCCACTGAATCTGGCTTGATCTCACTTGATTTAAACCAATTTTATATAAACTGTTAGGGGTCTACTAGCAAGTCTAACATAAACCAATTTCATGTTTGACAATTTTTGCACCCGTTACAAAAAATCATCTAGCTAATTCCGTTTTCCACTTATTCGTACCCCTTAAAATTTCCCTGAAGTGAATAGATACCGCTGTGATACTATTCAAACTAAATGCACAACCCATGTGTAATTTACACACTGGTAATACCAACATACATCCACTTTCACGTTTTACCATATAATTTGTAATGAGTGAATTTATTCATGGGGCCTTATTCATGGTGTTCATAGAACTTTGATCATGAATTAATAGGCTCTTAAGGTTTAACGCTCCAATATAGCACATGGGATTCACCAGGTTCATCTCTTTTCTATTTACCTTACATCGGTAAAAACATCAGAAACCTCCCATATCTCCCTATGGTCAGCTTTAAACACGATATTAGCTACATAGTCTCATCGTCTCCAGAATAAACTGCTTGTTGTATCACACGACACCTGGTATAACCTTGGTATCACAGAGCGAGTCTTAAGCCACCTCCCCATAAATCCGAGCTATCTGTGTCCAAGACAACCGAGTTGTGCTGTCTATTTTAGCCTAGTTCTGGGGTAAAGGACTTCTTGGTATATGGAGAAGACGATGTTTGAAGGTGTATGTGGAACTCAAAGTCCAATTTCAAGACCAAAATGGGAATGTATTCTCGCCAGATACTCTTCGGAGAAATCGAAATATTGTAAGACACGAGCATGACACGAGTCTTGTCTTGTTTATGTACCATTCCTAAAAACACCAAAGCCGATTTCTTGTATTTCAATAGAAATTGGGTCCGGAGTTGAGAAGAGTCATTCATGGGTGCTGATAATGATACAAATGCTACTACTGAAAACAGTCACACAAGTTTTGCTACTAATACATTTATAAGAATGTTGCTCTTGATGTCGTTCTATTATTGATATACAAGCGTCATTTGAGACGCACCATACACCATTGGTATACACCATGGTGTCCATTAAGCATCGACCATATACAATCGACGTACTTCTCCACTTGCAACCTTCAGGTTCGTTGGTTGCAATAAAACTACATGCATTTGATATCAGCTCAGAATTAAGAATTCGGTGTGTTTTAGCATATTATATCGAAGATTTGAGCTGAAACTATTGAATTACAACAATGTTGGATGCGTTGGAATACTTAGCTTCCGAAAAGGAAATTTCCTTGTGTTCAAGGTCATAGAAAATGTAAGCGTGTCTTAAGATGTTGTCACCCAAGGTTGGGGGCTTATTCAAGCTGCCAGCGTCTCCAGAGACGAGAATCAGCAAGAAACAGTAGTCCTGTGTCTTCAAAAGCAAGGACGAGTAAGGCACTCTGAACACTCCGCCCTTGTCAAAGTTGAAGGTTATGTACTTGTTGCTGGGTTGCGTGCAAGCAATTTCCCAAGCTTGTGATCTTTCCAGGTACGTGGCGTTGAATATTGAGGCAACTTGATCTACAACAACCTTAGGAAGCTCTGAGTACGAATATCCCGAGTCAAAGGCCAAGGCAAAGTTGGTGTCGATTTTCTTACCTTCCAATTCAAGCGAGGTGGACTGGACAGCGAGTCTTCTGCCCACAACAGGCAAGGTGGTCAACAAGCCGTAGTACTTTTCGCTGTCGATGGCGCCGAAAATGATGGAACCGGTCTTACTTTCTTTGCTGTTCAAGTACAACGAGTATGCAGCTCTAGCGATGTAACCTCCGTTCTTCAAAGCGGTGGGGAAGTTGGGGTAGATCAACGAGGTGTTGTGCCTGTCCTTGAACAAGATTGTTTCCGAGGTGTTCATCCCAACACCAAGAATCCCGAATCCCAGTGTAGTTTCACTGACGTCTCCGAACTGGAACTGTTTGAGGGTTGCTCCACCAGGAATGGAGATATCGTCCTTCGCATAAGTCCCAAAAGAGCCGGAACCGTCAACGTAACTGATATTGAATTCTGCATCCACCTTGTTGTAAGATTTGGAAGTTTTGGAGTTGAATGCTCCAAATGTGCTGCAATGACCGAGTTCGGCATTACACTTGTGGTCGGTACCGGGCACCCAGAGATCTGCTGAGCCTGTGTCAAGCATGACGGAAACAGGCTGCTTATCGGACCCCATTTCCAAGTCGATGGTGTACATGGAACTGCGCAGGGTCAACTTGACGTACTGGTACAAGTCTCTAGAGCCGATCTTGGCCACCTGCTCTCTGTGCACCGAGAAGTCCATCTTGATGTATGCATCGTCTCTCCTTTGGAGATCCAAGCTGTGTATGTCAAGCTTTGGAATAACGTAGCCCAAGCCCAATTCAAATAATATGGAAAGCAATACAATATTCAACAACATATTAACTCCTTGATAATCTGAACAACTCTTTAAAAAAACAAACCAACTAACAACAACAACAAAAAAAAAGTGCAATTCCCTCTCTCTTTATGTAAAAGAACCTGTTATCTAATTATAGTGACTTTTCCCTCGGTTACCCCAAACTGAAACCACAATCTAATTCTGTTTTAGACTATTCTCCAAGGGTTTCTTTGCCATGTTGAAAATATCAAAATAATACGCAAAATCAGCATTGTGCGTCTAAAAATAATACCAGAAATTAAGGTACCACAGATTAGATGCATGAGCGGTGGGGTGGGCGCCCACCAGCAGGTCGTTTTGCCCGAGGGAAACCGTCTCACGGTGGTTAGGCAAGCATCTGTATAGCTTTGCTCAGGAAATGCGCTTTTTGAGGAGCACAAATGTAGGCGCCTTCCTTATGCAATCCTCTTTATTACCCCAGTTGTGGAATTCCTTGGTTGCATGGGCAGCGTAGGCGGTGCAAGACAATGGAGTTAGCAAGCTGGTCTCAAAAAGGAATGGCGTTGAAAGACACTTTGAGTTTCGCTGGTGAACTCTAACCTTTTATTGCCATCGTTCTCTCATAGTAAACATTTCACATTTTATCTTGCAAACTTAAAAGCTTAACACCTCACAGCTTGGCAACTATTGCAAGCATAGAGAGTGTGTTTGACTGGGGCTATGTGGCCGACCCACGATGTCATCGCAGAATACGCAGTCTCAAAAGAGAATGCAAAGCTGAGTGCATCGAGAAGACATGTCATTTTTCTCATGTTGATGTTTTGGAAATTGCTTTGGCCTCTCTAGATCTTTGCTTTACACCCACGGCGCCGATCTGAGAATCTTTCTAGGCGAGATGCACAACCTTCTTCACGAGATACCAAAGTAAACATTTTCGAGGTTGCACTCCCTTGCTCTTGGTTTCATATTTTTGCTCGTGTATTACTAAATTCCGCTTAGCTGTCATCTATGCTCTCCTCAGGAAGATTATTCTTCAAAAAGAATAAAAACTACATCTCCTTAGCGGTAAACTAGCTGTGAATACTTTTAAAATCCCCCATTTTCTCGGAAATTTCTCACCCTTAATATGTTGCTTCAAGCCTTTTCAAGCCCCAATTGAAAATTGATATTTTTCCCTTTTCCAGAAACTGGATGCTTTTCCATTTGTCTCAGGAGAATATGGAAAGCAGCTACCAAGGGACTGAACTTAGCGGTAATAAATAGTAATTTTGATAGATTCTGGTCTCAGATATATGCTGCGATACTCTATGTTTCTAATTTTAGCGACTTAATTATCCACTTCCCATGCTCACGCCCAAGGAACAAGTCTTTACTGACAACATTCTGTTTAAATCGGTTCGATAAAATTGTGGAATTTTTCATGCGACCAGGATGTTCCCCCAAAGACTTTGAGGCCCCATCTGTGTGTTACAAGGCATGTTCTCTATGCATTGACTGTTATTTTCCTCCTTTGATACCTTGCAGACCCTTACCTCCTATTTTGCAACTCCGAGGGATCCGGGAATTATGGTGTAATCCGGTTGTTTAATGTATGTGACACACGTGCAAAGAGCCCGGAATATGACAATCTAACTCGGACCATGCGGATGCAACTTGTTTTAAACATCCATTGAAACTACCAATCCAATGAAAATCATTCTTAAAGTTAGACCTTTCAAATCCAAAACATGAACCAACTAGGTGATCACTCTAGAACCTACGTTTTAGTATGTCGAACATTGTTTACTACAACCAAACCTTTTTGTTGATATACTTTTAAAAACAGATGAACGAATGAAATGTCTTTTGAATTTGCTACATGAATCAAAAAATTTCATAAATTGGCTGCAAATTATTTGAAAAAGAATCACTAATAGGAAACTTAAAAAATATCTGATATTCTACATGAATAATAATAACAAATTACCAAGTTGATTCTATTCTATATACACATCTTTTGCAAACACTAACGCAAACCAGCATATTTCGAATGAGCTCTTAACTTGGGACCATTCAAGTAAAAGAGAACTGGGATCAACAAAGCAGCAACTGCAACGAACCCCAATATTGAACTTCCCCATGCAACGGGATACTTTTTAGTGGCCAAGTTATCAAACATGGCCTTTCCGAATAACGGGAAAACACCAGCAATAACCGATCTAAAGAGAGCGTTTCCTGCAAAGACCGAAGCTAAGAACTTCTCGAAAGATCTGCCCAAGTAGTTGAACAAGGACTGGAAAATGAGAAATGCACCTGCGGCAAAAATGCCAGCCCCAATAAGAGAAACCACCCAATGTATGGATTTGGTCGCTGTAAAAGCAAAGAGAAATATACCAATTACCATTAATAAACCGCCTATAAAAGCAATTGGGATAAACACTTCTGGGAATACCTCCTCGTGTTTCAACAACTTATCGGTGTAGATCTTCTTGAGTACTATAATGTAGCAGCCACAAGAAATCAAAATACCCACCATGATTGCCACAAAAGAAACTCCTAGCTCCACCAAGGTGAAATGGTATATTCCAACATAGACTATGGGGAAGGCCTCAAACCAGAGATATGTCACGGTGTACACCAATGCAATGTAGAGATTGATGAGCAAGACCACAGGTTCTATAAAGGACAATTCAATAGGCCTGTATAAGGTCTCGATGGCCATGGCACGAATAGACATGTTGGAGTTATCGATTTCCTCCTGGGTGGTGATGTTTTGGTTTCCTGTGATTGCTCTCAAGCGGTATGCCTTTCTCAATAAGATGGTCTTGTCGTAGGTCTCTGGCAAAAAGAAGATCAAACTAATCATGCAAACTCCACTGGAAATTGCAATATACCAAAACGGCCATCTCCAGCCCCCAGCCACCGTCATAGCTGCACCAACCAAGGGCCCCAAACTCGGACCGCAGACTGTGGCCATAGACCATGCTGCTATTCCTACCGGGGCATATGGAGTGGAAAGGATGTCGCCAATCGAGGCCCCGCCTGTGGCTAGACACGGAGATGCAAAGAAACCGGCAATGAGCCGCAATACACAGAGCCCAGCTATGTTATTCACCAAGGCCGTGGGGATCTGGAGCACGAAGAAGATAAACAAGGTGGTCAAATAGATGGAAGTACGGCCAAAGATTGCGTTTTCACTGAAAGGCGACCACACCATGGGGCCCAAGCCATACCCAATCACAAACAAAGACAAGGGAAGAGTTGCAACTGTTTGTGAGATGTCGAATTTTGCCTTAATCTCTTCGATTCCAGGTGTATACATAGCAGCACCCATATACACAGAAGTGGTCAAAATGGCGATTTGAAACATCAAGAATATCTTGTACGATAGGGGCCAGTTGTAAGGGTTCTCTGGGTCATCCTCTCCATCCCAATCCACTAGAATCTTGTTGTTGGTGTATAAGGTTTCTGAAAATGACGAGGACCCTGTCAGGTTTTCTCCACTCAGTTCTACCTGGACTACTCCTTCGTCTGCTTTCAGGTAGTATTCTTCTAGGTATTTGCTTGGTATGATGTACTCTGGAGACTCTTCCTTGAAGGAAAACCATTTGTGACCAGAGAGACTATAAATAGTTCTTCCAAACACACTCTGTCTTACGAAATGACTCAATTTCATACCGATAAAGGATGTGCAAAAAAAAATTATGGGCAAGAACACATTGCTAGAAGGAAACGGCTGAATTTAAACAAACTACGATTATTGGTTTTTGCTTCCTCTAAACATTAACTTGGCACCCTGACTACATTACTAATGTTTTCGGAGTGTTTTTGCAGCCTTGATTAATAAGCTCCTGTATAGAATTGAGTAGCGCCTTACCAGAGGTTATACGTTTATACCACCGTAAATGAATATAAAACACCTAAAGTTCAATAAAACAAATGGACGTGAAAGGCTTGAAAGCTTATTTCCGGGGGGGAGGAGTATGGAAAACTCCAATCCGAGGCATGGACAAACCTAAAAGGATCATGCGCTTAACCACCAGGGCATTTTGTACTTTACCCGCATTATAATTGAATAAGGCTGAACAAATAAGTTTGTTTTGGCGATGAGTCTTCGCGGGAACAGTATGGGTGGATAAAATCCACTGTGGGTGGATAAAATCCACTGTTTAGAGGTATATATCGTACTGCTAGTTATTCTATTTGTATTGAAGAGCATATACTTCCAACTTTCGAAGGAAATACACGGGTTTGCAGACATGGTTACACGGGTTTGCTTTGGGGTTTAATTTGCTCAATTACCACTTTGGTTTTCTTCTTTTTGCAATCAGAGCCAAAATCCAATTCAACAAATGCCGGTGCATAAAGAACTGATTACTAACACAATGAATGTGATTCTCTAGTAGAAACTATTTATCGTTCCCTCGTATACGTCTCTTTGTAAATACCTGAGGATTCCCATACAAATTTTATTCAAATTTATTAACAAAATGCCTCCGGTGTTGTCCGAACTTCAAATATAGTACTTGGAAAGGGTTTGTAGTGCCGTGTGCTACCTAAAAAAATGACTTCTGTAAAAGGCTCGAATAATCCTGATAATAGAAATATTTATTACTTGTGAATCTTCAAACAGCTTGGTTCAGCATTTGACATGATTCATATATTTAATAATCTTGTGCTGTTGAAACTACAGAAGTTATCCAGCCTCACTACAACCCAATAATAGTGCCAACGGAAAGCACATTTATACCACAATTCTCCCTTTCCAATATTTATCACATGGCCTGGCTTGGTACTGTTCCACGCTTCACACGGTCTCATCCAGGGATAACGCATGCCCTATAGGTGAATGTTTCAGTGAGCCCTGTTGTGGCTGCAACATCTTAGTACAGTCACTTTACTTTTTATTCATACCACGGTAAATTTCCAACCAATTGATTCAAAAAGAATTTGAAACTTTACAAATTAATGGACCAAACTTGGTTTGAATATTTATGGTGCTAGATATGAATTAAAAGTCAAATGACTGTATGTGATGATGCTACCTATTGGCTATACCTGTGATCAAGAAACAGGCTTCGAGCTCCAGTCCCTAAATTGAGTGTCTTACGCTTCTATTTGAGGTTCCCGTGATCAATAGTTAGTCTGAGATTCGAAGTTAGATCTAAACTACCCAATCCCATACCAATTAAAATAACTCACCCTATTCAGGGGAGTTGGTTCCTACCCTTTAGAGTTAAATTTGAGCTCTGGTTTCTTGTAATCTGCTGTTCAAAATTGTAGCGATGTCAATTTAAGAAAAAGGGGCAGAAGAAACTTATACCCCTACAGAGGAATTTTCAAAAATTGCTATTTTTGGTATTTACATTCGCCTCCTTCCGATTCACATGTATTCCTGATATTTCATACATGGTATATTATCTTTTGCAGCTTAACCAGGGCAGTTCATCATTCCTTCAGATCAATCTGATTATATCATTTGTACCTCGAGATCTTTACCCACATAATACAACTTGAAGAAAAGATAAGACAATCAATAAGCTAGAAATCTATTCTTATTGGTAAACCCTATTATATACTAATACCATTAGTGTTAGGATCCATTGTCACTGCATAATTAGGTAAGATCTTTCTTATTAAAACCCTGAACGTACCATGTTCCATTGGGCTTACCTGCCCCACGATTATCACTAGTGTTATCATATTCCTCTTTGTATATACTTATAGCTAGTCAACTACTAATCTAAAGTGAACAACCAGTCCATCCCATTGATAAACAGCTTACACATGCGGTAAACTTAACCAGGCTAAACTATCACATGTTTCTAAAAAAACTACACATTCCTTATGATTTAAAAATAAAACTTGGAAATTTACACCTACTCGAGTAATTATTCTTTCAACCTTTGTAATTTTGTATTTCATATTTATTGCGTTTCTATTTTACAACAAAGCCTTCTTAAGAGCCTCTTCGACATCACCAACATCATACTCCTCCTTGTTCAAGTCCTTCAAGTCCTCCACGGGTCTTTCGGCCTGAGGAGTGATTCTGAAGGCGTGTCTGGAAACAGGAGTGTCCCAGTCATTCACAGCAGAATGTACAGAACGTCTGTTGTCCCAGATGACAACCGAGTTTGGTTCCCAGACTGCTCTCAATTGCAAGTCTTGAGCCAGCTCAATGTGATTGTGCAAGAAACTGAGTAAATAGTCTGATTCTTCCGTCTTCAACTCAAGAATTCTACGGGAAAATGGCTTGTTCAAGTAGATACTCTTGGCCCCGGTGACCGGATGGGTTCTAATCAAGGGGTGAATGTTGGAAACCGCCTTTCTTCTCTCAATACCTCCCTGAGCACGAGAGTTGGTGGCCTGGTCTGCAGATGTGTGCAAACAGTGCAAGCCGCTCAATCTCTTCTGGAACTCGGGCGACAAACGGTTGTATGCCTCGGTTGTGTCGGCGAAAATGGTATCTCCACCAGCTTCTGGGCCTTCCAAAACAGAAAAGAAGGTGATTCCTGGTCCCTGCAACTCGTAACTGACATCAGAGTGCCAGCCAATGTTGTTGGTACGTTGTTCAAAAATACGCTTAAACTCGCCTTCATCAGGTCTTCTGTAGGTAATATGCAACTCGGGGTATCCTCTGGGGGCTCCGGAAGTGGGGTGGATGTGTAAACGGCCGAAATGGGAACCATACTTGACTGCAAATTCCGGGCCCTTGGTTGCAAAGTCCTGGTTACGGAAAATAACAACCCCTCTTTGTGCCACAAGCAACGCCAATTCGTCCTTTCCCTTATCGTCCAACTGGGACAACTGGAGGTTACCTCTGATCTCGCTACCAAACTTGGGGGTCACCTTCTTGAGGGTATAGTCTGCATCCTTTGGAAACAAGTTAGGGAACGAAGGGTCGGCCCTGGTACCTGGGTCAATGTGTTTGAAGAACTTGAGCGGCTCGTACTTCTGGGTAGGGTCCCATGTAGGTAAAAAGTCGGGATACTTGGATTCTTGTCTGTTCTTGGAGTTGATGACGAGAACTCCGTCCGTGTCGACTTCGTCAATGCCTTCTGCAAAGTGGATGTCAAAGTTACCGAATCTTACTCCTTGTGCTGCCATTGTGGGAAATGTATGCTATGTCTGGAAATATTTAAAATATTAGTGACAAGATAACGCTGGACACACTGGGTTTATATACCTTTTGATTGTGGTTTTCGGGTCGGGTCGGTACATACGGCTGCAAAAATCGTACTACAAAAAATCATCATGCAAATGATGTATGTTTTGTCACGTGGATGTTGCAAAAGGCGCCATAGTAAGATATGATTACCATTTAATTGGAAAATAGAATAATGCATTGATACGTAGGAAACAAGACAAAGGGAATAGATGGGAAGTATACCAAGCTCTACACAGTGGTAAGATACACAGAGTCTGACGACACTGGTGCTGGATTCCACTACTGATTTCCTCGATCTTTTCTCTGTATACAGGTTTATTTTGCAACTTCTAATGCAAATGAGGAATCAAGCAATTGTGGCAGAGTTTTTTATTTTGTGGGGAGATAGGGATTATTAATAAGGTAGTAGTAATTGGGGACTGTACAACAGGGTAGTGCAACATACCTTGTGGTATTCGGTGTTTCCAGGAGATAATTGATACTTACGTTTATTGTGGAGCCAGTATGACAATGAGTGAAAGATTGATGTTCCTGATCTATAAACGAATGGACCCGAATTCAAACTAGTTAATTCTTCTGATTGATTAGATTGTGTTTTTTCTGATTGTTTAGATTGTTGCTAGTCTGTACATTTCCCAGTTTATCTCCAGCCGACCCGTGAAACTATATCCATGTGGATTTTTAATGTGCCACAAACACTATATTTACAGTAATTTAAAGTATAAATGAAAGTTAAATTATATACTAAGTGTTTACATCGTTTTTGCAATTGCTACTGAGAATCCAATGCCTGTATTTGATTATATTGGCATTGTGTAAGAATTTAACTGATGTGCTTTTCCTTTATCTTGGTCTTTCTGATTCTTCTGCATACACTGAGTGGTTGTCTGGTAAGCCTGCCAGGGGCTATATTCTAGGCTACCTCCTAAATAATAACTACTAGCCACAATCATTTTCTCGATATACAGGTTAGCATCATAAGGACAAGATGTTCTGGATCAGGTATTGACCCACACTGTTCATATTTAAGCTACTAAATTTGATAATTAATATCATCTTGAATAACATATATATTAAATCTTCGTAGAATTTGGAGTGTTTTGCATTTTCCCGTTCTTAGCTTGTCTCCGAATACCACATGGAAACAACTCTGGGTAATAATAAACCAGATTTCTTTCTTGTATTTAGAACAGGAACATAGTCCTACCGCTGATCTTTATACAAATGAAGCAGTACAGCTGGAAGGTGAACTACTTGTATGTATTCTAGAGTGTTTCTCGATATTCTCTATAATTGGGGATGATTTAACTACTCTTTTGTGATTAGAGTTCGTATTAGAAAACATCTAAAAGCTCAAATCTTTCTTAAACAATTCCACTGTGTATTATTTATAGGTATCCTCTGTTTAGTAGACTTTATGGATAAGTCAAAAAAACATACAGGGCTCGTAATGGCTGCAAATGTATTACCATTTGAAAATGATAGTCCAATCAGTTAGGGGAAACTGGACAGCCCTTTGGAGTATATCTAAAGACGTTCAAGCCATATTTGAAGCTTGGTATACTTGTTTCGCTACGATTTCAGCTCACAGTGCCGTAATTGGGGAGATTTCAGATAGACTAGAAGAGCACGGGCTATTGTTTGATTATAAAAGACAACCATTACGTCTGTTAGATTCTTATTGTCGAGCGTACGATATTTTAGGATGTATTGAAATTGTCCAAAATTGATTGAGAGACGTTGATTCATAGCTCATGAACGGTATTTACTGAAATGTTATAGAAGCTGTGGAATTTAGAGAAAGAGAAATTGTGTGATTGTAACCTACAGCCAGCATTGAAGATTGGCTAAAAGTTTCTATACCATAAGGAACTTGACTGAAATAGGGGCAAAGCTCTCATAGCTGGTTCTGGATATTTCTTTGATTCTAATATAATTCGATATTTCTTCAATTCTCAGCTAGATATCTCTTCAAGAACTGATCTTTTTATGATTATTCATCCTTCACTTCTTTCTACATTATATTTCCTACAATTCTAAACCTAACACACCAAACCCATGGTGGTTCTATTACCTATATCCTAACCTATAAACCCAAAAAATAAACCCGCTAATCAACCTGGCATAACCCTTTCTCGCTATTGTACGAGGTAACTATAAACTTGTGCTCCTTGGTCAAGGCCAAGTATTCCAACTCGGCATGGCTCTGCTGCTTTGGAGAAGCCACCGGAGAAGGGTAGTACGCCGTTTCTGGCGCCAACAACGAGCTGATGCTGCACTTGGTGCTTCTAAGCGGAAGAGGCGTAGTAGGCATAGAAGGAGACGTTGGGCATAACAAAGGCGTTGCTGTAGGAGTATGTGCTGGCGTAAGCGTTTGAGTTGGAGGAGGACTCGAAACCACCAACAGTTCCTCGGGCCAACAGCATTCCAAAAAGTTTCTGGTGCAAGCCTGGCATTTCCCATGCACTCTGTCCTCGTCACACTTCTTCTTTCTTTTGCGGCAGGTCAAGCAGCCTGTCTTGGTTCTTCTCTTAGTAGGAGGAGTCTTTTTCTTTGTCACCTTTAGTTTTTCAACTTTGGCTGGGGTCTTTTTTTTGGTTTCTTTCTTTGCAGCAAGGTTGAACACCTGCTGGTACGACTTGTAGTTCATGGGGATTTGTGAGGGAGTTGTAAAGGAGTTGTTGAATAACAGTAGTCGTTCAAATAAGTAGTTGTTGTTAAAAGTTTTCAGAGGCAACGGCACCTCATATATAGTGGCTGTTTCATGGTGTGTTGTGGCCGGAAAGGGCAATTGACATCGAGTTAAGCGCCATCGACTGAGCGGTGGCTATGGCCGAAAACCGCAGGAGTTCGCGAAAACGTGTTTTCTGGGAAGGCGAAGGAGAGTGAGGGTTTCGAAAAGAAAGAGAAAGGGCCGAACGATGAGCGGAGGAAGGCAGGTGCAGCAAGCGCGCAAAACGTGGAGAAGGTTGTTGGCTTATCCAGGATAATTGGGGGTGTTAGGATGGACTGGAGGGTGTTCTACTTTTGACGCTCGTTTTCGTGGTCTGGGTTCGTCTATCGTCTACTGATCTCGTCTACTCATTGTTTCCACGACTCTTTTGCCGTTAGTTAGAAACTTTAACTTATTATGCTGAAATTCTCCACAACGGGAAATTCAAATTATATGGTTTGCAAACCATATTAATTGGTCAGAAAGTGCAGGTTTACTTAACTTACTAAATCAGGATGCAAAACTCAGGGCTAAATTCATGTGATTATTTATCGTACTCTTGTGATCTTGGTATGTTTTTCATTCATCTATCATCTCCTCTCATGTATTGGTAAACTATCAATGGTGTACGGATGAAAACAGAGTATTTCTGTAACTGGAGGACTCTTCTCCATAATCGAATACTTGTATACAAATGATTCAGGGTGTCGTTTCTGTTGTTTTTAGAGATTGTCCCCTAACAAATATTCATACTGCAAATTTTCACTTTCTTCATTTTTTGAAACTTTTCATAAAATTTCACAAAATCTTTTTAAAAAGTATTTCCCCCAAATCCTCAAATTCGCTGACTACATTGATCAACCATTTTGAAGAATCACTCCTACTTTCTTCTCTTCCTAGTCAATTCACTTATCTATCTATTTATTCTGGCTGCAAAAATATCATAATCATACAGAAAGAGGGATGGTAAAAAGAAACAAATAAATAATAAAATGAGCGTTGTTAGCCCCCCCTAGGAAATGGCCGTTATATCCTGTCCTATTCTAGGTTCTGGCGAGGCCGGAGTGAGTTTACCTCACTGACCTTTCAGTCTTCGCCCTTTGTTAATACTTCTGTAGGAAATTTAGCGTTACCAATCTTTATTAAACTCTGTCTATAATTCGTACATGCATTCAATCTCAACGTTAGCTTAGCCTAGCACTTATGATTCTGCTTTAATACTCATCCTCTCAAAGGAGTGCAATTAATTTTCTAAATAAATTTCCAACCAGCTGCAGTGGCTTCAACAGTTAAATTCTAATTTTCATATAGAGCAGAGATCGAATTTGTTTATTGAAATACTAAAAAGCTACGGGAAACCAACTTCCCATAGGTACGGGGATATTCCGTGGAAAATTACAAAAAATAAAAAAAGAATGGACGAGTCCGGAGTCGAACCGGAGACCTTTCCCATGCTAAGGGAACGCGCTACCAACTACGCCACACGCCCAAGAATGGTCCCTAGCAGGATCGAACTGCTGATCTCGGCGTTATTAGCACCGCGCCTTAACCAACTGGGCCAAGGGACCTTTTTCTTGAAAATGAATAGCTTTAGGAAAGTTAAACTAATAGTAAGAAAATAAGAAAGTACCGGGAAATTGGCGCTGGCCGGAGCCAGTTACATATAATGACAATGGGATAAATTATATGCTATCTATACTTCGCTGCAAGTTTTCTCTTTTTCATATAATTATAATATATATATATGCCAATTACCATTTAGTCGAAATAATAATCAGAAATGTATTTCAGCTAATACTTTATTATAATTTAAACCAAACAATGATTCAAAGACAGAGCAAACTATTTCTTTTGCTCATCCAAATAATGCATAGATGATTGAATACATGTTCCTTCCTAAAAAAGAACTCAACCTGAGTAAAAGATGACTGGTTAATTCAGGAAGAAAGACACCGAAAGAAACATAACAAATACAACCAAGTATCCTTTTACTGTACCTAATGAAACAGTACTGTCGGTAACTTAAGGGACATTCTTAACTTTCAGATTACAATAGTTTTCGATACTTGATTTGTAATTTCAAATTTTAGGTGCAAAAAATGTTGCAAAATATTTTTGCAAAAATACTTTAAAGCTAGAAATAAACCTGTGTCTTAGCTATTCAAAATTAAACCGGCCTAACATAGCATTGGATAGACTGTTTGCACTAGGTAATACTTTTATAATAGAAGTTTAGAGGAATTGTTATGAGGCCATTAACCCATTTTATGCTATGCTTTATAGAAATATAATACATACCATGATAACAATGCAAAAACAGTTACATAAAGACCATTATTGGCCTCAAATAAGGTATCTGATTTACCCAGATATTCTGATTCAAAATTTCCGGTTTCTTTTTTGCTTTCCGAAATTTCGCGGCTGCAAATTTAATATGCTGATTATGCTTAAGATTATTATGCTTCCAGAGTTATAAATACACGTCATCTTGTGGATGTTTCTTCACCACTTCAAGGATTTTGATATGGAAGTACTTGACTACATTTACTATACGCCAGATTTTATATGGAATAAGGTTTTCTTCTACTTAACACCAGAAGAATGCCAAAATGCAACATTTGACCCTTTTTTAACTCACTACGCTTTGGATAGAATGACCGAAAGAGTAATTTTGACCAGGGGATATGGGTTTATTCAATATATTCCGACAATGGCAATATTACCTGAGTTTTTACCGCATTTCATACACAAGATGCGTAAAGGATACTCCCGTGGAACGCTAGAGATTACCAGTACGCAGCAACTTGAGTATATTAAAGATAAATTTCCCGATATTTCTACCCATTTTAAAGAAATCATTTACAAGAATAAAAATGAATTTGACAGTTCATACGTTCCCAACGAATTTGTCACATCAGCGTCTTTAATCCACAAAGGTCTGGATATCAGTACATTCTTTGATGCCATTACACAAATTACATTGAAAGATGGAGAAGCAAATCTCAACGGTAAATTGCCAAACCTCAAGCACCTTGAATTGGAAAACTTCAAACTTACTGGAAATGAGTGCTTCCCCAAGTTGAAGACATTACATATCAACAAGTCGATTGTTCCTTTAGATTTTATAACGAGACACCAGCTTAAAGAGTTAATTTTTTCCGAAGGTGATTTGAATGAAGTGCTAGATTTGCGTTACACGAGTATAAAGCGCATAGTAGCAGGCGTTGTACCTGCAACTAATCTTAAACTTCCATTATACTTAGATGAGCTCAAGTGGACCAATCTACTAATTTTTAGTATGGATATTACATCCCTTACAAAGCTTGAGCTAGACAATATAACACTCAATTCGCTTGATAGCTTGAAGTTCAATGACAACAAAAACCTCAAGGATATTCGAATTTCCAAGTTAAGTTTGGGTCCAGCTTTTGATTTAAAAACGACCGTGACTATAAATAAATCGTGTTGCATATTGAAAGGGTTTCGAATGAAATGGCCAGCTTCACTCGAGTCGCTATCTATTGAATTTAGGGACCCAAATGTAGCTGTTGACCTGGATATGGTGTTTCCTAAGCATTTGAAGCACTTGAAGTTGACCATCTTTTATTCTTTCTACAGTTCGAATGCTTATGATGTATACAAATACAGCAAAATGCCCTTGAACTTACCAGCTGGATTGGAACGGTTACAGTTAGAGTGCCGTTGTGTTGAGTGTTTTCTGAATTCTGTGCCGCTTCCCAGGCTCCAACTGGTTGATATTACAGCGTTTTATTTCAACAAGATGGATATTTCCAACTTTTCCGTTGCAAAAATGAAATTGACTTGTTTGGGAAAAGCAAAGCTATCGCAATTTAAACTCCCTTGTAAGATTGGCACTTTGGAATTGCTGAAACCTTTTAAAATCAACACGTCTTTCCCGGCCTCTTTAAGAACCTTGGAATTGGATGAGTACCGCAGGAAACATGCTCTGTTCATACTCAAGAAGCATTTTGATGTTATAGTGAAAACGAGCACAAGGATACTTCCATCATCCGTGATAGTGAAAGATGTAAGATTTAACACTCCTCTCTTGAAGCCTTCAATGAGTTTGCAATTAAACGCAAGCTTGGAGAAAGATCTTAAGAAGATATGCAACTCTAGAATGCTTGGATATACGTACTGGGAAGTTTCTCAAGTTCGACATATTGTCAGAGTTGGGACCCTTGTTGTACTTAAGAAAAAAGATCTCACTCTGTGTGTTTTATTCCTGTTTGATGGAACCGAGGCATTTATTGATAACTACTTTCTGTTACCATACGAGAACACTCTAATGAAGAGCTTCAAAAAGGGTAAGAAGAATATTTTCCAGATTTATTCAAAGGAACCCAAGATCGTTAAAACGATTCTGCATGTATTAGACTCGATGACCTCAATACACTTGTAAAGTCAATACACTTGTAAAGTGTCCCACTGCGAGAAGCGAGTAGGTATGATGACGCCTGGAGTCTGTTAAATTATTGAAAACGAGAACCACAGTGAAACTCTGTTCTCCTACGCTTCTTACAAAGAGTATTCTAGTTACTAGATGAATACATGTTTCTATAAAAAAAGTGTATAGCTAGATAAATACATGTTTCTATGAAAAAGATCTTTAACATAGACGTATTAACCGAGAAAGAAGAAGAAGTGATTCAAGAGTTTTATTATTTTTTTATTTCCACATTTTGCAGCCATTAAAGCAGAACAGAAAGCACGAAAACTATAAAATAGGGAAGCAAAAAAACTTCCTCTTGCTGTCCCAACATCATTATTCAGATCTATACTGTCAAATCATTTGCAAACAATACAACTGGCCTCAATAAACCCATTTATATGCCATTCCTTTTATACCCCATAAACCCCCCGGTAATCGCACGACCCGCAGTATCTTAAAATTTTCATCGAGTGGAAATTTCACCAAGTAAAGAAAGGAAAGAATGCCAGTGAAAGCCATCAGTAGAACGTCGCTCGTGCGTAATGGGATAGGTGCTTATGTTGTCCCTTGCCACAAGATCACACTCCAATACTGCAACTGGGGAGGTTCGTCGCGTGGCCTTCGTGAGCTCCTCTCTTCCTCTCACATGAACAAGCTTGCCAAGGACAAGAGCAGCATTTTCTTTGAGATAGTCAAGCAGGCTGGACACCCTACGTTGAAGTTCCACTACAACAACGATGTGGTCAAGCTGGTGAACGTGGCCAACTTGAACAGTGCTGGAATTTTGGGCAAGATCAACGAACACAGTCAAGCCAGTGGAGCTGACTTGATCAAGTTTAACCACAAGGTTATGTCTGTCAACGATTCCGTCAGAGGTATATGGTCTCCTATGCACACACCTAAGGAGCATAGATTTAAGATTTAAGTGTGGAGTTGTGTATTGTAAATAGAAATAAAGGGTTACGAATAGGATGCCGATGACCACTTTATCGTGGAGGAAAGAGAATTTCTCTACGATAGAGTGTTGTAGAAGAAGAAGAAGAAGAATTCAAACGGGCAAATCTAAATTGGCTATTATTTTTAATGACTCTTAACCCGATAAGGTGGCTATAGTCTGACTTAAAATTTCGAACAAGTGAATTTTTTATCCATTGAGATTGATTATCTTGCTCAGAATCAATTGATTTGAATGTAATTGAAGTATGAATAAGTAGAGATTATATTCATGACTCTTGACCCGAAACCAATTTCATACCCATGTAACATATGTATATAGATATACATATATATTTCTGTGATTCCTAAATCACTTTATACCTACACATCTACACATTTTATTATACGGCCTGGCATTCCAAACCCAAATTACATTATTATACACGAAATAAAACCCCATTAACAAAACTTTTTAAGTAGGAAAAAAAGTTTTCAAAACCAAGTGTTGAATTAAATCAAGGTAAACTCTTGAAGAATTAAATTAATGCTGCAAAAATTCCATATCCGATGGCTGCAAAAAGTCAACAAAAAACAAAAAACAAGCAGAGTCGGTTTGCACACTTACTGCACAACTGGCTCAATCTCCTCAACTTCTCTCACCTTGTCATCGTTTAAAACATCGGCATTGGACCCATCGTTGGCAATCTTGTAGATCTTGTTTCTCCAGAAACCGTCATCTCCGACAACTTCCTTCACCACCAAGGTGTAGTCACCCAAATGAGGCAACAACTTGGCCCAAACCAACCAGTACACTAAACCAATGCCGAAAACACCCCAGGTAACCACAGGATGGATCCAATATGGCAAGCTGTTGTAAACCTTTTGGCCATTCACAGGAGGAATGTATGGAGCAACAATCAAGTAGAGCGAGGAAAGGAAAAAGAAAATCACCACAGGTAAAGTGGCCTTCAAAGGAGGGTTCCAAGTAACCTTTCCCTGGCTCTTTTGCCAGTAAACGTAGAGTAATCCACCAGCAATCACGGTGTTCACCACGTTCAATGGGTAAGAAATCAAGTTCAAAATAAAGTTGTAAGCATCACCAGGAGGAGGAGCCACAATGGTGATCACACACACCACCCAGTGCTGGAATAACCCGACAAATGGCGAGTTGAAAGGTCTGGAAGTACCGAAAAAGCCGGAAAATGGCAAAACACCTTCACGGCCCAAACTCTGGATGATTCTACCTTGCGAGAAAATCACACTCAACACGTTACCCAAAGCAGACAAGGCTACAAAGACGGAAGCAGCCGTTTCTGCGGTTTTACCAAAGGCGTATCTAAAGAAAGTTGCAGCCAAAATTCTCTTGGAGTCGAGGATTTCTTCCTTTGGAACAACGGCGAAATATGCAATGTTGACAAACATGTAGATGACCCCGAGGGACAAAAAGGCAGAGGGAGCAGCAACACGCAACACCTTGACGGGGTTCTTGATTTCACCCAAGGCGTAGTTGGCGTTGGAGTAGCCGACATACGACCAGATAATGTTGTACAAAGCGTTGACAATCCCAAACCCGGTAGGCGACTCCCCCTTGAATGCGTTGGAAAAGTTGTGAGTTGGTGTAAATTCCTTGTTCTTGATTCCACCACCCAAGGCGACCCATCCAGTGACAGTAATAATCAAGACAATGACGATTTTGAAGAAACCAAGAGCATTGGCAACCCACAACCCGGACTTCACGTGGATCCCGTTGATCAAGAAAGCAAAGGTGATGACACCAATACCGATTCCTCTCGAGTTCCATTGAGTGACTTCAGTTCCGGCGGCATTGAGCAAGAATTCCCCGAAAACAATCGAGTTCCCCGAAGCCCAACCCAAGAAAAACACATACGAGGCGTACATGGCGGTGACCAAGAACTTGGGTTTCTTGAACAAGTACTCCAAGTAGTTCTTTTCACCCCCGTTTCTGGGCAAAGCAGACCCAAGCTCCATATAAACAAGCAACCCGGAAAGAGCAATGACCGTTCCAGCAAACCACAACATCAAGGCAGCCCCGACGGAGCCGGACAACAGGAAAATGACGGATCCGGTGGAGAACACACCGGCCCCAAGCATTCTGTTGATCATGAGGAAGGTGGCCGAGACGTAACCAATGGACTTTTGGTTATGGTCCAACGACACGACCGCAGCGGCCTCTTGGTCGGTCGAGTAGTACGATATGTTATCAGCAGTCGAGTCTTCTCGTTTGTCTGATTCGTTGCGAGACATGAGATCTGATAATGATGTAAATTTGAGATATGTGATAAAGATGAGATAATTTGCTCCTTATATATGAAAAGTCTGCAGGTGCTCGAGTTTCTTTTCCAGGGTTTGACAAGTAAAGCCGTAGTGAGAAGCCCGGACGCCATAGTTGTGGATAGTTTCCTGCGGGAAAAACGGGCGGCGCGAGATGCAATGAGTACGTCAAGATGAGAGGCCTGTCATATACGTTATTTACTGGTTCTGGAGCGTATACAGCCCTGGTATAGCTGCTGTGCCCTCATGTGGCCGCTACGGCGATTACTGTTTCTGGAAGTTGCTGCAAAAAAAAATGCGAAAAATGCCTGCCAAACATTTTTTTCAATGTAATTTGCAATCTCACGTGACGCCATCAGGCCAAGACGCTAGCACTTTCCCAAGGCATTGAAGGTAAGGCATTGCAACTGTGTCCGTTAGCGGGCGGCCGCAACTTATTGACTCTGTGTATGTGTAATTATAATTGGGATGAGCGGAAGTATCTCTGGCATTCGGACCACGAGTATTCATATAACCTCTACTTAGACTATATAAGACCCTTGTCTTTTTGTTTTTGACACTTCGCTTACTGTCACTCTAAGCCCAGTCCACACTGCTGCCACAGTTCAAACGGTCTTAGCATTCCCAATTTCGGCGAGCGAAGTGTGGCTGAGCTGGTGTTTTCTTGGTGTGGAGTTAACAAGAGGCTACGCAATTCCACTTGAAGCGACGTTTTACGATGGTTGACTAGCATGTCTGGTATGCTGGGCTTAATATGTACCACTTTGTTCTCTATGCTCGATTGTTCTCTTGATATGTAGCTGCACGTCATTTTTTATTCGTCTTCTCTTCTCTTCTCATGCCCTCTATTAAACTAATTAATAATCAATTATACGGCATGAAAACTGTGTAATTAGATTTTTCTTATATTGCCTTAGACAATGTGGTTTATTGTTGCCCGTTGTGTGTTTCCAGTAGGGCAATTATTGAAGTCGTACGTTGTTTTGCAGTTGTCCGTTTATTATAGATTGGTTATTTAGCAGTTGTCCGTTACTAGCCCTTCTCCGTTGTTAGCACTTACACGTTCCTCTTATTCCGTTCTTTAAAAATCAAGATGACACCTTTGTGTAACCCAAACCAAAGCAACGTAGTAGTTTACTCTACACAGTCTACCTTTACACTCTCTACCATTTACTCACTTCTATTAATATACAATCATTTTTTTAATCACAACAACTTCTTGATTTCACCCTCTGCAACCTTCAAGTTCTCTTCATTACCAACCAAGTAAATAAAGTTCCCGTTCTTGTCGTTCCCTCTTGGAATGGTGATAAAAGTGTGGGACTTGTCACGGATTTGGTTCACCTTGGAGCCCTTTGGACCCACAATCTTGGAGAACACACTAGGGTTCTTGGCATAGAACCATCCGATAGATGTGGCTTCCTGTGCGGTGACCAATCTGGACTTAATCAACTTGGCTGCCTCTTCGGTCTTGTCTCCCTTTAATCTCCATGGAATCACCTCGTCACTAACCAAAGGCTCAGCAGAGACAATGGTAAAGTGGTTGGCAGACTCATCGGTAGGTAATGCAGATGCTGGTGGCGTTGGCAAGTCTCCAGAGGACAACTTGGAAGCCTTTCTGGCAAAGTTGCCGTGGGTCACTTCAACGCCAAACTCGGATTGCAACTTGTTGAAAATGGCACCTCTTTCGGAAACCAATGCATGGTACTTTTCTGGGATATCAATGGAAACCTTCCAGTCGTCCTTGGTGAGCTCGGCAATCTTGGCCTTCAACGCTTCCAAGTGTTCAGGCAACCCAGCAATAGAAATGAGGTTGGAAGAATCGTTTGGTCTTGGAATGTTGATAGTCACCTTGAATTCGTCTTGCAAGGCGTGACGGATAGAACCACCTGGACCAACCAAAAGTCTGTGCTTTTCCTTGGCAAGTTCAACTTCTTCTGAGACTACAGATTCCTTGTGCTTGACAAACTCCTTGAGCTGAGCAATCACAGCTTCGACAATCTGTTTGTTACCCTCAGAAGTGACTTCATCAGAGTCGCTACCTTCGTTTGGAATGTTCAACAACTTGTTCAATCTGAATCTTGGCAAGTGTTCACCACCAGCCTTTCTGATGATTTCTCTCATAAAGGAACCACCTGGCCCAATCAATTCACGGTGGAATTTACGTGGAACCAGGATGGAAGAACTCAAAAAGTTTTCAATCTCCTCAATGATTTCTTGGATCTTTTCAGATGCTTCCTTGATGGCCTTTCTGGAACCCACCAATTCGACTTCAACGTAGCCCAATTGCTCTTCATTACCTCTCTTGAAGTTGTATTCAATACCACAGCCGTCGGCAATGTCGTTGATGGTTTCTCCAGCCTTTCCGATAACTCTGGAAATGGCCTTGGAAGGAATCTTCAATAAGCTGGTGAAGCCGTTTTCCTTTTCGTAGTCAAGCAATTCCTTGAGTTCTTCAGTAGCCTTGGCAACACCCTTGGAAGGACCTCTGATCACAACCTCATCCTTGTTGGTTGGGGCGTCGGTGTGCTTGCTGCTGAACTTCCCGTCGGCGTTTGGAAACTTGATTCTAACGTTGTACTTGTCTTGCAATCTGTTGATGTAGATACCACCGGCACCAATCATTCTTCTGTGGTACTTGTTTTCGATGCTCAATCTCACAGTGCTTTCGTCAGCCCATCTCTTGGAGAGGGTTTGAATCTGTTCCTTGACGGCCACGGCGTTTCTCTTGACACCCTTGATTTGCAAAGTGGCGGATTTCCCTTCTTCTTCTCTAATCAAGTCAATCTTGGTTTGGAATTGGTCTCTCAACGAGTTCAAGTGAGTCCCGTTCTTACCAATGATACGAGCAAGAGTGACAAATTGAACTTCAACCTCGGTCTCGTACTCGCCTTCCTTGGCGTCTTCCAAAACAGACTTGATTTCTTTTTCAACACGGGATACCTCATTCTTGAGACCGTGGATGTAGATAGAAGTTTCAGAGGTTTCAACGCCATTGCTGTTCAACTTGACAAGCACAGAACCCTTTGGAGTGGAGTCCAAGATGACTCTCAAGGTACTGCCGCTTGGGCCCGAAATGACTTCTTGATCTTCGGCTGCAACTTCCAAAACAACTGATTTCAAATCCTTGGCCGCTTCTCTCAAAGCGTCCAATGCGGCGTCAACCTTGGAGAAATCAGTGGAGTTGTCCACAAAGTCAAAGTCTTCGGTTTCCTGTGGGGCTTGCGAGAACAAGGTAACCTTGTTGCCCAAGATAACATAGTCCACGTTGCTTTCCTTAGCGGCCTGTTTGATGGTTTCATCAATCTTCGCGGTGAAATACTCGTCAATGTCGTTGATGGTCTTGGTTTGGTCTGGCGTGATCTTGTTGACTTGGTTGACAATCAATCTCTTGGCAGCCTTCACCTGTTCAACCTCTTCGGCAGTGGAAATGATTTCAATAGGAATGGAGCTAGACTCGGCAAGCAAGGCCTTGATGCTTGGGGCGTTGATGGTGACCGAGTTCTCGTCTGCAACGGTTCTGAAAAAGGCAATCTTCTGCAAGTACAAGGCGACGGCTCTGACGTGGTCCAAGTTACCCTTGTGGGCCTTGGACATGTCCAAAGTCTCAACCTTGTACTGGGAGGTGACCTTTCTGGCCTCTTCCTTGGCTGCGGCAAAGTTCTTCTTCTCACCAATGAAAAGCACGTCGGTTTCGGCTCCTTCTGGCAACTTGATCAACACTTGGTGGGATTCCAAGATGTCGTCAATGGGCAAGAACTGGTGCTTCACCTTTGGAATAGGCACCTCGACCGAAGTGATCTTGGTTTCCAACAAAGCCGCAATGTCCTTGATCTGGTTCTTGAGCTCGAGAGCCTCTTCTCTGTCCCCAGAGATGATGATTCTGTTGGAGCTGGTCTTGTAGTCTGGAATAACAACGTCCAATTCCGGGTACTCGGATAAAACAGTGTTCAAGCGAGAAGCAATAAAAGGCTTCACGTTACGGGAAAGGACAACCTCGGTGGCCAATTTCTTGGTTTCCTGCTTGACAATGGCCAAGATCTGGGCCTTGGCATGGTTACAGCCTTCGACGTCACCAAGCACAGTGATCACCACGGTTTGGCCAAAGATATTATCTTCGGCGTCTTCTTCGGCATCGTCGCCAAAGTCCACATCGGTGACTTCATCACCAATGTCGATTTTCACGGCGTTGGCCAGGATGATGGGCTTCAAGGTTTTCCCCTGAGGCCCGATGATTCTGGATCTGAGCTTGGCAGGAACATCAAAGGTGAGCTCAACCGGCTTCGTCAATCTCTTGATGACCAATCTCTTGGCGAGTCTGACGTCCTCGGCCTTCCCGGTGATCAAAAAGGTTCTCTTTTGGATGTGCTGGGACGAGGTACATTCAATGTTGGTTTTGGTTTCGGATTTGACAGCGGTCAAGATCTTGATGAATTCAGGCTTGGACACGTTCAACTGGTCCTGGATGTCCAAGGAGAAAGCTTCCTGGATCGTGGTGACCTTGAACTTGTTTGGAACGGACTTGGAAGCAGGAGCAGTCTTCTTGGCCAAGGCAGGCGTGGCAACAGAAGCTGGAGAAACAGCAGCAGGCTTCATGGAAGGACCCCAGTTGTTGTTGTTTCCAGCAACGGCGCCAGAGCTTTTCTTTCCACCTAAAGTGGGGAAAGCAGACTCGTCGGAAATGGAAACAGGAGCAGAGGTGGCGGCGGTTTCGACGGATTCGGCAGAAGAGGGAACGGATTCAGGGGTGGTATCAAGCAAGCCGTTGACACGGGCAGCGATGATTTCAGCAGGAGTGAGGGCCATGGTGGGGATTCTAGAACAATGGATTGGACAATGCTTGGGGAAGCAGCAGGGAGAGTTGCAAGTAAAAGAAAGAGTTTGGTGGTTGGAATAAAATCAAGAGGCCACCACGCAGTTTTTGTATGGACGAGGTCACGTGGATAAAGAGGTGGCATTGCATGATTAGATCTAGACAGGGAAACTCGTAGAGTATGGTGGAGGAGTTAGACAGCCCCATGTGTTGTACTGGAACATGCGGGTCTCTGGTGCATTTGTTTTACATTTTTCCGCCCCCCATTCCATCTCTTTGTCTCTGCCGTTACTGTGCTTACCCTTGATAGGTGCATATACTCCTGGTGCATATCCACGATGTTGTTCTGTTCTATCGAGATATACTTCTTCTTTATCTCTGAACCTGTCCATGTATAGTTTACATAGTTTATTTAGTTTCCATAATATAGTTTACAAGTTTATGTCTAGTTTATGTCGTTCTTCCACAAATCACTTCAACAGATCATGTTGAAAAATTTTACTTTAATTTCACTTTACGATTTCTTTATGAAATATTCTATCAAATAAATTTTTCTCGAGAAGATTCGTTTTCAGCTGGATGGCTGTTATATCGGAGTTTACATGCTCAGGCCAAACGTGGCAAACAAGCCACTTCTTATCGTTCGATGTTGCAAAAGCTTTTCATTGGTTGCGAGCATTTATCAGTGATACAATTTATAAAAAAAAAGCCATGGTTACGAGAAATGTGTTCCTCTTCTTCATCCACGTAGCTGCCATGTTGACGAGCAATGCATGATGGAAGACCAGGTATGTGATGCGCTGGCAGTTGTAGAGTATGTTGTGATTTTTAGACCCGGGGTTGTCCAACTGCCAATTAGGGTTTAGAAACATCTCTACCGTTTGATTGTTCGATTTACGGGTTGTTTGTTGCTGCACAAAAGGGTATATAGGCTTTACAAACTTCCAACGCTGGTTACTTATCCAGATCTGGAAATGCTTAAGTGCCTAGACATCACGCAAATGTCAAGCGTTTCAAACTTTTACAGTATGTTTAAACTTTTATAGTACGTTTAAACATTTAGAGCATGCGTTCAAACGAGCATTCTAAATAATACTTCAAGAATGATAGACAAATAATTCCAAGAATAAACAATACCATCAACAATGATAGGTAAATAATACCAAGAATAAATAATACTTTAAGAATGGTGGTAAACAATACCAGGTTGAAATGGGTAATATATGTGTAATCTCCCGAGTCGCTTAGTACAGCCAAGAAACAGTGAAATGACCAAATATCAATCTCATTTCTCCTTGCAACATATATAATCCTCTACGCATAGTCATTTCTTTTGTCATTAAATACAAACCCCACTTTTTTTGGTTGCAAATCTATAAAAATCCCTTTACCAGAAAAGAATTAGGCGGGGTCACCTTGCAGATATTCATTATATTGTAGTGATCACATTTTTTCATTTAATTTTCATGTTCATTTTCATTTTATTCTACCATCTTTATTTCATAATAGCCAAACCCTTTTTATTATACATTAATTAATACACTAGTCTTAAATCGACTGTTCCCTCTTGTACTTCAACTTGACACTCACCAACCCATTTGAATGGATCAAAAAGTTCTTACATTGCAACCCTTCAATCCGCAACTTGTCAAAGATTGGAACGTGTGTGCCCAAGTCGTTTGCATTGATAAACAAATTCTTCTCTTCTGCACACGTCAAAAAGTACTTGTAGTCTGTCACGGTGATGTACTTGCCGTTCCACTTGTCAAAGGAATTCAACTTGGGAAGGCAGTTTGAGATGTACTGTTTTTCCATAGGAGAATACCAGTTCTCCATCGACACAAACTGCTTGTTTCTCACCGTGGATACGGGCGTCATGGACTCTGCAGTAAGCACCGAGGATACCGACGGCCCGCGATCAAAAAGCGACTCCGCCTCAGACTCCAAACTCGAGCTGGGTACCGACGAGAAGCTTGTTGTTGTAGATGATCTGTTTCTGCCTGCACCGCCCTCTTTGGTTTCCCACATCGTCACGTCTCCCATCATCATCAACGCGTTGTTTCTGTTCGAGTGTCTGCCCGGAATGCTCTTCAACTTGTGGATGCGGCGGTCCTCCAAGGGCGTGCTCAAATCGCGCCCAATCAAGAAGGAGCGGTACCAGTTGACCAAGCCGTACGAGCTCCAGAACTGCATCAAGAATTGCTTGTACTCGAGGCGGATTCGGAGCGTGTTTCGGTACTTGATCAATGTGGACGAAAGCGGCACGTCCGACTCGTCGTCCTGGATCAAGTGGGTCAAGCTGGGTGCTTCACCAGCCTGGAGATTCGACAAGGTATACGAGTGCATCTTTTCGCCCTGGTACTTGGCCTTAAAAGCGGTATACTTGTGCACGCAGTCTACAGGTTCAAAAAGCAAGCTGTTGTCCAGAAGCAAGTGGTAGTACTTGTCCAAGCTGCGCAAGCTCTTGGAGTGTTTGTTCTGCTTGTGTCTCTGTTTAAGTCTATCGAGACGCGAATGCGTAGTACGGTACTGCTGCTGGGAACTCATGTCACAGAGACTCGGGCCGTAAACGTCGCTGCACCAGTCGTCTTCGGGAACGGCGGGTTTTCTGGAACACGACAATTTGTCAAATGTTTCGTATAACGAGTTCACCTCGCTGTATAACGAGAGAATGAGGTCTTGGCACTTCTTGTCCAAGGACAACTCGTAGATGTTCACCTGAGTCAGATTCAACTCGAGAACAACGGGTTTCCACGCCCGATGGCCGGTATTGTTATGGTAGGGTGTGATGAACTCTGTTTTCAAGAGCGTCAAGCCAAAGAACGATAAGCTGGGCGAGTACCCGGGAAGGGCCTCTTTAGGAGGAGTATATTTAGGAAGACTCATCGTGTTTTCAAGGTATAATTAGATGGAATGGTATTAGATGGATTCTAGAATCTAAAATTATCTAGAATTAGATGGAATTCTAGTTTATATGTATGTTTGATGAGGTGTCTAGTATATATGAGGTAAATTAGTAACAACTCTTTGAAATACCCCCGGAATCTATATTGTGATGAGTGATGCTCTTGGAAATTCCCTCTTTTTATAAAAATCCTCCACTTGAACCGGTATATATCTGGCTGAAATTTATTCGTAAAACAAAGTTCCACCCTTCGAAAGCCTTTAATTTTAGAATTGTCCTCTGTTTCAACTGAATGTATGGGGAAAATCCTCTTTGTGTGCAATGACCTGCGGTAATTTAACGAAAATGTTTGCTATCTTGTCTTTAATCTCGCAACTATACTTGTTTTACAACGGTTGCTTTCTCCCCCTGATATCCAAAAAGCCCTCAAAATCCGGTGGCTTGTTTAAATTCCAAAGAATCGGTATATGGCCACTTTCTCCTTCATCACGTTGCCTTTTTATATTTCTCGGAGATTTTTCTCGAGTGACCTTTGATCTCCTCATCGTATTGTGTGATGTTCGGCGGGGATAATTGTCCCCCGTATTTCTGTTTTGAGCGGGAAAATGTGTGTGCTGTGTGCAGAACCACCATTATTTAAGTTGTACTTTTTTAGGAAGTGTGCCGCTTACTTTGCAAGCTTTCTCATTGGAGGATTGTAAACACCCAAATAGTACAAAGATGCCGATGTACCCGGATCCCACCCCTTTTTCCCCTTTTCCTAAACCGCCATGAATTCCATTCAATCCATCGATGACGTATTAAATCCCTCTTTTCCATAAAAATCCCTCTCATGCGTTTTGTCCTTGCTATTTCTAAGCCGGGAATGTTCATCACGCGAGAAGAATCGTAAATTTGGTTGCCGAATCGCAGTGCAAAAAAAATGCCATTGGCTACGGGAAAAAATCTCCTGGGGGTGAGTCGAACACCCGATCTCAAGATTACTTTGAGGTTATCATTACAGTCTCGCGCCTTAGCCAGCTTGGCCACCAAGAGAAATCTTATTTTTTGCCTGATTTGAGGTGTACAAATGGAGACGCAGCAACGGCTGGAGGGAAATTTTTCCAGAATTCACAATTTCCGGGGTATAGGTGGCTTTTCCTTAGTGGAGTCTCATTAGATAGTAAGTATACGACATTGATTAAAAAATAAACCAAAAAAAATCCCGCTGTCAAAAAAATTCCGTTGTCAAAAATTCCTTCGAATACTTCACAGTTAAACTAAAATAGACAACATGTTTTTAAAACACTTTTAAGGGATTCATTTCCTTCTGAGACGCTACTCCTATGTCCAATTACTGTCTTTCGGGCAAACACTGTTTACCTGGTAGTGTAGGATATACAGAATGAATTTATAAAAACAATAATGCAAAAGAATCACATTGGACATATACAGGATGTTGATATGTTTAGATAAGTATACTGGAAAAATTATCTGCATGATCAGTGAAAATTAACGAAAGTATTGTTCTCAAAGGCATCAATATGTCCCAAATTTGTTATAAATTTTGATTACACTAAACGCATGTACACACATCTGTATCCTTGATATTGTAATTAACCGTCAACTTGAGTTCATTTGTTTTTGAATTACACAAGAAGCGCATAATGGGGGTTCAAGTATTACTTCAAAAATTGGACATCTCAAAACAGAAAAGGATACATCATAGCAATTCACAATGGGAATATTTGGGACCATGCAGAATTGGGAAATACCGAGTAACCTATTTTTATCTCGTCAAATTGAATTAGTTGATAAACAATTAACCCAAGAATTCAAGAAAATGGCTGCAAAAAAAAGCAACAAAAAATAGACAACAAAAAAGAATTCAAAAAACTTTGTTTAGTTATTATTATAAATCTACGTAACGGTATCAAGTGTTTTATCAAGCAGGAACAACAGTATAACGTTGACTGATGAGGCTTTCAAAGGAGTCCCCCGCATAGATGACGACAATGTTTGCTATGTTTAGGAACATATTCCAATCAATTTATTCTCATAGTGGGATTCCACAAACTCTTTGGACTGTGCGTATTCTAAATTCTGGAATACTAAGAATACCTCTTCCAATTTACAATTCGGGGTAGACGGTTCTATTAAGTAGAGACTTTATCTTGTGGTCAATTTACATGAACTTCCCCACTAAAAATTCCCTCAAGTATTGACAATATCTGAATTTCTTGAGCATCATCGTTAAATCAATTATTAAATAAGTAACATTTGAACAGTCTAGAAATGAGACAATTATAATTATTGTACTTTATGCTGATCGTTTAACTCTCGTCAAGTGCTTCAAACGAAGATCGAAAGATAAACAAAACTTCGAAAGTCAAGAACACTAAATTAAAGGTGGGGTATACTTCAAATCGACAAAGAAAAGTAAAGTCCGAGAAATACGGAATTAATAATACAAGGTCTACATGCAAGAGCATTCATAATTTCATTTTTAAGTCCTAAATTAATTAAAGCACCTATTTTCCCCTTTTCAATGACAAAAATTCACTGATACCTTCAATAATGTCCTTCTTTTTGCTTCCCTTGATACCATACTTTACTTGGAACAGCTTTAGTTGAGGCACTGTAAGGTTTTCCAAACTCCCGCTTTCCCAGCACAAGACTATATCGTTCTCCGTGACTTCAATCTTTGGCTTTTTAGACACAGGTGCATCATCCTCGTAGACAGGTTGTGTGTTGAGAATCTCAGTTACTTTTTTGAAAATGATCAGAAAATCTTCTTGTCTCGAGTCGTTATGTAGTAAATGTTGATGCAACTCCATAAGTTTCAATCTGGTTATATCGTTCTTGTTGGGGTCTTTAGCTTCATCGGTTATTGGAATCTGCAAAAGTTGGTGCCTGATAACCTTATAAAAGTAGTTTAATGAAGGATTTGGGTAATCTTTAGGGTCATATTTGAAAAAGCATTGACTGAAAACTGTTTTGTAAAGATTCGCTAGTCTAACCAAATCCACATCTTGCTTGATTTGGTCCTCAGTTTGATGATTACTAGAGTCTGTAGCAAAATTAAAGGGCAACGGCCTGATATCCTCTAACCATGGAATTCTTATTAATAAAAACCCATGAGGCGAGTTTTCCTTGATGGTTAATTCCGTGGGGTAGAACGCATACATCGTGGGCTTGGTGTTACTCTTGGTGCATCCAAACAAAATAGCGTACTGTTTCAATTCAACACATGACTGGTATAACAGCGCAAATGTCTTGTAGGAATTGGTATAACCCCCGGTATCTCGGCCCTGTCCATCATCCAAGTCTACTGTTACAAAGGCCGGAGGAGTTGAGTTGTAAACCGGACTGAAGTTATCCACGCTTTTAAACCCAAGAAGCTTCAAGTACGCAGGCTTAGAAAAGGAGACCCGGTCCTCCAAAACGTCTTCATCTAACTGATGGTCAAAGGAATAACCGTGCATAAACTTCAACACATCTTGCTTGACGATTAGGGTTCCTCCAGCAATCTTGTAGCCCTTGGATAAATCTCGAATATCTACAACCTCGCCATCTTGGTCGTATGTGGTTGATTCCGTGAATGCCACCATTGAGCCCTCTTGATCCGTATAGGTTGCATCGGTTTTAATCTTTTCAGGTAGAAACATGGTATACCCTTTCACAGAACAGCCAAAGTCGCCTCCTAGGTCGCTCCCATGACTCAAGATTAGATTACAAGAGAACTGGATTCTTTTCACTTCCTTGATTCGTAGGATGATGGTTTTAATTTGGCTGTCCAAGGTTGTGTTTTTGAAAATCGGAGAATCGTCAGTGAACCTTGACTTCTTCCAAGACTGTTCTGGTAAGAAGTTGGTGTTTAGAAAGATGTCTTTGAATTTGGACATATCAAAGGGTGTGGCTGATTTTAGAAACACTGGGTGCACTATCAAGTCTCTTTTGTAGAACCCGTCCATAACCGTCCGGATGTTTCTGGACGTGGCTTCTTGCTTGAACGGCTGGTCGTTGTTTGTGAACCAGAGACACTTTTTAATATTGAAGAACTGTTTTGTTGAAAAATCGTCAAGGATCTTATTCAAGACATTTGGAAGATGTTCGGTGTTTTGCGGGGCACGATACTCAAAGATATCTGCCAAATTTCGTATCTTTAGCAATTCATCTTGTACCAAATCGTTCAAGCGTTTCATGTTTCTTAGATTTATCTGGGACAAGGAGAATAGCTTGAAGAGGTTTAGCGACAGATTGGGTTTAGCTGGAGTAATGGCACAGTGGTTGGAGATTTTCGGATCCAAGTTGTAGAAGTAGATTCCGATCCCCGTGCTCTTCAAGCTAGTGATGAGATCTTCGGTCAATTGGTTGATTGAGTGTAAGATCTCAAAGAGCTGTGACCTGTTGTTCAAGTCCAGAACCGGCTGCAAGAGCTGGGGCGTGATTTCAATAAGAAAGATGATTCCTTCGCGGATCTCGTATTGTTTGTAAGAGTCTTCCGATGACATGTATACAAGAGGAATGGTTAAGCTTCAGGGATGGTTAAGTTTCAGGATGGTTAAGTTTCAGGGATGGTTAATATTCAGTTTTGTATGGGGATTTTTTGAGACGCGTTACGAGTAAATGAGCGAAGAGAGAATGGTAGATGATGATAGATATATGATAGATATATTATATATGATTAGCTAGTGTTAGTTTCAGAATTCTTGCCTGGATATTCTGATTTTAGTCCTTTTCATTGTGGTTCTTCACATTTCTAGTGGTTCTCATATATTCATAAAATTTCACATATTTCTAAAAATTTTACATTTCTAGTGATTCACATTTTTCTAGTGATTCCCATTTCCATTAATATATCCACTCTATGTCATATTTCCACTTCTAATATTTCCACATCTAATATTTCACTCTATTTCTGATATTTCAACTCCACTTCATAAATAATCACATTTAAAATCACATTCTCTACACATTCTCTACACATTTACTATACATTACCTACACTAACATACACTTCAACATACAGTTCAATCCATTTCAATCTACACTTCAATCTACAACTGATCAATCCTCTGTAAAGAGGGTTGAAAGAATTGAGAGAAGAATTGACAAATTGACAAGATCGAGAGGACTTGTTCATGAAACAGGGGAAGAATATAAGTCAAAAGTTAACGTTGAAAATTACAGCTGATTGTAAGTTCTGCTGTATATATTAACAATCTGTTAAGCTCTCAGCTATAATATTATAACTGGAAAAGATGCAGATTATTTTCAATTGACTGTACATGTAGATCATGCTGTATGACTGGATATATAGATCATGCCGGGAAACTAAATATGTTATCTAAGTTGTGTTTACAACGAAATATTAGCGAGTACTTATACGCTTGTATTTTCATTATCAGATCCTCTCTTCTCTCGTCTTTTGTATAGACATAACATAGCATATTATCTCTTCCAAAAACAATCAATACAAGCCCCTGTATTTGTGATTATTCACTGTGTTTGGAGAAATACCTTGATCTAAACATTTTCGCAGCCATTATTTTTCAGATGTGTAAATTTCATTAAACTTGGAATTTCCCGTTAAACCAAAAGTCAGGTTGACCTATAGAATAGAAGAGTATTGAGTAGCAATGGAAATGTACTTATTACTTGAATATCACAGATTATGTATTTTTGTTTTGGGAAATCCCCGCTCTTATCAATGTTCATATTGGATGAAGAATATCCACACAAATAACAAATGAGCACGAATAACAATATAAATTTATATTATACATATCCCAACTACATTACAAACCGATCCTAACATCCAAACCTGCCATACCCCTCTCATTTATAAACCTTCTTTGCTCAGATTAAAAGTCACGCCAGATCAAAACGGAAGATCAAAACGCCAAAAATCAAAAAATCTGTTTATCCCAAAAAGCCGAATCAAACAAATGTCGATACATTTCATCCTCGTGTTGAACAGACAGGGCAAGACCCGATTAGTGAAGCATTTCAACAACAACTACACCACGCAGGAGAAACAGAGACTCATTCTGGAAATACACAGACTTATCAGCAGTCGAGACTCCAAGTACCAGTCCAACTTTGTGGAGTACCAGCAGGTCAAATTGGTGTATAGAAGATATGCCGGGTTGTATTTCATAACACTGATAGACATGGTGGACAGCGAGTTAAGTTACCTAGAATCTCTACATTTTTTTGTTGAAATCTTGGACACTTATTTCAACAATGTATGTGAGTTGGATTTGGTGTTTAACTTTTACAAGTTGTATGGGATATTGGACGAGATATACTTGGGGGGTGAACTACAAGAGATTCTGAAGAAGAAGGTGTTAGATAGACTAGCATATTTGGACAAGTTAGATTAGGGGTATGGTTAGTTATGATATGTTATTTGATATAATAAAAAGTAAAGAACAGATATTTTTAGTAGATTTGTGGAGAAAGTGTATTTATAGACTAGGCTTATAGACTAAATAGTCAGACTAGGCTTATAAACTAGATATTCAGACTATATTAGTGGAAAGATAGTAACAAATTATCCAATCCTGTTTATTTATCCTGCTTACTTTTTTATACAGTATCTCTTTATACTTTAGTCCTTGCCTATTTATACCCTAATATACTTTATATATTCTTCATTCTATCTCCTTCACATCTTCCTCAATTAACTTACTATGACCTCCTGCTTCAACCACACCCCAGATCTTCTCATGAACCTCATCTATCCTGTCTTCATCAACCTGTAATACTCTCACATTCATTGGCTTTAACTCGAAAACCTTCAAAAAATTCAGCTTCACTTTGGACTGAAACGACGCCTTTTCGTACCTCTCGTCTCCGAATCCGGCTCTCGTTTCTATAACTTGCATGCTCAAGCTGAGAAACACAGTCAAGTCGGGCCTGGGAAGCCCCCTTTCAGCGGAAAACAACCATTCTAGATCAATTGGATCCTCTTTGGCCAAAGAATACGCCAACCCAGAATAGAAATATCTATCGAGAACCACAAAGTGTCCTGAATTCAACAAGGCAATGATTTCATCTCTCAATTCCCATCTATTGGCCTGGAAGAGCAAATGAAGAGCTCTTTCATTCAAATTGAACAGTTTATTCACGAGATATTCATTGATGATTTTCCCAATGGCGGTGGATCTGTCCGGGAATTTGAGGAGTTTTGAATTTTCCAATCTTCTGCATAGAAGACCTGCTTGTGTAGACTTTCCTGATCTGTCTAGACCCTCGATTAGAATAAGTTGTCCTCTCATGGAAGGCTTGTAGTGGATATTGTTGATAGATGTCCATATTAGGGAATCTTGTCGCGTTTTGTGGAGTTTGTCATTTATGTAGACGTATTATTATGTAATAATACGTCTGGAAGAGAATTTATCAAAAAATACACACAACCTATTCTAAATAACTCAGAAATTACTTTCATAAGTGACTTTCATGACTTTTTTACCACTCTCATAAGTAAATCTCATATGATACTTTATACATTATCACTCCTTTCAAAAAATATCGGGAAGGAACTTCTTAAAAAACTCAAAAAAAGAATTAAAGCAATTTACAAAAATGAAGAATTTACAAAACGAAGAGATTTCAAAAAAGAAGAAAATTTTTAAAAATCAAGAGTTGCAAAAAAAAAAACATGAGTAGCCAGAAATGAACCAATATGAGGTTATCATACTCTCTTAAACGCGGTGCGAACTTCAGTAACGTTGTGATTGGTTGATAAAAGTATAATTTGGTTGTGAAATTGTCATCGATAGATTAAACGATGGACCCAGTTAAAATTACACAAGAATGCTGCTTGGAGTAACTGTATCTTTGGAACGTTTGAAATATGCACCTTTGAACCAATCCGATTGTTCTTCACCGTCAATGGTTTTGGATTTCGTCATTTCTGTATCGTCTCGAGATTTGTGTCAGCAATTTTGCCAATATGTACGGTGGTTTTCTAATTATTTTAAACTTTAATATAAAATTACGGGAGGTTTACGTCCATTTGACTTGTTGAACTTTGGGTGTTTTCAGAGCAACTGTTGGTTTGGATAATTCCGACCGAGGTTGAAGTAAATAATAAACCAGTGTATCCGTCAACACGATCGCATATCTTACGCGGGGAAGGTTAAAAAGTGGTTGGAAGTGGATATGGAAGTTTAAGTGAATGCAGATTCTAGATTTGACAGAGAGGTATTGGGCAAAAGCTCTACATTCTACTACAGCGCTTGTATTCTTCACAGAACAAAGCTTTCTATCTGTCAAAGGGATAATGACCGAAAGACTCATTGACTGTCTCATCAAACGGAGATACACCCTTTCATAATTCTTCTTTAATCCATACAACTCCTTCACCAAACCAAACACAACCGCAATGGTATGCGAAGATCAAATGTAAAGGAACCACGAGCTATCAAGTTTATACACGAGCATACTTAAAGTATCTATAAACGACGCCTATGGGATGGATGATGAAGAAAAAAAGAATCATAAAAAAAAAAGGAGAACCGTGAGAATCATTTTATAGACGAGGACGTGCGATACAAAAAAAAAAGCGAGAGAGAATGAGATTGTCGAGCGATTAGGGCTGTTTTCACGTGGAGTCGCGAGAAAAGGCCCGGACCGCAATATAATAACAGGGAGTCGGACCGCGTACTTGTCTTGCAACTTGAGAGACGGAAATGCGACAGAAAAACCGACACAGCTCATGCCCAAACAAGCATGCGCCTGTGAGAAATTGACAAACACTGCGAACAAATAGAGTACATAATTTTACTCTTTGTGCGTTAATTAGCAGGGGAGTGACCCTGGGAGAAGAGAAAGAGGTTCCATGTGGCGAAAGCGTAGGGCTAGATATGAGCAAGGGTTCCCCGAGCGAAAACGTTGGATCGGAGTGGATCACAACAAACCCTCTCGTGACCACCATGCAGCCGGTAGTAGTCGTTTCCCGGTCTATTTACGTGTTCAAACTATATACTCTAACCTAAAAAATAACCACACTCTAATTCTATTTCGGTCCCTTACAGAGACAAACTGAACAATAAGTCAAGCCGAGGGAAAAGAGGTGGACTGGGCGAACCAACTCGGGTGTCCAGGGAAAGAGTGTATGTGTATAAATGTATATTTATTTCGAGGCATGCCAGGCTATTCTTATTCCATGAATCTGCAAAAAGAAACTACTTAGAACGTATTCATGCAAGTACCTAATAAGATGAAACGGAAAACCGTAAAAGGCATCACACAGATAGCATGGATGCACCACCATCCGTCTTGTACTCTTTACCTCCTTGTTTCCTCAACTGGTTCCCCCAAAAAACAAAACTACTCTCTTCTCTCTTCCACCCCCCACACAGCCCAATTCAAATTCTTTTTTTAATTTAAAATTTTTGTATCTGATTTCTAAATCGGTGTTCACTTTTCTTTTTCACATTCCAGGAGCAAACGAAGGTGATTGAAGAATCTATATAAGGTTGTTGAGGGACGTTTTCATCAAATTTGCAAAGATAATGAGCGTTCAGTTATTGAGTAGTACGTATGGCGATATCGGAAACACAGGTCAAAGAAGAAAACACATGTCAAAGTAAACACAACAAGGCTGGGGGATGAGATAAATACTGACGAGCCGAAATTGATGGAAAGATGAAACGAAATAGAAAGGGTTGGTTTTAGAACCAGCACAGAAGTTTTTCAGCGGGCCGTATTTTGGATAACCAGGTTAACCTCACTTGTCACTAAACCCGGGAATTCTTACTATTTGGACCCGTGGATTTTTCAGGCCTCCAGTAAAAACACTAAATCCAGTTGTCCAAGCTTACAACTGTTTTCCAGTGATAATTGTGTTGTGTGTGTTTACCCAGTCATATTTTACTATATGAGTGTTTACACAAGTTGTATACTTGTTACTTGTTACTTGTTTCTTGTTACTTGTTTACTTTTATATAATGCTTACTAACATATCCTAGTTGGCTCAAATCCAAACCTCCTCTTCTACTCTTGGAAGTTCTATCAAACTAGATCGGTGGAAGTGACCGTCGTAAGAAAATCCATTCCGGATATAGGCTACAACTTGATAACCCCGAGTCTGAAAACTTCTTTCCAGCCACATCATTCATGTACGGCCATCAAGCAAATCCCCGCTGGGTCCATAGTATACGACATTGTACTTTTAAGCTGTAACTCGTTGCAGCAGATCCAAAGCACGATCCACGACATCTCGCCGTACTTGCAGAACGACACCTTGATTGTTGTAGAAAGCTCCACCTATGTTAACTTGGAAAGCTTTGTATCGTTGAGTCTTCCTAAAGGCTTGACGTGTCCCGTGATTGCCATCATGAACGAATACGACGTGAGACAACTCTCTGTATCCGACTTTTCATGTGAACAGCGCTCCCGTGACGCCCGTATCTACATTGGTTCTTCCATAGGAGATACCCAAATCAGCACCAACGCCAACTTCCAGAAGTTCCATAAACTCGTAGCTTCCTTTGACATGGATGGGCTGCCCGTGGCGCTCTTGAAGACATTGAATCCACGTGAATTCTTGACCTACCAGTGGAAACTAGCATTGCCTTCGATTGTATTCCACTCCTTGTCCATTATCTTTGAATGCGATCTGCCTGCCAAGTTGGAAACCCAGATCTTGTGCAAGCCGTTGATCACCGGGATTATCAACGAGGTTTTCAAAATCATCAAGAAAATGGAGTGTAAACTTGTCAAGGGCTACGAATCCGAGGCCAACTTGATTGCAAATGAAATCGCAAGATACGAAAAAACTTCCAAGACCTCTAGGGACGTTCCCAAGTACTTTTCTGCAAACCATTTGTTCTACAACTACTATAATAAGTATGACTTGGAAGTGGACCTTCTCTTACTCCAGCCCATTTTGCTTGGAGATGACCACGGCATCAGAACCCCGTACTTGGAAAACTTGTACTCGGTCATGTGCCAGTTTTTGAAGTTTAACGAAAGCAGTAAATTCTTTAAAAGAAGAGAGGACGAAAGCGTTTCCCCCGTACACACTCCCGTTCTGTCGCCAGGTTTTGCCGTAGACAATGAATCGAGTCTCTCGGGGAAATCCTCGGAATTGAGACAGATAGATTCGATGATCCTGCAACGCACTCGTCGTAACTCCAAACTCTCGGGCGATATCCAAGACGGAGATGCCAAGCTCAGTGCTCTTCTCTTTCAGATCTCCGAGGCTGAATCCAAGTTGTCCAACTTGGGTATTCTAATAGACGCCAAACAGGACGAACTAAGCGAGATTGAGTTCAAGTCGGGCAAATTCCAAACAGACATGAAGAACCTTCAAAAGGAAAACCGCAAGTTGGACAAGTTGAACAAGGACTTGGAGAAGATGAACTTGGACTATGAAAAGGAACGTGACTCCAGCGAAAAGTCTCGCTCCATCAAGGAACCAAGGTCCTCTGAGTTTGCTAACAACGACAAGTTCCTGGACTTTAGCAGCATGGCGCCATTTATCACCAACTTGAATCCGGATACTCCTCCATCCAACACGCAGCCACAGATGCAGTCTAGAAGCAACAGAACTTCGCCTCAGATTAATGCTTATAGTAACAACACCTCTCCGCAGATGAATGTTCGCCGTAACTCTTCACACATGATTAATACTCAGCAGGGTTATGCCGAGGACCAGGTTCCTGCCATGAACGGTATACCGACTGGCCAGTACGGTCAAATGGGCATGAATGGTCAGAACGGCTACATGAACGGCCAGAATGGCTACATGAACGGCCAGAACGGCCAGAACGGTTACATGAATGGACCTCCGGGCCGTAAAGGATCCACCTCAGGCATGCCCAACGGCCATGGCTACGCTCCGTTTGAAAACCAGCGTGTTTCTTCAGGGTACATGGACCAACAACTTCCTCACGGGTTGCCCTCTACCGGGCTTCCTACAGGACAATTTCCTCCTAATTTAAGAGGAAACGACAGCATTGTTTCCAATCAGAACAGATTCCAGATGCAGCAGATGCAGCAGCAACAAATGCCACAGCAGATGCAGCAACAACAAATGCCACAGCAGATGCCACAGCAAATGCCACCAAACCGTCGTGTAGCTTCGTCCTCTGCGTCGATGGTTTCCGGATACTACGACCCGCTGGTGCCTCAGAACCCGGGGTACCCTGCTCAACAGCAGCCACAGCAATTCAACAACTTGCCCTCGTTCCACAATGCAGCACCAATCGATCCGTTGGTGGAACAGAGATTCAGACCCAACCCAAAGAAGCAAAACAGAAGATCCGCTTTTCCCGTGATGAACGGAAACTTGGACGGCTTGGATATGGGCGGCCGTGGAGGAATGCCCATGCCGGGCCAGACCGCTCAGCAGAAGCACAGATCCATGGGTAGTTTCCCTAACGGACATAACGGATCCAACACACCTGCACCCAACATGATGAATGGATCCAACATACCTGCACCCAACATGATGAACGGAGTTAACGGCGGACCATACGGAAACACACGTACCTCGCCTCCATTGAGGAACAACATGAGCGCTTCCAACTTGCTCAACTCGCAGAATAACCAGTTGCAGCCTCCTGTCGCCAACGCTTCCAGCAGCTCCAGCACTTCTACAAACGACACACCAAAGACTGCAGACGACGAGATCAACATTCAATTGCCTCCACCACTGGACACTCGCTCCAAGCCTTTGCCACACGAGGGTCTTTCTCCCGAATCGCAGGGCGGCAAAAAGAAGAGGGGATTGTTTGGCAAGAGAAAAAACTAGGAAAGAAAGAGCTGATTAGAAAGAGCTGATTAGAAAGAATTGTTGGTATTTAACCATGGTGTTACCATGGCTTGTAATAGTTAAGACAAGTACGATTTGCACTCGAGGAGTTGTGAATGTACCGAGGTCCAGCGACCCTTAACGATAGGTAATAGGTAAAATAGAGCTAATAATTATAATGCTGAGAGTAGACTTGAACCGTAGTTGGAGTTATTCTGCTAATGATAAGATAAGCTTATCTGAGTTTTAGTGGCTATTTTACTTCACAACAGATCTGCGTCGAAGGATGCAGTGTGCAGTGTGCATTGGACCCTGGTGGTGGGAACCCTGCATGTGTAAAGCAAGGTGGAAACAGAATTTTGCAACTATAAAAGTTTTCTTGGTGTATGTTTATATTTGTTTTAGGTAATTTCAATCTTGTGAATTCATTTGTAAACACCATTGCAATTTTGTGTTTTATATTCATACTTCATAGCCATCTTGTGTTTTATATTCGTAAAGTTAAACTTCCCGTGAATTAGAGGGCAAATAAAATAAACACTTTGTAGTTGTCTTGTCAGAAATGGGATACTTTAAGTATGGAAAAGACAAAAATATAATGGTCCCTAGCAGGATCGAACTGCTGATCTCGGCGTTATTAGCACCGCGCCTTAACCAACTGGGCCAAGGGACCTTTTCTTGAAAATTTAACAGCTTGAGGGTGACCAGATGAGGTGGCGATAAAATGGTTGCTTGAGCCGTAAAATGCCCTTTATATCATTAATAAATCATACCACAGACATAAAATCTTCATAGTTTTCAGAAAGTATTTTAAATTAAGGACTTTTCTCTCCAGAATCTCGGATTTTACTTCCGAAATTTTATTTGCAACCGTTTACCTACTAATTGTCAATATCTACAACTAAATCGATGCCTACTTGCTCACCCTATTCAAACAGAAGTTGTAGTGGATAACCAAGTGAAACTACAAAATTGTAATATGAGCTTCATATTTCAAATCAGTAATTTCAAAACAGTGTACTATATTTGTAATAAACTCAAATGAGTGCTTAAACTAATACGATTATCAATAATTGCATTTATCATTGAAAACATTTCATAGAAATCTTGTATTTAAATGATACAAGTGCCTTGCCTTTCTATTAATATTCTGCAGTAGATATATTTATATAGTTATTGATTAAATATACAACATAGAATTGCACATGGTACCGAGAGACAGGTTATCAGTACAGCTCAAGAGTGCAGGAAAGTAGAGAGTACCAAACTTGAAGGGAAATGGCACTCAATATTATTGTGGGTAAGCATATCAGTGGGGAATTCTCTAACTTCAAAGAGTTGAAACATTACTGAAGTATAGATGTACTTTGCTGCTAGTATGCATCAATCTCTTAGGTAGAGAAATAGATGGCATTATGAATATAGACTAGTAATCTATGCAAATATAGTACGAATTATTTTGGATTATAAATTATATTTTGTGTCTCTAGTGGCTGCAAAAAAGATCAAACAAGTTTTATTCTGCTGATTTCTTACAAGATGTAAACTTTGAATATCAGTTGATATGGGCTAGACATTCTAGGATACTATCTGGTCATATCTAGAGTATAGATTGATTAAATATGAATACAGAAAGAGCAGTGTTTCGTATGTTCTTGAAAATTCAGACTTACTATATAAAATTTCTTCGCTATTGAAATATTATATAATATCTTCTAATCGGATCTTCAAGGGTTATCCTTGAAGTGGTTATCACGGAAATATCATGGAGACTTAAGAATGGTTCAAAGATTCCTTGAATAAAGCAGCAATTTATAGTTATTTAGGTTATAATTGATGTCGCCATACAAGAATGCATGACAGGATATCTGGTTATAAATTATTTTATGTTTCTCGATATGATGATTCATATCTCTTATATATTCTAATATTGTAGTTCTGTCTTTTGCATGAGTTATTCGAGTTGGAGAGACAAGTCATGTGGGCAGACTCCTGTGAATCTGAAGTGCAAATCAAGAACTAAGGTATAAGTAATAATGTACAAGTATCATATACCGAGAATGTACATCGGCATAGCTGCACTGTATTTTCGTATTAATTTTAAACAATCCCTAAACTTAACATGTTTATGAGCTGAAGCTATTCCAGTGGCTGATTTGTCCTTGGCAAGAAAGATAGGAAAGTATATTTCTATTGTATAATCAGTAGGGCAATAGCAGTACTAGATCCAATAACTAGTCAATTATAGAAAATTCAATATCTAGTTAATTATAGAAGATCCTAAATAACATTTAGTCAATTACAGAAGATTTTGAATAACACTCAGTCAATTATAGAAAGATCATTTTGACCCTGGACATATTCTAGAGGTATAATCCAACGAACTTTTCTCCGAGAATACATAATAAGCCGTATGAAAGTAATCCCACATCATCCTCACCTTACAACTCCTTTCGCATTCAACTTCACTTAAACTTCACTTTCTTAACTTGACCTTTCTCATTTCATTTCTTTCGCATTTTCATTTTCAATTCTTTCATTCGCTAAAAAAGTCAAATACTTCAATACTTGAATCACCCCAATGGCCCGCTCCTTCTACGAAAACGACGTTGCTTTGATAACAAACAAGCCAGGCACGCCTTCTGTTCAAATCACGCCCGAACTCAAGGAACAGGAATCCGCCCATGGAAACATCTCCTTCATCAAAGGCATGGGAATTCGCTCAGCACCATACTTGGAACAATACATAAACAAGTTCAGATTGGTGGCCCATGACAAGCTCGTGCTTGCTGAAACCGAACTCTCCACCGCAGAATCTGCCATTTCCAACGAATTCAAGTCCGTTTCCGACGAAATCTCCTCCACCTTCAAGGAACCATTGTTGCCTGGCTTGATCTATATATTGACTGCCACCTTGTCTGGTTCTATTCTTGTCAGAAACAAGCTGCTTCCCTTGAGATTCTTGGCTCCTCTGGTGTTTGGAACTGCTGCTACTTCCTACTACATGCCAGACACTTATTCAACCATTCAATCCAAGTACAACTCTTGGGAATCGAAAACATGGCCAGAATTCCACGGCCAGAAAACTTCCTTGAAATCTTCGTATTCTGAATTGAAGAAGGACCTTGATCGTTCCGTGGTTGACGCTAACGTTACTTTGCAAAAATCGGTTGGTCAAGCTAGAACTTGGGTCAATGGGGTATTTAGTGATTAGAGAAGGAAACTGTATATATGAATAAGATTTGTATGGTATTGAACAAAAACCTGAACAAAGGTTTGTGAGCTTATGTGAGTTTCAAGACTCAGTGTATCAGGTTTTGTAAGATTCAAGTGGATAAACTGAAATCTTGATTTCAGTTTTCTAGTTATGCATGTTATGGTACAAGATGGACAAAGTACTATAAGTATTCTCTAAATACGTTAAATGATAAAACATATTCAATATGTAAACCTAAAATGATACAGTTTTTTTACTTTATATTCATATATCGGACCGGAAATATTCACCCCATTGGAACTTAATTTGAAACCATGAGCTGATTCTGAAAGCTTAAAATAAACGGAAGTGAAAATTTCATACACTACATTTCTCAAATTTCTATCTAACTTTTGATCTATTAAAATTATTATCTAGGTATTAATCCCTCTTGTTTTCTCTAAATGCTCAATTTCTTCCTCTGTACTTTCTTTCTCGCTCTACTTCAAAATATCAATGGTGGTATATACCATGGCACACCCCCCAATCACAACCAAAATGTAATTCAATGCTCTTAACCACCATCTCTTGTTATACTCCTTCTCACTCAAGTCCTCGCTCAATTCACAACAACTCTTTGTATGTAAAATTGGAGGATACATATAAACCAACGGAATGCATGCAAAACAACCAACGAATGAAATAAACTTATCCAAGTTCTTCCCACCATACAAGGCAACCAAGCTGGTGAAGGAAACAAATGTAAACCTAAAGAAATTCTTCATCCATTTCACTTTTGTAGATACCTTCCCTGTTTTAACAAACAATTTCAGTTCAACAAGTCTAATTGCAGGGAACAATTGCAAGGGCGTAGACAATAAAATAGCCAACGAGTATAATAATTGAATCATAATAATGAATGGAGAGTCCTGTGGTAAGTTGAGAAGTAAAACAGTTTGAGTGTTAGATCCAAACGTAATATACCCCAAAATACCCATGCCAATGAATACAACTGAAATGGTAGCAATGACTTTGAAAAGAACATTAGGGAAATGGTTAGGGTAAATCATGGATTCCTGGATTGGGATAATCAACCCAATTCCTTCAAATGCAAAGATTGCAACCCCGATGAAAATCGAAAATTCACTTTGATTGAACCAATATTCAATGTTGGGTCCGAATTCTCCACCATTTTCAACCAACCATTCAACCAACAAGAAGTAAACGATTGTTACTAAACCTATCAAGATGAATAAATTAGCCAACACCGAGGATAATGACAATCTGGTGATATCACGAATCAAAGACAAAGGTGTTAAAATGATCACCTGGAGTCCAATGTACCAGGGGATTCCTAAAGAGAGACCACTGATATTATTAACAAAAGCCTTCAAATTCTCACTGGTGAAAACAATATAGGCAGCGACAAACCCGATTTGGGAAATCACAATTGAACTCAAAATCAACTGTTGGAGCCACCTGCCGTACAATTTGAACCCAATTTCAGCAAACGAAGAAACATTGGTCTTGACCTTGGTGAATACCAAAATGGCGTAACACCAGTACGACAATATTCCAAAGAAAATTAAAGTCAAGGAGGAAAAGAGTAAACCTCCGTTTGAGAATGCCTTGGGTAAAAATAAAACACCAGTTCCCACAAATGCCTTTAATAATAAAAAGTATGCCTTCTTGTCTGTGGCAGAACCCTTGGTGTTGATGTATCCGTAACTTTCACTGTTATTGATTAATAGCAAGTTTTCATCGTGCTCAGGAGCTATAGGTTTGTACCTCAAGTCTGTGATTTCGTCGTCCTCGAGATCTTCACCTGCAAAATGGCCATAAATGCTTAAGAATTCGATGAAATTTGCAGTCACGAAATTTTGTTTTCTCTCTCTTGTCTGGATGAATTCTCTTCTGAACCCACCAGGAACATTGAGGGAACTAGCGGTCGATCCTCTTCTCTCAAGCAGCGAGAAACTGCGCAGTCTTCTCATCGAGGGGGCCTGTTTTCCCAAATTCACAATTTCTCTTGTGATATCAGCACCTTCATTCAAAAGGCCGCCTGTAGTGGGCAAATGACGGTTGATTTGCTCAGCAAACCTACTACTAAAGATATCGTCGTCCAGATCATGGAAGTCAATGGCTTCTTCGGAATCGGAGTGCTTTACCCTGAATCTACTGTTTATCTGGGGCGATTGGGAGTAGGAGCCAAGAGGCAGGTGAAAGGGCAGGTTGGTATGCAGAATAGATAATGGTGCCGTTAACCGGGCAATAGACAGCCGTCTATCATTGATGTGGTGGGGTGACGACATGTAACAGGGCTAGTACACGTATGCTTATATTTTGAAACTCTGCCAGCCTTAAAATGTTTTGCCAGTCAAAAGTTTAAATAATTCTAAATATACTTATCGGGTCACGTGGAAGATAAGGAACAAAGGGGACAAAGGGAGGAAGGGATGTTGGGGTACTCGGATATTATTTTGTCACCTTTGCAGTTATATATATACTTGAAGCGTACTTGGTATGCTTACTCTTGGGCGAGAATGCCCGATATTTATATTTCCAAAATGCCGTCTAGTTTAAGTCTTTTGTATGCGCGCCGTAGTGTACTACTATCTGTTGGCAACACGAAAGGGCAGTCTAATGATAAGAAAGGGCTGGTTAGAGTTACAAAAATAAGGTGAGCCAGTCGGTTTTGTTTGTATCAGAATGACCATCAATTGAAGTAGTGTCATCTGTTTTATTATAAATGTATCCACCTGCCAGATTCATACAAACTTCAAAACAGATACAAAGATTAACAATGCAATTTTTTTTATTCAAGTATAAGTAGCCGGGTGTGTTGCTGGTTCCTCGACATCCCTGTTTCTCTCCTACATAACAACAAAACTAAAACTTGGATTAAGAAACACTATTAATGAAATGAATTAAATATATATCAAATGAACTTTTTGCAGTACAAAAAGTGAGATTAGGTCAAAAAAAACTTAATAACCTAATTTTGCAGCGGCGCCTTGGTGGCCTAAATCGAATGCCTTGTGGAACCAGTTAATTGGATCATCATCACTGCATCCCATCTCTGCCATTTCTCCCATATGGAACATGGCATCAGCAGAATTGAACTCCTTGATTGCACGCTCGCACCACATAACAGCCTTTTCAGGATGTGGCTGAGGTACATGCTTAGATTGGCCATGGCTCCCGTTCATGTTCCATCTACTAAGACCTAGCATGGCATCAGGGTGTCTTCTGAAAGGAAGTGGAGACGAAGCTGCCTTTAAATACCACTGGATAGACTTGTTGGCGTTACTTGGTCTATTCAATTCGCCAAACTCGTAAACGTTACCCAATTTCACTTGAGCAAGTAAACAGTTCAACTTGGCGGATTTGTTGTAATAAGTCAAGGCCTTGGCATAGTTAACTGGTGCCAATTCAAGTGACTCTATAACAAATGGGTTGTTAACAGTAAGATCTCCAGGATAGATTCCTTCGTAGATCTTACCTAATTGGTACAGTGCCAACCCAATGACTTCTTCCAACTCTTCCTTATCTTCATCTTCCAATTCAATATCTTGAGGCTCAACATTTGATAAATCTCTCAAGTACTTGAGGTACTTAATAGATCTGAACTCTGGAACATTTAAATATAACAATGCAATCTTGAAAATAGCACGATTGTATCCCTTGGCGGACTTTTTATAGTACCACAAGGCCTTGTCAAAATCATCCCTGACTTCGTATTCATACAAATCACCTAACTTGTACAATGTACGGTAATCTTCTGGATTCATTTCCAAACACTTTTCAAAGTATTCAATGGATAAGTCAATGTTTTTCTTGATGCCAAAGTCTTGGTTGAACATGGTGAAGTAGTCATTCTTCAACAAACATGCGTATATGTAGAAAACTTCATGCTTGACCTCCAGATGATCAAACTTACCATTTTCAAATTCCTTCAACAACTTAAGAAGATGAGTAACAGAAGACTTCACAAACAAGGACTTGTTGTATCCTGCCTGGTCTGGAGGGAAACCTTCACCCTTGATGTTAATGTACGCATAAAGCTTGTAGTTGGTAGCAACCATCAACATCTTGACCCATTTCAATCTGTATTCTATCGACTTGTTACCGCTAGCGATTATCTGTCTTAAGGCAATAAAATCTTCAATCTTCTTGTTGATGGTGGCATCGTGGATCTTAGGAATAGGATAAGTAGGGGATCTGTTTTGGCGATCACCTGCTCCACCCATATATATCAGACTTCTGTCACCAGCTTGACCTGGAATAACACTTTGTCTACGAGGTGAAAACTCAGTGCTACCGTTGAAATGCATCATACCAAAGACATCACTGGATTGCATTGAAGGAGTCATTCCAGGCATGGTTGGTGGCATGACTGGTTCCATAATAACAGAGTATCTGTGATCATTCAAAGATGAAATAGATGAGGATGATCTCAAGTGTCTCTTCTTCATTTTTGGAGGAGAAGTAGTTCTAGGGATCTTTTCTGGCGAATTCGTTCTTTGTTTGATTTTTTGAGGTGTCTTAATAGCAGCAACTTCTTTAGCCTTTTCCTTTTCTTCTTCTAATTTACGTAAGGCTTTCAAGCGTTCAGATCTCTCGGCTGCAGATGTAACCTTAAACTTACTACTGGCATCACTTTGAATAGAATTGTAAGAAGAAGTGGATGCAATAGATTGTTGTCTTTGCAACGACTCAGAAGTTGCGTTAGGAGTTGGCAATTGCTCAATCTCTCTAAGAGTCTCCTTGATTTCAGATGAAAATGAAAATGCTTCAAGATTTCTTTTATCCTTCTTCACTTCAATCTTAATCTCCTTGGGTTCCAACTTGGTTTCCTTTGGAGCAGAGAATATTCTGGAGTCTCTCTTTTTCTTGGTAGTTTTAAGTGGTTTCTCTTCTTCTATGCCGTTTTCTTCAAACATGTACTTGTTGTATTCAGGAACGTACCTGCTCTTGTTCTTATCTTCCAAGTTCAAGTCTGAAAGTGAGTAGTTTGCAGACAGAATAAACGGAGCACTAGATTTACGTCTGGTTCTTTTAAGCTCCTCGGCATCAAAGTCAATTGATTTCGATTTCTTGTGAGGTTCATAAGACGACATTCTAGCAGCAGCCAGGGCTCTTCTCATATGTTTATTCTTAGTCATCGCCATGGGAGGAACAGGAGGGAACTTGCTCGATCCAGCTTTAGCTGAATTCTTTCTGCTAAGCGCATGTTCCTCGTCAATGGCCTTCATTGTGCGCTTGTAGTCTTGAAGATACTCATCTCCTCTAGGTGGCAGTGGTTGTCTTGAATAGTTGCCCTGTGTGTGTACATGTGCTGGAGATTGGGCCATCTGTGGAACAACGGGGGCCATTGGAGCAACCACTGGGGTCATCACAGGGGCAACGGGTGCAACCGAGGCAGCGGGGGCCACTGGGGCCATTGGGGCAGCTTGTGCGCCGGTACCCATTTGGAGCATCAATTGCTGAAGTTGGAGCTGCATCTGCTGGAGTTGTGCCATAGAAGTGTTGTTATTTGGCAATCCAGGCATAGTCATACCGTTTGGCATTTGCATGTTCATACCGTTGATGCCCATACCCATTCCCATTCCGTTCATAGGCATCATTCCCATGAACTGGTTCATCATCATAGAGTTTCTGTATTGCTGTTGCTGTATTTGTTGTTGCAACTGTTGTTGTTGCTGTTGCATTTGCTGTTGTTGTTGAAGTTGTTGTTGCTGTTGTTGTTGTTGTAACTGGCGTTGCTGTTGTTGCTGTTGTAACTGGCGTTGCTGCTGCTGTTGCTGTTGTTGCTGCTGCTGTTGCTGTTGCTGTTGTTGTATTTGACGTTGTTGGGCAACAGAGGCATAGTATTGCCTCCATTGTTGGAAGTACTCCTTCTGTCTCAACTGCTTTTCGTCTTCGGAGTCTTCCGATGAAGAACCATCTTCGGAAGAATCATAGTCGGAAGAATACTCCGACTCGGAATCGTTGTTGGAATTCTTCTTCTTCTTCATAGTTGATGGGTAGAATGGGTAAGCTGCTGCTCCGTAGAAAGGCTGCTTTGGAGGTTTGGCTTCAAGTATTTCACCAGGTTCCCCGAATTGAGCTGTGAAATCCAAATCTTTAGGGGACATGAATTCTCCCGTAGGATAAGGTCTGTCGGCAAAGCCTTTCATTGTAGTATTCATCGCTACTTCTTCTGGAGAAGTAGGTATGCTTTCCTTTGGAGTAGGAAGAGTGGTTGCATTGCTCCGAGTGACATTTCCGTTCTCCAAAGAATCTATGCTGTGGCCCATGTACTTATCAGGCAGCTCCATAGGAGTGATGATGGAATCCTGGGGAGTGTATGTATTTTGTGTGATGTTCCCAAATTCTGGCGAGTGTTCTTCCGAAAGAACAGGGTCTACCGATTGTTGTGAGTATACATTTTCCAAGTTCAACGAGTCACTCAATGAGACATTCTTGGAAGGATCCAAGGAATAGGATTGTTGGTACTCAAAAGAGGCTTCGTGTAAGTTTTGGTAGTCCTCTTCAGGTTCTGGAACCTCCTGGAACTCCTGAGTGTCTTCCAACTGTTCATTGAAGGACTCGTGGATGGACTCGTTTTGAATCGAGTCAAAGTTGGAATTTCCAATCGAACGTTGTGAGTAGTGGGTTCTCGAGGATCTGGGGGAATGTATAGGTAATCTTGGCGCTGTTAACGAAGAAGCGGTGAAGCCAATAGAAGGCAAGGAGTTCTGGGACTGGTTCTGCATCTGGTGGAGAACGTGTGGTCTGGGGGGAGCATGTTGGATTGGGCTTGCATGGACGCTTTGACTCTGTGGCCTTGGGGGCAATTGTTTCGTCTTATCAATAGCCGCTTTTGGGAAATTGTAATCCACCAGGTTCGATCTCGATCTCAAGAACTTGAGTCTGTTTCTTCTCTTCTCCGGCTGAGGTTTGAAAGAATGAGACTCATTTGATGTGTACAGCGAGTCGGATCCAGCCAGGACATCACTGCCTGCAAGCAGTAGAACCGAATTGTGAGATTTGGTGTAACCAGCTACTGGTCGTTCCAACCCTTGATCTGAAGACTTTAATCTTGTCAATAGACCCATGGTTAGGTATGGATGACTGTGCTAGAAAGAAAGGGTGTAGTTTTAGAAAAAAACCAAGTTTCTAATTAATACCAAAGGGAGAGAAAAAAATATGGAAAATCATTTTGTATTATTTTTGGTGTTTATACGTTGTTTCTAAAATTGGCCAAAGGGATAACAAAATGATGCAAATGTGCGAAAAAAGAAACACGTTTGTGAGGGTAGAATATTTTTGGGGCTAGTGGGAAGATGGTTTTGCGCAATAGCCATTGGGAATAGAAGAAAGTTGTTTGGGAATTGTGATAGTGGGCTGGAGACGTGGAATATTCCTCTGAGACAGGGGATTGGTTTCTCCGTCCCCAATAGACATTATCATTGGCAGGTCAATTGACATCCCTCATAGCCATAGAGACCTTCCAAATCAGGCAATAAAAAAACAAATCATAGCCTCAACTCTAATGTTGAGGTGAGGATTTTGTACTTTAAAAATCAAAATCACTTGCATATGTAGAGGAAAATACTCTAGATTTCTTGAATAGGGTGTACATGAACTATACGCTAACAGTAGCCTAGTTGTGTTGTGGTCAACCCATCTCCTGAACACAACACATTTTTTTTCAAAAAAAAAAATATCTGACTAATCGGATTTATTGAAATGGCTTGATTCTGGTGGCAAGTTGTACAATCTCTACACACAAGTTACGCGTCACTACACTCGTGTAACCAATTAATGAGGGGGCGCAATATGTAGTAAATATTATAGAAACGTTTTCCGGATTTTTCTTCTTTACTTGGTTACTCTGATTTCCTAATAATTAGATGAATAATGTATTGACTCGCAAGTATTCACAACTCGGTGGAATTAAACACTGATGTTGTGTTTTCAATAATTGTCCCATTCATATCCCTTTCACATCGTATGGACACCCTCATTCATACCCGAATCTCATACACCAAGCTTGTCGCGTTGTTCCTAGAGTTATTCTGCACATCCTAAAGATCAATCTTAAAAGTTTATTTTGAATCTGGATTCAAATTTCAATCAAAGGAGTGTTCTCACGGGGACCCTGACCCCCTTGAAATAACGTGAGTATGATACACTTTGCATATTTTTGTCACCTTGGTTGCTCTCGTTTCACTACCAAACTTGTTGGGATATAGTAGCCATACCACAGCCCATAAGCCCAATTGTTAAACATGAAATTTCAAGTCACTCGAAAGCCTTGAAATTTGCAAGAATGGGACATTGTAAGAGTTCTATGTTATGACAACTCGTCAATGTATTTGGCAAGAGGCCCTGGCCCACGCGTTGTTCTCGGTAGTTGAGGCACCCAATGCTTGCAGATTTCGGTTCGGTTGGCTTAGATTCATGTAAAAACACTTGATATAATGGTATCTTATGACACAATAATCTTTACCATTGTTATAGTTGGATAACTGGAAATAGATTCTGCTGCCTTATGTTATCCTTCTTATCGCTTTTTTCCAAAATTTCCTCGTATATACTGTTTTCTCGTTTTCAACAGTAGAGATCTTTCGTAACTACTATATTAGATGCAACTCTAAGTTACAAATACGCAATTCTAACCTACACAATAACATATAATTAAGACGACCGATTTCCCCTGAATGTATTGTTCCTTATATCATCTTAATCGTTTTGACGAGATGGAGCAGCAGCCTCAGATCCCAGACACTAAAATGAGACGACAGAATTTGACATGCATATTCTAATACATGACTCAATTCGTTCGAGACTCTTCTGTAAAGTGGCGATGATATGAACAAGGAGATTTTATCTTTTTAAAAGGATCGACAGAACTGAAATCAACACACTGGATAGAATGATATAATAGATATTAATATGAGTTCAGATTCCAATTCAACTAGCGTATCAAGTGAATTTGTGTATTTGCAAACAGATAAGCAATACTGCAAAATGACGGAATAAAGAATCGAAGAATATGTAAAGAACCGAAGAGTGAAGAGACGGTAAAAAGATTTGACTCCAAGTATTTTTTATTTGAATTAATGGCAATTGATCTAGAAAATCAATAAAAAGACAGCATGGTGTTTTAAGTGAGATTGTTGTAAAATAACTGTAGGTGAAGTTATAATCATTGAATCTTGACAGCATTAATTATATTGAAAATAAATCTGATTAGGCTTCAAAACAATGAAATGGATCATTAATTCTTTGAAAAAACTCGTTTCACTCGTATCTGATGTATCTCCTTACTCGTCACTTTATTCGTATCTGCTAGCTTGTATCTCTCTTCTAACTTCCTACTCGTGTCTCATTATATCATCTTACTCGTGTCTCTTTACTCGTATATTCTTATATACTCAAGATATTCGTTTTTTAGAACACCTCTAATCCCAAAACAGCTAAAAAATTCCATTAATGTCTCTTCAACCTTCCATCTCACTATCTACATCTCCAATTTCTCCGTCACTCTGATTATTTTCATTTATCCCTTCCAAGTGTGAATACACTTGAGCCTGAACCTGTGTTGAATCAGGCGATAGGATGCCTCTGGAGTCTGTAAAATGGCCAAAGTAATCCATACCTCCTATGCTTCCAATACTTCCTCTGTGCTTACATAAGTTTAATGGTGTCATTGGAAGATCTTCCAATGGAGTCTGGACAGGTTCCAAAGTTGGTGAGTTGTTTCCCCTTCTCATAGAAGAAGAAACTGACGATGCCAATGTAGTATAATTGTCTGAGATAGGAATATACATGGGTCGCACCCCAGAATGTGACAGTGAAAGCTGTGACAGTATCGGTACATGACTTAAATGGTGAGCTATATGTTGAGGAGGAACAGTGGATTGCTGCTGGAATCTGGAATTCCAATTCAACGAACTACTCAATGTGCGAGGAGGAGTTTGGGAAGTTAGCCAGATTCTGGATGGAGAGCCCACTACAGAAGTTGGATCCAAATTTGGCGAATCGGGGACTACCAACCGATTTATTGATATGGGGATGCTCTGGTTAAACTGGTCACTTTGCAGCGGAGAAACCGGAGATGTTATTAGATGGCCAGAGATCTGGCCAGATTGCTGCGGTGGAGGAGACGTGAATTTCTGGTACGGTTGCAATCTTTGGTGTGTGATCGAATTTCTCGATGCCATCATCAGCATCATATTGCTGAAGGAATTCTTTCTATCCATGAATGGAGGGAACACCGCGGTTTGAGGCTGTGAGTGGTGGATCTGAGGCAGAAACAGGGTATGCAAAGGGATATTTTCTTGTTGAATTGGGAATTGGGTGGTTTTGGGGGACGTCACTGGAAGGGTCTTCGAAGTACTGGCCGGAGTTTCCAAATCATTGTCGTGGTGGTTTAATGATAACAAGGAAATCACAGACGACGATGGAACCAACCTTCCTCCAATTTCCTTGCCCACAGAGCTGGCTAAGAGTTCTGGTTCGGGATGGACATCTGTATACATTCGGCCAGACGCGGACTGGGAGTTGACAAGAGCGTGGGCGTGCACGTGTACGTGAGTATCTTCCAAAGTGAAAAACGGTTGTTTTGGAGACACCACGTTGTTTACTGAGGCGTCTTGGGCGGACATTTCGTCGATATCATTCAAATTTTCAAGATTGCTGTGATGATACGACGCCTTCTCTCCAGCCAAGGAAGACGAAAGAAGGGAGATTTTGTTGAACTGGTGGGATGCATTTGCGTTTACTGGGTTGCAAGTCGGGGATACACTACCAGGTAAGTCGTCTTTATATGCTTGGTTGTTGTGTTGTTGGCGTGCATCTTGCGGTCCCAGCGGCGTTTCTAGCAAGTTCATGTTGCTAAACTTGTTCTCCAAGTCAGTGTTAAACATATCTTGTTTGTAATATTAGTGAGGGGCACAGTACGTTGGATGTTTCCCATAAACACTCGGTAAAACAACAAGTTAACCTCTCTTCAAATTGGTCTCCACAAACTTAAAGATAAGACAAAATAATATCTTTTTTTGGGCCATACTCAAATATATATAAAGAGAAGTTGTAGGAGATACGAGGGGAGAAAAGTTTTCTGTGGAAAAAAGGAAGCGATATTGTGAAGACGAGGTGTAGAAACGGCAGAATGTAAATATGCGTATATAATGCTCTTGAGGAAGACATTTTTAATAAATGAGAGCATTTGGGAACAAGTCGGTATTTGCTATAGATATTGTGTGAAATAGAAGGACCTCGGAATGGATTTTCAAGTCCCACAACATTTTCCCACTCATTTCATTCTACTCATTGATAAGATTTTCCCTCTCATTCCTTTCTTCTCTCTCATTCTACTAATTCTCTCAGGAATAAGAGGAGCTCTTCAGAATTGTTAATTCTAAAGAACACTTTTGAAGAAACAGATTCTAAGAGATTCAAGAGATTCTTAAAAAAGGGGTCTAGGTAAAAAGAGTAAATTAGAGTTTCAGGAGGTACAAAACATTATTATACAATATCAAGAAGAAAAAAAAAAGACACCGAAAAATGTGTCTAGTTATGAAAGAATTCAATCAGATATTCCACATATTTCCTTGGATTTTAAGGAAATTGGGATATCCAGAGGTGAAATGAAGTGACACCTATATCTACTCATCGTCATAGTAAAATTAGTCCAAGTTTAGAATCAAGCTTATATAAGTATATCACACATTCTCACCACTCATCTCCCCATCCATCTTCTTCCTCCTCCTTTTCTAAATTCAATTTAAGGCTTGACCCAATCTTTTTCTGCTGTCCCAATTTAAGGCCTGTGCCTTTCTTAGGAATGCTTTTTTCTCCAATTTTCCCGAATGAAGCAGCGGGTTTCACGGTTTTAATAACTGGTTTAGGTTTAACTTCTGGTTTCGTTTCAGGAGCGTCATCTGAATTCCAGCTTTCATCCAAGTCTATTTCGAAGTCGTCCCAATCGTTTGAAGATGGTGCCGGCTTTGGAACTATAGGCTCGTTCTTCGGAGTAGGCACCTGCATGAGGTCAGGTGTCGAGGTGTTATTAAAATCTCTATTCATAGATCCATCCGTGCTGGAAACCAACTTATTCATCACACTCCATCCCAGTAAAAACCCACCAGTTGCAGCTTCTGTTTCTTCCTTCTCCTGCAGTTTGGTTACCTTCTCATAAAATTCTGCAACTTCCTGCTCCTCATCTTCTTCATCTACTTCAGGTAATGACTTTGCGTTCTTTTCAACTGCAGCCAAATACAAATCAAAGATTCTCCTTGCTTCTTTTCTAACTTTGTGGGACTTCCCATCCATTAAAGAAATGGCCAATTGGCCTAAAATCTTAGTGCAAACTTCTTCCAACGAAAAGTTATCCAACAATGTTTCAAATCCAGATAACGCAACCATTTTACATGGTGTAAAAGTATCTCTCAATGACTTTGAAAGGGCTGTTATTAACACGTTATTACGAGAAGACTTGTAGATTTTTCCAGAAATTTTAATAATAAGGACTAAGGTATTCACTCTTATCGTTGGTTGCGGGTCTGCCTGAGACTTGGCCAAAATCCTTAACAAGTCTTGGTTGATTTGCTTAAGAGAAGCCTTATCTAAAATCACAGTAATTGATTTAAGAGAACTTTCTCTAATAACAAAATTCGAATCATACAATCCTGCAAGTAAGTCATTAAAAATCTTCAGCTCAACTTCGTAGTTGCTTAAATGTTGCTCATAGTCGGGCAAAAATGTCAAGAGAAGCATTCTTACAGTACGATTTGGCAGCCCAAAATTGCTTAGAATAATTGGTTTAACTGATCTCTTAAATGTATCTTCAGGTAAATCTTTACCAAATTTAAGAATGTAGTTTAACACCACTGTAAAAGACTTTTCGATACCTTCTGATGGGGCTACTGAAAACTTCTTCGATAAAATTTCATATTGAGTAATGAGCTCAGGAAGTAATTTATGTTCGAGGAAGCCCTTTGCATAAATAGAGTCTTGTTGCAAATAATTTTCCAATTCAACAGTCAAGAATTCCAATTTTTCATCATCGTTCATCATCTTCAATTCTTGCAATCGCCTGTTCAACTGAATTATTTTATTTTTAGAAAAGACTGGATTTAATTTAGAAAGTGCATTGGCAACCGTAAACCTTTCGTTATCACGTAACCTCACACATACTTCGACTATATCTCTATGATATTTTGTTTTCGACAAATTTTGGATACTATTATGAGGTGCGTTTTCAAAATCGTCAGATAACACTTGGTATAAAAATAGACCAAATTTAAAAGAATCTAGTCTTGTGGGATTGGCCTGTAAACTTTGTGCTTGAATCCCCCCCAGTCCATTACTTAAGGAGTCTGGGATGGAGTTGTTGAAACCAGGTAACTGGTGGGATAATCTGTAAATTGGTTGATCTGGGTCGGACAGTAAATTGGTCAACACTTCAAATCCAAATAATTTCCATTCTCCCAATTCGTTGACATATACAGAATTGTAAACATTCAAGTTGCCATGAAGACAGTTGGCTTTGGATGTTATCAACTCCATACTAGACATAATTTCGTAAATCCCACTGAGTTTCAAGTCCGTGGACATATTTGTCTTGTTTTCAACTAAGTATTTGTTTAAAGGATAAACCCTTTCGGTCACGATATACAAATGCTCTTCATCTTCTATGAAATCAACAACAGCAATAATCCCTGGCAAGCGCATTAACTTCAACTTCTTGAACGCATTTCTAGCCAAGGATTCAAATCTTGATGTCTGAGCATCACGTAGGTTGAACTCAAAAATCGACACTGGAGAATTATCTGTCTTTGGGTTGAATCCATTGTACACTGTCCATACACTAAATTCACTTGCTAAGCTCCTGTCGGTGATATTTAATGGATCAACCACCTTTTCCCCTAATGTGTAGGGAAACGAGGTACCTGTCAACGTGCTGAACGTCTTGGATAAAAAGTTCATCGGTGTATATAGTTAGAAAGGAAGGCTATTCTTGATCTCAATTAGTTGTGACTTACGTATTTGTTATTGCATTATATGTAGGACGGAGATTTTGCAGCAAGAATTTCAACTTCACGCAAAGAGCTGATTCCACTGCAGGTACTTGTTTTCTATGAATTTCTGGAAATTGTTTTACTTTAATTAAAGGCAAAGGTATTAACCATTAGTTTTGCAACATTTGTAATTAAAAAAAAAAAAAAAAAAAAAAAAAGAGAAGATAAGTTATTAATTCCGATGTGGAATTGATATATTGGTGGATTCTCATTGTAGAGGAATTTTTCCTCTATCGGACAAACCCCACTACAAATAAATACTCATCGTGTAATCGTTGTAAAAATTAATCTGGGTATCCTAAATACTTATTCATATATTCAGTTAGGTTCACCTCTGAATGTACCGCTAATAAAATCTAAGGGGTTTTGAGGGTGTTGCTGTTGCTGGTGGTGTTGTTGTTGCTGTTGTTGTTGCTGGATATCTTCTTGTTGGTGGTGTTGCTGATGTAACCCTCCACTCCGCAGGAATTCAAACTGACTTCGTACTTCAGGGCCTTGCATGCTATCACCTGAACCAGGTCCATTACCCGACAATGCCCCAGGAGTTGAGCCTGTGACAACACCGCCGGCTGGAATTGATCCAGATGAATCACCTGAACCATCTTTATTCAGTTTACCTCTTCCTCTGATACCTTTGTTCGAATTCTTATATAAATCCTTGAAGTAATCCAACAATTCCTTCTCCACTGCTGGTAACAGATTCAATGCGGGGCCCGACAATTCGGCTAATTTGTGGGTCAATTCATTCAAAGTTGCCAAATGGAACCTATTTTGATGGGACTTCAAATTCCCTAATTGTGTAAAAGATTTGTCACAGCCATCCAATTTACATTCATATGGTTTCAAGTTATCGTGCGTAAGCCTGTGAGCTGCTAAATTACCCTTACGGCTGAATGATCTCTTACAGACGTCACAAGTGAAGGGTTTCTCTCCTGTATGCAACCTCAAATGCGTTCGCAAGTTACCACCCTGTGTAAACTTTTTATGACAATAGTTACACTCGAATGGTTTAAAGCCAATATGGGAGCGAATGTGAACCTCCAAGTGTGTGGATTGTGTGAAATATTTATAACAGTAGGGACATTGTTGGTTCTTTTGCCTTCGTTTCTTTGCTGCTGTTTCTGCATCATCTTCTATATCATCTCCCATATCTTTTTCTTTCTTAGATTTCAATGGCTTATCCACGCCACCCACAAGACTAACAGGGGCTGGTAAAACGCCATTGTTCATTTCGTCCTTATCACGAGACATCGAGAAATTTGGTGATCCAAGAATACTTCCATCTGGCGCCTGTTTGATTGGATTTGTGATACCTTTCTCGCGTGCTTGAATAACCAACATCAATTGATCAATTTTGGTGGCCCCAAGTAAAGGTCTACCATCTTCCGACTTAACGTATTGTTGCGCAGGGACCAAGTTTTTATCCGTGGATGTGTTACTTGAAGTAGTCAATGGAGTTACAGATCCAATAATTGGTTTAGTTGGGTCCTTTGCTTTCTTTGATTGCTGCGGGCGAACACGTCTATTGGGTAATGAGGACACCCCTTTCTTTGGGTCTATTGTAGAATCATTGGCTTGTTTCTGTTGGTGTATTTGGGTCTTTTGAAGTCCATCCTGTTGTATCTGCTGTTGATTATGTTGAAGTATTTGATGCCCCTGTTGTTGAGCTTGCTGCTGGGCCTGTTGCTGGGCTTGTTGTTGAGCTTGTTGCTGGGCTTGTTGTTGAGCTTGCTGCTGGGCTTGTTGCTGAGCTTGTTGCTGGGCCTGTTGCTGGGCTTGTTGCTGGGCCTGTTGCTGGGCTTGTTGTTGGGCTTGGTTGTGCTGCATTTGTTGGACTTGCTGCTGACGAGTCTGTTGACCGTGTCCCTGTTGTTGGAACTGTTGAGGCGGTATATACCCTTGCTGCAAATATTGCTGGTATGAAGGTCCTTGTGAATTCATATACGTAGACTGTTGTTGTGACGGATTTCTGATCATCGGTGAAATATTATTGTAGTTATTAAAATTATTAACATTTTGATTTGGATAATGAGAATACTGGAACTGATTAGGTGAAGCACCTTGGTAATTGTGGAATAAACGCTGTGGAACCTGTGACGGTTGTGAGGATTGCAGAAGTCCCTGTTGTTGTTGTTGTTGTTGCCTTGGTTGTTTGAAATTTATGTTTGCTTGTTGTCTTTGTTGTTGTTGATGATGATGTTGTTGTTGTCTTTGTTGTAATTGCTGTATTTGTTGTTGGGTAAGGGCTTGTTGGTGCCCAGGCTGGTGAGAATATGGACCAGAAACCTGACCGCCTCTTTGGGGAGGATTCAAAGACGCATGGTATACATTTGGGGAAGTCTTGGGGCTTTGAGGTTCTTCTTGAAACTTGACAGACAGGCGCGAGGACATTGAAGAGTCAGGAGAAACGTGATGGTTATTATTATCAGTAGAAGGAACTGTTAGATTCTGGTTTCCATCACTCTTCCTGGTGTTTACTAGGTCATCTTTTTGTTTATCTTTCTCAAAGATATCTTCCCGCAATTTCGTTCTAGTTCTGTCATCGCTACTTTGTCGTAATTGAGGTTTGGTATTTCCTGTATCATCTAAGTCGCGAGATCCACGCAGTTGTTGGTCGTTGATTATTTTCAAGATTGAATCTCTCCGTTGTTCATTGCTCATATTACTAAAATCAATTGAACCATTAGAAATGGCTCCCTGGAGTAACTCAGAAACATTTAGAGTCGATATAGATCCGAACGCATTGCCATTTCCGTTTCCGTTTCCGTTTATCCCTGACAAACTATTGGATTGATTCAACGTATCATTCCACATTGACAAATCAATGGATCCAAACTTAGACCTCGAAGGTGCCATCTGCTTATCATTTTGAGATTGGATTGGCTGATTCAGAAGAGCAAGTAAATTCCCTAGACTTTCTTTGCTCAATAGGTTCTCTATATCTTCAATCGATATCAGATCATTGTGAAGGTTCCCGGTCTGGGGAAATGCAGATATTTGCCTGGATCTAGGTTGAGGACCAGGGGTTGTATTTTTACCTTGATTCGAAACTTCTGATAGCGAATTTCCTGACGTCCCGGGCATCTGTATCAAAGAGCTGAATATACTCTCTGATCTATATCTACCTGTTCCAGCGCCATTGTTGCCGTTCTGGTTGCCTATGGGAGGAGGCAAAAAAATGCTATCTCCCCTTGGTCTTATTCCCTGTGGATTTTGGTTTAAGTTAGGGTTCATTTGTGCCATAGAAGACTCTATCACACCTGGATCCTGCTTTCTTTGAGATTTCGAGTTCTGGTCATCTGATGACATCTGATGAGGGGGTATACTCCTTGCACCTCCTTTGGGGTCATTGTATGGTGCGTTTGGATTCAGAAGGCCATTGGAAGTATTGTTCGAGTTAGAGTCACCTCTGTTTAGAAAGTAATTGTAAGTATTGTCCTCCATTGAACAACTTGAATATTGGGAATGGGGTATTTCAAATCCAACTTAGTTTGGAAATAATAAATTAGATTAACAAAAGATAAAGTCTGCTGATATTTGAATTCCAAATGATTAAAGGGCTTTTGGTAGATAGACAATATGAAACTTCTTAGCAGATACTCTTGCCTTGAACCGGATATCTCGAGTAACTAATCAACCAACAAACAAGTGAAACTGCTGTTAAAGGTTGCTTTCTAAAAATTTCTGTGGAGTCCCCTCTTCCAGGAAAGCTCAATTAAATTTGATGAGTATCTTAAATCTATATCTCAATATGGTTGTTTTTGAAATCTTGATATATGACGTATTGTAAATGGTTGTGCTCTTGTTGTTGTTTCTTGGGACTGGTTTTAAAAATTTTAAAAAGAAAAAAAAGGTAAAGTTACAGGGAAAAATGACCGGTATTTACGAAGGAAAAAGAGGAGTAGATTAGGAGAAATGTGAAATTTTGTAAGGGTAGAGAACCAGCAAGTTTAACTTAGATTTAAGGTTTCAGGTTATGGTTCTCTTTGAGAAGAATATGGAGCAAGATGTTGTTTGAGTGACAATAGCAACGTAGCAATTACTCTTGTCCCGGCGCAGTCACGGGGGGCGCGTTGGGGAGAGTAGCCCCATACTAAGCTATTAGCACGTGCAGTATATCACGTTCACCTTTACGATAGTTGCAGGGAGTTAACGACACTGCCTTGCAACAGAAATTAAGGACCCTTTCTATGGAAGCACTTTTGAGGTCTTTTCAAGACGTTGATCTTTTAGATTATCACTTTAATGTTGATAAAATTCGAAATTTTCTAATTTTCGATATTTTTGGAAATTAAAAGAAAATTTTCCAAAATTTATGATAATTACAATATTCTTTTACTGTTTTTAGGATATTATGCTATTTTATCCAACCAATTTACTTTACATTATTAATAAACCTATTTTGTCAACATGTTGACGTATTATATTACACACTACTAATACACTGAATCATACCATCTAGGCAATTAGACAACCCTTCTAGGTTGTCATCATTATATCCATCTCTGTTCTTAACATAAAAGGATGGTTTGACCCTAGTCTCCAGGTAAAATTGAGAATGAACTCTGTCCATGAATTGCATAGAGAGACGAATGAACTTGGCATATTTTGCACAATTATTTGGGAGGTTTTCAACGTCACTTATCAACAATGTTAACATCACATTCTTGAGTCTATTGGTCACTTCAGTTCTCAGTAAACTGTCTAGTTTGTTCAAATGGAGTTTGTCATAGAAGACCCTGAAATCCCTGTGAAGTGATTCTCTAGTAACCTCGAATTCTTTACTAGATTCATACTCTTCATGACCACCAGAGCTTCTGGTAGCTTTAGATTTCCTTGAAACTTTCAGTTCTCTGTTGATGCCAGATCCATAAAAGGTATGAGCACCTGTGTCTTTCTCCAGAGGAACTGATTGGATACTTTCTAGTTTGTTCATTTGTGCTTTGTTTAATTGTTTCTGTAATTTTTGGCACTGTTCCTTCAACTCATCGTTTTCTTTTTGTAAACCAGAGTCTACCTCAGCTTGAAGAGATTGAGTACTCACATGACTCATCCAATTCATTTCGTTTTGAATTTCCTCTAACTGGCTCTTGTTTGTATCCAAAAGATGTTTCATTCTTCGTATCTCAGATTTGAGTTTCTTATTTTCCGCAACCAAAGAATCAACCTCTGGATGTTTTACTGGTTCTGGTGCGATACTGTCTTGTGATATATCTGACTCTTCCAACCGTTCCAATTCTAGTTTGTTGATGGCGATTTTTAAATCCAAATTCTCCTTTTCCATCTCCTCCAAACGAATTTTCAACTTCTCAACATCAGAGCGCGTTTTGTCATCCAGGGATCCTGGTGGTGTGGTGGAAGGAGATATCAAGTCTTGCTCAAAATGTTGACGATGTGTGCCCATTAGTTTATTTCTCGTATCTAGACCAAGACTGTCTTCACCTTCTGAAACAGAGTCTTGTTCAGATATAATGCTAGGGACGGAGGTTTCCAAAGGGATGTGCTCCTTTAAATCGTCAACTTTTCTAGTGGAATCCGGTTCCTGGCTTGATTGCATTTTTTCAAGCTGCAGAAAAATCAGAACACTGACTTGATCACTAATACCTTGTGTTAAATGAGGAAGTATTTCCAGCATGATCTCTTTCAATGTGAACCTTCCATCTGGGCTGATTGGGAAAGTTACTTTTTGAGTCTCATTGTGTGTGTTTGGTGAATTTTCTGATTTATGCAGACTTGAATTATATCCTTTCTTATGATGATGTGGATACGGAAGATGGAAAAAAGGACGGGGTCCTTGGTTGTTTATGAAAGTTTCTTCGTCCTTGGAATTTGAATCCTTGGATTTTTTTCCAAAACTGCTCATTCGGCTATGCTTGGAACCAGTTGCAGGTTGCATGGGGGGTCTAAAAATGTCATTAAAGGTTGTTTCGTCGTCAATTGTTTCGTCCGTAGGGGCTTTCTTATTAGAAAATTGCCCCCACTTGGATGCTTGTGCACCAAGAGATCTGCTCAAAGGGGTGGAATGGGAATACATCAATGGGGGAGGGGTGTTACCAAGTTTTGAGCGAAGACCTTTGCTAAATTTGTCTGGGACAAGAGTGGTTCCGTGATGAGGACTCATGCTTTTGGAGCGGTAGCCTGCTGGACCAGGACGCTTTAATTCGTTTCCATTTTTGGCAGCAGAATGGCCTGCTTCTTGTGTCTGTCTGGGGATTGGAATTGTATTTGTGCTGTGATCAGATTTGGCACGTTCACTATCCAAGTTTCTTGAGAAAAGTAAGAACTTGTTAAGTTCCAGGTCACCTGCTAAATGGTAGTCCAACCCACCGCAGCTGGAAGCCACGCTTTGGTTTGTTAATAAGTTGTAGGTGTCATCAGAGCCATTGATATTATCTTCTGGGCGATGATCACTAAACTTGTCTGGAGACTGATAGGCAAAGGACTCTGTTACATCTGGAGAGATATCACCTTGGTATCTATATGGAGTTTCTACCATTGGAAATCAATTAAACACGTAACTAAATCTGGATCAAACTGCTCTTTCAAATGTATACTATTCTTGTTTGTAAACAAAAAGCAAAAGCAAAAAAAAACACCAAGCGAATCTGTGCATATACTGATTACGTCAGCGTGATGTTTGTTCTGACATCGAATATTTCTAATAAAATTTTCCAGAGAGGAAGAACTGAGTAAACACAGAGACAGAGAAGAACAAGATGGCTGACGAATCTGTTGATATTCACATGGACGAACAAGAACAACTTGAACAAGACATTGACTCCGAAAAGGTCAAGTTGTTGCCTGGCTCCTCTGAGGATGGTAGTGCTGCATCTTTCCAAATATCAGATGAAGACCACACCATTGGTAACGCATTGAGATACATAATAATGAAGAACCCCGAGGTTGAATTCTGCGGTTACTCTATTCCTCACCCATCTGAAAACAAGTTGCACATTAGAATCCAAACATACGGAAACATATCAGCTGTTGAAGCTTTGCACCAAGGTTTGGATAACTTGTCTGAGTTGTGTACAGTTATCGAAGAGAAGTTCAGTGAAAAGATCGAAGCAGGGGGCCACAGAACCACCGAGGTATAGGACCAACAAACAGATATAGGACCAGAAAACAGATATTGAACCATATCCTGTTTTAAACTATCATGTACATTATTTTCCACACGATTACAATACAATGCTCTTTGGCTAGCATGTAATATATTATAGATTCAAAAGTAAATGTAGAGAAGATCTTTGTAGGTTTCCTGATATCAAGGTCATTGCAATTTGAAGCTCTTCAATCAATATGTTATGCAGAGATCGAATATCGGGATCGCAATATAATCAACGAGGCACATCTTTTTAATCAACATTGCGTTGTTATACAGCACACTTGTCATATATCACATTCGTCATACAGAACATTTGTTTTACATTTGTTTTACAACTTGCAAGTCCTCTCCTATTTTCTCCTATTCCTCTCCAAATGTTCTACCTCTTCTCGCTAAAAACGGAAATGGGGTTGCTCATCGCGTTTTGTTGTTTTCAAAAAGAAATCCTAGAAAAAATTTTCCCTTTACTATAAATACCACCTTTAAACCCCGTTTAGTTTCAGTTTTTCAATTAGATTTCATATCGACTAATAATAATAGAAAATGTCTTACAACAACAATAACTACGGTGGAGACGGTGGATACGGCGGTGGCTACGGTGGTGGCTATGGCGGAGGCAACGGTGGCTACGGTGGAGGTGGCTACGGTGGAGGTCGTGGTGGTAACGGTGGCTACGGAGGAGGTCGTGGTGGAAGCCGTGGTGGAAGCCGTTACGATGACAGAGTTGAATTGACTGCCCCAGAATGGGACTTGGACTCTTTGCCTAAATTTGAAAAGAACTTTTACAACGAACACCCAGATGTCACTGCTCGTTCTCAACAAGATGTTGACCAATTCAGAAACGAAAGTGAAATGAGCTGTCTTGGTACTGACATTCCAAAGCCAATCACCTCTTTTGACGAAGCTGGGTTCCCAGATTACGTTTTGAAGGAAGTTAAGGCTCAAGGTTTCCCAAAGCCAACTTCTATTCAATGTCAAGGTTGGCCAATGGCTTTGAGTGGTAGAGATATGATTGGTATTGCTGCCACTGGTTCCGGTAAGACCTTGTCTTACTGTTTGCCATCTATTGTGCACATCAATGCTCAACCATTGTTGAAGCCAGGTGATGGTCCAATTGTCCTTGTTTTGGCCCCAACCAGAGAATTGGCTGTTCAAATTCAACAAGAATGTTCCAAGTTTGGTTCCTCTTCTAGAATTAGAAACACTTGTGTTTACGGTGGTGCTCCAAAGGGTCAACAAATTAGAGATTTGGCCAGAGGTGTGGAAATCTGTATTGCCACTCCAGGTAGATTGATTGATATGTTGGAAATGGGTAAGACTAACTTGAAGAGAGTCACTTACTTGGTTTTAGATGAAGCTGACAGAATGTTGGATATGGGTTTCGAACCTCAAATCAGAAAGATTGTCGACCAAATCAGACCTGACCGTCAAACTTTGATGTGGTCTGCTACCTGGCCAAAGGAAGTTCAAAACTTGACCAGAGACTACTTGGATGAACCAATTCAAGTCACTGTCGGTTCTTTGGAATTGGCTGCCTCCCACACTATCACCCAACTCGTTGAAGTCATCACTGAATACGAAAAGCGTGACAGATTGGTCAAGCACTTAGAAACCGCCACTGCTGACAAGGAAGCTAAGGTTTTGATTTTTGCATCTACTAAGAGAAACTGTGACGAGATCACTAGTTACTTGAGAGCCGATGGCTGGCCTGCTTTGGCTATTCACGGTGACAAGGCTCAAAGTGAAAGAGACTGGGTGTTGAGAGAATTCAAGACTGGTAAATCCCCAATCATGGTGGCTACTGATGTCGCCGCTAGAGGTATTGGTATGTATATTTTTGATTTTTTATTTCCGTGGAGGTGCGCAGAGAATTTATTTCTAGCCATTACTATTTTACTAACTGTTGACAGAATCTTGTGGTGATTCATAGGTTTTGTCGACGAAAACAAGCTACATTACTGGGACACCAGTGGAATTTCAACAATGTTTGTGTTACTGAAGAAGAGCGGGTCTCTTTGGTAAGAACACCATGAAAACACAGAAGAAATAAGAAAGAGGTCGCTTAATCGTGTCCCTCCTTCCTTTAAACAGCCAATAATAAACTATTAACATACATTTGGAGAAGCACTTTTTATGGAAACTATCGACTAGTTTCTCTCACACAAACCATGGGATCGCGTCAATTTGAATATTCTTGCAATATTTATTTAATTTTTTACCTGGAAATACAAATTGAATTGACGTTAGAGAATGAAAGATACGAGAATGCGTTGACTCTAATAATGAGCATCTTGATATTGAAAAACTTTCATTTTTTCTAGAACCGCTTGACTGACAAGCCAAACACAGAGACTTTTACAGCCTCATGTGTTTATTCTGGAATTATCCTTTAAATTTGTGTGTACGAATGCTTTTTCTATATGTTTAATTAATATATATTTGCGGACTGTTTATCCGAGTGTAGTTTTAGTGAATAATGATGGTCTAATAGCAGCACCTATTGAAATTTTACAGAATAATTACTAACAAAAGTTTAGATGTCAAGGGTATTTCCACTGTTATCAACTTCGATATGCCAGGTAACATTGAAGATTACGTCCACAGAATTGGTAGAACCGGTAGAGGTGGTAACACTGGTACTGCTGTCTCTTTCTTTACTGAAGGTAACTCCAAGTTGGGAGGTGACTTGTGTAAGATTATGAGAGAAGCTAACCAAACCGTCCCACCTGAATTACAAAGATTTGACAGAAGATCTTGGGGTTCCCACATCAAGTACGGTGGTGGTAGAGGTGGTAGAGGTCGTGGTGGCCGTGGCCGTGGTGGCCGTGGTGGCCGTGGTGGTTACACTTCCGGTTCCAACACTGCTCCATTGAACAACAGTCGTTTCTAAGAAACGGGTTTCTTTCCCTCTATTTATTTTCTGCTTGTGTAATTTTAGTCGTACATTTATAGATACTATAATAATATGTATTTTTTTAGGGTAATTTCTATTCAATGTAAATCTTATCAGAACACTTTTTGGTGCTCTGAGGTTTAAAATCACTCATGTTCTGATAAATTTAATCTTTTTTCTGCCGATTTTAGGGCACGATAGAAGATTTCCAAAAAAAGCTTTGCGTCACCTGAGCATGTGAAAAGTTTAGATAATTTATCGTGTGCTTATAATTATTTGTTGGTAATCCTCTGAAAATATTCCACCTGGGATCGGATGCTTGGTCCATCCAAGATTAGATTAAACTTTGAACAATCATTCATCTTATCTCTACTTTGTAAGTAAATAATATTCTCTGCTACACACCATTTTTTTCTCGCTTAGTTATTCATTTATCGCCAAAATCTGGGGAAGGTAGTCTCCCCCTAAAAAAGAAATAGGGATGAAAGTGTACAAATCGAGAGTTTTTCATTTTTCATTTAAATACCAGTTAGATCCACATTTTTTTATCTAGAGAAAAAGTATCATCCGATTCAACAACATAATGGTGGAAGACATTTGTAAGGGAGTTACCTTCGGGAACCAAGAATTCACTATCCCTGTCACAAAGGACATGCTTGAAACATTGTTCAATCCTGCCATCAGGAAATCATTCCTAGAGATATTCGTCTTGGGGGCCTTGGGGGCCAATTTCCTCGTGTTCCAAATAGTCAAGTCCGATCTGGTCCGTATCAAAATTTTTATTGCCTTGTATATCTTTTGGAGGTTGCTGTATAATTTTGGAATTGGCTATTTGCTCAATGTTCAGTCAAAGCAGAATAAAGTTGTTGGTTGGTTTAAATCTTTGAATGCTTTCAAAGGTAAATCTGCGGTTGCTAAATTAGTTCAAGCTGAAATCAGATCTCAAAGAGGCAATGAATACGAAATCAAGAATTACCCTGATGAATATAACACTTGGTTGATCTTTAGAAAGGTGGTTGATTTGATTTTAATGCTGGACTTTACTACATTTCTATGCTTGTTCATTGCTTGTGCTGTTCAAGATGACTATCAGTTTATTAAAGGCCAAGCCCAATGGTTGGTGATCTTTAGAATGATTGTAGGGGTTGTGCTTATTTTGTTCAACTTTTGGGTCAAGGTCAATGCTCATAATACTATCAAAGATTATGCATGGTATTGGGGTGACTTTTTCTTCCGTCAAATCAACAATGAAGAGTTGGTGTTCGATGGCGTTTTCGAAATGGTTCCTCATCCTATGTACTCTGTGGGTTATATTGGGTATTATGGGTTTGCAATGATTTCAAAATCATATACAGTCTTATCTGTTGCCATCTTTGGTCATTTTTTGCAAATGGTGTTTTTGCACTATATTGAAAATCCTCACATCGACAAAATTTACGGACCATCTAAAAATGAAATCAATTGGCAAACTTTAGTTAAGTTGAAGGATTTGAAGAACTTTAATAACTTGAAACCTCTTATTGGCTTGTACAACTTCAACGCTTTTAGGAGTTCTGATATATCTAACTTGTTATTGTCATTATCGTATGGTGTCATTATTCCAATTTTGGCTGCAAACTCCAACAAGAGAACCTTTAAGGTCAAATCCATAGAAGTGGATTACTTTTTTGTTTTGGCAGCTGTGGTTAAAATCTTTGAATCTGCTGTCATTAATTCGGTTTTGTATTTACAAAGTAACTACATGATTTACACTAAATGGTTCCTTTCGGTTGATATTCCAGTTGAAGTTTCATTTGAGAATTGGGCGGTCCTCTATAATACCTTGATCAATACTTCCTATTCTTCATTGATTGGATTGCAGTTGTACAAGCTCTTGACAGGAGATGGTAGTTCTAAAGTTCTCCTTGAAGACTGGGAATATTTAAGACTCTTTGTTGGCTTAACTTTAATAGTAACTCAAATTTCGATTAACTCTTCGATCATCGATCTGCTTGGTTACTTTGGTTGGTTTTACGGGGACTTTTTCGTTCCTAAATCTCAACGTGCTATGTCCCACTTGACTAAAGCTGGTGTGTACCGTTACTTGAACAACCCAGAACAAGTTTTTGGTGTCTGTGGGGTAATGGGTGTGTTTGTTATTTCCCCTACCACAGAAAATCTTATTTGTTGTGCTCTTTGGGTAGCAAACAACTTCATAAGAATTGACTTTATCGAAAAGGCTCACATGATTAAGATTTATGGTCAGCAAGAAGTTTCAAAAGACTCCGGTGTTACCAAAACCCTTAAAAAGCATTTAATACCAGACGTGATCCAAAGAAGATTGAGCGATGTTGAATCTAGTCGCCCTAAGATTATTAAGAAAAGCACATTAACAGAATCTTTTGACAGCTTCCTCAAGGATTTGAGATCTTCAAATGTTAAGTTATCTAGACAAAATTTAGTTGAGCTTTCTCAAAGTTTGAATTTTGAAAATTCTGGCTATAAATTAACTCTTGGTGGATTGAAATTGAATGATGATATTGCCAACGTCAGAGATGGTGCGGAATTGCCTAGAAGAACATATATAGGTGATTCGATTAGCGTCAGTTGGTCCTGTCCAAAAGAGTTGCATAGCAAGTTTGATTGGATTGGGTTGTACAAAATTGCTCATACAACTCACTCAAGAAATAGTACATTGATATCTTCTTCTGGAAGGTGGCAATGGTGTTCTACACCTGAAGGAACAACTACATTTGAGGGAAATAAATTATTCTGGGAAGAAGGGTTCTATGAATTTAGGTACCATAAAGATTCTGGTCATGATGTAGCTTATATTTCAGAGGCTTTTGAGATTTCAATTGAGAAGATAATTGTGCCAATTCAAGAAGACGAAAAAGAAGAATTTGCAGCCACTTTGAAGAGTACAATCTTCGACAAGGTGTTGCATATGGATAATGTTCATGAATCGATTTCATTAGCTGCCAAGGAATCAGATGACATTTTGTATTGTTTGAACTTGTTAAGCTCTTTGGTGACCAAGTACACAGGAATCAACATTAGTTCTAAAATCTTTTTAGACAAGAATACCGACGCACAGCCACTTAGTATCTATAGATTGGCTGAAAAATTGATAGGGTTCAGAAAAGTTTTAGAGGGTTTATCATCTGATGATGTATTAAAGAAGGATATTTAGTGTACATATAATTTAATTTTGTTGTCCAATATTTAATTTGTATTATTCAACAAGTAGGAATTTATGTTCGCTCTGATTGTTTTAGAGGTATTTTTGGATTCCTCTAATGCATTGTTCAATTCCTCTTCTTTCAAGCTATCTTGATCGCCCTCAACCCATAATCCTACGATTTCATCATTTCTCAAATTCATGTAACTCACAAGACACTCAATAGATTTATTTTCAGAGGGTTCAACTTTCACATACGCACTTGTAACGATATCATTTAGTTCTACCCCAGAATCAACCAACGCAAGTGAAGAACAGTTGGTTATCCATCCTATCAACTGAAGTAAAGCTCCGTTGTTTGATTCATATGTCGATTCAGATTCTTCGGTAGAAATAATCGTCACAAACACATCAATTGTAGACTTAGGATACTTTTCCAATATTATTGATGGTAGTAAAGATGTCTCAACATAAGACGAGATCTTTTGTTCGATGTTAGTTAATCCAATTTTTGGAGTGGCGTTACTGGCCTTGTTGGATTTATCGGTTGTGTTGAAAACTGTTTGGTTTGGTTGTTTGACGTGAGGAAGGAACTTCGTTGAAACTGAAAAGGAAGCACGTTCTATAAATGAGCCTCTAATCGGACGAGGACCGAACACGGAAACTTCTAAGATTGTCTTTCCCACTTCTAAATATGCTGACCCATTTGAGTTTTCACTGACATTTGTTTTAATGAAAAATTTATTGGCTTCCTTGTTGCCTAGAGCTTCAGCAGTTGACTCTATCTCATTCAGAGATGAAGATCCAAGCTTCGGTAATATGGTGTTTGGAGGACCAAATATTCTTCTTCTATCACTCATCTTTCGTTCTCAATGTAAAACTGTATCTCAAGAGATGACTTTATACTTTTTTCTGATTATTATATTAAATTAGCGCTACCTAATATTACTACATATTTCTATACAAACTAGTACACCTATGATTGTGGAAACCCCTTCAAGGAGTCCAAGTACTCTATGTTGTCATTACCTAATCCCAGCATCATGTCATATCCGGTAGGTGCAAAATCTTGAAAAGTATCGAGGTTTATATTACTTCCAGACGTTTGCAAATCACTTAAAGAAGTACCTGAATTGGTCCTCTGCATCATATATGGAGGTAATATCTTTTCAAACATATGAGAGTCAATAGTATCAAAAACACCATGAAGATAATCTATTCCCTCTGTATTAGAGGATTCCGTATTTTCCGGGTTTTTGGTGTCTTCAAAGGATTCCATGGCTTTGTTTTGATTTTCTGTGGATGATAGTTTCCGTCTCTTCAACTTTTGCAATTCATTCAATTCTTTTAAACCTTCAAGTGGTTGACCGGGAATTGTAGCACCTAGTGAAAGCACTGCAGACTTTTCTTTTGGATTTAATACGCTTGGAATAGTTGAAATCAGTGGGATATCTTTGTCTTTGGATTGAAAATTGTTGATGATGTCAAAAGTTTTGAAAGTGGTTTGCACATGATGCGTATCATAGTTCATTGGAGACAAATTCGCAGCTGGGAAATTTTGGCTCTTAAATTGTGTAGAACTACTAGCTGTTCTTCTGTTTAAATGCTCAAAAAGTGAGTTCAAGATGTTGTAAATTCTCATCGAAGATGTAGAGTTATTCTTGAGATTATCAATAACCTTCTTTCCTATCTCGATATCCTTCTTGATCATATCAATACTCAAATCATCGTCAAATAAAACACCGGCATAATTAACACCTGAATTGTTTGGAGATGATGCCTTATTATTGTTATAGTTCGCAAAGTGGAAATAGTAAATCAAACATGCGACTGAGAAAAATATAGTATACATGGAAAACCAGTAGGTACCCACCAACAAATTCTGATCAATCATCTTGTTCGCTAATTTAACCACCATACGAGCAATTTTGATACAATTACGACCTCTGATCAATGAACGAGGGTCTGACGTTCTGCATTTTGGATTATCAGATCCGTTCGAGATAAAATGAATAAATGGTCTATAAAGCATAATTTGACAATTCAAGAATGCAAGATGTAAATAGTAATTAGCCATTAAATTCTCCTTAGGGATATGATCCGTAGAGGTAGGATCATTTGGATCTGTTGGTTTCAACTCTGTGGGTAAGTCATCTAACCAATGTTTTAATTCAAATTCTAGTTCAGTAACTTTTGAATGAATATGATCAGGAGTCAATTGCTCATTACCTGATGTATTTTGACTTATTGTTTTCACCTTCACTGGATAAATCATTTTTACAATATGTGATAGAACAATCATCAACTTAGTATGGTGGTTTGCGCAAGTCAGGGATGATAATTTATCTCCCTGTAACTCAAAATGATATCCATCATGAGTAATATTTTCATCATCCAAGTCCACTGGGAATTCTTGATCGAACTCATCTTCATTTATGGATCTGGGCAAACCCAAAAGACAATTAATGTAGATGTCCATCTTGTAAATTGTGTAAAACAATCTTTTTCTAGTATCAACTTCAATAGGATCTAATTCTCTTTTTGGATTGTGGAAAATAGTTAAATTTCTATGCAATCCTTCTTTCAAAGCACTTCTAATTGCAATACCAATGTAGGAATAACATGTCGTTAATCTTGCCGAACATTGTAAATAAATAGTCATCATAACGATGGTTTGGATTGAGTGAATATCGCAGACATTAGAAATATCAATCAATTTCCTAGCTTCCAAGAAGTATTTGTATCCGTCATCCTCTAATATATTATTCAACTCAGATTTATGACTTAAATTCTTCAGAAATAATGATCCACAAGCCAATAAACAATACAAGAAAGGTAGGAACTTCTGTTGTCTGTCACCATAATTTTGGGGATCAAGAGAATATAGTAGGTCAACTTCTTCAATAAGAGATGGTCTATGGTAGAACCGAAAGAGGACACAACCTTTATTCCAAGTAGTATAAATCAATTCCAAGGCAACTTCTTTGGAGGGTATTATGAGTTTAATTTCCTTAGCGCTGGGGCTGTCTTCCAAACCAAAGTAATTTAAGGACGATTTTTTTTGAAATGTTGGGGTATGTACAACTTCGGAGTCTCCTAAGTAGGTATCGCCGATCTCTTGTAGAGATATATCCTTATTCGTTTCTACGATTCTTTTCAATTTTTCAAAATTGATTTCTAAAGGTTTTGATTCATCCAAACAATTAGGCTTTAATTTAGGGAGAAGAAGAGTCATAATGTTTTGACATTGAATCAAGTTATAAATGATTGTGCTTCCTGGTGCATTGTTTAAACCCGTTCCATTATGTTTGTAATCACTTGAGTTTGAGAAAGATATCTCATTGGTGCGATTTTCAGAGTCACCTCCATTTGACCCTGACCCTGATAAAGTTGCAATCAAACTTGGAGTAATGTTCATCTTATTTCTGGGAGAAAGGTTCTGGAGAGTTGCGGCAGCAGATGCAGCGGCTTGTAAGAAAGGATCTGAAGAAGGGATCGGCATAGTCGTTCTTTTTTTGTTTCTTACATTGGGTTGGTCATATGTGCATTTATACAGGTATACAGTACAGTGTATACACGGCTGCATACCATCACACTTTACTTTCTTCAGTCTGCAGTTGTCACATGCTCTTGTGACTCTCTTTCTTTTCAGATCTGGTGGTTTCAGTGAGTTATCAAATATTTGTGGTTGGTTAGTTTGTTGCGGAGTATGACTCCTGTGTGATGTTGTCATAGGAGGGGGGCTGTTCGATTTTGAGATCAGTGATCTACTCATCAACGATGAGTTTGCGTTACCCCACTCGCCGTCGTCTCTCCCGTCTGTTTCAGCTTCCTTCAGAGGCAGTTTTACTTCCTTCATTACTTGCTTAGGTGTAAAAGCTTTCTCTTACTTTTTTCCTTTGCTAAAAAAAAAAAAAATTGACTGTTTATGCTTTACAAAAAATATTTCCATAGTACCATATTGCATTGTTCTGAAAAATATTTTGTGATCCCCGGGAATGTGAGAAGGCGGATAATTCTACGACTGTTTCTCAGAAATTAAATTATTATAATACTACCAGGATATCACTATTCATACTTGTTTGTGTGCTATATTTTTATTGGTTTTTCGAGTAAGTGACCCATTCTTTCAATCTTGGTGCTTAAATAACCTTCTACCTCTTTAGACTTTATACCTCCCTTATCAGAACCCCATGCTAAAGGAACCATTGGAACACGTTCTATAACTCTTACTTCTTGATTCTTACCTTCGACTGCGGCTATTTTGTCTGGGTTGTTAGTTAGTAATCTCACATCATGCAAGCCCAAGTCCATCAATATAGCGGTTGCCAACGAAAAGTCACGAGCATCAGCCGGATGTCTCAACAATAAATTAGCTTCCACAGTATCGGCACCCAAATCCTGTAAGTTATATGCTTTGAGTTTTTCTCCGAGACCAATACCACGACCCTCTTGTCTCAAATATACTATACATCCATGGCCCTGTGACCCCATTATCCTACCAGCTTCATCAAATTGTTCCCCACAGTCACAACGTGCACTCCAGGCAGTTTCTCCTGTATAACACTCAGAATGAATTCTTACTAATGCTGAACCATCGAATGTAGTATTGTCTCTTATCAAGTCTCCTGTCGAGGTGAACTTCAACTCTCGTCCCAGAACCAAGTCGATATCAGCTTCTGTTCTTCCTGGTGTTAATTTTCCTATATAGGCTCCTCTGATCATTCTATCTTGTTGAGTTTCCCCCTCATTGTAGTTGAACAATGATTTTGAACGAATATCTTCACCAAAAACTATTGCCAAATGCTCCTTCCTATCAACATTATTTTCGTATAAATGCAAAAAAATCTCGGGACCTTGTGTAGTAGGAATTCTAGCTCTAGCAAGGCACTTCACTATCGGGAGTTCATTAGGGAGTTGTTTGCGGACAGCCTCGACCGAAGCCAGATTTAATTCAGTTGTATGGTTAGCAATAGTAGATACATCCACTTCATCATTTAGCTCAGTAGCCTTCAATGGTGGGGAAACTAAAGGTATTTTTGATAAATCTGTGTTGGCCATCGTATTTTTGGGTTGTAGTAAATCGGTGTAGTGGTTATGCTAATCGGTTTTTACTGCCTAAATATATTCTTTTTTTTTTGGTGTGGTGGAAAAATTCCCGCCCTACTTAGTATAGTATTTACTAATCAATACATGCATAGTAAGAAATGGCTTAATAATAATGACAAATGCACCATCAAAACCAAAAAAACGGAATTAACACATTATGATCTTGGAATTTGAACATAGATATTTTTACTTTTTACAGAATGTGTAGTTGAATGATATTTTATTTATCAACAATTAAATTGTATATGACTACGGTATGTTGTAACTTGATACTCCTGAATCAAATATTCAATCTTGTGAGATCGCCTTGATCAAGATGGGATATCTCGGACCGGATAATTCTGAAGGGGCAGCTTCACTTCATCATCAACTTACCTCCAGTGAATATTAATAGGTTGTATTTGTAGTTAACTTCAAAGACTCAGTCTAATATCTACTCAATCTTCTTAATCCACTCCAATAACTGACTATCATTCTCATAAACAAACTTGTCCTGGACTAGTTGATTTTTTAACAAAAGAATGCATGGACCAGATACACTGAAACGGTATAAAATATCGTTACTGTCTTTTCCGTAATCTATCAATACGTTCACCATACTGAGATCCACACTGTTTGGATACTTCTTGGCATCACTTAGAACATCATGTAAGAGTTCAGTGTAGTGGTTGCATTTTTCATCACAAGTTGTCAAATTAAGAAGGAGTGGTTGTTTAGTTGGCAAATAGGTTTGCAATTCCAGGTAACTGGAAACGTAGTTTTCAAAAATACGGTTTCCGGTAGTAAACAATGACGGCTTTGGAGGGTAGACCAATCGAGTTGTCTTGAATCCTAAAAAATTAAAAAAGCTTCTTCTCTGTATTAATCTGTTCATTCTATTGTGGTCAGTTGTTCTATAAAAACATGGGGAAAATAGAAAAAGACCCTTACATTTTTCGATTGCTTATAACGGCGATATTCTAAATAAAACGTCTATCTAACAGACAAAGAAAAAAAAAACATATGTACATGAGGAAGGATTGGTGCATTTGTTTATTAGTCTGCACCCCATCTTTCTTTCCATAAATTACAGTCAAATGTAGGCTTTCCTAACTTGACGTTAACTTCATTATGAGCATCACACAACCACTTCCCAAAGTCGTCTCTTGTCTCCACTTTTGGCTCATTTTTCTTGATGTAGACCTTGAAATCATCAGCACAATGCCAGCAAGGGTAGAAGTTTCCAAAGAGTTTTATAAACTGTTTAAGATCGGCTTGCTTTTGGGTAGCAGGTTTCTCAGGATACCGAGCAGCTATGGAATGCAACAAAGTCCACGAAGATCTTCCCAAGACTTCAACGTCAGGGGCAGCTTCTAAAGCTTCTATTTTATCTTCATTTTTAGCGCCCACGGCACCTACTGCTGCTGCTGCTGCTGCTGTTTTGGTCGTGGTCTTCCCAGTAGCAAGCTGGAAATCTAAGAGTGTGTTGCAGGAACGACAACTACAGCTGTTAGTACAAGGAATTTCCAGTAAAAGTAAATTAACTAAACATACGGTTTTCCATTTTCATCATATATTATCTTTCGTCCAGTGGTTCCTATATCTGGTCTTGTAGACATTCTTGCGGTGATATCGTACAATTAGTAATCTCTACTTCTAAAATCTGTGTTTCTCAAAAAAGATAGTGACAAAAAATTTACATTATTCTAATTAGTTTTGTGCTGACTTGACTTTCAAAGCTTCTCTCTTGGCTAACAAGGCATCACACCATTCCTTAATTGTTTCGGTTTTTATGGCACTCTTTGCGCTGTAGAATTGGTCTAAATCGTGCTTGAATCCATGCTCTTGTTCGTACTCCCAAGCTTGTTGAATCATTTCAAACTTATCGATATCTTTAACAAACCTAGCTTCAACATTTCTGATTTCTTCATAGTCCAACCACAACTCAACTAGTTCTCCACTGAACTTTTCGTTGTACGGTTTGATAATCTCGCTAAGATATTTGACGGTGGTGAATTCTCTTCTAGACTTTTCAGACTTGTCAACACCTCCATGTGGAGTAATATCTCCGACTAACGTTTCAGCAATGTCATGAACTAAAGCGATCTTGACACACTTGTTTATGTCTATTTCACTATTTGGGATACACATGGCCATCACTGACATACGATACATGTGGTCACTGATTGTTTCAGGGTTTGGTATACCATGGTCAACCCATCCAGTACGACTCTGGGTCTTCAACAATCTTACAATTTGAAAGAAAGCTAAAATGTAATTGACATTCTTCTCTCCTGGAATTAATAGCTCCTTGATGTGAGCGGGCACGGCTTCTTCTGGAGTCCACATTTTATTCTTCTTTAATTTGCAGTGTTTGTATTTATGTTTACAAAAATGCAACACTCACACTTTTTACAAAACTTCGAGATGCGTTTCACATCTAGCTCATCAAGGGCAGCTAAACCTCACATACAATATTAATTTTAAAAGATATAGTATTATGTATAAAGAAACATACTACACAAAGTTACAACGTAAATATTTATTATGATGAAATACATGAGTGAAAGCATGAAACTTAAGCGATCAATTCAACAACACCACCAACAGCTCTGATCTTTTCTTCAGCCAACTTAGAAACGAATCTAGCCTTGACAATAACTGGAACATTTGGTAACTTACCCTTACCCAAAACCTTACCGAAACCGTGAGCCAAAGTGTCAATGACTGGAGCAGCAGAAGCAGAAGAGGACTTCAAGTAGTCATCTCTCTTTTCAGCGTCAACCAAGGTCCACAATCTGTCCAAGTTGAGTTCTGGTCTCCAGTAGTGGTTACCTTGCTTGTGGAAAGTTCTCATACCAACCTTACCGAAGTAACCAGGGTGGAACTTATCCAAGTTAGTTCTGTGGTGGTGTTGACCACCAGCCTTACCACGACCACCTGGATGCTTTCTGTGCTTACCGACTCTACCCTTACCGGCTAAATATATGTTAGTATTTCATTTTAAAGTATTTGATATACTGTTTTGCAAGCCATTCGATATGTATCATGTCTTCCTAAATTTTTTTCACTTTTACTTGCAATTCGAAAAATTTCATCCTCTGGGAACTTGGAAGATATCATTCAATCTCGATTCTTGAACAAACTAGTTCTATTTGTTTCTCATGGATAGTACATACCGGAAACGTGACCTCTGTGCTTTCTGGTTTTAGTTAATCTGGTTGGCATTGCTGGAGATTAATTATTCAGTACAAGTAACTTCAGAAAAAGCTGTGAAATATATTTAGAGAAAATTTTTTTTTGTTTCCCGCAAACTGATTCTGAGAATTCGGTGTAGCCTGGGTGTTTTGTGTCATAAATTGAACTTAGTGGGATAATGAAGACATTGACTGGTAGCGCAATATAAAAATATAGTGCACAATTCACGTGAATGTATATAGTGTGCATACAGCTACAAGAGTTGGTATTTTTGTTTGTTAGGGTTTAACCCTAATTCAATCACGTGCTTGAAAATGACTAGATAATATTGGCTAGATATATGCATTTAGTCTATAAGTTTATAAGTTTATAAGTTTAAATGTTCAGCCCAAACGTCCTGGTAACTGATTTTTCCTTTAGTTTCAGGGACTGATTTCTTAATGAAGATGTAACTTACCCAACACATAAATGTGAAGATAAAGTAAGTGCCACCTCCTAACCAAGATCCCTTAAGGATGGGGAATAAGAACCCAATGATGAAAGTTGCAACCCAATTCATTGTAGTTCCCCAACTTTGAGCCAGAGCCTTTGCTTGTGGCTGCGTGACTTCTCCTACTAGCAAGAATGGGATTGGACCCATTCCTACTGCAAAGAATGTAATGTATGTAAATGTACCAATAATGCAAATTATTGAATTGGTATATAAAATACCAATACCCATCAAAAATGTGGCAATTCCAAGGAACGTGACAGAAATAAGCAATAAAGGCTTTCTTCCAGTCTTGTCCACCAAAGTTGCGGAGAAGTAGGTAACAATAACGTTCACCAAAGAGATCAACACATTGATGGTAATTGCAGAATTTGGGAAAATTGACACCAACACCGAGACTCCATAAAATATAATGGAGTTGATACCGTCAAATTGTTGAAGAACTAGAATACCTGTTGTAACATATCTGGAAGGAGCAAATTCAGGGGATCTCAAGTAAGTACTAAGATCAACACTAGATGGTTCCGGTTCTGCGGGTTCAAGTAAAGTTTCACGACCCAGGTTTCTAGTTGTCCAACTGTTAACTTCTTCTATTGAATTCTCGTATGATCCTCCTCTCAATTTGTGAAGTACCATAAATGCCTTATTTTGTGAATCATTGTTTGCCAACCAAACAGGGGATTCATCCACATACAACGCAATCAAAGCAATGTTCAAGGCAGAGATAACACCTGCTGTTAATAACAAGTACCTCCATTGATTGTTGTTGCACCAAAACAATGCTAACACTTGAATCAATAAAATACCCACATTGATTGAAACTTGATTCATGGACCCCATAAATCCTTTGAATTCACTGGGGGTTAATTCATTGATCAAAAGTGCCGTAAGTACGATAGCGGAACCAGCTCCAATACCACTTGTGAACCTTCCAATAAGTATTTGAGAGTACAGATTACTTGTACCATTCAAGAATGATCCCAAGAGAAAGAAGACATTTTGTAAAAGGGCAGTAAATTTACGTCCCCAAAGGTCAGCAAATCTTCCAGCGTATAAGGATCCAATCAATCCCCCAATACTGTAGATGGAAGTAACAAGACCCACCTGACTTGAGTCCATTTCAATACACTCCTTTAATCCCCAGCGACTGAAGGTTGAATCCTCATAAGGGGCACCAGGGATTGGGACATTAGCTCTGCAGGAAATAATAGCTTCCGGAGAATTCAACTCCGCCATGTGATAACCAAACTGGAGTGATCCCAAACATGCGATTGCAACTGTGATTGCCAAGTTGGCAGTAATGGCTGCCTTGGTCATTTGCGTTATGTATTCGTTAGTTGTCTCTACTTTTATGTTTTCTATTTACAGATCTGGGGATAATTCTCACCCCTTTTTTTGCTGGAATCCAATTTCGGTCACAAAATTGGGAGAAAGTTTCCTATGATCATCATGGGGATACCAAAGACATCTCTTTTCAATGTCCACATGCATCCGGTACGAATTTTAACACCTGCTTTTGGTGTCAATAAGGTACACTCCGTCATTGTTGCGCCCAAAAAGTCACCGAATGCAATTCTTGAAAACAATTGAAAATACTCTACGACAGACTTATCATCCAACAACTCCACTATAAACTTTTTCTTCGAGCCACCCATTAAGTCATTCTTCAGCCACCCTGTTAATATACAAAATTCGTTCCCAACGTAAGCAATTTCTCCAGTACGGCGCCATACAATCGTTGGTGTACCGCTAACTCTAATAAAATTATCATATGTTAGTAATGTCCGTTGAAAGCATTGTTCCATAAAAATCAAGTCGCCCTCCTTTAAGGAATTGGTACATGCAATGAATGAAGGTCTGTATGTTGCCATGGATTCTGCCATCTTGACAAGCATCGGTTTGGGGAACCTATTCCTTAGATATGCAATTAAAGAATGGTACCCAGGTGTGTATGAAAATGGCCTCGTTACTTTTGCATATATTTCTTCTGGTTCTTTGTAGAACACTTCATTTTCTGTATCCACTAGTTTGGAATAATGGTTATTATCTTCAGGGATTATACCAATGGTGAAGGAAATTGTCAGTCTCTTTGAAACTCCTTCATGATACACAGAAGGATCGTTTTGTTTCATGAGCTCTATTGCGACAATTACATCTGGAAACATCAGAACTTGATCTCCATCAGTTGGTCCAAGAAAGTATTGGTTAATAGATTCATCGCATTTAGGGTATCTAGAGTAATCATAGATACTATTGCGAGTGCTATTCAGGTTATCACGTTGTATAGAATGATTATTTCGAGGTGAGGGTGACTGACCAGGGATATACCCTAATCCTCCCTTGTGTAAGTGGTCTTTTGATTCAGAGATACTGGTATTGGGTATATTGGCCAATTGGCCAATTCCATTAGTCCCGGATACAGTTTGAAGTGTATTAAAGTTTTGTGGGGAAACCGCAGGCGATAAACTAATCGAGTTTGGTGTTCCTTCGTTCGATGTAGAGTGATTGAAATGGACAAAATTGTCTTGTAGTATACCTGAGAGCGTCAGATATTCTAGATCTGCAGCCAGTGATAGAAAATTTGTTCGTTTCGTCTTATTTGTAGTTATGTTGTGTTGATTTCTTGTCAAGATTGGGAGATGTGGGGAATTATTCATAGCTGTATGTACCCCCTGATTTGTAGAATCATTTTGATATTGCAAGGGATACATTGCTGATTGTGAGAGGAACATGCTGGTTGTATCTTGACCTACTGAATTCAAAACCGGTATCAGACTTTCAAACTCCAGTTTCACTGGGAAATCGGGAGTGGAATATGACGAAGCTAACATATATGACTGAAACCTTTCTCGAGATTGCGAGAGATCATCGCTGCTTGAGGCTTCAAACCCATTAACTGGGGCCTTTAAATGCACCTTAGGTTCAACAGATGAACTATTTCGTTGGAGGGCTACAGGAGGAACATCTGCAAGATATTTCTTCTTCTTTCTGGGAGCATCCTCGCACGTTTCTGAGAGGCCCCTATGGACGCACCTCTTGCAGGGCCGGCTTGTGTCGCAGGTCATATGAGCTTTGTGACAGTGATTACATGCTCTTGTTGTTTTCTTCCTTTTCTAGCGTTTGTTAGTATAACAAAACCAATTGAACTAAATCTTTTAAAAATCCATTATACATACCGGTTTTGTAGTCTCTACAGCACCCTCTGATTTGGGGTCATGTTCTTGATTGGAGCTCATCTATTATAATAGCTTCATGTGTTCTAGGCTACCCAAGCTCAATATATCATATATGCTCCGAGCCCGAAAGCGGGAAATATTTACCTCGAATTAATCGAAGTGCGCTACCTATTTGATACTGCCCAAACTTCCTTCAAATATCATATGAATATTAACCATCTTTTAGGGAGAATGATCATTATTTAAATAGAAAATATTGGGGTTTCTACAAAGGATAGATTACATCTGAAACAATTTACAATTTTGTTTGTATAAAATGTATAATTTAGAATTCATTTCTGCAATCCATCATTTTTTTAAACTCAATCCATCTGCTTATCTTGATATTTTCATGGAAAATTTGAACTTATTTGGAAAATATGGCTGATTATAAAAACAAGAAAAACCAGATGCTGAAACGAACAATTAACATAATTTTTTAATTATTCAATAGCTCTACCTATAACTTATATAATTACTTAGTTTACTACACTGTCTTAAAGAGTTTTTGTCTTTAGAAACGAAATTACAAAGTGTGTATCATGAGTCACGTGTATCACCAAGTCCAGAGAGGATCAAATTTTTTTAGTTAGTTTGAAAATTGCAAAAGACAATCATATATACCACAATGTCCGATTTCATCACCAAGTTCCAAAGTATTGAGTTAGGTAAGGTTTCTTCTACTCCAGAAACCGCATTCCCAGCCTTGTCTGCTGAGCAATCCGCTTTAGCAGCCCAATTCTCTACCTTATCTACTAGATTGGATGACGAAACCTTAGCATCTTTGAACGACTCATTGAGAAGTAAGACCTTTATTGTTGGAAACGTCCCATCTAAAGCCGACTTGACTGTTTTCAGTGCGGTTTATCCTATTGCTGACACTTTAAAGGATGTTGCTAAGTTCAGACACATCTTGAGATGGGCTGATTTGGTTCAAAACACCTTAGTCACTGTCCCAACCAAGTTGAGTATTGACTTGAACGCTCCAGCTCCAAGAGAAATCAAGGAAAAGAAGAAGCCACAGGAAGCCAAGAAGGAAGAAAAGGCCCAACCAAAGAAGGAAGAAAAGTCCGAAAAGGCACCAGCTGGTGAAAGAAAGGAATTGTCAGAAGAAGAAAAGAAGGCTAAGGCTGACCAACAAAAGGCAAAGAAGGAAGCTAAAGCTAAGGCTAAGGCTGAACAAAACGCCAAGAAGGCCGCTGCTGAAGCCCCTGCTGTCCCAGTTTCTCCAGCCTTGATCTCATTCACAGTTGGTTTCATCCAAAAGGCTGTCAACCACCCTAATGCCGACTCCTTGTACGTTTCTACAATTGATGTTGGTGAAGAAGAACCAAGAACCGTTTGTTCTGGTTTAGTTAAGCATATTCCAATTGAAGACATGCAAGAAAGATATGTTGTTATAATTGGTAACCTTAAGCCAGTCTCCATGAGAGGTATCAAATCCACTGCCATGGTCTTGTGTGCATCCAACGAAAACACTGTTGAATTTGTCAACCCACCTGCCGGTTCCAAGCCTGGTGACAAGCTCTTCTTTGAAGATTTCAACGGTACCCCAGAAAAGCAATTGAACCCAAAGAAGAAGGTTTGGGAAGCTTGTCAACCATTGTTCTCTACTAACGAGAAGTTCGAAGTTACCTACACTCAAGAAGGCAAGGAACCAAAGAGATTGGTCAATGAAAAGGGTGACCTTTGTAAGAACTCTACCATTGTTAAAGCTGACGTCAAGTAAATATCCTTTTAAATTTAACGTATATATAATCATGAGTACCTCATTCGCTGTAGATAGATTTCTTTTTTCGCATAGCAGGTACTTTTTTTTTTTGAGAAATATATCTATAAAATAACCCAACCCTATGAAAACGTTTTCAGTTCCAAAGAGCACATAATATAAGAGCAAGTGTAATGTTAGTGAAGAACCAAGTTAAATTGAAAGACAAGAATGTCGCTGTGACCTTTGTCCCACAAGACCCAGAAGATTTGTGGTATCTCTTCAATTTATTGACCAAAGGAGACATCATTCAGGTTGTCACAACCAGAAATGTTAAGAAGGGCCCCGTTGGTCAAATCCAAAAGGGTAAGAGTAAGATGGAGAAGGTTACTTTGAAGTTGAAGTTGCAATTAGAAGACATAGATTACATTGCCTCGGATAATGGTATGAGATTAAGTGGGAAGTCTTTGACTGCAAATGAGTATGTTCCTTTGAACAGTTATCATACTGCTGATATTGATATCAACAAGGAATTAACCATCTTGAAAGAAAGTTGGGATGCATACGATATGGAAGTTCTCAAGGATTTGTGCTCTGTAGAGAAGAAAGCTGATGTTGGTGCAATTGTGCTAGAAGAAGGTGTAGCCCATTTATGTTTTGTCACTGAAACCATGACAGTATTACAGGGAAAGGTTGAAAAGAGTATACCTCGCAAGAATAGAATAAATGGAACCAAGGATATGGAAAAAGCCTTGCAATCTTTCTTCAAAATGATCATTGATACCATGGTCAGAAATTTTGACTTTAACAAATTAAAAGTTATTTTGCTTGCTTCTCCTGGGTTTTTGGCAAGAAGTTTGTTAGATCATATTTTAGACGAGTGCACGAAAGAAGTTTCAACTAGCAGTGGTAATAACACAGTCTACCACACGATATTAAAAAACAAGAGCAAATTTATTGTTGCACACTCTTCCACTGGTTATTTACAAGGCTTGCAAGATGCATTAAACGACCCATCTACAAAGAAAAGACTTAGCGACACTAAATTTTCTAAAGAACTGGAAGTTTTTGATAAGTTTAATCAAGCCTTAAATGACGATGACGATAGAGCATGGTATGGTGAAGAAGAAGTCACCAAGGCTATACACATGGATGCTGTTCGTTATCTTATGCTATCAGATGAATTGTTTAGAAATGACGATATCGAAACCAGAAGGAAGTACATCAGTTTGACAGAAATGGCTAAAAACAACGGTGCTGAAGTATTAATTTTTTCCAGCTTGCATGAGTCAGGTATTCAATTGAACCAATTGACAGGTATTGCGGCACTTTTGAAGTATCCAGTTCCAGATTTGGACGAGGACGACGAATAGACCAATTGAAAATATATTTAATCATCTAGTGCCAAAGAGTTGGCCAATTTTGGATTTCTTATTCCTAATTTTTCAAGATACCACACCTTTCCACCACGAGCGAATATTAACATATCTTGGGCAAACCCTAAACTTAGACCTAAACCCATTCCTTTAGTCATATAATTCCTCACCTGTAATATACTTAGATTATTTATTTTACCGTACGCTGCAGAAAATACAGCAGATGCAGCAACAGTGCTGAATAAATCAGTAGTGCCTCTAATTCTATCAATGAAATGCTCCAAAGTGAAAAACAGACCAACTATCATGGTGTACTTTCCACCTTGTTTGACTCCAGTTTTACAACCTTGTAATATCATCACGTAGTTTTTCTTCTTGTGATAGAAGTACCAACCTCCTACTGTTGTTGGCAAGCGATGACTGTTTTCAGTCAAGTAACGAAGAGAACTCGCTTTTATCCCATCATAAAACCCTGCCAAAGCCCCGATAGTACCACTAGTGGTACACAAAGCCTTTATCCTGTCCGATGGGAATAAATGGAATCTCTCGTTTATCTGAAGGTCTTCCATGTTGCCGTCGATTGTATGGAGAAAGACAACTTGTAGAAAAAAAAAAAATCGCACTTACAATGAAAATAATTTGGAGTATATTAGATCAATTGTTAGTATGGAAATGTGTGAAGTTAGAGATATTATGAGCGCATATAAATATTGAAGTCTAACCAATGTAGTACATTGAGTATTTAGTTAATAAAACAATTGATTTATTGATCCAAGATCGACTTAACAAACTCAACGTAGTCAACGTTACCGTCAGCAGTGACATTAACACCCATCAACAAGTCGTCCACTTCAGCATCAGACAACTTTTCACCAATAGAAGTCAAGATGTATCTCAATTCACCAACACCGATGTAACCAGTTTGTTGCTTGTCAAATACTTGGAAACCTTTTATGTAGTCTTCAGGTAATCCCAATGGCTTGAAACCATCTGGTCTGTTAATAATCTTGGAGTAAGTATCGAAGTCAAATTCATTGGACTTGATGGAAGCTTGTAACTCAGAGATTTCAGCCAAAGTTGGATTTTGTCCAACAGCTCTCAATAAGTCACCCAAGTGTTCAACAGGAATTTTTCCTGTTCCTTTCTTGTCAAAAAGGGCAAAAGCGTCTTTGTAGGTCTTGGTATTTTGTGACTAGAAGTCGTTAGTATACATTGAATTCGATTCAAAATAAATATTTAAACGCACCATTTTAATTTAAAAAGGGTATAATGGTTCGAAGAAGCCTGTTGTGATACTTGTCATGTTTTGATTTTGTATTCAAGATCTCGGTTGATCTGAACAGTCACGTGAAAATACATAAGGTAGCTGGCCTAGGCACCAGCAATTAAGTTTAGTGTCACTATAAAAACAGCAAATCGAACTGAAGTTTTTTTTTATTGGTAACAAATTATTGTATTAGCCTAGGGAATAAGATGAAGAATCATTTGAAACATAACTGTTCTGTTATAGACTTCTATAGGATTTGATTTTTTTTTTATCAACATGAAAAGCTTGGTTTTTTTTTTTTTTCTGGATAACGCGTTTTTTCAGATTTAGGATCCATAACACAAGGGTATAGTTATGCAATGAGTAACTACTTAGGAGAAGTTCTTTCGGAAGCAAATGAGGCTACTCGAAAACTGGAGGCTTCATTGAGAAGAAGTAATGGCTCATCAAGTAGGGCGAAGAGGAGGAAGGTATCCGGGTTTAATCCAGGTCAAATCAGGAAGGTTACGATAAAGAACTTTACGACCTATTCGTATGCTGAGTTTAATCTTTCTCCTTCTTTAAATATGATAATTGGTCCAAATGGTTCAGGAAAAAGTACTTTGGTCTCTGCAATCTGCTTAGGTTTAGGAGGTACATTGGATTTAATTAAACGTAAGAATTTAAAGTCTATGATCAAAAAGGGAAGAGCAACAGCCATGATTGAAATTCAGCTCCAGAACCATTCTGGACAACCACCTGTGATGATAAGAAGGGAATTCGATGAAAAGAATTCTACTTGGGAATTGGATTCAAACAAAGTAAAGGAATCAGAAGTACGAAAACTAATCTCTTCATTTAACATCCAGTTGGACAACTTGTGTCATCTCCTACCTCAAGAAAGAGTTGCAGAATTTGCTGGGTTATCACCTGAAAAACTCTTGTTAGAAGTTGAACGTACTTTAGGTGATGGGAATTTACGTGTTGACCATGATAATTTGATTGAGAGCGATACCGACGCTTGTGCTCTAAGGGAACGAATAACGACACTTGAAACTAAACTTGAATCGATTCTGAAGGAAAAACACGAGTTAGAGTTGGAAGCACAGCGTTACGCTGAGTATCAAGCTGTAGCTAAAAGTTTAGAAAACCATCAGAAGTTAATACCATATGCTGCATTATCTGATATGAAAAAGCTGCAAGGTGACCTTAAAAAGAGAAGAGACGAACTTCGTGGTGAAATTCTGGAGTACAAGAACAAGTTTGCACCCTTGAACAATGAAATTGCAAAGTTCCAAGACCAGCAAGAAAGGTTCGAAGAAAATCTACACCAATTAGAACTTGAAGAGAGATCGATAAAAAATGAAATTGATTTACTGAATAAATCTTATAATGAGAGATCGACAAAGATTGAAAGTATCCAGGAAGAAATAAGAAGCTCTTTAAACAAAACCAAACAAATAAAGGACGAGATTTCTAAGTTGAAGGACAAGCAAAATTCTCTTCAAAATTTATCCACAAGCCTAGAAGTTGTAGAGCAACTGGAGATTGATGAACTAAAAAGACCTATTGCAAATCTAAAATCTGAAATCCTGTCCAAGAAGTTAGATGAACTCAATTACATGGACCAGATGAAAGAACCCAAGGAAACCAAAAAGATATCAATAGAGAAAATTGAATCAATAAAGAGAAGGTTGGATAGTAGAGATAAACTTGATGTTTTAGAACCAAATGCAAAAACACCAAGGATACAAAACGATTCTTACAGAGCCCATAAATACTTGAGCACTATCCCAGAACTAAGAGAGTTTTATTACGATTGCCCAGCAATTTCATGCACTGTATCAGATAAATACTACGCAGTTCATTTGGAAAAGGCGATTGATAAAAACACCATTCTTTCACTCACCTTTACCTCAAGAGCTAATTTAGAGAAAATCCAACGTGTTATAAAGGAAAGGATTAACTTCCCCAATAGATTATTTGAAAAATCAAAAAAGTTTCTGAGGCAGTCACCATTTCCCTTAGATTCGATTAAAGATTTAGGATTTGATGGGTACTTGTCTGATTTTATATCCGGTCCTCCAGAAGTTATTGATATGTTATGTGATGTTTGTAAGCTTCATATGATACCTATCAGCAAAGCTACTCTTTCGGAAGCTCAAATTACCAACATTATGTCGTTTTTTAACAGAAGAGGACAAATAGGAAAGTTCATATCAGGATCTGTAGTTTACATAATTCAACGATCCAGATATGGTTCTAGACAACAATTCTATAGAACTGAAAAAGTTCCTTCTCGATCGTTCTATTTTGGAAACCTGGGACTTTCATTGGAAACCAAAGAATTGTTGAAAAATCAAATTATAGAATTAGAGGAAACTATGAAATCGTCCGACATTCTGATTAACAAGATCAGAAGTTCATTAGCATTCATTGCAGAGGAGAAGTCTTTGTTGGAAAATCAAGTTTCTGATAAAGAGATCCATCTTAAAGAACGACTAAAGCACAGAAAGGACAAACTAAGATTGGAAGAGCAGTTACTGTCGATTCAAGAGAAAATCGCAGAATTACACGAGGAATCTAGAGTTGACCACAGTGGAAAAACAGCAGATTTAAGAGAAAAGATATATGCGAATTACTTAAAGAATTCCAAATCTATGAAAAATGTTGCAAAGTTATTTACCAAGCGAACTCAACTTGAAATAAGTAAGAACCGTCTTGAATTCGTTTTGTTACAAAATAGAAATAAGAAGGAAAGTATCGAGGAATTGTTACTTCAGTTTGAAGAAGGATTAAAATCCATTGAAGAAGAGTACGAAGAAGCAAAGAGGAGATATGACGAAATCAAGAATAGTGATGCAGCCAAAAAATTAAGGCAACAAAATGCTAGATACACAGTTTCTGAAAAGGAAACTTTGTCTGCACTAGCAGAAAAATACATGCAAGAGGATTCCTTCACGGAAGCTTCTATTCGAAACAAAATACAAGTTCTCGAACACGAGAAAACATCCAAAACAACTGCAGATCAGAGTTCAGTAGAAACATTAAAAAGGAAAATTCAAGATATCAGTGCACTTGAGAATAGCCTTCCTGATTTAAAGTCTAGATTAACGAAACTAGAAAAAAAAATCGAAGAAATCCGATCTGTATGGGAGCCACAATTAACAGAATTGATCAATCAAATATCATTGCAATTTAATATGAAGTTCACACAGGTGGCGAGTGATGGCCGTGTCGAATTAAAGAAAGAAGACAGATATAAAGATTGGAGATTGAATATTCTAGTAAAATTTAGGGAGGAGTCCGAACTCAAAATTCTAGATCACCAAGCACAATCTGGTGGTGAAAGAGCTGTTTCAACGATTTTCTTCATAATGTCATTACAGGGATTAACTAATGCGCCATTTAGAATTGTGGACGAAATAAACCAAGGAATGGATCCCAGCAACGAACGAATGGCACATAAACATTTGGTGAAAACCTCATGTGAAAATTCAATGTCACAAAGTTTTTTGGTTACTCCAAAGTTGTTAACTGGTTTGTATTACCATCCAGAAATGGCAATTCACTGTGTCTATACTGGTTTACTGATTGCTCCTGTCGAAATGGATCTGACTGAACCTGACTTCATGGATTTCATCGGGAACAATGAAAGGTTGGCGACTTATTAATACTGTCTTAATATTATTTTCATTATTTACAAGATGTAGTTAGTTATTTAGCAAGAAGGTCCGTGCAGCCTCAATACGTTTCTTAGTTTCTGCTTGCCCAAGAATTTCTATTAGAAGCGGGATTGTAAGCCCTGGAACACCCCCTGACAAGGCGAAACGGATGGTTTCATAAACATCTCGCTTCGAAATCTCTTGATCATTTTGAGTGACTTGTTTGACAAATTCATCAAACTTTAACTCCAGTTCCAGAATATACAATTCTAGGATTTGAAAACCTTTTTTAGGAGCTTTCTTAATATCCAGGTAGTCTATTTCGTTAAATAAATACCCATGGACAGTTTCAATTTCAGGTATGGTAACTAAACTTGGTCCCAATTTAACTATTAACTTCTTGAGGTAAGCTTCAGTACACATTATTGGATCTAACCATGGTTTCTTATTAGTGAATTCAAAGTATCTGGGGTAATACTGTTGAACTAATAACTCCAACTTGGTGTCAACTTTTATAGCTTCCCCGAGATGATATTTGTTAAAGAAGTATAATTTGGAATCATTTACTTTGGCATTACCTTTTGTCAAATTGTCCAATGAAAACTTCTCTATTAAATTTTCCATTGTAAGAAATTCTTGCAGGCTTTCACCTCTAGTAGTTCTAGGCGGTGACCATCCAAACAATGCAACAAAGTTCACGAGTGCTTCTGGTAAAATCCCTTTGTCTTTCATTGTTAAAATGTTCAAATCACCCTGTCTTTTTGAAAGTTTTTTATCGCCCAAGGAAGTTAATAATGGAATATGGACAAACTCAGGCGGAGTCCAACCAAATGCTTCATACATAGCAATATGCTTGGGAGTAGAAGGAAGCCATTCCTCACCTCTAATCACATGAGTGATTTTCATCAAATGGTCATCCACCACATTAGCAAAATGGTAAGTTGGTAATCCATCAGACTTAATGATAACAAAATCATCGAATCTTCTATCTTCAGTATTGTATTGTGGTTGCAAACTAAGCTCGCCATGTAATAAATCCTTGAATTTTGGGTACAGATCTGGAGACTTGAATCTTACAACGTGAGAATCTCCCGAGGTGTCAACAGAGCCCAAGCATTTTCTATCATAAGTGACAGTCGTGGGTGGTTTAAGTTTCATAGCGGATTCTCTCAAGTCATTGAGTCTTTCTTTGGAACATGAGCACCTATAGGCAAAGCCTTTTTCTATCAAGATTTCAGCATATTTTTTGTAAATTTCAATTCTGTCTGATTGTCTATATGGGGAATGAGGTCCACCAACAGAAGGACCTTCGTCGAATGTAATGTTGCACCATTTCAATGTTTTGTAAATGTTGTCCTCAGCATCGGGCACTAATCTTGTACGATCCGTGTCTTCAAGACGCAACAAAAATTCTCCCCCCGTATTACGAGCTAGCAAGTAGTTGTATAGCGCTGTTCGTAATGAACCCAAGTGTAGATATCCTGTTGGAGAAGGTGCAAATCTAGTTCGAACAGGTGTTCTAGGATGCACGGATGTGACTTTTGTGGCCGATGTGGGCAGCTTTGCAGATTCGCTTCCACGTAATTTACTTCCTCTCAAGCCAAGCTTTGTCGAGTACCATCTAGTCCCCAAAAAAGGTCTCATAGTTCTACTACTACATAAACTTCTCCATACAGAATTTTTCCAGCAAGATTAAAAAAATAATCCAGGGCCAAAAAAAATTCTAATTCTAATCATCACTAGACTTTTTCAATCTCATATGGAGGGAGGAGTTTTCCAAGCTAGAGTTTCAGCAAGACAAAGTGATATGAGTAGCGACAACACTTCGTATATGTCAACTTCAAATGGAAATATGTCTGGGTCAACTGGATCGTTTAGCTCAGGTTCATATGGCTCAGTTCAATCTGAGTCTCAAAAGATGCACCTCTACAAGAACATGAAGACCAAATTCTACTTACACAAATCATTTGACTTATTGTCTGATTTGGAATTTTGCCCATCTATATCTTACGACCCCACTAACCCTACATTGAATTCTCCAAACTCATCTCCAAGTTTTCAAATCAGATCCACAGACTTTTTTGGAGTGAATAATTCTTCCAATTTACACCAGAACAATAGCATTCATGGGACTATATCAAACGATGTGTCAACTACTCCTAGGAGTAGAATGGCGTTTTTAAACATGAACCCATCCTCTCCAAGAAGAACTCCTCCAAACCCTAATGCCACTCCTATCAGAAATAGAAGGGTTGGAATCAACAGTCACATTCATCAAAGTAACACTCCAGGTGTTTCCAACCAAGTACCCGCTCAATATACATCAAATAACGCCAATTATGACCAATCTTACTTTATGCAAAACCGTGCTACTCAGTACACTAATAGAAACTGGTGAAACCCCACCAGCCCAAATACCTTTTTTTTATAAATTTATTTCCGAAGCATTACTATTATCATCATTTTATCATTTTATTTTCTAAAAAAAAAAAATTCAAAAAAAGAACAGAAGAAGCTATTTCATCTCTTAGGATATGTCTTCTGTCATCTTACGTTACTCGTTACCTTTTGTTTCTTCATCATTTGCCATACATAGATTTTACTTCTATATTTTCATATTCAATGTTGCATGAGAAAGTTGATTATTTTTCTCCTTGTTTTTAGGTTTCTTAGTTTATAGTGTTAGTGTTTTATTATCTTAATCAACGTACCCATTTTTTTATTTATTGCTCCACGATTTAGTGTGTTCCATACTACAACTATAAACTTCCTCAATTCTCCAAACCCCTTAAGGTGGCAAAAAAACTCTCTCAACCCCTTAAAGTGGCAAAAAGTAAAAGTCACTCTTCGACTGCAATTTGTTCTATAAATGAGGGGGCAAATCAAAAATCAAATTCTGAATATCAAAGTTACACCTAACGCAAGTGACAACTAGTTATTATGGTTTCTTCTAACAACGAAAGGGATAACAACCCCACACCTTCTAACGAAATGAATGAGTACGATAAGATGAAATCGGATTTTAATACTATTAGAGATTCCGTTGGTTCTATTTTTCACTCCATGTACAACATTTCATCCGATAGGATGAACAATTACATAAAGGAACATGAAAACCATTGCATGCATAGAAGAAACAAACCTGCTTCTTCAGAGCCAGAATCAATTAACAATTTTGACCAGAATGATACTTTACACTCATTCAACTACCCTCCTGTTTATGAAAACCGTTCTTTATTTTTTGACAGGAATGATGAGTCCTTATTTCCGGGGAATGGTGACTGGCCCTTTAATTCTGTATTTGGAAGAAGGGGTGCCGACTTTGAGCGTTTCTTCGACAACTTTACTGGCCAAAGCAATAATGGGAAGACTCCATTTGGCCTTTATTCTAGAAGCCAACCCAGTATGAGACTGTACCACGAATGTATGACAAAACAAGGTGAATCAGTATATGATTCAACTGGTTATTGGAGATGCTTGTTCCCAAGAAGCGAGGTTCCCGTAAAGTTTCTTAGTTTTCAGGAATCCTCCTATCCTGAGAGCATTTTAACAAAGGAAGATTTTGCGAAGGCAGAGAAAGAAGATCTTGTTAATGCTGTTGGCCCAGAAGGTAAATATGACTTTGGACCCAAAGGAGTTTTCTTCAAGAAATTCGATGATTACATGAACTGGAAGAGCTATATGTACCAAAACCTTAGGAATGATTCACTCAAAAGTGAAAATAGAATGACAGGGTTTAAGTCAGATGGAGTGACACAGAACCAAGATAAGAATCATAACCAAGATAAGAATCAGGTCGTTTCTACATCTGTAGAATCTCAATACTTTACCAACCCTGATACCCAGCAAATTGAGATGAGAGAGGTAAAGACAGAGAGATTTTCAGATGGAACTTCTTCGACTTCAACAGTTGAAAAGACGAAGCCATTTGGATCCAATGACTGGGTTAATGTTTCGGAGCTGGTGAAACAAGGGGAATTGGACCAAAACAAAAAGGGCTGGTTTTGGGACTCTACAAAGGATAATTAAAAAAGAAAGTAACGTTTAATTATCCGTCGGATTTTTTTTTCATAATATGAAGCGTGAGTTTTGTGATTAAGTTTAGTGATATTCCATAATGTATATAGTTTTTAAGGGACTACTATTTTTGCAACTTTAATCGAGGACTTGTACATCGTTATCAATCAATTGTGTAGACGTCGTGATTACATAATCTGAGTATGAGTAGGAAAAATACACAATTTATTATTAAAAATCACTTAACTTCTAACTTTAAGACTTCAAAAAACTGGGATATAGATCGAAGTAGTTGTGCTTCAAGTCATCATGAACCCATTAAACCAGATCATTTTCCTTGCTGCTGTATTGGCTTCAGGTTTCCTACTTATTTTATTGCTGTGTGCGCTATACACTAACTACTTACCTTTATGGGTTATTCTAATCTTTTTAATAGCACCATTACCAAATATAATAAGTACAGCCGTTGACAATACTCGAGATGATTTCCTTACCTTCAATAACAGTGATGGAAATTCACCTTCTGGGTTCCTGGAATTCTGCAAATTTGCCACTGGGTTTTTTATTGTTAGCGGGATTTCCTTGCCATTAGTCTTCTATCACAACAACATGATCGAACTTGGCTCTACAGTGATGAGTATCTTGGGTGGTTTAATAGTTTACGCAGATATAATTGTGTTTATATGGTTCTTCAGCGATGGGGATGAAGAAAATGAAGATTTCAATTTTTAGATTCACACAAGGTAACAGAGGAGTTTATCAATTCAATACTACCAACAACACTATTAGAATAATTGTAAGCACCACTATTGTCGTCAAGCTTCCATTCTCTTGGCACTTGCGCCTGAAGCTGTTCAATCTAGCAGTAGCAGTATTGACTCGGAAAGAGGAGTCTCCTACACCTAATTCTAAGTCGTCAAGTAAGATCAAGTGTTCATCTAACTCAGTACTGATATTTCTGCTCATTAAATTCTGGATTTTAACAGATTGGTGCAAAGCATCCAAACTGTGATCTTGTTCGAGGAGTTGTTGTTGGTGTTGGGCAAAAAGTTGCAGGTTCTCGACATTGTCAAATGATTCAGCATCAGATCCGTGCAGTGGTTCATCGCTATATGGTTTGAATGCTTTCGTCCCCATCAACTCCGTTCTCAACTGTGTTTCTTCTGCATCTTCCACATCTTTAAACCTGACAGTCTTTCCAGCAGACTCTCTAGTGGCTAACACCTTCATAACTACTTCATCCTTGAACTCATATTCATGGGGCTCAAGAAATAATTGACCTTCGTCATCTAGCTTATCTAGAATGAGATTGTAACGGGATACAATAATCTTGAACTTAGAAGCTATACTAGGGTCCAGATGGCCTGTACTTTCCACAATCTTGATCAAATCATCCAGCAAATAGTTCATATGTTTAAGTGTTTTCTGGATTTGACTAGTCAACTCAAAGTTATCATTGCTAGACGGTGTCAATCGTAAATCATTAATTAAATTATCTCTTTCCTCTAGTGTTGATTCTACGTCGACTATCTGTCCCATTACCTTTTCAATTGAATTCAACACATTTTTATGGGATACCGGCATCCTTTAGTCTATTATACTTTGTTTTCCTTTCCTTGTATTGATACTTTTGAAGGGGGTTATATCTACTGAATGGCAAAAATCAATTACACATTGATTAGAAATCACGTGCATAGTGATCTCGATAAAATTCCTACAGGTCAACTTTGTAAGAGTCCACGCCCAGATAGTGTAGTAGAGAATGTTCTCGAAATTAAAGAGCTTCTCTGAAGATGTTGCAAAAAGCATCAATGAGTTAAATACAGAGAACAATTCTGCCCATGCTGGTCAAGGGAGACGAGCAGGTGGTAATCCAATACAAGATTTGAAAAATGAGGGTCATATACTCCAAACCAAAACTCCAGATCCAGGTGACTTAGTCCAACCAGAGGACGAGCCAATTGAGAAAGAAAGTACCAAAGAAACAGACACTGAGAAAGATGAAGGTATAATCAAGTCAAGCACGCCAACTCCGGAACCTTCCTCTGCAACTCCTGCTAGCGGAAATGTTATCAACATGGATGAATTAACACCTATTGTTAGATCGAAGATGAAGAAGTTTGCCAAATATGAAGAGAAGTACCCCTTGTTACTTGATGCTTATAAGACAGAGAAAAAGAAATCGAGTTTGATAGCTGGGTTTGAAAAGGTTCTTCAAGAGAATACACCTATTTCTACAATCTCTGAAGCTGGATTGTTAGTAGAGTATTTGAATGGACTTAATGAGAAAACTGACATGTTAAATAAAGAATTGAGAAGTTATGCTAAAGACATTACCAAGTTGAAAAAGGAAAAGGAGAAAGAAGCCACCAAAGTCTCGGATTTAGAAGCCAAACTAAAACAAGCCGATGCTTCGTTATCCGAAACCACAAAGAAATTGGATCTTATTGAGTCTGCAAAGAAGAAAGAATCTGAAGAAAAGGATGACTCAAAAATCAAGGAGCTTACAGAAAACTTGGAGTCAGCTACTACTAAGATCGATTCTTTGGAGAGTAAGCTCACCGAAACAGAAAAGGAGTTGGCACTCCAAAAAGATTCCGAAATTCTGAAGGACAAAGAAATTGAGAAGTTAAACACTGATATTTCCTCTAAGCAAAGTGATATTAAAGCATTAGAGCAATCGAATTTGGAATTAAAGGAACTTAAAACTGAGAACAGTGACAAGATCGATGCGTTGTCGAAAGAAATCGAATCATACAAGGTAGATTTGAAACAATTTGAAGAGAAGGATAGTACTTACGGAAAAGAGATCGAGAAGTTGAATAAAACGATTGAAGATTCCAAGGCAGAAATTGCGAAATTACAACAAGCACCAAGAACAAATACAGTACCTCAAAATACCAGAGGAAATAAATCGAAGAAAAACAACAGGAAAAACTTTAAGCAAACTCCTGTTGTATCCAATGACGTCAATGTAAGCCAAACTGAAAACGAATCGTTGGAAGCAATCAAATCAGAGTTGAAAGAAAGCAATGAGAAATATGAAGATTTAGTTCAAAAATTTGATGAATTGAGTAAAGTGAATGTGAATATAAAGAGTAACTTGGAGATGAAATCTGATGACGTCGAAGACTTAAGAGATCTGTTGAAAGATATCGGGAACGAGTTAGTGGCAGCTAGAGACCAAGTCAAGGAGTTACGCGCAAAGAGTAAGGATAACCCAGAAATATCCGAATTAAAGGATGAAGTGGAAAGATTGACCAGATTAAATGAAGAGTTAGAGGCCTCATTTAAGAAATTATCTAATGAGTGTAACGAGCTTAAGAAATCCAATGAGCTTTTAAGAACAGAAAAAGATCAATTGAGTGGAACCTTAGGATCCAAATCTAAAGAATTAGAGGAATTACAAAAGGTGAATACTGAAACTAATTCCAAATTAGAGAAAGCTAACCTTGATATTAGTGAGGTTGAATCAAAGTTCAAGGAATCTCATAAGTCAATTCAGTCTGAAAACACCACACTTTTAACCAAGACTAGGGACTTACAGACGAAAATTGATGCTCTCAATAAGAATATTGATAACTTAAAAAACGAAAAGCAAGGCTTGGATGACAGAATAAAGGAATTAAACAAATTCAAGAGCAATGACACTTCATTGAAATTGGAGATTTCCACCCTTCAATCCTCCTTAAGTCAGAAGGAATCACAACTTAAGGATTCAATTGCCAAGACTCAGGAGTTGAATGCTAAAATTGATAAGTCAACACAAGAGTTGAAGAAGCAAGAGAGTTCTTTGAGCGACTTACGCGTTGCTAATAAGGTTCTTAATAAAGAGAAGAGTAATTTGTTAACCAAGCACGAGTTTTCAGCCAAACAAACGAAGTCTTTGACGAATGAACTTGAAACTCTCCAAAAAGCTAACCAAAGTATCTCAGATGAATTAGAAAAGTCTAAAAGTAAACTTACAATTTTACTTAAAGAAAAAGCCGCTTCAAGCAACGAGGTTCAAATGATCAAACAGCAATATGACGAGTTAAACATGACTTCCAAGGAGAACAGCAACAGAATAGAAAGTTTAGAGGACGAGTTGACTGAATCTAGAAATATGTTACAAGAACGTGTTAGAGAAGCCATAACAATTCGTAAATTGCTTGTGGACACTGAAAATCAATTGAAGCTCAGAGAAAGCGAGTTTACCCAAGAATTGGAGAATAGTCAATTGGAAATAAACAATGCCAAAACACAGTACGATAGCTCAACGAAGAAGAAGCAGAGAGAACTTGATGAATTCAAGTCTATCAATGAAAATTATTTGCTTAAAATTCAAGATTTGGAAAACAACTTGGATGTTTTGAAGGAACAATATGAAAAGAATGGCGAACCGATTGAAAAAACCGCAGATGAAGAAGATGAAGAAACTCAGAAAACTATTGAAACATTAAGACAGACTTTACAAGAATCTTCTGCCAAACAAAAGGAATTCCAGAACTTGAATAATATACTTCGGAAATTAAATGAAGATTCAAATTTGAAATTTGAGAGGTTATCCAAAAATTACAAAATTTTGACACAACAGTATAGGCAGATTAAAGAGAGCTCACAGGAAGCCTTAAGTACAATTGAACCTTCACCTAGAAGCTCCATTGATAAGAAATCTGAAGAAGAAGAGGTGAATATTGCATATCTTAAAAATGTTCTCCTTGGGTTTTTTGAACATAAGGAGCAAAGAGATATGTTACTTCCTGTTGTGAAAACGATATTCAATCTTTCCCAAGAAGATGAGAGAAAGTTTTTGCAAGCATTGAAGTAGAAAATCGCTAAGCTCAAAAGCGAAGCGAAAAATAGTACGTAGATAGAGATTCTAACCAAAAAAAACTGTATATTGAAATATAATGCAAGATCCATTTGACCAAAAGAAGAAGTTTATATTGGAGGAGATCGGAGCCACCAATGGAGGAATCCCCGATGCTTCACCAAAGGGAAGTATAGATGAAATTTGCATTCCGATAATAAATCTCCTTAACTCACATCAAGATATGGTGACTACATCGACTTGTTCAGGCAGAGTCTCCGTATTTCTTGAAGGAATCAAAGAAGTAAAGTCAGATGACGTAAAGATCGGTGCCAAAGGTAACGAAGGACGTTGGGTGTTTGTTACTCACCAGCCCAACGAGTTACCAAGTTGGTATGAAAAAGTTGATTTCAAATTTATCGATCAACCAACTGATCTCACTACAAACACCAGATACATTTTATTCAAGTTCGAGCCTTTGATTCTTCATGTGAAATGTCGTGATAACAAGATTGCCAATGCGCTATACACCACGGCCATGAACTGTGGGTTCAGAGAATCAGGTATTGGAAGTAACAATAATGTCGCCATTAGAATATCCATCAGATTGGATGCACCCATTGGGTACTCATCTGGAGATGAGTTGGTTAGTTTCGTTTCCAAAGAGTACTTAGAATTATTGACCAAATTATCATTGGACAGATTCAAGGAGAATTTCAAAAAACTAGATGAGTTATATAACTCTGTGGAAAAGTTTATTCATAAACCTGTGCTTGCGGAGTCACCTGTAGAGACTAAGGAAGAGAGAAGACAAAGAAAGATACGGGAAGGGATGGAAAGGAGAGACGGGGTAAGGGCCCAAAAAGAACAAAAGAAAAGAGATCAAGCCGCAAAGGAGAGTAAATAGCCTATATATAGACTTATAAGATGCAAAATATGAAACACAATATATAAATTACGATCAGTGGTGCCATTGCCTTTTCCTCAAAACGGTTTCCGATTGTTAGTCACAAAAAAAAAATCAAAAAAATGTGAAGAAAAAGTTTTGAATATACAAGTTACACCACATTATGTCGGCTGAAGCATTGGAAAAGCTAACTGTTAAAGAAGACGCTCCTCAACAAGTTGCTGCTGAGGCAGCACCAGTCACCGAAGGTGCTGAAGAAGTTATTTTAGGTGAAGACGGTCTTCCATTGTCTAAGAAGGCACTCAAGAAGTTGGCTAAGGAAAAGGAAAAGGCCCAAAAGAAAGCCGAAAGAGAAGCACAATTAGCCAAGGAAAAGGCTGAAAGGGAAGCTAAGGCTGCCAACGATCCAGCCAAGGCAAACTACGGGAAGTTGCCAATTATCAACTCGTCTTCTAAGACTGGTATCACTAGAATTAACATTAGTGACTTGACTGAAGCTGATGCTGAAAAGGAAGTTGTTTTCAGAGCAAGAGTTAACACTAGTAGACAAACCAATGCCTCCATGGTTTTCTTATCCTTGAGACAACAATCGCACTCTATCCAAACCATCCTTAAGGCCAACACTTCTGAAGGTGAAGACGCCATTTCTAAGCAAATGGTTAAGTGGGTTTCCTCCATCAGTTTGGAATCCATTGTTTTGGTCCATGGTGTGGTTAAGAAGTCCGAAGTTGAAATCAAGTCCCAAGAAGTCCAAGTTGAAATTCAACTCACTAAAGTGTACACCATTCAAGAAACTCCACTTCAATTACCATTATTGATTGAAGACGCTTCTAGATCTGATGCTGAAGCTGAAGCTGCTAAGTTGCCAATTGTCAACTTGGACACCAGATTAGATGCCAGAGTTATTGACTTAAGAACTCCAACCAACCAAGCCATCTTCAAGATTCAATCTGGTGTTTGTCAGCTCTTCAGAGAATTTTTGTCCAACAAGGGTTTCACTGAAATCCACACTCCTAAGATCATTGCAGCTGCCTCTGAAGGTGGTTCCAATGTTTTTGAAATCAACTATTTCAAGGGTAACGCTTACTTAGCACAATCTCCACAATTGTACAAGCAACAATTGATTGCTGCTGATTTCGAAAAGGTTTTCGAAGTTGCACCAGTTTTCAGAGCTGAAAACTCCAACACACACCGTCACATGACCGAATTCACTGGTTTAGATTTGGAAATGGCTTTCGAAGAACACTACGATGAAGTTTTGGATGTATTGTCTGATTTGTTCGTTTTCATTTTTGGTGAATTGAAGAAGAGATATGGCAATGACATCGATGTTGTTAGAAGACAATTCCCAGTTGAAGAGTTCAAGTTGCCAAAGGATGGTAAGATGGTCAAGCTTCACTTTAAGGAAGGTATCAAGTTATTGAGAGAAGCTGGTAAGGAAGTTGACGACTTTGAAGATTTGTCCACTGAAAATGAAAAGTTGCTTGGTAAGATTGTCAGAGAAAAGTATGACACTGATTTCTACATCTTGGACAAGTTCCCATTGGCTATCAGACCATTCTACACTATGCCAGACCCAGAAGACCCAAGATACTCCAACTCTTATGATTTCTTCATGAGAGGTGAAGAAATCTTGTCTGGTGCTCAACGTATTCACGACCCTGAATTATTAAAGGAAAGAATGAAGGCTCATGAAGTCAGCCCAGACACTCCAGGTTTGAATGATTACGTTGATGCCTTTACTTACGGGTGTCCTCCTCATGCTGGTGGTGGTATTGGTTTAGAAAGAGTTGTTATGTTTTTCTTAGACTTGAAGAACATCCGTCGTGCTTCTTTGTTCCCAAGAGACCCAAGACGTTTGAGACCATGAGTAAATTGTAAATGTGGAGTTTAATTACTATACTAGCTTAAATGTTTGGAATGTAGTTTTGTTGAGTAGATTGGAATGTAGCACCATATGCTTTATCTCAAAGCCCATACGACCAGTAGATTATATGCACTCCTTGTGTATTTTGTACAAAAAACCAATTTAGGTCAAGATAATAAAATCTACCAAACCTTAAATATATAAACTTTATTAATAATAGGTGTCTGTTATTAGAGAGTTGTTAAATATATACTTTCCAGTTTGATTTTACATCCTTTTCCGAAAGAACCAAGTTTTTTATTATTTAAATCATGGAAGCTACCTTAATACCAAACCCTAAGGATAGTAATGCTACCATATTGTTGATGGGATTAAGGAGGGGAGGTAAATCGTCGATTTGCAAAGTTGTGTTCCATAACATGAAACCTTTGGATACCCTTTACTTAGAGTCTACATCGAAGCCCACCACAGAACAATTTTCATCTTTGATAGATTTATCAGTTATGGAATTGCCAGGTCAATTAAACTATTTTGAGCCTAACTATGACAGCGAGAGGTTGTTCTCAAGTGTCGGAGCTCTTGTTTATGTTATTGACTCCCAGGATGAATACTTGAACGCGTTGACGAATTTATCCATGATTGTTGAATTTGCTTACAAGGTTAATCCAACAATTAACATAGAAGTCTTAATTCACAAAATAGATGGGTTGTCAGAGGATTATAGAATTGACGCCCAAAGAGATATAATGCAAAGAACTGGAGATGAATTACTCGACTTAGGTTTGGAAGGGGTCCAAGTTTCATTCTATTTAACGTCTATCTTTGACCACTCTATTTATGAAGCATTCTCCAGAATAGTACAAAAATTAATCCCGGAACTTCCATCATTAGAGAACATGTTGGATAACTTGGTACAACACTCTTCAATAGATAAAGTGTTCTTATTTGATGTCAATTCAAAAATTTATGTCGCCACAGATTCTACACCGGTTGACATTCAAACATACGAAGTTTGTGCTGAGTTTATTGATATCACTATTGACCTTGACGATTTGTACATTGAAAATGACCAACATACTAAAGGAAGCCACAAGGGAAATTCACAACATAAGGAATTGAAATCTATCAGTTATTTGTCCAATGGTTCTATATTGTACTTAAAACAAATGATTAGAGGTTTAGCATTGGTTGCATTGATTAGAAATGAAACTTCAAGGCATCACTCTTTGACATCTACGGACACAGGAAAGCAAGATAAATCATTAACCATCATCGATTACAACGTTAATCTCTTCAAAAAATCACTTATGCAAATGTGGGAAAATTCAAGATTGATCGCACAACCAGAGCTTGGAGGTGTTCTTTCAGTTAACGATGAATTCTCCAGTAACAATACCAGTTCTCATTCTTTAAATAATCTATAATAAAATCCATTTAATCGACCAGAGCAACTACGTAATATACCGTTATGGGAATGTAAAAAAAAACATAGTATTGACAGTATCTACACTGCTCTTTGAAAAACACTGTGTTCAGAATCCATTGCAAATTCATATTTAAAACTTTTAAATATCAGAAATCTCCAAACTTCTAATACCAAAAATATTAAAACGTGAATTCTTCAATGAAGTTAAACGTTTGAAGTGAAATCAAAAATTAAAAGATCCACACCTCCCAATCTACACTTTGTCCAAAGACAAAAGCATAGACCAGCGGAAGGTTGGCATCATCCTTTACGGCGCTGTGCAATGCCTCTTAAAAGACCATGGCTATAGGACTTCTTGATCTCCTATAACATCTCCAGGTAAGTATGAAGAAAAAAAAAGAAAAAGAAATTGAAAATTTCTGCCAGCCTTCAATCTTATTTATACTAGTTATGTTTGTCCGGGTAACATATTTACAAATTTCTTCCAACCCACGGTTATGAGCGTACGTTTATAGCGATTGAAATTGTGCACTATGATTTAATTGATCCAATTGAAGAATTGAAGAATAACTGTTGATTACACCTTTTATCTTCCCAAAAGTTTGTCTACAAGAACATAACATAGTATATATAGTGAACATGATCTTAATATTAGTTGCAAACCTCCCAAGTTTATAGTATATAGGACTTGACAACTGGGGAACATGTATTTAGATAGACTAATTACTGAATTAATTTGAGGTAGGATTTGTGATACGTGGTAGTTCCGATATTTCTAACAAATACTTCTTTTGTATCTTTTTCAGTAGAAACAACCAATCCTACTCCACTACTTGATCCTCGATTCAAATTGAATGCACCTGAGGTAATAAAACCTATCAAGTGCAAAGAAGAACACTCTGATTCAGTTGGAGGAACTTTGCTGTATACCCTTGCCCCATCTTTAAAATGACCATCTTTAACTGATTCAATTGCCACTTGGACAACTGGTAACTTAAAGGTATCAATTTTCAGAAGATCATCTACTTCCATTGTGTTCTCATGGAAATGCAAATGTGTATCATTTTCCTTGTTGAATATTTCGATAGGAGAGGAGTTACTTTCGGGATTTCTTTTACTTTGAACAGATACTACTGTTTGTTCTAAGTCATGATATGTATCAATCTTCCGGTTCAAGGCAGGTGACATCTCGTCAAATTTGGCTGGGTTAGCTTTGAGAGAACGCTGAGAAAACTCAAGGTCACTAATCTTACTATATGCCTTGCAGTAGTGTAAGTCACGTAAAGTTATCCAATCACACTTGAAAGCGCTCACTATACTTGATGACTGGTAGTCAAGTCTACCCAAGTTCTTCATACTTGAAGGCAATCTATTGAATTTTTCAACAGCAAGCTGGGCAGAAGCTTCACTATGCGCCCAGCCTTCTTTAGTCCAAGGGAAATCCAGTGGAAATGTAGGAATACTGTGTTCAAAATTGTACTGCTGGATTTGTCTGCTGCCTCCAGTTTTCAACCCACGAACTGACAAAAGCTTGATCCAGGTTGGAAGGACCCAAAACCACGGCAAAATCAAAGTCCAAGTATTAGCAGTGGTTTTAGTCAACAAGATAGGAATCTTCGCATATTTTTCTTCCTCTCTTAAACAACTATTTTGAGTTGGGACAGATTTCCCAAAGCCATGACTAATTTGCTTTATAGATTTTTGGTTCAAATATGATTCATTTCTTCCTTCAGATGATAAAAATCTTGAGACGGTATTAGGGTTTATCAATGTATCAGGATGCTGTGAAATACTTATGATTAAATCGTTAATTGTTATCGAAGAGTCTGTTTGATTTGGAGAGGGGTTAACTGGTCTCTTCCATAGACGAGGATCAAGAATGTCGAAACTAAAAGTAGTCCCGATAGGGACGAAATTAGAATCATTGATCCTGGATGTAGCAAAAAACCTCTTTGAAATTTCTTTATTTTGGTCTTTGTGTAAATGTAAAATCTTGCTAAATGAGTTCAATGCCGTAGGACCAGATATTTGTAAACTTCCCAAGGAATATCTGCAGTCGTGAATCTTGTTTTCTTTGGACAATGACTGGATTCTTGTTTTCAATGATGTGAAAATCTCCTCATATACCACAGGGAAAAGTCTTATCATTATCTTTTTATTTTGAAAATTTGAAAATATCATTGCCGGAGTTCTTCTTTCTCCATCAAGATAGAGCCAATCATTGTACAGTTTAAATCCTTGAAGGAATTTTTCAGGAAGTGCTTTCTTATACCTAGTTAAATTCAATAACAATTTTGAATATGAGTCTTCATTTGGAATTTCCAAAACTAAAGTATTCATATAAGACATGTCAGAAAGAATACTACCAAATCTAGATTGTCTATTCATGGCCCTAAAACATTTTTGAGTGGGTGATAATGGAATTTGGTAGCCATGTTTCTTAATCATGTGAAACCTTTTGGCGTGCCAAATATGAGTTGGGAGCCATACGAAATGGTTTTGACGTTTGAAGTACTTCATATTACCTCTAGGTCTCGGTGCCAATTTATCATTTCCTGTGTTGTCGTAGGATCCTAAGGAATTGTTTAACGTGCTCTTGTTTGAACTATTGGCCTGAATCTGGGATATCTGCTGGTTCAAGAGCTTTATTCTATCACGGATTAAGACTTTCTTCCCAAAAACATCAGATTTTGGTAATTCTCTCAAGAGACGAAGTTTCCCAGCTAATTTAAGTACTCTCTTGTTCATTTTTAGACGGTATAGTTGCCGACCTCTCAAATGTTCAGCTTTCGGAGGGACACCATTAATTGAATTTTTCATTTCTCTTAGGGCCTTCCTTCTTAGTCTCTTTGGGATTCTTTTCACATTATGTGAGGCAGCTCTTCTTCTCAATACTCTGGGTAAACTTTGGAAAACTCTGTTTGAAGAGGAGTATTTGGACTTTAATTGTGATAATTCGAATGATTTAATTTCAAAAGATCTGGCTTCCAAGAACTCTGGAATCTTCAACTTTTCACGTTCAATGAAACTAGGATCTGCTAGTTGTGTCCTGATCTTTCTGCTGTCATAGAGCTTTTGTTTTCTAGCGCTTAGTACCAGTTTAGTCAACGGTGCCATCTTGATCGCTACAATTTTTGATCATCGGTATTTTTTCGTGGAGAAGAGGTGTAGAGAAAGGAACAGAAAAGGAAGTAGAGAGTAGGAAGTAAAGAAACAAAGAATTTGGATTAGAAATGGAAATATAACAAAACAATATATTATTCTATTTGTGCTTTCCGCTATCTTCGTTTTTTTACATAATTGGTTTTCATCACCTGTATTATACTGTCAGGGATCTCCTCCTAGGGTAGCTCATTAGTCACGTGAATACATACTGAGCCTCGTTTCGGTACTATAAAGGTACCTATGTGAACTTTCCTATAGCTTATTTAGCCAGTCAACACAATAACTACCTAAAACCTGTAAACAACGCATCAGTAGCCTAACATATACCTATACAAAATCAAAAATAAGAAACCGCATATGTAGTGGGTAAATGTGTGTGGTCCTTTTGCCATTCAACAAGTATAGAAATCATTTGGTCTTCCAATAGAGTATCTGACACATCGTCGTAGTCTTCTTTGCGTCTTCTCCTGAATTCGTGTATCATGTTCACCAACTTCAATATACCTTTACCCCCAATAATAGCATTTTCGTTATCATCTTTAATGTCTATATTTACAACATGAACTATCTGCATTACATCACTTGGATCGTCCTTAGAATACATTCTCCACATCAAATCATCCAAAACACTGTCAAAACATCTCTCTTCACATGTTATCACGAGATCGAATTTCCCTGCATAAGAATTACTCTGCCACTTCTCTGGTGATGTCTTGACGTTTTTATTTCTGCCCAACATATGAATCAACCCGTTGGATTCGTACATCTTTCTACAAGGTTGTGATATGAGGTCATTGTAAATATTTTCGTATGGTGTTCCAAACTCATATACGTTAGGCTTATCAATGGACGGTCCTGGTAGTCTGACTGCGGACCCAGTTCCAAAGGATTTCACATTGTATCCAGCCTTTTTTAATTGGAGATGTGATTCCATGGATCTATTGTTATTAGATGCACATACTGTGCATATCTTCAAACTGTCTTCTACTGATGACATGTACAAGGAGTATTTGAAGTATACAAAGATGTTACTTTTCATACATTTGTTCGTACCTATCATTTTTGTAGCGGTACACGACCGGCTTCAAATCCAGTACAATTAAAATCCTTTGGGAGAAGAAGCTAGTGAAAGTTGTAAAGCTAAATGAGTTATGAATATATTCATATTTCATTCATCAAATTATGTACAAAATTGTTCAAATTATTTGTTCGGCCATTCAATCATTATATTCAACCGAAGTTCGGAGTTTATTTAATTATTTAGCTATACCATTGATACAAATCAAAAATCCCAGTTATGTGTGGTAAATAGTATGTCAAATTCTAGTTGCCAATACCGTTCATTCATTCGTGACTTTATCACCTGCTTCTCTGATTGCAATCAAATCACCTGAAGTTTCTAATTCTGAACTTGACAACTCTACAGTGGAATCTTCATACTTGGAAGTTTCACACAGTACTGGCTCTTCAAAATTTTCCCCGCTCAAATCAACAAAGTCTTCCACATGCTTCAGTATTAGCTCAAAATCCTCCTCTTTGGGCAAGTCACAATTCTCAATGTTGACAAAGTCTGACAGATCTCTTGTAGCTCCCGGAGAGTTTCCAGAATAAGTCAGTATACTTGAAGAATGGAAATGAACGATTTTATTAGAACCTGATGTGCATCTTGATTTAAATTCCTGGTAATCATTTTTATCTTTGATTAACACCCCAATCAACATGGAAGGGTCTAAACTATTGATGTTTAACAGTTGATAATCCAATGTGTGGTATGTACTGTAATCAATAGAATCTGACAGATAAGGTTGCAGATTATGAGGGTTTATATAAATCAAGGAATCTTCTGTGTATCCTAAGAAATAAAAGCTAGATGAAGGTTTTCCTCCAGCAATTCCAACCGAGTGTGGTAAAGATAACAACTGCTTTAAACTGGAGTTGTAATATGAGTTGACCTTATCAATGCCCAATCGAACTGGTAACAATACCAATACATGGGTACCTTTATTCTTGAACATCTCAGAAATTTGATTATCGTATATATCCATGCTTTCACTAATCAAGACTTGCAATTTGGGCAATGTTGCTGAGCCTTGGAACCTATCGCATAGTCGCTTAATTGAAAGGGATGCAGCATTTGGGCCAAACCATTCACCTGGCTTAACTTTTAAAGGCAGTTCGGTAGCTACATGAATAAAATTGTGGATCGAATAAGGAGAGTTCGAATTATCTTGGAATAAGTCGATAATCGATTTAGATGCAGACTCAATACCAGCTTGAGATTCCGATAAAATGCTTAAATAGGCATTTGCCAAAAGATTTTGCGAGGTACGAATCATACACCCCCATCCAATGTCATTTGTAAAGCTTTCATTATCAACAAAACTCTGAATGTTTGAAAACATGCTCCTGCTAAATATCAATGATGGTGCAAAAGACAAGGGACTGGGACCATCAGGCAGCTTTAAAATAGGTTCAAAGCCGTATCTATAAGTTAGCCAGAGTTTAGATCTAATGACAGCTTCATACTCCGACTTAGATTCAAACGACTTCCCCAAGATTATAACGGTTTGATTATCATCCCCACCAGCAGTATTATTGTCGTTCATTGCTGTGATTTGGTGCCACAAATTTGCCAAAGTAAAAGGGGAGCTCAAATTGTCAGGACATTTGTCGTCAGTAGCTACCTTGGTCAGTATTTCTTCATTGGAGTATTCTGTTTCTTCTCCCATGTTTTGCTGCTCCTTGAATTTAATCACACGCCCCTCAAAAAAGTAGGGATTGGAACGCTATCGCAGCGATAGAGGGGATTGTGCAATATTTTTAGTGAGCAGTACGACATATCTCGTCGCGGGAAATAAAATGATGCCTAGTGCTAATCACGAAAATCCTCGCTGTAAAAAAAGGAATCTACCACGACATTATCGCACTAGCCAAGGTCCTCGTGGTACTACGCAAATTCTAAAATAATTATATGGCGAGCATCAGTTTCTGCATATAAAGAACCGCAACAGCAAAAAGCAGTGGATTCTAGTTATCCAGTAGTTATAGAGAATTATAGAATGGCTAAAAGAAAAGTACGCGGAGGAAGAGGAGGCGGGAGTTCAGGCAGCGGAGCCAGTGGAGCCAGTGGAGCCAGTGGAGGTGGTCGTTCTGTTAAGAACGAAGATGGCTCTACTACAACCATGAAAGGTGGTCGTTTTATTCATCTGAAGGCAAAAAAGAGGACTCGGTCTAAGAAACCAACCCAAAATCCAAATACACCACAGTTTGACTATCCAGGATTGGATGTGGTATATGATTCGATGGCGGACTCTATGTCTAACATGCATAAATTCAAGGCTAAGAATAAGTCAGATAGACAGGAAATGTTCCTGAAGAATTTAAGATCTAACCCAGTTATCTTTATTAAGGCTAAAAATGACTACAATCCTAGTGCTGATATTTTTAAGAAGTCTGTTACAAAGGAGGAAATAAAACCGATCAAGGTGGTAGTTAATGAAGTTGATAAGTTGATAGATAGCATGGATTTTGGAACAGATGACGAAGAAGAGCCCATTTCTAATGAAGGAGAAAAGAATAAAACTAAAGAAGACAATGCGTCTAATGAAGCTTCAAACGATGAAAGTCAGACTGAGGAAATTTATAATGAGGTTCAAGAAGAAGTACCTGATGTTTCCGTTGAAGCAGTTCCTTTGGTTGAGGTCGAAGACATAGAAATTGATGCTGATTTAGCTGACGACACGGAAATCGAAATAATTAAAGATATTATAGAAGAACCTTTGATTTCAGATACAAAGGAGAATTCTGATATTCAAGAAGCTCCTGAAGATTTTATTGAGACAGCTGAAGTTAAAGTGGAAGAAATCCAAGATATAACCCAAGGAATTGCTACTGAAGAGATCATAATCGAAGAAGAAAAGATTATTAAAGAAGATTCAATTATACCTAAAGCACTCAAATTCAAGAAAGATTTGTTACAATCCGTCGGTAGTCTCAGTATTAGTGAAGATGAACGTACAGCTGAGAATAGTACAGCCAAGAAACATGAGACTAATTCTGCTCCATTAGAACCTGTCGATTTAGAATTTGAAATAGACAACGAAGGTGATTCCGATATTCAATTTGAAATTGATACAGAAGGTAACTCGGAATTAGCTTCGAAGTCATTTTCCAAACATTCCACTTCAAATATCGAGTTCAATCCTATTCTTAATATTGGAGGCATTAGTTTAACCACTAGTAACAGGAATGGAAAAACGTTTGTAAAGCAGGGTCACTTTAAAAGTTCCAAATGGAAGCAAGACAAGTTTGACGATTCCGATGATTTTGATGATTTTGAGGACGATGTGGATGAAGATGACATTGCAAATTACAAGGATTATGTTAAAAATGTGCTCATGGATTTACAGAAAGATAGTGATTTTGAAGATGATGGGTACGTCAGTGATACCAATTTTGATATAATGGCCAGTGATACTGAAAATGAGGATGAAAATAAGGATGAAAACGATGACGAAAGTGAAGCAGAAGATGCTGATCCAGAATATGGATTCTTAGAAGAAGACATGGACTTTGATGTTTCTCGAATTTCAATTACCAATGTCCGATTTGGTATTACCAACCAATTGTACACTAGGAATTTTGATCTAACTGGATTTGAGGATGAATACTTTTGGGTTGATGAGCAGGATGTCGTTGACTATGCTTTGTCTAATGGTGTGAAGGAGCATAGAATAGAAAGCTTCTTAAAATTCGTAACCAATGGACTTATACAGCAGAAGCCAGAAGAGGAGTCCGACTCAGACATATACATATCCGATTCCCATGATGATGAAGAATCTGAAGTAGAAATTCCAGATGAAATGTCTCTGGATGACGGTTTAAACGATATGATTGATTTCACTACGTTCCAAAAGAGCAACGTAGCAAGTATGCTCCATTTTGATTTGGAAGAAGATGCTGAAATGATGATTTCATTGCAAGAACAGTATCAACAGATGAAGAAAAACCGTAAGGATCAGCGCAAAAAATACAAAGAACAAAAAATTGAAAACGGCATTAATAATCATGATCTTCGTGTGATATATCCATTTTCCATGACTTTAAAAGACATTAAGAATGAATTGCAAGAATTCTTAAATGATGTTCAACGTGCCACCATGAGCTTCCCACCTTTGAAACCCGACGGAAACAAACTTTTGATTAGAATGGCCAAATATTTCAACATGAAAACCGAGAAATGCGGGAAAAAGGGTAAAAAGGCATACATAAAGGCAGTCAAATGTAAGGCGACTATGCGCCATGTTCCAAGGTACAATGAAATCGGGCATATGGCCAAGAAGAAGTCAGTGTTTGTGCGGAGTGATGTTGGTAGACTTTCGAGCGAAATAGTGGAGACAGATGGTAATGCAAAGAAGGATGCAGCCAGAGGTCGAAATAAGTCTGGCCATGCCACCCACAAAGAAGGTGACGTGATCGGTGCAAATGCACCTGCTATTGGCAACGAAAACTTTGGAAGACGGTTGTTGGAGAGAATGGGATGGGTTAACGGAGAAGGATTGGGTGTTGTTGGTAATAAAGGTATCAGTGAACCCATCATGGCTGTTGTTAAGATTACAAAGACAGGTTTACAATAGGCAAAAACATGCACTATAATATTTAAATCTAACGACCCTTCTTCTTCTTAGATGCCTTTTTCGTCTCCACCACCGGAGCAGCATGACCAGTTTTCTTGACGTGCTGAAACAACTTGTTACGAGAAGTGAAGATTTCCATACAAACAACACATCTTTCTGCTCCATTTGGGATCTTTTGGACAGGTTCATTTGATTTCTTTGTAGGCTGAACGGCAGCTTCTGGTTCAGGTGTAGCTTCGCTGTCGTTGGCTTTCTTTTGCTTCTTTTTCAGCTTCTTATCTTTCTTTTTGCTAGACATAGCCCAGTCTTCGTCATCGCTGGCGTTGATAGTGAGACCGTTGGCGATTTTGGTGAGTTCGTCATCCACTTCTTCTTCGTCGAAAAGCATGGTTTGCTTCTTTTTCTTCTTTTTCGTCTTTGACTTTGTGGAGCTGTGATTGATGTTGTTAAAACTATCATCGCTATCTACTATATCATCTATTTCTAGGTCTTCCAAGGAAATAGATGGATCCGCCGTATCCTTGTACTCCTTAGGTTCTTCATTCTTTGCTTCTTTGAATTCCTCATCTATCACCGTTTCCTCTAAATGCTCTAATTCGTCCTTATCGTCAAACCCATCATTCTGATCGATTCCCAACTCCAAACCTTCTTGTCTCATCTCGTCCTGCAAGTCCTTCAATAACTTCTTGTGCTTCTTGGAGTTCTCATGCACTTCAAATTGCTTGTTCGTCTTAAACACCTTGTTGCAAATGATACATTCGTAATCTTGCATGTCTTCCTCTTCCATCGGGTCTTCAAACTCGTCAAACTCGCTGTCAGATGTCTCGGACTCGCTGAGATCGTATTCGTCGTTAATCATCTGCTCCAAGTCTTTCAATTCGTCGACAGACATCTGCTGCCAGTCTTGCTCTGCATATGAACCGTTCAGCTCCATCATTCTCCGTATTCTTTCCTGCTGTTTGGATGCTTTTGCCTGCTCCTCTAGTTCTTTCCTCTGCTTGGACTTCTTGTTCTTTTCTAACAACTCCTGGCCAATCTTCACTCTCGGGTCTCTCTTCTTGATAAACTGGACAAAGCTACGCACGGTTTCGTTGTATTCCCTTCTGGCAGTGTCTCGTGCCTTCTTATTCTCCTTCTCCATCAAACGCCTGGTTTTCCTGTCTGGTGCCTGGGATAATCTGTACTCGTCCTTCCAGTTAAAGCTCTTGACACTCAGGAAAGACCCCCATTCCAGGTAGAAAGAACGGATCTGTGTAGCATAGTCTGCCTTGCTCTTACCAAGTCTAGTGTACAAAAGTAAACTGGGGTCTATGACGTTAATATTGGTCAAATCGTCATCCTTGTAGGTTGAAAACTTGGGCAATCCCTGGGACTTGCCGTGGATCACTTCCTCTGCAGCGAGTCTCTCGAATAATCTGCCTGCAGCCTCGTAAAAGCCCATCTGGGAGTCGTTCATCTTGGTATAGAGCGCTGGATTGAAGTATCTCAAGATCTCGTCGACAGAGATCGACGGTAGGATCATTTCTTCCACATCCCCTTCCTCAGCATCAAACTCATCGTCATCTCTCAATATGGACGACTTGTGGGAGTCGTACCAAGCTCTCTCTTGTTCATCAGAAAGCACTTCATAAGCAGCTCTCACTAGAGCAAATCTCTGCGTAGCGCCTTCAACATCATGTGGATTCTTGTCTGGGTGAAGCAAGAGTGCCTTCTTACGGTATGCTTTCTTGAGCTCGCTGTCACTGGCCGACGGCTCTACCCCCAATAGCTCGTAGTAGCAGGTCTTCATAATGATGAAAATTTATTGTATCAAGAATTTGAAAGAGATGAGATGTAGTAAAATGATGGTGATGATTTAGAATCATTAGAAGAGAGAATGGAAGAGAGTGAAGAGATACCAGGGGATGGAAGATAGAGAGATTTTGGAGAAATGGAGAATAATTGGATTTTATAAACATGAATCAAGAGACAAGAGAATCGAATAAGATAAGGTAAAATGAAAATGAGTTCTGGAAGATAAAACAATTAAAAGCCAGTTACTTGACGATCATCATTCATCACTTCTCACAACACATTAATTCTTTTTAAGGAATGTTAAATCCAAGTGTCTAACAGTTGATAACCTAACAATAAACACCGGAATAAGAAACAAGAAACCAAAAAAAGAAGTTGAATCTAAGTAATGTACAGTCAGAAAGAAGAGCAGACATTGGTAAATTGACAAGAATGAGCAAATACACAAGGAATACAAACGTTAATCCAATCCTAATTCTCTACTCTCTAGGAATACTTAAATTTAAATGCCATAACTCAAACTTCGATAGATGAAAATATCATCACTCCTACACTTTTCAAACGCATAAACTTTTATTTGTAATTTGTTACCACCCTTTAGAATGGTAATCGTCGTATTCGAGATTATCAAAATCTGAGCGACTGAGGATACCTTCAGCCTTGAGGAGTTTCTCGTTGTTGATTACTTTAGTTGGTAGAGGGATTTTCCCTAATTCGTAGTCAATTATAATGGACTGTCTGAGAGACTCGCTCAACTCTGTTGAAAGCATCGATTTTTGGTTAGCTATTGGGGGCATTTTTGGTTGATCCACCATGAATGAGCCTACCACTTGAGTAGTAGAATTGTCCTTTTCGTTGGTTCCAAACGGAGACACGGGCAGTACGTGATCGTTTGTCAGGTCTGAGGCCAAGGATGCTTCAAACAGATCATGCATCAATTTTGGTTTATTCTCATAAAGTTTGCTAACGTCCGATTTTCCAAATATAGACTTGGAAGAATAATATAATTTCGTTAAACTGATCGAGGATCTTGACAAAAGGTTTCTCCTGGAATTATTGGTCACTGAGCCTCCCAATTTGCTTAAACTGGTTGAAAGAGACTCGTAGGTGGCTTTATTTACCCGTTCTAGGGATGTATCTGAATCCATATCTTTGAGCTGTGAAGGCGATTTCATAGGGTTGACTGTTACGTTAAAATCAGATATCCCCACTATGGATTTTTGTTTACCAAGTAAACTATCATCATCGTCGTCCTGGTCTTCATCCTCAATATGGAAAGTGCTGTTACGCGTGGAATTCAGGTTTTGACGTGACAAGCTATCTGCTGTTCTTGCCAGGTTAGGGTAATTTTTGCCTATATCTACTGAAGAATTGAATTTCTTTGATAGCATTATAAATGGTCTTTTTGTTAAGTTCTGTGGGTTTAAGGTGCTAATCAGGTGGGAAGAGGACTTTTGGGATAAGTTCTGAAAATTTGAATGACTTCCTTTACTGTAATTTCTAGATTGGTCAAACGTTATTACGCCGGTGGTAGATGACCGTTTAAGAGTTGGTTTCCCAATCTCCTGGTGTTCGAAAAGACCAGTTAATAGTGATTTTTGTTTAGTAATGGAAAATGATGGACAATTCTTTTCCTGTACAGATTGGGAATGGGAATTGGCCAGGAAATGGGCTTCCTCAGGGAAAACAGAGATGGTTGCACGGTGTTGCATGGATCTCTTGCTGAATTTGAGAGGGTTCAATTCATTAGGGTCGTCTGAGGAAGAAGATACAGATACCCATTCACCATCGTTACTGGCGGTTGTTGTGGCGGTTGATGCCTTTCTTCCAAGGTGTATTTGATTTGAATCCAGTACTTCCGGAGTACGAGTTTCTTCTACAATTTGCAGTTGGTGGTTATGTGGGACATCAATATCACTTTTTGTACTGAAATCGTCGTCGTCGTCGTCGTCATCATCATCATCATCCGAATAGTCATCCTCGGAGATTTCAGTAGAGGTGTACCCAGCTGCATTTTCAGTTGCTTCTTGAGGGATTTCTTGAACTCCATCCAGAGCGCTTTTTGAGGCTAGAGAGGATTGAGATTCTTCGTTAGGTTTGAAGTTTAGTTTGAAGTTACTGAACAAAGAATCTTGTCTATGCATAAATGGAGCTAGAACTGGGGTGGATTTATCATTCTGTGACGGGTTATCTGGGGGAGAATAGTAGCCACATGCAGATTTTGGCGATGTATTATCATCAGAGTAGCGAGAAAGGGTAATGTTGCTTGCGGTTTTCCTGTCGTGCAACTCTGGAGTGACTGCAGTTTGATGTCTTATATGAGGGTTTGTGGTGAGATATTTGTTGGGGTAGTTTGTATTTCCTTTGCTTTGTTGTTGCATTGGAGAAGGCGAGTTTCCTAGGTAGAAGATGTTTTTCGTAGTTTCACCGTTACCGCTGTTTTCTCTTGTTTTTGGTTCTGGTTGCCTTCCGCCATCTTCTTTATCAGAAGGAGGATTAAGTGAAATGGACACTCGGCTTAAAGAAAAGCCTCTCACCAATGAAGTTCTGTGTGCCATGGCTATGTCCTCTACCTCATCTTCCATCTCGCCTTCCTCCAAAATATCGGAAATGTCGTCATCTTCAGAATAGAAGTCATTGTCAGAATCTTCTTCTTCTTCTTCGTCATCTTCTTCATCTTCGTACTCGTTGTCTTCTTCAGAGTCCGGGATGTTACCTTGTGTCTTGGGAGGCTTGTAAGAGTCCACACTGCTATTTAGAGTGCTTTTCCTATGACTATTCAAACTAAGATTCGAACTATGGGAAAACAACGAGGGTCTTTCACTAAGAAACTGTGACAGCTTTGGCTTAAAGTCTGACAAGGAATCTCGAGAGGAGTATGTGCGGTTATTTGGGACGGATGAGGAGGAGGAGGATGAAGGCTCATTTTTTTGGTTGTTTGGGTTATGTGCTAAAACAAGGTTTGAGGTGAAATCGTCATTGACCTTGATACCATGGACAGCCTGGTTTAGTAAGAATCTTTTGCTCAATAACCTCCATGAGCGGTTGTTTAGTCTATGAGAGGAAATGACCTTGGGCTCCAAGTCTGTGCGTGTCAACTTCCAAAGCTTGAACAAGCCCTGGTCTGATTGGATATCATACTGAAATGAAATTTCTATCGATTGCATGGTGTGTCATGGGTTCTCTTTCTTCAGACCACGCTCTCGTTCTCTGTTGTTTGAGTTCTAGGGTTCTTCTAGGGTGTGGTCTAGTTTCTGCGAATGCTACGTCTTCTCTTCGCTCAGCCTGAATTACTAAACAAAACTCTCAGCGTCTGCTAATCGTGTCACTAATTGGCTGGCAATTTGGCTGCTTCTTTTTTTTTTCTTCAGATTGGAAATGGTCTGCTTAATCTGCTTGACATACCTGAATGACCACAGAAGGTGTATTATCTAATCAGAGGTGCGTTGAAAAATTGGTGATCATGCGGAGGGAGAGATAGGGGGGAGGATTGGAACTTACAGGGAAAGGCACTAGAGGTGCTGTAGAGGTGTATATTGAGAGGCGAGAATGTTTTATTATGTTGCTTCTAGGACCCCGGTTTCGCTGTTCACCATTCCAACGGATTTCAATTGTTCCACCGGGCTGTACCCTAATTTGTTTGTTATTTCCAATTTAGGCTTTTCTTCTCTCGGCCGATTCAGGGCGATGGAGAAGCGACTCAAAGAAAAGAAAATTAGGCGTGCCGTGGTTGAAATATTAGTTGAGTTTCGGTGTGTTGGAACTAGTAGGCCTCGGTGTAGCCATGAAAGGAGAACTAGTAAATCTATTGGTTGTCGTTGTATATATATAATGAGCGCCCGGTAATTACATGTCGTCGTCGTCTCCTGACGCCCATTTCCTTGTGGCTCTTCGGGTGCAACAAGTTTATGTGTGGAATTCTTCTGCGTTTATGAAATCAACTTATTTAATATTAGAGTTTGGTATTTTCATGGATTAGCGAATAGGGGTGCGGTAGTAAAAATAGGATGGGTTCTCCTTAGGGACCAGTTCACAAAGGATGTCTATGGTCTGGGGGTGACATGATAATGAACCTGGTTGGATTCTCTCCCAAAAGCACTGTTCCATCATGAAGAAGGTGTATATTGTTTGAAAAGGCCATCTAAGATAGCTCCCTTATCCAAGAATCACATTTCCCTAGCAACAAGTGTCACAATGCATGTAATTTGCGACCACCAGTATAACACATAATCACTGTGTTGAGCCGTTTATAATTGTGATACTTGAGCACTGGGGTGTGTAATAACAAGGGTGTTTTCTTCATTTTCTGTAGAATTTTCACTAATTTTACAACATTACACGAGAATTATACAACACCAAACCATACCATATATTGGATCAGCTGTTCCCTTGAAAGGCTGAGTGTAAAACTGTCTCTGTGACAACCTTTTGTTTTTAACCATTGAAATCAACCGGAAACAGAAGGATCATATCAAATTTTGCAATTTGTCTCAATTTTTCCTTGTTGCTTATTCTTCTTTTCTTGTTTTTGCAGCCACATGAAAAAGCCACAAGGTAACAACAACCTATAATGAAGATGTCTTAGAAGTAACCATAACGGCTCATAATAAACCTTTCTGAAAGGGTACATTAACTATAAATTTTTCTTCGTCTACACAGCATCTCTACAACCACCTCATGTTGTGTCTTCAGGGCTTCATAATCATGTTGTGAGACGAAAGTATACTGATTTCTGAACACTGGGATGGTTACGTTTTGATTAGTTGTTCTTAAGCTCTCATGAGTTCACCATCGTGGACTCTTACCATTAAAGCTCTCTCGTTTGATTTATATATATTCAATTACGTGGTCCAGAGTTCCTATAGAGTTGTTCCTATATTCCCACAACTCGGATTAAAGTCAAATTCGCCAAAGAAGAAACCAGAAAATATATCCTGTGTCAAAACCAATCTCTCCGATTTGAACGAAACTAAGTTCTGCTAATCACGCCTGGTATACTCAGGTGACTTTTCCATATTTTTTATGTTCTCCATATTTTTCATGTTTTTCGTGTTTTTCGTGTTTTTCGTATTGTTCGAATTGTTCGTATTGTTCGTATGCGTATTGTTTTGCATTAGCCTTTAGAGTTTGGGGTGCTGTGGAGTGTATATTAAATACCAAAGGTTGAAGAATGTCAAGGTTCATACTGTTGCTGTGAGGGTACACACTTACATTCATTAAATATAACAATCAATCATAAATTATACAATATTCATAAACATCATAATCAAACCTTTTCTGTAGTTTGCTTCGAATGCACAAAGTCCTTGAGTGCATCCTCACCCATCTTATTCAAAATCTCACCAGCTTCAAAGACTTCCACTTCTGTCTTTGCAAAGTCTCTAGCCTTAATTTTTCTCCTGAACAAAACGTCTAATTCAGCGTACGTTCTATTCTTTGTTTCTGGCAATTCAAACCAGACCCAAGTAAGGGCAATGAGCGAGAGTCCGGCCCACAAGAGAGCGGACTTTGCACCCCAATTCCATGCTGTTGGATTCAACATGTATGGGTAAACCACACCAATGACAATTCCAGAAAGATTGTACAAGTTTCTTGCCAACATGACGGTGTTGATTCTCAAATTGGAAGTGGGGATTTCAGCGACAATACAGTAACAAATAGGCCCCACTGACAAATCGTAGATAAAGGTATAGACCAATAAGAGAGACCCAATGCCCCATGGAGCCCCCGAGCTGACTTTGGCAAAGCCCAAACCTCCAACCACCACCAATATGAAGAACTGACACGTAAGCCCACCAAAGTAGATGGGGAAACGGCCCACTTTCTGAGACAAGAACCAGGAGCCTGCAGTTCCCATTAAACCTAAAGCGTACTGGACAATGGAGAAAGTGAAGGCGTTACTGGACGATAACCCAGCCTGGATGTAGAAATAGGTGGAGTAACCCATCAATGCAGAACCTGTAATATTTTGGAAGAGCCAGACCAAGGAGGCGATTCTTGTTCTTCTGAAGTTGTCACCTGAGAAGCACTTTTTCAAGTTATTTGAGCTTTCGTTCTCCTTGGATTGGGTTTCTTCTTCTTTGACAGTCATCTGTATCTTGGTCAACATGGCCTCGGCCAACACTTGTTTGTTTGGCATTCCCTCGTGTTCGGTCAATAATCTGGCCAAGGAGTTCTTGGCTTCATCCAAACGGCCCTTTTTCACGAGGAACCAGGGAGATTCAGGTGCAAAGTAGACCCCAAGGAACAACGGCAAGGGCCATATCCACTGGATAGCGTACGGGATTCTCCATGCATGTTCTGACTCCATAGAGGAAACCCCTTTCAAGACGCAGGAGGCAATCAACTGGCCAATGACCCAACACATATTGACATAAGTGGTAAGGTAAAGACGCAAGTTGACGGGGGCAACTTCAGAGGCATAGGTGACCGTCAAGGTCTGGTAGGCACCCCAGTTGAACCCAAGTAAGAGATATGCAACAAGTAAAACGGCACGGTTGGGTGCGAAAAACTGGATGAAAATCAATCCAACACAGCTTACCAACGCGGCCATCAAGGTCTTTCTGTAGCCGACTTTGTTTGCCACGATGCCCGCGACAAAGAGCCCGACGATCTGACTGGACGAGTACGACATGGAAATGCCGGTCTGCCACTGGGCTGGCACTTCCCACTTGTTGATCTCTGGATAGTAGTCCCCGAACTTTCTGTTGAAGGCGTCAAACCCGTACATAGAGTTCAAGAGCGTGAGATCATAACCCTCCATAATGATGGCCAGCGATAAGACAACGGACCATATAACGGCACGCGGGAAGGTCTTGATGGACTGCTTGAAGCCCATTCCCTTTTCCTCGTTTTCGTTCTCCTTGGCCGTGTTGGACATTTCCAAAAACCTGGCAACATAGTTCTGCACGGTGGAGTCCTGTTCGATGGACATGGACGAGTCCACCTTCTTTAAGTAGTCATTGGTATGGACCACTTTCTCCGAGTCGTTGATGTCTTCAACGTGTTGTGGCATGGTAGTTATTGTATATCTACTTGTGTTTGAGTAATAGTTAGTGATCTCGTAAAAGACCCTAACATGATTATAGGCAGTCCTTTATATACAACCTGTTAGATGAGTTTGCTTTAATCAGAGATCGCTCCCCACCCTAATACTATCGAACGCGGCTAGAGAGAAAGAGAGCACATATACGACCCCACTGAGGGGTTTTTGGGGAAGCAAGAATATTCTGTGGCATATAATACACGAACAAGACATAATTAAGATTGAGGCGCTGCTGGAATTTTGATGAGTTCTGATGACGTAGTGGTTCCGAGGTGTACAATGTGCTTTTTTTTGCTGCTAATGGAGTGTTTGAAGATCTAAAAAATATCGGAAAATATAGGTGTATGGGCAAGCAATATGGGGTATGGGGTATGAGGTGTGATGCAAGACGAGGGGGGTACAAGGTTACAAAAAGAGTTGGAACAATCCACAAGCAAGTTATGAAGGAGAACAATCGAAAGACTGTTCACTACCCTGAAACCCATTTTGTACCTCTCCAAGAGATTCATCGTTTTCTCAATCTTTCCGCCACCCCCACATTTTTCCATCATTCACCGCGCCAAAAAAAAGTCCCAATAATGCATTCTAGCCGGAACATGACCCGACAATAAAACCCGACAATAAAAAAAGAGACACGCCGAATTCGTCGCATTATTTTTCGCAACTATTTTCGCAACTATTTTCGCAAAAAAGGAGCTCTCGAGCATTATTTTGACTTTTTGTGGGGTAGCCGATTTATACAGATCTCCAATCTATACTCCCGAAGGTAGTTTTTTTTTTTAGGAATCTTCAAACTTCCCTTACAATTGCATTACAAAAACATTTGGAAAATGTTGGGGTAAGTCGCTGGCTGGGGTATAAAAGAATCCCAATTGGCGGATTTTTTTTTGATTTGAAACCCCACAGAATAAGTGTAATTCACAGATCTACACTTAGCCCTACTCAACTTAACTCGACTGATAATCTTATAATGACTCAAACTTACTGGTGGAAAGACGCTTCAATCTACCAAATTTGGCCAGCCTCCTACAAGGACTCCAATGGAGACGGTGTTGGGGACATCCAAGGGATCATCTCCACTTTGGACTATCTCAAGGACTTGGGAATTGACATTGTTTGGTTATCCCCAATGTACAAGTCACCACAGGATGACATGGGTTACGATATCAGTGACTACCAGGCCATTCACGACCAATACGGTTCTATGGAGGACATGGATGAGCTTATTGACGGGTTGCACAAGCGTGGCATGAAGATGGTGCTTGATCTCGTCATCAACCACACCTCTTCAGAACATGACTGGTTCAAGGAATCCCGTTCTTCCAAGGACAACGCCAAGAGAGACTGGTACATTTGGAGAAAGCCAAGATACGACGCTCAGGGTAACAGACATCCTCCTAACAACTGGACTTCTCACTTCAGTGGCTCTGCTTGGACCTTTGATGAAACTACCCAGGAATACTACCTCCATCTCTTTGCCAAGTCCCAGCCAGATTTGAACTGGGAAAACGAGACCACGAGAAATGCCATCTACGACAACGCATTGAGGTTCTGGTTTGAGAAAGGTGTGGATGGGTTCAGAATCGACACGGCTAACTTGTATTCAAAGGTGCAAACTTTTGAAGACGCTCCAATAGTCTACCCAGAAGAACCATACCAGCCTTCCACTCCATTGACTGCCAACGGTCCAAGAATTCACGAGTTCCACAAGGAAATGTTTTCCAAAGTCACTTCCAAGTATGACGCCATGACTGTCGGGGAAGTTGGCTTTGCCAGTCGTGAGGAATCCATCAAGTACGTCAGCGCCAAGGAAAAGGAAATGAACATGCTTTTCTTGTTTTCCGTGGTGGATGTTGGTACCTCCTACGGTGACAGATTCAAGTACAAGGAGTGGAACTTGGGTGACTTCAAGGCTGCTGTCAAGAAGCAGTGTGACTTTGTTGGGGAAACGGACGCATGGTCCACTGTGTTCATTGAAAACCACGACCAGCCAAGAAGTGTCACCAGATTTGGTAACGACAAACCAGAATTCCGTGAAAAGTCTGCCAAGTTGCTTTCTCTCCTCCAAACCACCTTGACTGGTACTCTCTTCATCTACCAAGGTCAGGAAATTGCCATGACCAACTTGCCAAAGAGCTGGCCCATCTCGGAATACAAGGACATCAACACCATTGGTTATTATAAGCAATTCAAGGAGACTCATGGCAACGATCCTGACTACGCCGAGAAGGAAAAGGAGTTGATGAGCAACTTTGCCTTGATGGCTAGAGACCACGGCCGTTCCCCTGTCCAATGGGATAACTCGGCTTACGGTGGATTCTCCACCCACGAACCTTGGACCAAGGTTAACGACAACTACAAGGAAATTAATGTTGCTTCTCAGTTGAAAGACCCTGAATCGGTTCTTAATTTCTGGAAAAAGTCGTTGAAGGTTAGAAAGCTGCAGAAGGATTTACTCATCCATGGTACTTTTGAAATCTTGGACGTTGAAAACCCTGATTTGTTCACATATATCAAGTACAACTTTAATGACAAGGCTGGTGCTAAAGCCTATGTTGTCTTGAACTTTACCGAGAAAGAAATTTCTTTTGAAAAGAAAATCAAGGGTAGCTTCTCCTTGGTTCACTCTAATGTTTCCAATGTTAACGAAGCTGTTTTGGGTGGATACGAAGGTCGTTTGTACATTGTTGAGTAAGAGTCGGTTTATTTTGCAGCAAATAGATTAAAATAAAATCATGTATGGAATAAATGTGAAACTATATCAAGTCAAATACCTCTTAAAATTTTCGACTAAGTTGATTCCGGAGATGTGGTCTCAATAAATTACAATAAAAGCAACAAGGCTTAGAAGGTATTATAGTGTAACGGCTATTTTTCCGCTTTGGGAAATGTTCCCTCCCATTCATCTTCCTTCATGTGGCAATTCAACTTCCCTCGAACTTCACCTTTCTCTATATTCTACAAAATACTGTCAGTAGTCTCTATTTCCTGCGTATACAGTTTTGGTTCATAGATTATATATTCTACTGTTACTATTAGTTCCTCCAGGTTCTCTTACTATTATATCTTCAAGAAAAGGTCAATAACTGGTGTACTATTAAAACATCTTTAATGGATTAGCTTACTTTTGCACATTTATTTGACTATGGCCTGCAATTGCCGCAAATAATCGTCCATATGTCGCAGGTTACTCGATCCATGATAAGAATCACGTGACGATTCAAATAGTTCACTGGTATCAAAATTTTCAACATGAGCCTAGTCACTAAACTTTTGAACGACAATGCTTACATCTCTCTTCCAAATGGCCACCAGGGCTACTGGATTGACTAAATTCACGAGCAACCAAGTGTTGACTCAAACCAGAAACAAAATGAAGTCAAATAAAACCGCTGCTAAGAGATTCATCAAGAATGCTGAAGGAATCAAGAGAAAACAAGCTGGTAGAAACCACGGAAATGGAGGGTTCAGTGCTCGTTCTATCTCTCATTTAGATAGCTGGGTCCAGGTCACCAATAAGGGAGGTCAGTTGAAGAAGTTACAGAGGTATATTTAAAGTATATACAGTACACATACAAAGTGGGCAAATACCGCTCACTCAATTATCTTAACGGATACTTAGAATAAGGGACGGTCTTGTATATAAATGAAAAATAAATGAGAAATAATGAGAGTCGTAGAAGTTATAAAGAATGATTGTCAGAATTGGAATTCAGGCCTTCTTTTATGAAAATCCTGAATATAAGAAATTAGAAAAAGTACGACACAAGCAAAATACAATACTTTATACACAATCTTCTATAATACAAACTATTCTAATTATTCTATTTCTTTTCAAAGTCTGTCTTGACCCATTCACCTTGTGGGTTCTTTTTTAATTCTCCCGTTGGGAAGTAATGATAGTTTGTCTTTATGGAAATGGCCACAGGAACATTATCAAAGCTAACCAATCTAAGCTTAATGTAGGTGTTATCCGGTATGTCCTTAACCACTTTTACAAAAGTTTCCAAATCTTGGGTCTCTTGGTCATTAACATGAGTGATGAAACTGTTTGGAGAAATTCCGTATTGGTTAGCAGGGCCTCCCGAGCTCTTTCCTGTGACATAGACACCCAGAGGAACCTTTTCCATTAACTGACGAACACCAAAGTGAGGAGGTTGGATCGAAGCACCTGACCAAAACAACACATGACTTGTTTCAATGCTGGTTGTATCTATAGTTGGTACCACGATCTCCATTTCCTTCTTGTGTCTAATAAGCTTGAACACCACGCTTTCCTTGTCGTGGATGACACTCAAATCCCTCATTGTCTTCACGAGAGATCCGTTGACTGACAAAATGACATCACCAGTCTTCAAGGGGTTTGGCTCACACCCACTGGCAGCAGCGGCTACTCTTTCCACAGATAAAAACTTGACTTCATCTTCGCATGCCTTTTCAAACTTGTCTATCCAGTCTTGAGGAACACCACGGATTCTACCACCCAAAATACTCATTGACTGGAACTCGGCATCCAAAATACGAAGGTTGTTTGGCAATTTATTCTCCTTCAACAACTCGATTATGCTCTGGACATGAACAACGTCAAGCCCCATCTTGTAAACCTTGTCATTTTGGTCACAGGTGGTTTCTCCAAGATAGGTCATCCAGAATGCACGCACTGTTCCGTCATCATCGGCTAAAATCCCAGTGTCACAGTCCTGGCACAACTTGTTATCCAACAAAATACATTCCAAGTTAGTTCCTCTGTACCTAGGATAGATTGCACCAGTTGGAATGTTCAAGGACGAGACACCGCTGACAGTGACATCATCTGTTATTAATCTCAAGTTGTAGTTGTACGCAATAAAGTTGGCCTTATCACCTCTTTTCAATGCAGTCTTGCTGAATCTGGGAGTCTGGACCTCGGCCAAAACCAAGCTTGGATCGTACTTGACAATGGAATAGTTTTGAGTTGGGTGCAAAAACACAACCTTGGCTGGGATTTCCATCGACTCGGCAAAAATCACAGTGATATCACACATGTCATGTGGGACAAATCTACGTGATACCAAGACATATCCATTGGAGGAGTCCACAACAACACCGTAACTAATCTCCTTCTTGTATGGGAACGAGTCCATAGCGATAGGAGCAATGGTTCGAACTTGCACAAAGGAACGAATCAAAGAAGAACATCCTTCGTTCTTTTGTCCAGTCCATGGTAAATCAATGAACTTTGCATTTTGTGGGTGCACTGGCAATGGCTCCAAGGCCTTCTCTTGAAGAGTGGTGAAATCCCACAATCCAGTGACGTCATTTCTCACAGCCATTCTAAAGGAGGATTGCCAGTGTCTCTCTATATAAATCACGTGGACTACTTCATTGTGTAGTTCAGTGGCATGGCGGTATGTAATGGCCACTTTTTGACGGTCTGGGATGGTTTTTAAAACTTCAACAAACTCGTCCAAATTTCTGGTAGGTTTATCATCCACCGTTTCGATTATCCATCCCGACTTTTCAACAAACGAAAATTCAAATGACCCTGCGGCGTCATTGATAAACACTCCCTTCATTGGAATACAGAAGCATCTAGCAACTTGGTATGAGACATTGTTAAACGAAGCTCCAGCTACTTCGACGTATTTGTTTGGGGTTATAGCATGCAAATCGCCAATCTTAATAACTTGTTTTATTTCTCTTCCGCCTCTTTGAACTACAAATTCCAATTCGTTGCCAACGTTTTCATCCAAAATCTCATCCACTCTGATAAAAGTGGAGATTGGCTCCCCATTAATCGAAATCAACGTATCCCCTTCCTTGATGAGTGTGTCTGCTGGACCTTCAGGAAGAATCAATTCTGCCACCAACAACCCAATCTTGTTAGGGAACAACTCTCTGGCGGTCTTCTCAGCATCATTGGTGAGACCCAATCTTCTACACTCTTCAAACGGCTTCAATTGCCACTCTACTTGAATATCACCTCTGGTTATTGGGAGGTTGTTTTGAATGCACTGCAAAGCCCTCAATGGTCTGTACACTGGCAAAAAGAAGTCTGTAGAGGCTTCAGTAGAACCACCAGCTTGTAATGCAACAGCATATCCTTCTTCGTTCACCACAGGAGAACCGGAGGAACCACCCGATGCAGACGCGGCAGCTTGTATATACTCGGTATTAAAATCATTATAAGTTAAATCACCATAATCTGGAGCATTTCTGTCTAATCTGGAGATAAACCCAGCCAAAATCGATAATTTTTCACCTGCATCGTTACCAACAACTCTGATTTCGGTTCCCACTTTAGCCAAGTCCGGTTTCAACTCCAACTCGGTCAATTGTAAATATTTCACACACAGTGGATCAAACTTCAAAAAGCCAAAGTCATGTAAAGGATCACGGTAAATGGGTTTCACAACGGCTTCTTCGTGGTTATCGAAAACGACGTATCCGGTGAAGGGCCCCGTACCTACAACGTGTCTGTTAGTCAAAATAAGACCTCTTTTGGAGTCCACAACGAAACCTGTGGCCTCACTAACGACAGCGGCATCGGTATCAAAGTTAGCTACGTGTGAAAATTGGATCGAGACTACCGAATTGACCACCTTGGTAATGGTTTCCTGCCACTGGGTGGAATTGGAGGTGCTAGGAACATCAAACACTGGCGAAACGTCGGAGTAGTCACTGTCCAGGTCTTGCGATAGGTCAGCAGCTGGTCTCTTTCTAGAAGAATCGGAGCCGTTGGAAAGTGTTCTTTTATGTGTAGTCATGATGTTTTTATATGTAGTATGTGATGGTGTGACAGATGTGATGTGGTGTGTATGTGTGGTGTGTATGTGTGGTGTGTATGTTCTACTTGTAATGTGCTATAACCTCTCGATGATGATGTTCAAAAAGAAAAAAAAGTGGCCTTGATATCCGGGTAAATGGGGATGAGAGGACTGCTGGTGGAAGAAGTACACAAGTTCTATTCTGTTCCATTCTGGCTTTGTACGTTTTGGTGGAAGATGGGGAAGTTTAGTCTACGTTTCTCCATTGTTCTACTCTACTGTTAGTCCTTTATCCTTCTTTCTACTCCATTTAGAGTGTGCTATTGCTTTAGTGAAAAAGGCAATGTCAAAAAAAAAAAAGCCGTCTCTAACAATTTAAGCTTTTTTACGATAATGTGGTACATCAGGTGGTTCAAATTGTCTAGTCTACGGCTACACTGTTCAGTTTGTTTTCAAATGGCAATGAATACTTTTGGCCATGTTTGGTTTGTTTATTTTGACTTTATCCGTTTTCTAATTTCAATCTAGTAATTTTCTATCTAGTAATTTTTATTTCAATCAATTTTCACTCTAGTAATTTTCACTCTATTAATTTTCACTCCAATCAATTTTCAATCTAGTAATTTTCAATCTGATTATTTTACTCCGCTAGTAAGTCGTAATTCTATCAAGTCTATCACCTTGTGCTCGCCAATTATCTTGGCTATATTTTCCTGGTCAACTAAATAGTTACCCAAATCCAAACTATTTCATTTCTCAATTATCCACCTCTTTTAATGCATTCTTGATCCACGTTTCACTGTACTCGTTCTGGTACACCGACTCATACATGACATTTCCATCCACCATGGCTCCAAACTTCTCAAACAAGCTCCATCCTGTTCCTATCCTCGAGTCGATCTCTAGCTGTTTTTTCAGTTCCTCCGCAGATTGACCTTGATACATGTACTTGTTCTCTATATCCAACACCCAGGATTCGTCTTTGATCCAATCCTCCACTATATCACACCAAAGTTGTATGTTCTCCTTCAAAAGCCCTCCCTTTTGATATTGAAATAGTTGTTTGTTGAAGGCCGCTTTAGAGCCCATTTTGGTTTTGATTAATCGGTGGTTGATCCGAACGTACGCCGCGTTAATCATCCCACACGCAAGTAACCACTCACTTTTCTTGATAAACTTATGCTTGTGGATCAAAAAAGTCTCAATCATCCTGGGCGTCACTGTATTAGGAATGTAGAAGTTGTTAGCAAAGGAAATGAAGTCTTGTATACTAACGTGTTTTCTGTCGTACTTGTAGATCGTAGGAGTTTTCGGACTATCAAACGGATTGAAAACAGACGAGTTTCTGGATCGCGTGGGGGTCTGCGGTTTCTTGGGCGACTGCTCATCCTGGTCCTGTAACTCTCTTAATCTTTTCAATGGAGAACCTGCTTTCGGGGTGCCCAACTTGATTGGCAGTAGTTTCTGGTTCACTATTCTGTTCTTGGTAGGAGTAGCTAATGGGCTGGAAGCTTCGTAACGACCGCGGGGCTTTCGAGGAGAGGTTCGAGGAGACGAGACGGCGGACCGTATTTGATACAACAACTCTCTAAACTCATCTATCATTCTATTTAACACTTTGGGTTGCACGGGGATCTTGGTAACCAACGGCTCGGGCAAATCGTATTGTTCCATGTACTTTTCTACAGCCAAATACGCACAGATCCTATACCGTGCAATCTCTGTTCTTGCTGGGAGGTTGGGTTTGGATTGTAGACTGTTTTGATGTAATGAACTGGCACAAGAGATCACTTCTGCAGGTAGATTTCCCTGGAATGTGGGAACCACATCATTGAAAGATTCTTTGAGCTGGCTGTTCATATAATGGGGTGTGTTTAGGCTTCCTCGAGCTCTTCAGTATATACATATTATCCATTTTTTGATAATTCATGTCACGTGACCATACTCACATGTTTGTCCGGGTAACAGTTCATTTTCCAACCAACCAGAGGAACTTTAAAAATGATTTTACGCTGAGCTAACCAAAACTCAAAGTCAAGCCAAACAAAATGCTCTCCAGAAGTGTCATAAGAAGTGCGTACGGAGTCCGTGGGTTTTCAAGCAGTTCTTTCTGCAGAAATAACGCCAAAGTTTCACAAGTTGCCGACCAATCGCAAGTTCCAAAGGAAATCATCTCTGGCGCACCAGCCGAATTGGTCACATCCAGAGTTGTCAGAATTTATAGAGAATCTAAGCCAGCCACTCAATCTGGCCACCACAACGCTGACCACTGGAAGTTGGATTGGGATGTTTTGGGCAAGGGTAACAGATGGGAAAACGATTTGATGGGTTACCAAGGTTCTGCAGACTACATGCAAGGTACTATTATGAAGTTTGACACCAAGGAATCTGCCATTAGATTTGCTCAAAATCACGGCTGGGACCACTACGTTCAAGAACCAAAGACCAGACATTTCAGAAAGAAGGAATATGCCAACAACTTTTTGCATTCTGCTGGTCCATTAAAGCATATCAGAACCAAGTAAAGGTTGTGTATCGGTGGTGTTGTTATCTTCCCTTGTATTTTACTTCTAAGAATGACGTTTGCATAGTACAGGTGATGTACTTTTAGTTATTTTTATCATTATTCATAAATTACGTTAATAAGATGTGATGTAGAATGTAGACAGAAGGGAAGAGGCGGGGACAATACTTGAAGGTCCGAAACAACAGCAGCATGTATCATAAAAGCAAGCCGTGAGAATTCAATAAAGCTGCGGGCATAGTAAGTAATAAATTCCTCCCCGCCTCAAAAAAAAAGCCTCAGCCTACTTCACAGACTCCTTCTTCTTTCACAACTCCGATACCTCCTTCCAGTATGCTCTAGTTCTGCCTCCCCACCTTCCTCACACTACCGAAAATCCTGTACGTGAAATAAACAAAAAAATGAAAATTGAATATAAAGAAGCAGTTTCACCAGGGGAATAATTGGCACGAGATTAGCGTATTCCGAGTGTATATTTACCTTTGATCTTGTTGACCTTTATGTTCCGAGGATATGTCATATAATAGTTATAGTAATAATCGAGGGTACGGTTATAGAGAGAGTTGGAAAGGAAGCAGAGGGGAAAGAAGCGACAGAGACAGAGGGGATAGAAGTGAGAGGAATGATCCCAGAAGAGGAAGATATAATGGGCATGGCTCGGAAACAAGCTTGAACGGTGGCTCAAGTGTGCATAGTGAAGGAGAAAGGTCTTTACCAACTGGTCCTCGTATACGAGGAAGATTTGACAGGGATCACAAGGAGAAGGGCTATAGAGAGAAGGGCTATAGAGAAAAAGAATACAGAGAAAACAGGGATCTGAGAGATCCGAGAGACCATCGTAGTGACCTCAAGGAACCCCGTTCTTCAAATACTAGCTCATTAAACGCGTCTTCTTCTCCTCAAGTCACATCTGGCACTAATCAATATGGAGAAAATCCCATCGATTCTAAATTCACAAAGTTGTTACATCACATTGATTTCACAAGTAAAATTAAGCCAACAGAACATAAAAGGAAAAATTATAGAGTCACGTATGATCCAGAATTAGACGCCTCTTTGTCCAAGGCGGACCGCAAGGGTAAATCCAAAATCATACGTTTCAATGGGGAAGGTGTTGGCTCAGTGCATGATCCAAGACTTTCCAATGTTACACATTACTTCCAGAAACCTAACAAGAGTTCCAAAAAATTCCCTTTCAAACAATTGCCCCAAGCAAAATGGGCTTTTGATAAGGATTCTTTAGGACCTCCTCCTCAAACTGACTTGGTTGTTTGGGACTTACCCAGCACCATTAGTGAGATCTACCTCACTAACTACTTCAAGAGTTTTGGAGACCCCATCCAGGATTTAAAATTGATGAATGACCCTATAAATGCAGTTCCCTTGGGGGTTGCTACATTCAAATTCCAAGGAAGCTCGGAAAAGGCCATGAGATTGGCCAAGAAGTTGATATCCACAATCAAATCAGACAGTTCTAAAATCGATGGTGTTGATATTCGGATAGGACTAAACGACCACAACTCGGAGCTCCTAAATAGGAAAATTGAAACGGCCATCAAGAAAATAAGAGCAGTCAGACACAAATTAGAGGAGGAAGAAGAAAAGAAACAACGTCTCAGGCGTCACCAATTGGAGTTGGAAGACAAGAAAAGATTAGAGGAACAGAAACGAAAAGAGCAGATAGAAAAGGAAGAACTTGAAAGGAAACAAAAGGGAAGTGGACTTGTCTCTACCTATGAGCCAAATACGATAACTTCTTCCATTCGACACAATCATAAGGTAATACAAGGCAACTTCTTGCCACCTGACTTGAGCAAGTATATCAAAGATAGACCATACATCATGATTCACGACAAGTATGTTTCTACCAGAAGAATAGCATCTCAAGACATCAAGCGAGTTCTCGGCAAGTACAACTGGACCAGAGTATTGGCTGATAAAACCGGGTTCTATATTGTGTTCAACACTTTGAAAGAATGTGAAAAGTGTTTTTTGAATGAAGATGGCCGAAGCATTTACGATTTCCGCATGTTCATGGAGTTGAATGTCCCAAAGGGGTTTGATCCTTCTAATGTAAGCGGTGAAACGGTATCTAAGAGCACTGATTTAGTGGATGAGGCTGTTAATATTCTCTTGAAAGATTTCCAGTCCTTCTTAACTAAAGACATTCAAGAAAGAATCATTGCACCAACAATTCTTAACCTACTCAATCCAGAAAACTACCCTGAAATCATGCAAGATTTGAAGAAGAGAGAAAAGGAAAGAGTGGTTAATGTGCCTGTTGTCAATAGTTCAAATACGTTAAAGGAGAATGCACTTTCATTGCTTGCAAAGAAGCGTCAAGTATTCAATCTGAAGCTACCTTCGTTTAGAAAGCGAGAAGAGCTCCGGAAAACGAGCCAGACCAAACCAAAAAGGAAACCCTTGGTGCCTATGCAACATGCACTTAATTATTCTGGTCTGGATGAGTCTGATGACGAAAGCGAAAAGAGTGATTTAAAAAGTGAAGGTGAGCACAGAGATGGAAATGTGCTCAATGTGCAAACTTCCAAAAGGTTGCTGGAAAATGTCGAAGAAGATCCTCCAAAGAAGCATCGGAAATTACACACATCATTCTTGTACGAATCGTCGGACGAGGAAGACTCAAAGGATTCTCCCGAAGAATCCAAAGTGCAGGAAAAGACAGCTTTGGATGATGATGAGATTGATTATTCCAACGTTGATGATAAGTATAAACCAACAGAGTTCAGACCGTATCCTGTTTACCAAGAAACCATATATTCGCAAACAGACGCCTTTGATCTTGACATGTTGCAGGATATAATTAAAGACGAGGAAGACTTGATGTATGCCCAAAAGGTATTACATCTTGAAACAGACACTCAAATGGCAGATGCCAATACCCCTATAGATACATTCCCGTCGAATAGTATTGAATATTGGGCATGGAAGCAGAAGGACATTAAACAGGTTTCGGAAGAGATTTCTGAAGATGTCGAACTAATTGAAACCTTGGACCTGAGATTGGAAAGCTCTACGGGATCTTTCCGAAGCGAAGGATACAAGAAGATCAAGGATTCTGATAAAATTGAATACTTGCCGCATAGACGTAAAGTCCACAAGCCTCTCAAGACTGTTTATCATGAGGGTGACGATGATGATGAGGTTGAGACTCCTACCGATAGTAAAGAAAACACGAATAATCAGAGTAACAATGTTCAAAACAACAACGTTCAAAGTTCAAGAGTGAACAGAGCTAATAACAGAAGATTTGCCGCAGATATCACTGCGCTGTTGGGGACAGAAACAGAAGCTTTGAGTTTGAATGCATTGACAAAGCGGAAGAAACCCGTGACGTTTGCACGGTCGGCCATCCACAATTGGGGATTGTATGCATTGGAACCGATTGCGGCAAAGGAAATGATTATCGAGTATGTTGGCGAAAGAATAAGACAGCAAGTGTCAGACAACAGAGAGAGAAGTTACTTGAAAACGGGGATTGGTTCTTCCTATCTTTTCAGAGTTGATGATAATACAGTTATAGATGCCACCAAAAAGGGTGGGATTGCTAGGTTTATTAACCATTGTTGTAATCCAAGTTGCACAGCAAAAATCATCAAAGTGGAAGGAAAGAAGAGAATTGTCATTTATGCATTAAGGGACATCGATACCAACGAAGAATTAACTTATGACTATAAGTTTGAACGTGAAACCAACGACGAGGAGAGGATTAGGTGTTTGTGTGGAGCTCCGGGCTGTAAGGGCTATCTTAATTAGATATATATAGAGAAATAGAATAATCTGCAATTAGCCATTTAAAAATATATACAAAAATTGAATTAAAAAAATAGAAGGGGAACACCGTGGGTCTGTGTAACACACGTGATTTGGTGATGTTGTGTAATTTGGCTGCGAAAAATACGGGAATTTCTTTTAATATAAAGATTATGTGGAAAGTGCTGTTTCATGATTCTCCTAAATTGCATGGTTAGAGTACGGTATAGTTGCAAAAGGCTTAACTTTCGTCACTTTCAGGGGGAAATAATCCCATTTTCGGTGGAATTTCTAAATGGTGTGGAATTATTGAGCTAAATTAAATGCCTAGCGAAGACAATGCCCATTAGAACAAACAACAGTTACAAAGAATTAATGATTGCGCTCCTTTATTGCAGAAATAATGGGAGTTTTGGAATATTCAAGCAATGTTCTGAAAAAATAACAAATTATGGGAAAATAACAAATTATTGGAAAATAACAAATTATTGGAAAATAACAAATTATGAAAAAAATTTCAAAAAAAATTTAGCCAGCATGACTAATACGTAAAGACTTTTTTTTTGTTGAGATGTATGCAGTTATGTCATGAAGTCATCATTGGCATCACAAGGTGTGTGTGTGGTGAGATATTAATTATACAAAAATGCACCTATACTTATACTATTCTAAAGAGATGTGGAGAAGTTAAGGTAATATTAGTGTACCGGAAGATTGGGCATAATGGCGCAGGTTCAAATTCTAATTGGCAGTGGGCCAAAAAAATGTAATGGAATATTTGTTATTTTCCTACTTATTTAAATTTTTTGTGGGAGTACATCCACGTAAATTGAGTCGCACACACGGTGTACAAACACAGCGATATACATCGCATACACAACGATCTTGAGTAACCCCTATACATAAATCAGAAGTTTATTTTATTTACTAGACCCTTCCCACATATTTCTACCTTATCCAAATGATACAATATTCTGTTACTACATACGGCGTCTCCCATAATGATGAAATGGGTACCAGTAAATAAACACCCTCCCCAAAGCCTTTTTTTAATTTCTTCTTTTGTTTTGAAAAACTCCTAAAATGGCAATAGGTAAACAATAGGAGGCATCTAGTTTTTTTCCCTTGTCTTTTGTTAGAAATCGTTTCTAGATAAGAGAGAATGGATGGAATATGAGAAGGAAGGGGGAGATAGGAAGAAATGGACCTAGTGGGTTTTTACATCTCATGCACAGATACTCCATGTTCAGATACTCCATTCGCAACCACACATGCGCAAACACACCCATGCGCCAATGAAACGAATGCAAGAAGTGTGTAAAATTGAGTATTTAGGAAGGCTGGCACACACACTCTATTTTGCAATATTTTGATATGATCTAGATGGGGGAAAAAACTCATCAATTATAAAATCAGACATTATATCAGAATAAACATCTGTAATAACAGTAGGTATTTTCGAAATTTCCCGAAGAGTACATTCTTGTGTAATATCAAAAACAAAAAAAACAGGAATCGTAAACATCGTTGAGCTTCTTATTAATTAGCATTGAAACTGATAATTCTTTTTTTCCCTTCCTTGCTTATTATTGTTTTCGGTTTGGGAATAACAACAATACACAGAAAGGGGAAACAGAAAACAAAAACATCCAAGTGGTGTATGGACATATAAATACTTTTTAGTACCCACCACACTTTATCCCTAGGTTCGACGAATAATAATAATAACAACAACAACAAAAAAAAAATTCAATTGCATCTCAATACATATATAGATTTTACAGAGAGGGGACAATTCTATGAGCATTAGTTTTCTACCATAATTCAGTATTATTAGTATCACAAACCACCGTCATCACAATTTCACATTTCTCACTAGCAGAAGAATTTTAAATAATAGAACAGCATACAAATATGTCAAGTATCCGTTCTAATCCTTTGCAGCCATTAAATGGACCGTTGAGCTCCAGGGCGAATATCGGAAGTATCAATCTGGTGACACCCAAGCAGATTAGACGCTCTAAAGAGAATTATCACGGTGATGACCAGCAACAAGCCTACAAGGACACATACCATAATCAAATTAACCAGCACCAGCACCAACAACAAACCCATCATCAACAACAAACCCATCATCAACAACAAACCCATCATCAGAACCAAGACAAGCCTAAGAAGAAAAAGGAAAAGTTATCCGCCTTATGTAAAACTCCTCCATCCATCGTCCGTACAAGAAATGGGAGAGACTACCGTCGTATGAACTTCTTGGGTGAAGGTGGCTTTGCACGTTGTTTCCAAATGAAAGATTCCAGCGGCCAGATTTTTGCCGCCAAAACAGTCGCCAAAGCTTCCATCAAGAATGAGAAGACCAAGACCAAGTTGTTGTCAGAAATCAAGATCCACAAATCCTTAAAACATGCAAACATTGTCAACTTTATTGACTGTTTTGAAGATGACGTCAATGTCTACATATTGTTAGAAATCTGTCCTAACCAATCATTGATGGAACTTCTCAAAACAAGAAAAAGAGTAAGTGAACCAGAGGTTAGATTCTTCATGGTCCAAATCGTTGGCGCCATCAAATATTTACATTCCAGAAGAGTCATCCACAGAGATTTGAAGTTGGGGAATATTTTCTTTGATCCACAAATGAACTTGAAGATTGGTGACTTTGGTTTAGCATCTGTGTTGCCTAGCAACGAATCTAGAAAGTATACTATCTGTGGTACTCCAAACTATATCGCCCCAGAAGTCTTGGGTGGGAAGCAAACCGGCCATTCTTTTGAAGTGGACATTTGGGCTATTGGGATCATGATGTATGCTCTTTTGATTGGGAAGCCACCATTCCAAGCCAAAGATGTCCAAGTCATTTATGAAAGAATCAAGAAGACGGAATACAGTTTCCCGGTAGACAAGCCGATTTCCGATGATGCTAAAACTTTGATCAAAGACTTGTTGAGCTTAAATCCATTAAACAGACCTACTATCAATGATATCTTAAGTTACGACTGGTTCAAGGGTACTTTCCCAGAAAAGACTAATGAAGTTAGTTTGAATGACACTCCAAAGGGGATGGATGCAATTTCTATGCAGCAATCGGCACTCAACTTCACCAACACCAAGGCCAGTGCTGGTATATACACTCCAAAGAGCAAGAACCCAGTTGAAATCTTGAGATCAGATTTGCATTCTGAACAGCCAAGGGCTATGTTACCAAAGTCGTTGTCTCCAAACGACACCAGAAGCAAGTACCAGGAAGTGGATCCTACTTCTATGGGCAAATCCAGTCGTCGTGTCAACTTCAACGGGAACTACTCCACCACAATCAAAAAGTTAAACCAAACGTGCTTTGATACTTACCAAGTGATGAAGCGTTTAGAGCTGCTGAAAAATGAAAGTATCGATGCCTTGGAGTTGCCAAGATGCGAAAACCCAATTTTGATCAGTAAATGGGTCGATTATTCCAACAAGTACGGGTTCTCGTATCAGTTAAACAACGATGATATTGGTGTATTGTTCAATGATGACAATACAATCTTGAAACTTCACAACTCAGACAGATTCCTTGAATTAATCTACCATGAAAATGAAGGTTGGGCATGCATAGAAAACCTGGCTTCTCACCCGCCTACACAAACTAAGAGACAATTAGAGATTGTTGATTTCTTTGCAAAGTACATGAATAGTAATTTATCAAAAGTTAGTGAAAACGAGGAAAGAAAGGAAACTGTCTTTTTAAGACGTTACACTAGAACAGCAGATTATATCATGTTTGAGATGACTAACGGAAACTTTCAATTTAACTTCAAAGATCACCACAAGGTTTGTATTTCTAAGACCGGTCTTGCCATTACTCACATTTCACCTAATAGAATTACTCAAACGCATCCTTTGATTTTGATTTACAAACAAGGCAATTTCCCAAGCACTGAAGTCCCAGACTGTTTAGAGAAACTTGATATAATCAGGGAAGCGATCAAGAGAAAAGCTTTCAAAGAAATGTAAGTTTATTAGCTCCATATTGAGCAGTGCATAAAAAAAATACCTTTAGCCCTTCTTTCGATCCTTGAATTAATATAGTAGCCATTCAAAAGACACCATAGTTGTTTCATAGTCTTGAAAATTGTTTCACCTGTTTTGCATTTACACCTATATAGATACCCATGCTAGTTCTTATTAATGAATTCAATCACGATAACTAAATTGTAGTATTTGTAGGTAATGTTGTCAAAATAAACTTTTATTAATTATACAGTCAAGAAGGATGGGACAAGTTTATGTTAGTATACAGTTTTATAATAGTGTAGTCCTGGAATTGCTTCCTGTCTCTATTTGGACCTGAATCAAGGTATATGCGCAAAGAATTTGAGACCCTATTCGATATGAAAGAAAAGTGCAGTATATTGTTAAAAAGTATAATGTAAGCACCCACTAATAGTCATCTTCCTTTTGATTAAGCAAGGCTTTAAGAGCCCATTCATCCTTAAATCTAGTTTTAATGACATCAAGCTCATTAATTAAACCAGAACATGCATTTCTTAAAGCATCTCTTGGGGAGTAGTCATCTTCAGTTTGTATACGCATGACAAAGTTAGCAAATAATGGATGTTCCACCTTGTAAGCAGCAAAGATGACCTTGTCGTCCTTTAATAATTGTGCTCTCAATAAATTTGCCAATGTGTGATCTTCTCTTTCGATTTTTATAATGGCAGCGTTTGGTACTTTTGTGTCTGGGGTAATCTTTATCTTATCCACACCATCTGGTAAGATGAATAATTCAAATCTATCTGGAGCATTCATATTCTGTCTTGAGTTGTTTACTTTAGATGGTTCTTGATAAACTGAAGTTTTTGTTATGGGTGTTGATTCTGAAAAATCACGTGCCACGACACGAGATCACCAAGCTCAGGTTTATTGTTAAGAGCCCCATTTTAAGAGATGGAATACAAGCTCCTAAAGAGCTCGTCATTTTTGGAATGTGTTTGAGAGACATCACTACACGAAGCAGTCTTCAAGCAATTATATTCTTGTGTAAGGAAACCCTGGTTTTATCGTTCACGGAACACGCTTTGTGCATGTGTAATGGGCTGACCCAGAGTCAGATTCTTTACACTCAATTCTAGAAATGATTACACATCTTTTGCCACCATTGGATCTTGTCCCAACCTACATCTTTGCCATAACGTAAAAAAAAACATGTACACGTAAAACAGTATGCTCATCGAATAGATTAATACATGATGCTATACATTGAGGGAAATTGCAACTGAAATTTGTCAATGCAATGCTAATAAAGCATACTATTTTCTAGAATCTCTGGATATCTCAACTCTTCGCATACTAAATTATCCGTTCCCCCTTCGTAAATGGGTATATGTCCGGGTAATTCCATGAGTTACCCGGACAAAACGCTCAATCTGGTTTTTTCTGAGTGGAATACTTGAAGTGTACCAACGTTTATTATTTGAAGAGACACTGGTAGTTTGAATCCAAGCATAGTCAAATTGTTTTTTGGAGTGTTTGTTCGAGTCAATATTTAAACGTGCAGTCTCGCTCCATCTGGTTATCAAGTAAAAAAAATATAGGAAACCCTTTGAATCCATTTATTTGATTGTTTTGATTTCCATCCATAATGTCAGGTCAACAAGATCCTTGGAACACCCAGCAACGTCCTATTGGACAACAATATAAGTGAGTACTTGAAAGTTTTGAAGCATTTTGCTATTTCTCAGTGTAGCTGAGAGATGTGGAGGTGTTGGAGAATTCCAGCAAGCGGCACTACAAACGGGTAGTAGCGTATTTACTTTGCTTAAAACCACTTTAGAACCAACGGTTTATGCAAAAACACGCCCGCTTTCACTTCTTCAACAGTAAAAGTCATCCAACCATTACTAACATCTAGTCGTCAACATCCACCAGTGTTACCGCCACCAGCCACTTTGGAAACTGGCTCACACCCATACTACCCTTTACCTAGTTTACCAAGCTTAGGAAATGGGTCCAACCACCAACAGGGACATTCTTTCAGTATTCCTTCAATTAATTCCAACAAGCCAATCAACGTGAGTATTTCAAAACTTTCCTGACTTTTAATTATTTACTAACATATTCCAGAATGAGTCCCCAAGACCAATCCAAGACGTCAAAAGGACCTCAGTAGGTATTGCTCTGCCCAATGCACAGTTGCCGCTACCATCATCGGACTCACACCAACTGTCTCATCAGCAAATACACGCACACCAACCTTCACAACAAGTCAATTCCCATGGCCAGCCTCCGTCCCAGACGTCAGGCTCCCCAGCCTTGCCAAATTCTGCTGTGAACTCATTGAATAGTATTAGCCAAAGCCAAAGCCAAAGCCAAGGACCAGTACAACCACAACCACAGCCACAGTCGCAACCACAGTCGCAACAAAGTCCTTCTGTTCCTGGTCAAGCAAACGTTCCTGATGGTCCAGCTAGTGGTGTGCCAAACAGGTCGTCTACCACTTCAATTTACAGACCGTTGAGCGTAAAGCCATTGAATGTTAAAGACGCATTGTCATATCTCGACCAAGTCAAGGTGCAGTTTTATAATCAAGCTGATGTTTATAACAACTTTCTTGACATCATGAAGGACTTCAAGTCCCAAAGTATTGATACACCTGGTGTTATTGATAGAGTGTCAACTTTATTTAGAGGTCACCCTAATTTGATTCAAGGCTTCAATACTTTTTTGCCTCCAGGTTACACAATTGAATGTTCCTCTGATCCATCAGATCCTAACCCAATCAGGGTCACTACTCCTACAGGAACTACAACTACTAGACCAAGTGTCAGTGGAGCATCTTTTAACCATAGATTTGATGACCAGCAGTTTCAATCCGAACTTCAACAACAACAGCAGCAACAGCAACAGCAGCAACAGCAGCAGCAACAACAGCCACAAGCACCAGGAAGTGGTCTTGAGTTCAATCATGCTATCTCATACGTTAATAAAGTCAAAACTAGATTTGCCAATCAACCCGAAAGTTACAAGCAATTTTTGGAGATTTTACAAACTTATCAAAGAGAACAAAGACCTATTACCGAAGTTTATGAGCAAGTTACAGTATTATTTGCTAATACTCAAGACTTGTTAGAGGACTTCAAGCAGTTTTTACCTGAATCAGGTAACCAACAGCAACAACAAGCTGGTCATGAACAGGCACTGGAAACATACCACAACAATCCAACTTCTCAATTACCACCGGTGGGTAATTTTCAACCTCCAACAGGGGCAAACGGATCTCCAGGCGAACAACAATATGCCCAACCACCCGTTCATCAGACTCACAATAACTATATTGCAAATGCTGAAACCGGTACCCATTCTTTACCCAAAAAACAAAGTGTGAGTGAAGGCTATTATTATGAGCAAAACTATAACCAAGAAGCTCAAGTTTCAAGTATGCGCTCTGGTGCTTTACAGCAAAAGTCAAAGTTTTCTAGAAATGGAAGCTCCCTTGTTCAGCCACAAGTGGGAATATCTGGCGCTGTTAATATGCCAGTAACAAACACTCACTCTACTTCTGGTAGCAATGCTTCTTTAGTCCCTGGTATCCCAGAGCCTGTTCCACCTTCAGCCAATGTCAAGAATTCTACATTGCTGGAAGAAGTTGCATTCTTTGACAAAGTTAAGAAGGCAATTGGTAACAAACAGACCTACAATGATTTTCTCAAGTTGTTGAATTTGTTTTCACAGGACATTATTGATAAAAATACTTTGGTGGAAAGGGTTGATAGCTTTATTGGTGACAACCATCCAGATCTATTCAATTGGTTTAAAATGTTTGTTAATTATGAAGACACTCCTTTGAGCATTGAAAATATAACTTTCAAGAAACATCAACTTGAACTATCGTTGTGCAAGGCCTACGGACCATCTTATAGACAGCTCCCAAAGGCCGAAACATTTATGCCTTGTTCTGGTAGAGATGAAATGTGCTGGGAGGTATTGAACGATGAATGGGTAGGACATCCAACTTGGGCTTCGGAAGATTCTGGATTTATTGCGCATCGTAAAAACCAATACGAGGAAATTTTGTTCAAGATTGAAGAAGAGAGATTGGAGTTTGATTATTACATGGAATCCAATTTGAGAACTATACAAACCTTGGAAACCATTGCAAATAGAATCGCCAACATGACTCCCGAACAAAAGGCCAACTTTAAATTACCTCCAGGCCTTGGGAATAATTCCACCACTATTTATAAAAAAGTGATTAGAAAAATCTATGACAAAGATCGTGGGTTTGAAGTTATTGATGCTTTGCACGAAAATCCTGCAGTTGCAGTTCCAATCGTTTTAAAGAGATTAAAACAGAAAGACGAGGAATGGAAACGTGCACAAAGAGAGTGGAATAAAGTTTGGAGAGAAATGGAACAAAAAGTTTTCCACAAGTCTTTGGATCATTTAGGTTTGACTTTCAAGCAGGCAGACAAGAAGTTGTTGACTGTTAAGCAGCTTGTCAGTGAAATCAGTACAGTGAAAACCGAACAACAGAATAAGAGATTACACCCATTGACTCCTAAACCTCAAGAACAATTGAATTACAGGTTTGAAGATAATGACGTTTTCTTGGATGTTATAAGGTTAGCTGACGTTTTCATATATCGTTCTTCGAATTACTCAGCTAACGACCGCGAAAAGTTGGAGCAATTTTTCCATTCATTTGTCTCATTGTTTTTTGGTATTTCAAGAGATGATATCTCTAAGTCTCTTTCGGATGACAAATCTGAACAAGATAGCCAGCCTGATTCATCTAAGAAGCGTCCACTTGAACATGACTCCTTGAGTGACATTTTGAAGAAGTCATCCAAATCTAAGAAGGATGACAACTCTGATACACCATCAAGCACACACAGTGTTGACCTTGAAAATGAAGAGGTTGATGAAATTGAAAAATCAAGAGAGTTATGGATCAAAACTGTCAATTCTAACTTTAGTAACAACGATGAACTGACGGGTCCAACAAAAAGGTCCAAGTATAACTTGTTCTGTAATTCCACGATATATGTGTTCTTCCGTCACTTGAGAACTTTATACGAACGTTTGGAAGAAATAAAGGGCATGAATGAAAATGTTGCCAAGGAAATCAAATCCCGTAAATTTCCACAGTTTGCAAAAGATTTGAACCTTCTTTCACATCAGCTTGAAGACATGGGAGTTCAAATTTCTGGTAATAAGGATTGTTACTTACAAGTTTTGGATTTATCTGAAAGATTAATCGAAGGTGAACTTGAACATCAGTGGTTTGAAGAAGCATTGCGTCAAGGATACAGAAACAAGGCATACAAAATCTACACCATTGACAAAGTTGTCCAAGCTTTAGTTAAACACATGCACTCCATAATCACTGACTCCAAAACGTCTGAGATGATGGTCTTGTTTGAAGCTGATAGAGGAAACCCAACCTCAACCGTCAAACATCAAATTTTGTACAGAATGCACGTCCGTAGCTTGATGGCTGCAGATGAAAACATGTTCAAGATCTCTATTGATGAAAAAGATAACTCTGTTAATATCCAATTTGTGAGCCTTGATGATTTGACAATCAATGACCAGAACAATGCTGAAGAGAAATATAACTATTATGTCACTTCATATGTCATGTCTCATCCAACTGAGGGTGTTCCAGCTTCCAAGATTAATATGCCTTTTTCGAGACCTTTCATAGATAATATTGAAGAGGAACAATGTGAAGGACGTGTTGATTCTGGCTTAAAAGTGTCGGTTTGTGAAAACTCCTATAGATTGTTTTTTGAGCCTAACACTCAGGATCAATTCACAGCTAGTTTTGTCTATTCCAAACAAAAAGAATCCACGGAACTGAACGATGAGAAATTAAAAGCATTGAAGGGTTTTATGGATGATGAATCGGTTGGCTGGAAGCTGTCTTTGAATGATGATCAAGATGCAGCTTTATTAGATGATCAAACAAATAGACTTCTCAATGAAGGTATTAAAGCCTGTGAAGATTTTGATAAAACTACATTAGACGCTAACGTTACCGACGTCACAGCTGATGCTGAGGGCGATATTGAAATGAAAGATAGTGATGATATTTCAACCGCCGAAAACAAAGAAAACAGTGATCATACTGTACCTGAGATTGCTGATGAATCTAATAAACCTGTTGTTGATCTTAAAACTGAACCAGTTACAAACGAAATTTCACTTCTGACTGATGTACAGGCCCCTATACCTGATTCCAGTATCCCTTTGCAACCTGAACCTATCTCAACTGGAGTTGAAGCTTCTGCTGAGACTGAGGATCTTTCAAAAATATCTCTGGCTATCTCAAATGAAAAGCAATCTGAAGTACCTAAGGTGGAAGTGGATAGTACTGCTCAAGAAAATAACGACACTACAATCCAACAAGATGCTAATGACACCACCACTTCTGACGAAACAGTGAACCCAGATAATGCTACCGTTATCACTGAAACTCCATCTGAGAACACATCAGCACACTCAGTACCTTCGACGACTTTTAAAAAAGAAAATTCTGATAATTAATGTTTTTGTTGAATTTCGGCTTTCATGTTTATTAGTATTTACATAGAATAGCTTTTGTATTAGTATATGTATTATGCAGACAACTTGTAGAGGAAATGAATACGTAACATAAAAAAGAGATCAAAATTACGGAATTATCTCACAAGTTCTTTAATGGAACCTTCCCTCAGCAGCAGCTCTAGCTAAACGTTCAGTTGCAATGCTATGTGCAAGTCTTTCTCTCTGGTCCAATCTTTTGGCGACAAAAGCTTTCTCATCTCTAAGTATCAAAATTCTCAATATAATGTCTTCTGCCGCTGTCTGTGCAGCTGTTGGGTCCGACCGAGCCTCATCTTCGTCCTTAGCAGCTTTGGCTCTAGCCCTGGCAGTGGCATTTGCCAGTATAGTTTTGTTTCTATACAAGCTTCCATATCTTGAAACTTGCTTCTTTGTTCCCTCAGATATTTTTAAATTACCAACCTTTGGCATATCATCGTGGTCAAAGTTATTTCTATCTCTAACTGTTTCAACGAATGCAGGAGAAAGTCTTTCAACTTCCAGGGTTAACTCATACAGGTCACTGTCATAATAAACCGGCAATAAAAGTAATGCTTGGTAATGTTCATATTTCAAATCCTTGATTGGAGGACCATTACCATCATTGTGAAAGAAATCAAAACACAAAAAGTTTAGCCATGCAAAGACAGTCTCCATCTCATTGTTGGTAAGTTTCTTCCCAAAGCCATAAATCCCAATAGAGTTTGTCACGTTGGCAACGGCTGAGGTTACTGCCGATTGCCATGAAGTTTCAGCTGGTGCATTGTTGTTAGATAAACTTAATTTAAAAGTTTTTGCACTTGAAAGTTTTGGGAGTAGTAATTCATCTGCACAACTAATTATAACATGCCAAGCAGCAATCATAACTTTAAGCAACAAATCTTTTGTTAAGTACTCTGCCAAAACTTGCAAGTTCATGTTTAAGTAGTTGTACAAAGGTGTCATAGCATCATCCATTTGTTGAGAAGTAGGCTTGAGCAACCCATTACTACCGCATATTGATTTTAAATTGGTTCTAGAGAAACAATACTTGATACACCTTGAAAACTTCTCGACTATCAATTTAATGCAACGCTCTTGAACTCTCTTCAAAGTTCTATGGGCACGACCAACAACAAAAATCGCATCGTTACGTTCACTTTCAACCGCAACTTCAATTAATATTCGACCTTGTGAGTCTAGGTCCAAAAATATCTCTTGTGGAATTCCATCGTGCTTGAATCTTTTTGGATCAAGTTGTAACAAAGACCGACCACAAATAGATTGCGTTCCGAATTTTTCATCCCAAACTGTCAACGATACTGTAACAGCGTCTTTAGGGGCAAGGTTAATTTCGAATTCCTCATCCCAATCAGGGTTAGATGTATTCTTGACACTTCTAGTTCTACCAATAGTTTTTTTGACCCTAGTATCAACCAATGTAACATAAGGCTGTATTGAGCTGTTTGACGAGGATTTCAAGTTTTCGGCCTTAACTAATCTGATGGAAAACAAATGACTTAAATAGTTTTTATTTGACTTTGGATCAATTGCTTCAATAGAGTTGGAAATAAGCTCAGGATCTAAAATATCTTCAAGTTTGGTAAGTTGGTTTTTCATAGCTAACAAATTATTAAGAGCAATACATGTAGACGCCTTGAAGTTGTAAGGTTGAGTTAGGAAGTCCAAATTTTTTGAGGTACCTTGTATGTTGGAAACCACGTTTTTAACTTCGTCAAACCAAGCTCCTGACAATTTCTTTATTTTAGATTCTTCTGAGTCGGTACTACTACTCGTTCCATTACTTTCCAATGTACCAGAGTCTGGTCCCATAGGCTCCTCATCTAATTCATTAATAATCTTATCTGCAATATAATTCGAGTAACGAACAACCCCATCGGAAATGTTTTTCAATAATATTGTGTAAATCATGGCTTGTTGAAACTCATTCTCCCAGTTAAGAGAGTTTAAGATTTTAAGGTACTCTTTAATAAGAGTGAATATATCCAATACGGAAGAACTGAATTTTTTCTCGTCGTTTGTAAGGTCAATGGGAACATAATTATCATTTTTGATTGATTCCGTCACAATATTCTGTAATTTTTCTCCGCTTTCATCAACCCATTGTTGGAGGTAAGGAAAGAAAAATCCCTCCAAATCAAACTTGAATGAAAGAGAATCAGCAGGAGTTACCTGGTTGTGTATATCTCTAATTTCGCTTAAAACCTTATAAGCCTCAAGTGCATCACTAATGGCCAAAAATTCACCTTTACTTCTCGTATAATTATCAATATGCTTCAAGATGTTCTTGGCATCAGCGGAAAACATTCCTGTAATTATAGATCCTATAGTACGGGGAAGGTTAAGGAACCCAAGAAGTGGATATTTGTACTTTTTCTGCAAAAACTTCAAGTCTGCAATAATAGAGTCACAAATATCTAGTATATGAATTAAACTCAAAGTATCGTCTCTTGGCAAGTTTGATAAAATATTTGCATACCTTAGCTCTGCAATACGCAACAACGTTTTGGTGAGGCGCTTTTCCCACTTCTTTGACGTTTGTGGTGACTTGTCATACAAATCATCTGTCTCAATGTAATCACCCAAAAAAGCCAAAAAAGGTCCAAAACTTGGTTTGTTGACTTTGTCAAATATCAACAGCAAGTTATCTTTGATCGAATACATAATATGAGTGTAAGAAATGGATAAATGTGTCGAAAATTCCTCTTGGTCTATCAAAGGCCAAGTGTCTTTCTTTTCCCAATTCATTTGTTCATGCTCAATAGTAAATCTAGCGAATTGAAACATCTTGGTAGAAGCAGTCAAATCTATAGTTTGATCATCTTCTTGGGTTAAAATACCAGCTGAATGGGCTGCGATATATACTGCAACTATCTTTGTAGGTGTGTAAATTCTCCAGACTTTAGCAACCAAGTTTAATAGTGTTGTACATTGTTTGGAAAACATGGTACCCTCATCGTCGTCCTTCGAGTGTACTAAACATAATTTTGTCAAGTTTACATAAAAACCTCTCACTTGAGATCTGGAAGGCAAAATATAGAAATCACATCCAGTTGGAATCTCAGGAACCACGGAAGATTTAAGATGAGGGGGAACTTTATATCTTTCTTTTTGCAGAGCAATGGCTTCAGTCTCCTTTAGTTTCCAGAGTTGGTAGTCCTTGACAGATTTAAAGGAGGAAGGATTATAAAACCCCAAATCCTTGTTCAAGTAAAATTCAACTTGGGTTAAATCTTTTTCCAATGCTTTAAGCAGAGAAAGCTCCTTGAATCTAAAGACATCTTGTTGAAGCTTCACCAGGTCAACATCAAACAATTGTTCAATCAACTGAATTAAAGATTGGTCCATGTCGGACACCCTAAATGAGGGGGTTGGGTATGTTTCACCTTCCTTTTCCTCCACCTTTTCAGGAGTACGTTTCGGTTTCAATGCCTCCTTATTTTCTTTCAATTTGGAAATAATTGCTTCGCTATCATCTTTATCTTTCTTGATAAGACCAATCAAGATTGTGACAAAAATGTCAGCTTGTTTGAAGACAACCTCACTAATTTCTGTTGGCTTTATGGTACCAACTTTTGTTAATTCTTTGTTGGCACAAGAAACAAACTTCATTAACAAATAATCTGGCTTATTCACTCTAGAAAAGTCACTTCTGAAATTTGGATCAAGCATTTCAGTGTAAAGTCGAAGTAATGATCGCCTGGTATATTCATCCAAGTTCTCGCCTTTCTTTTTGAGGGCAATAAGATTCAAGTGTGTCTCCAAGCTTGGAATCAAATAAGAGGGCAACTTTGGGTCCGAGTCCATAAACTTCGAAGCTCTGTAACTCTTCAAGTACCCAGAATTGGCTGTATTGGCTGCCCCTCCCACAGCAAGATTCGAAGCTCGTGTAATTGGAGTCCGAAATCTTGCTTCGTTGTAATATTCCAAGATTAGAACCTTCAAAACAAATTCATATAATTTAGATAGATCTGTGCCATCGTATGTTATATCCACCAACACCGACAGCGCGATACTGGCAGTTCGCATATCCTTGCGTAGCAGCATATGTGTTGTGTATTCGCGTTGTTGTGAATGATTTGCACGATTAGAAATTACTACTTTTAGAGACCTTTTTTACGGAACAAACGAGCAAATTGAATTCTAATTTTCTACTCACATGGAATGTAAGTTATAAAAAAAGCTGGAGCATTTCAAATTGTATTTACCTAAAACACACTTCATTGGAAGAGACGAATATGCATAAATAGCACAGTAGTTTAATTTTGACTTCTTCTTAACTGTATAGCCTGAAGTGCAAGGAAATTTACCAATATTCAGACAAGTCGTGTAATAAAGCCGGTGATTGACACGATTAAGTGTTTACTACTCAATAGACCCTGACCTAATATTATTTATCTTTTTACTAAAGCTACATCAACTAAAGAATGGTTTTGATCGATAAATTCCAAAAAAATATTCTCAATGGAATTAGTAATTTTGGCCATTATTAATGGCAGCCAAAAACATGGAAAGGCAAAAGAAATGCGCTCCTACTTAAGATACGATATTTTCCCCTTCATTTATGAGGTAAAGTCTATATCCCCGAAAAAACAATGCTTGTGAGAACACTAGAATACTTGATCCAAGAATCAGAGAACCCACGGTTCTCCGATCTCAATACACACAAATTGTCACACTTGGATGTTAGTAGTCAACTAGATATATTAAATCATCTTCTATGTGTGAGATATCCACACACACCCATTCCTGATGATATCAAATCGGATATAAATCATGTTCTCCTGTTCCAATCCGGTTCGAAAATGCTCACTCTGATAGATAGCATTGCGGAGAAGTTCAATATCGGAAGTAATGGAACTATTTCTCTCTGGAAGGGTGATATTACTACATTTTCTGACGTAACCACAATCGTGAATGCTGCCAATGACAGGTTGCTTGGATGTTTCATTCCAGGACACAAGTGTATTGACAATGTTATACATAGCGTAGCAGGTCCTGACCTTCGTGAATACATTCAATCCGAAATACTAACACCAAGGAACAATTCCTATGAGCCTGTTGGGGAGGCTATTATGACACCAAGTTTCCATCTTCCTTGTCAGTACATCACACATACGGTTGGTCCGACAATTCATTCTCAGCCCAGCAATGAAGATGCTGCCAAGCTACGTGGATGCTATATGTCTTGTCTATCTGAACTAGAAAAGGTTCCCAACCACTCTAGTGATGGCTTATCTATTGCTTTCTGCTGCATATCTACCGGTGTTTTCTCATATCCAAATGATTTGGCTTGCGAAATCGCCATCAATACAGTATTAGAATACTTTAGTAAAAACCCAAGCTCGTTGATAACCAATGTTGTATTCAATGTGTTCACTGATAAAGATGAAAAATTGTACAGGAAAAGGTTGCAATATTTGACGAATCAAAACAGGATCCATAAATTACCCATTTCCCAACCCCCAAAACTGCCACCTATTATCGATAAAGCAAAACAATGGATAGATGAAGCAGATTACATTATTATTAGTGCAGGTGCCGGACTTTCTGCTAGTGACGGACTTGACTATCTAAGTAGGGAATTGGTTAAAGAGAAATACCCGCTTTTACAGAAATATGGTTTGCATAGATTGTACAGTACCATAGGGTTTGATTGGCCTACTAAACTTGACTATTGGAGATATTTCTCCCATCATTTGAGTATTCTCGAAAAATGGGGTCCAATGCCAACTTACGAAAAACTACTTAAATTAGAAAAGAGCAAGAAGGGACTGTTTGTTATCACTTCTAATGCAGATGGAATATTCAAAAAGCACGGCTTTGAAAATGTTTATGAGCCTCAGGGAAACTATAGAACAATCCAATGCTTGAAATATTGTAGTGTTGACTCGTTTCGTCCCTTCGTATCTCAACATTTTGAAGAGTCTGACATTCCCAAGTGTCTCAAGTGTGGGGGAGAAATGACGATGGCGCTTCGGCCAACTAAGTATTTCAATGACGACGCCAAAAAAGAAAAGAAAGCATACAAAGAATTCCAACAAAAAGTATACGGCTCGAAGGTATTGATTTTAGAGTTGGGTGTTGGGTTAAACACACCGGCGGTATTGAGGTGGCCAAACGAGGACTTGGTTATGAAAAAGAATTTCAAACTTTTGAGAATTGGAAAAGGCCCATCTTCTACAATTCCATTTGAATTAGTAGATTCAGGTCGAGCCATAGTAATTGATGGTGAAATCAGTGAAATTGTTTCCAAACTTGTTTAGAATTTAGAATAAGTCGATTCCTTTTTTTGGGTGTGATATTCGTATTTCCTTCAAGATTATTTTTGCAGCAATTTATTCCGAGGGGTACTATATAGTATCAGAGACCACCTACCAGTCGGGTAAATCTTCTTGCTTCTTGAAATTAGGATGTTTTTATTTACTAATTATTGCACCTTTTTTGATTTTGAATCTGTAATGAATTTATTTGAATATATGAATTTATTTTGAAAAATTCATGAATTCAACTATAAATTTGTTGAGTTAAAAAAATAGTTAATTCAATTCTGTAGAATATTCATGGAAATTTTAGTAAAGATATACAAATAAGTGTGGCTTACCTTTAGAATCTTTTCATGAGTGAAAGAAGAACCTGTGGCATCTATATATTGATTAAATGGAAGAAATTTTGCAGAGGGTCTATAGATATACAGCGAGGAATTGACACAAAATTTTCTTTGCTAGTCCCTGACCTCCAAATATAAGTTTCCTCTAACCAAAGAAACAAGTTTTAGTCATCTTTTACATTTTCATTATACTAGAATCTAGAGTTATTGTTAATTGAAGCTTTAATTTATCAACATATCGTATAGTTTTGCTGTACAATTATTTAAAAGGCAACTTGAAATCTCCACAGTGGACTTAATCCCTATATATAGTGATGTTATAGTCATTTAATGGGACTATTTTATGTCCCGAAGGGTTAATTCTCTAATTTCCACCAATTTGTATTTTTTTTTGGGGGGAATTAATTTCCTTTCTGATAAAAACCACCTAAAAATCTTCTTTTTTTATCAAACCTGTCACTGTGGCCGAGTGGTTAAGGCGACACCCTGCTATGCAGCTAAGGTGTTGGGATTTTCCTTCGCAAGTTCGAATCTTGTCTGTGACGATATGTTTTTTTCCGATTTTTTTTTGTTATTAAACTTATTGTCGAGTTTTAAATATGAACAAATAAAGTAAAATGTTAATACATATTTAAATATCATAGTGGCATTTTGAATTCACCTTTAACTACAAAACATGTTCGGAAATGGATGCCATCTATCAGTAGTCACATGATCAACGATACTGCAAAAAGATCCTCATCGCGTTTATAATTTTGAAAAATTGAAAAATCAACTGTAAATACCCTAAAAGGATGTCTGTTGTTGGTTCTTTAATTTTTTGTACATATTGTGGTAATTTGCTTGATGCAACTACAACAAAGTCACATATATCCTGTTCATCATGTTCTGCCCAATATCCAAAGGCCGACTTTGCCAACTTGAAGGTCGTTACAACCTCCAGCGAAGATGCATTCCCTTCTAGTTTAAAGATGAAAAGATCTGTGGTGAAAACTACTTTAAAGAAGGACGAATTGGATGAAGGGGCCACAATCAAAGAAAAATGTCCAAAGTGTGGGAACGAGGAAATGCAATATCACACATTACAATTGCGTTCTGCAGATGAAGGTGCTACAGTCTTTTACACCTGTACTTCATGTGGGTACCGTTTCAGGACCAATAACTAATTCACAAGGGAAGAAAATAGAAGAAAATCAATCTTTTCTACATATTACAAGTATGGAGTTAAGAATTCATTGTACATTAGAAATAAACAATATTTTACAGAAAAGAAAAAGAAGACATTTGCTTTGTAGATGGGCTCTGATTCGATTAATTTGTGGTTGGGGCGTACTCCAAGTCATTGGAGTTCTCATATTCGTACATGTCCAATGCTACCACAGCAGAGTCTCTGACAACCTGCTCTTTGTCGTTAAGGAACGATTGCAAAACTGGCAAACATTCGTCAGTTGCAATAGAACCTAATGCCTCGGCTGCTTCATGTCTAACCATTCCAGCTTCACGTTCATCCTTTAAAATCTTGATTAAAGAAGGAACAGTGACAGGGTTACACAATTGACCAAAAACATAAGCAATTTCGTGCTTGAATAATGAAGATGGGTCATCAAAACCAGATGCTAAAGCCAAACAAGCTTCATCAGTACCCAAATCTCTCAATCTGAACATAGCTCTATATCTTTCGAAGAGAGGCTTCTCTTGGTCATTCAAGATGGTTTGCAATTTGTCAATCTTGGATTCCTTGTCAGTAGCTAAAGGAGGTGCTGGATCAATAGAAGTGTACATGGACTTTTCTAAAACCTCAGTTTTAGCGGCAGGTGAGTTTTCCCACTTGATTCTTTCGATTGCCAATTCACAAGTTTGTCTAATTTCAATAGCTGGATCGTTGGTGTAGTAATCTTGCAATAACTCTAAGGATTCTTGATCACCCAAAGCACCCAAGGCTTCAGCAGCTTCATGTCTAACCATGATTTGTTGCTGTTGGTCCTTCAATACGTCTCTCAAATGTGGAGCAGCACTCAAGTTGTGGGTTTGACCTAAAACATAGGCAACTTCATGCTTCAACAACTCTGAATCATCTTTGAAAGACTCAGCAATGTAGGTAACAGCAGTTTCTCTGACAGTTGGGACAGCACCATCAATACCGTCTACTAGTTCACCAGATCCAATACACTTCAAGTTGAACAAAGCTCTGAATCTGTTAGCTAAGTTTACGTCACCGGTTTTATTAACTAAGATATCCCTGAGTTGCTCCAAGGATGCTCCTTCAATATTAATTTCGTCAGTCATCTTTTTACTGTAGTATGTAGTGGTTAAACCCCAAATTTTTTTTCAGATGAGCTGAAAAATATATGGAGGATTCGGACATCATATGTTACAACATTTAATGTACAATATTTGCAGCTGAATTTGAAAAGTACAAGAGTTATAAAAAGGAAAAGGAAATAACTTGTGACTTGCCTAGAAGCCTTTTTGGTACTAAACTTTTTAAATGGTTGCAAATTTACATAACCCTAGGTTGGATCTAATGTCGTGCCACGTTTCTTTATTATTTGGAATAAGCTATATTTTTGAATCTCAAAAAGAAAATAATTTACCTGTGATTCAGCCCCAGGATTCATTTCCACATCGTATACTTGATAACATGTATAGTTTCTGATTCAATCTCCGTAAATCGCACACCTTTCGTCTGTCCTATATTTGGTTTTAATTTTGCAGGTTACCTCTCGTTTTCATTTTTTTGCATGTTGGAAAATTTTTTGTACACGGACGTACTTGATCAACTAAGATTTATTTATTGATACTTACAAACAACATCACAGCACAACATGGCCGCACAAGGAATGCCAGATTTGTCCAATGCAATTGTTGCACAGGATGAAATGGGAAGACCATTTATAATTGTCAGAGATCAAGGAAAGAAACAAAGAAAACATGGTATAGAGGCCACCAAGTCGCACATCTTGGCTGCTAGATCAGTGGCGTCTGTTGTGAAAACTTCCTTGGGTCCTCGTGGTTTGGATAAGATTTTGATCAACCCAGATGGAGAAATCACTATTACCAACGATGGTGCAACCATTTTGTCCCAAATGGATTTGGACAGTGAAATTGCAAAGTTGTTGGTTGAATTGTCGCAATCCCAGGATAATGAAATCGGTGATGGTACCACCGGTGTTGTTGTTCTTGCTGGTGCATTGCTCGACCAAGCTTTGGAATTGATTGAAAAGGGTATTCACCCCATCAAGATTGGTAATGGTTTTGATGAAGCCTGTAAAGTTGCCTGTGAACAATTGGACAGCATTGCCGATGACATCAATATTAATGCTGACAACCGTGATCCAAACTTGTTGAGAGCAGCCAAGACTTCTTTAGGTTCCAAGATTGTTTCCAAGTCCCATGAACAGTTTGCTCAAATGGCTGTCGATTCTGTTTTGGCTGTCGCTGATTTCGAAAGAAAGGATGTTGATTTTGAATTAATCAAAATGGAAAAGAAAGTTGGTGGTTCTATTGAAGACTCTTCATTGATCAAGGGTGTTCTTTTAGAAAAAGACTTTTCTCACCCACAAATGCCAAAGAATATTGAAGACTGTAAGATTGCTATCTTGACATGTCCATTGGAACCACCTAAGCCAAAGACCAAGCACAAGTTGGAAATTTCCACAGCTGAAGAATTCAAGGTTTTACAGGAATACGAACAGAACAAGTTTCAAGAAATGATTGACCATATCAAAGCATGTGGTGCTAACGTTGTTGCTTGTCAATGGGGTTTCGATGACGAAGCTAACCATTTGTTGTTGGCCAATGGTTTGAATGCTATTAGATGGATTGGTGGTTCCGAATTAGAATTATTAGCCATTGCTACTAACGGTCGTATTGTTCCAAGATTTGAAGATTTGACTGCTGAAAAATTGGGACACGCTAAGTCTATCAGAGAATTAGAATTTGGTACCACAAGAGACCGTATGTTAGTTGTTGAAGAAACTTCTAACTCTAAGGCTGTTACTTGTTTCATTAGAGGTTCCAACCAAATGATTGTCGATGAAGGTGTTAGAGCATTACACGATTCTATCTGTGTTGTTCGTAACTTAATTAGAGATAGCAGAGTTGTGTACGGTGGTGGTGCAGCTGAATTAAGTTGTTCCCTTGCTGTATCCTCTGCAGCTGACAAGCAAAAGGGTATAGATCAATATGCATTTAGAGCCTTTGCTACCGCATTAGACAGCATTGTTACAACCTTGAGTGAAAACTCAGGTTTGGACCCAATTGAAACATTGTCTAACTTGAAGGCTAAGCAAGCTACCGAAAACTCCTCTCATTTGGGTGTTGATTGTTTAGGTAAAGGAACTAACGACATGAAAGAATTGTTCGTGGTGGATCCATTGATCGGTAAGAAACAACAATTATTGTTAGCTACTCAATTGACAAGAATGATTTTGAAGATTAATGATGTGATCATCAGTGGGAAGGACGAATACTAATAATTTTGTTCCTTGATTTATATAATACCATATAATTAACAAATATATAAGAAGGCAAATAGATTTTTATGAACATGAACATGTAATATTTACACTCCTACCCCTTTTCATTTTGTGAAGGGTGTACTGTTCTAAATTTCAGTCGTGTACTTTGGTTAAATTTTTTTAGTGTGTCTTGAGAGCTCTGATCAAACAACAAAGCCCTATTTGTAACTATCAATTGCGGTAGAAGAATATAATCGGGAGGAAAGGAAGCATCAATTGACGCAATTTTTGAAGAAGAGACTATTTTACATATACATATACATTAATCATACAATATGGCTTCAATGGGTACTCCAGCCGTTGTCATGGACAATGGTACTGGGTTGACTAAGTTGGGGTTTGCCGGTAACGATGCTCCATCTTTTGTTTTCCCAACTGCAATTGCCACTTCTTCTGTTTCTTCCAAAGGTGCTAAATCCACAGGTGGTGCCAGCTCTTTCTTGTCCTCTAAGCGTGGTTTAGAGGATTTGGATTTTTTTATTGGTGACGAGGCACTTAGCGCAGCCAATGGATCCAACTATAATTTGTCTTATCCTATTAAACATGGTCAAATCGAGGATTGGGATCATATGGAGAGATTATGGGAAAACTCGATTTTCAAATATTTAAGATGTGAACCAGAGGATCATTCATTCTTGTTAACAGAACCACCTTTGAATCCACCAGAAAATAGAGAATCAACAGCTGAAATTATGTTCGAATCTTTTAATTGTGCAGGTTTGTACATTGCTGTTCAAGCTGTTTTGGCTTTGGCTGCTAGTTGGACTTCATCTAAAGTCCAAGATAGATCATTAACCGGAACTGTTATTGACTCTGGTGATGGTGTTACCCACGTAATTCCAGTTGCCGAGGGTTATGTTATTGGTGCTGCTATAAAAAACATACCATTGGCAGGTAGAGACATTACCTTGTTCATTCAGCAGTTTTTGAGAGATAGAGGTGAAGCTGACACTTCTTTACAAACCGCTGAAAAGATCAAGCAACAGTTTTGTTACGTTTGTCCCGATATTGTCAAGGAATTCAACAAATTTGATCAATATCCTCAGGAAAAGTTTGCCCAATATGTGGTTGAATATACTGATAAGAACAAAACTAATATAGTTGATGTTGGGTACGAAAGATTTTTAGCTCCAGAAATCTTCTTCAACCCAGAAATCTGTTCATCCGACTACTTGACACCATTACCAACAGTTGTGGATCAAGTTATTCAAGCATCTCCAATAGATGTTCGTAAGAAATTGTACAAAAACATTGTTTTATCAGGTGGTTCTACTATGTTCAAAGATTTCGGAAGAAGATTACAAAGAGATATCAAAGGATTGGTTAATGAAAGAATCGAATTAAGTGAAAGACTAAGCGGTGTTAAGAGTACTGGTGTCGATGTCCAAGTCATTTCACACAAGAGACAACGTAATGCTGTTTGGTTTGGTGGTTCTCTTTTAGCTCAAACTTCTGAGTTCAAGAGTTACTGTTACACTAAGAGTGATTATGATGAGTACGGACCATCGATCGTTAGAAACTTTTCTTTGTTCTCTGTACCATAGTCATAAAATGCAAACATAGTTAGCCTTCAAAAAAGAAATTATATTTTATTGAATCTAAAATAGACCATTTATAGTTTTTATTTGTAGTCGTGCGAACACCAAAACTCACCAATTCCAATAACGAAAATATCATTCCGATAAGCTGTAATACAACTAACATAATACGTATTTAGCATGTCATCGTCATCGTCATCCTCACAAGTCCAAATGGTAGATGGGGTGGCGCTCAATCAAATATTTATTTGTTTGAAATCCCCAAAAGAAGACGAGCGTAATAGATATGCCACAGAACTTCGCAATTACTTGGAAACTATAGCTAGAGATTTATCATCGGAGCAGTTTAACAGATACAATAATGACATTAACAAGACAATCTTTGAATTATTACACGGAAAGGAACAGGCCGAAAAGCTTGGGGGAATTGCTGCAATGAATGCTTTAATAGATTTTGATTCTGGCGTTGGTGAAGAAAATGCCACCAAAACTGCAAGATTCTCTAATTATTTAGGGTCATTGATTTTATCAAATGATTTAGTGGTGATGAAAGCTGCAACGAAAACCTTGGGAAAGTTAGCAACTCCAGGTGGGACTTTAACAGGTGATTTTGTTGATTTTGAAGCCACAAGAGCTATCGAATGGCTCCAAAGTGACAACAAGCAGCATGAAAACCGAAGACACGCAGCTATTTTAATTATTACGGCATTAGCAGAAAAAGCCCCCACTTTATTGTTCAATTTCATTAGTCAAATTTTAGAAAACATTTGGGTACCACTTCGTGACCCAAAGCTAATCATTAGAGTCGACGCCGCAATTGCATTGCAAAAATGCATGCAAATAATGTATGATAGAGATGTCAATTCACGTGTTTACTGGATCAAGAAGTTGATTGATTTGGCATCAAAGACACTCAACGAGAATGATTTGGTAGAGCCAAATAAGTCGGTGAACGGCAACGGTGGGAATTCTGCAAATTCAATTAACTCTGCAGCTAACACTGCGTACAGTTTAATCGCCTCAAACACTTCCAAATCAAGCGAATCAATCCATGGATCACTTCTAGTTTACCGTGAGTTGATAAGGTATTATAAAGATAGCTATATTTCTTCCAAATTTGAGCAAATTTATGAGAATGTCATCTTATACAAATCGCACAAATTGTCAATAATCAGACAAGAATTGACTAACATTTTCCCTTTGTTATGCAAAGTGAATACCGACTTGTTCGTGGAAAAGTATTTGCACAGAACATTGTATTATTATTTATCACAATTGAAAAAGTACAAGAGCCACCATAATGAGAGTGCAAATTCAGACAAAAGTGCAATCTTTAGAAGTATTGGGCTTATATCTCTCGAAGTGGGAAATCAAATGGCAACTTACTTGGACGCCATTCTAGATAATATTAGAGAAGGGTTATCCTACCCAACCAACTCAACAGTACAACTGATATTAGTGAATGCTGTAATTAGCGATTCCCCAATTTCAAATACCCCAGGGTTGAACTCAATTGCATCTTCTTCAAGTGCATCAAAATACCGAGCCAGTAGAAAGGATACCGAGCCTGCGATTTTTGATTGTATTGGAAAATTGTCAATTGCAGTTGGTCCTGCCCTTACCAAGCACTTACAGAGAGACATTTTGGACATGATGTTCACCAACTGTTCATTGTCTAAGCACATGCAAGATGTACTACAAATTCTTATCGTTAATATTCCCACCTTAACTAACTTGATTAACATTAAATTACTTAATTTACTTAGTTTGGTATTGTCAGGAAAAAGTTTTCAACCTCCCGGTTCTCCATATGGTCTCGTGAGAATGAATGAATCGTTGGCACGAGACTACAGACTTTTGATAATATCAAGAGACACTGGTCATAGTATAAACACTATTTTGCTGAACCAAGAAACTTATGAATCGCAAGATAGTGCTATTTTGATCCAGGCATTACAAATGTTATCGTTTTTTAAATTTGAGAATTACTTGCTCAACGAGTTCGTGAGGTACTGTACTATTACCTATTTAGAACATATAAATGCAAAAGTTAGACAAACTGCAGCAATCACTTCATGCGAAATATTTATCAAAGATCCAATCTGTCAACAAACTAGTGTGAATGCGTTAAATGCAGTGAACGAAGTCTTGGATAAATTATTGTCAATCTCAATAACAGATCCGATTCCCGAAATTAGACTAGAGGGGTTGAACTGTTTAGCAAACGCTGGAAATTTTGACCCTCAACTTTCTCAAGCCGATAATGTTCGCTTACTCTTCATTGCATTGAATGACGAAGTTTTTGGGATCCGTAAAACAGCTATCAAAATATTAGGTAGGTTATCTACAATCAACCCTGCTTATATTGTTCCTTCTTTACGCAAAACTTTGATTCAATTGTTGTCAAGATTAGAATTTCTGACAAGTAGTCGCAAGAAAGAAGAAAGTGCAACTTTGCTCTCATTGCTTATAAGTAACTCTAAAGAGTTGACTAGACCGTATGTGAAACCTATTGTTGAAGCGTTGATATCAAAGGCGAAGGATATTAGCCCTTCTGTTGCGTCAAGTGCAATAAACTGTCTAGGTGAGTTAGCTGTTGTTGGAGGTGAAGATTTACAACCGTTTATTCCTGACTTAATGCCACTTATTTTGGAAACTTTCCAGGATCAAAGTTCCTCATTTAAACGTGATGCTGCCTTAAAGACATTAGGTCAATTAGCCAGCTCGTCTGGTTATGTTGTACAGCCATTATTGGATTATCCTCAATTATTGGGAATGCTTGTGGGTATTCTCAAACTGGAAACTTCTCCTCAGATTAGAAGAGAAACCGTCAGACTTCTAGGTATTTTAGGGGCCTTGGATCCGTACAAACACAGAGAAGTTGAACAAAGATCGAAGAGTATTCCAGTGGAACAAAATGCTCCACCAGTTGATGTTGCATTATTGATGCAAGGTATGTCTCCTTCTAATGATGAATACTACCCGACTGTTGCGATAAACAATTTGATGAAAATTTTAAAGGATCCATCTTTATCATCTCATCACACAAAAGTTATTCAAGCTATCATGTACATTTTCCAAACTTTAGGGTTGAGGTGTGTGTCATTTTTGCCACAAATTATACCTGGTATAATCAACGTAATGCACACTTGCCAGTCATCTATGTTGAAATTCTATTTCCAACAACTAGGTGCTTTAATTTTGATAGTGAAACAGCACATTAGACCATTTTTGAAAGAAATATTTGATGTAATCAAAGAATTCTTTAACATTAACAGTCAATTGAATATTCAAGTCATTATCATTAATTTGATCGAGTCCATCTCTAGAGCCCTAGATGGTGAATTCAAAATGTTTTTACCAGATATCTTGACAATCATGCTTCAAGTTTTTGAAGATGATAAGTCTACAAAAAGAGAACCTTCGCTACATGTATTGAAGAGTTTTGTGGTATTTGGAAGCAATATTGAAGAATATGTACACATAATTGTTCCAAACATCGTGAAAATGTTTGAAGTAGGTCCAGTGGTTTTGAGAAGAGCCGCAATAGAAACAATCGGCAGATTATCAAGAAATGTATTGTTGAATGACATGGCCTCAAGAATTATTCATCCTATTTTGAGAGTGTTGGCACAAGGAAACGAGGAATTAAGAGCAGCTGCCATGAACACGTTAAGCTACTTACTTTTGCAATTGGGAACTGAATTCAGTGTTTTCATTCCTGTTATCAAAAAGTTGTTGATTCAAAAAGATATCAAGGCAGCAAAATTTGACCTGTTAGTCAGCAAATTGATAAGTGGAGACCCATTACCTCCTCATTTGGATTTGTACAAGGATTTTGATAACCATCTGCACCACCTCGACGTTCCTGAGGTAGATATGCCTTCTAAAAAGCTTCCTGTCAACCAGGCTGCGTTGAAGGCAGCATGGGACTCTACCCAAAGACCAAGCAAAGAAGATTGGCAAGAGTGGATTAATAGACTAAGCAAAGAATTGTTGAAGCAGAGTCCCTCTCATGCAATTAGAGCGTGCGCAGGATTAGCTTCTGATTATTATCCACTAGCAAAGGATTTATTTAATGCTAGTTTTGCAAGTTGTTGGAGTGAATTGTATTCTCAACACCAGGAAGAACTCGTTCAGTCATTTTGTATTGCTTTAAGTTCTCCAAATAACCCACCAGAAATCCATCAAATCTTGCTTAATTTGGCCGAGTTTATGGAACACGATGATAAATCTTTGCCTATTGCTATTACCACTTTGGGTCAATATGCACAAAGATGCCATGCCTATGCTAAGGCATTACATTACAAAGAATTGGAATTCTATGAGGAGCCAACCACACCTACCATTGAGTCATTGATTAGTATCAACAATCAGCTTCAGCAATCTGATGCTGCCATTGGTATTTTGAAGCATGCACAAATCCATCATGACCTTCAATTGAAGGAAACTTGGTATGAAAAATTGCAACGTTGGGATGATGCTTTGAGAGCTTATAACGAAAGAGAAAAACTTGAACCCAATAATATGGAAATAACAATGGGTAAGATGAGATGTTTACATGCCCTTGGTGAATGGGAACAATTATCCGAGTTAGCAAAGAGTAAGTGGGATGATTCTACAAGCGATATAAAGCGCAGTGTAGCTCCATTAGCTGCTGCTGCATCCTGGGGTCTTGGTCAATGGGATAGAATGGATGCTTGTATTAAAGTTATGAAAGCCGAGTCTCCCGATAAAGCATTCTTCAATGCTATCTTAAGTTTGCATAGAAACAACTTTGCAGATGCAACCGAGCATATTGTGAGAGCCAGAGACTTGTTGGTTACTGAAATTACTGCTTTAGTGAGCGAAAGTTATACTAGAGCATATGGTGTAGTGGTTAGAGTTCAGATGCTAGCAGAATTGGAAGAAATCATAAAATACAAAAGGCTTCCTCAAGGTTCTGAGAGAAGAGCAGTTATGAGAAAGACTTGGAATACCAGATTACTTGGTTGTCAACGTAATGTTGATATTTGGCAGAGAATGTTGAAGGTAAGAACCCTTGTGATCAAACCTAAACAGGACATGGACATGTGGATTAAATTTGCCAATTTGTGTCGTAAATCTGGAAGGTTGAATTTAGCTGAAAAGTCGTTGAATTCTTTATTAGAAGAGGGTTCCCCCGAGAACCCATCCAGGGCACCCCCTCAGGTGGTTTATGCTCAGTTGAAATATATGTGGGCCAAGGGTCAACAGAAGGAAGCTTTACGCCATTTGGTTGATTTTACTACTAGAATGTCGCAAGATTTGGGATTGAATCCAAATGATTTAATAACACAACCCTTACCATCAGAAGGTCCAGGTATACCTAAACATGTTGAGGAATATACCAAATTACTTGCTAGATGCTTCTTAAAGCAAGGTGAGTGGCAAATTGCCTTGAACAGTAACTGGAGGACCGAGACATCTGAAATCATTTTGGGTGCCTATTTATTGGCAACTCATTTTGATGATAAATGGTATAAAGCATGGCACAATTGGGCATTGGCAAATTTTGAAGTTATTTCATTGTACACTGCACAGAGTAGCAATAGTCAACAATCAGAAATCATGGAGCAGAATGATCAAGTAAAGCTTGCACCTGCAGAAGAAGATACGAAACCTTTGATGCAGAACCAGGCAGCAAATATTATCCCAATGGAAGCAGTTCAAAGACATGTGATTCCTTCTATTAAAGGTTTCTTTCATTCAATTTCATTGTCTGTTTCTAATTCATTACAGGATACTTTGAGATTGCTTACACTCTGGTTTAAGTTTGGTGGCATTCCCGAAGCAGCACAAGCAATGACAGAAGGATTTAATATGGTCAAGATTGACAATTGGCTTGAAGTCGTACCACAATTGATTTCTCGTATTCATCAACCAAATCAAATTGTTAGTAGATCATTGTTTGGATTGTTAGCAGATTTAGGTAAAGCACACCCTCAAGCATTGGTTTACCCATTGGCAGTTGCCGTCACTTCAGAATCTTTAAATAGAAAAATGGCCGCAGAATCTATTATTGAAAAGATGCGTGTCCATTCTTCAAATTTGGTTGATCAAGCTGAATTGGTAAGTCATGAGTTAATTAGAGTGGCTGTTTTATGGCATGAACAATGGTACGAAGGCTTGGAGGATGCTTCCAGATTGTTCTTTGGTGAGAGGAATACTGAAAAAATGTACGCAGTACTCGAACCTTTGCACCAAATGTTACAAAAGGGTCCCGAGACTATGAGAGAGCAGGCTTTTGCTACTGCGTATGGCAGAGAGCTTGCCGATGCATATGAATGGGTCTTGAATTACAGGAGATCAAAAGACATTCCTAATTTGAACCAAGCCTGGGACATTTATTACAACGTTTTCCGCCGTATTAGTCGTCAACTTCCACAACTACAGAGTTTGGAATTGCAGTTTGTTTCTCCAAAGTTGGAAGAAGCCAATGATTTGGATTTAGCAGCTCCCGGTACTTACCATGCAGGTAAACCAATCATCAGAATCATCAAGTTCGATCCAATTTTCTCCGTTATATCCTCTAAACAAAGACCAAGAAAATTGTCTTGTAAAGGAAGTGATGGTAAGGATTATCAATATGTATTGAAAGGACACGAAGATATAAGACAGGATAACTTGGTTATGCAATTATTTGGATTGGTAAATACCCTTTTAGTTAATGACCCTGAATGTTTTAAGAGACATTTAGATATTCAACAATATCCAGCAATTCCATTATCTCCTAAGGTTGGTTTGCTAGGCTGGGTTCCTAATAGTGATACGTTCCATGTTTTGATCAGGGAATACAGAGAATCAAGAAAGATTTTGTTAAATATTGAGCATAGGATTATGTTACAAATGGCTCCAGATTATGACAGTTTAACGTTATTGCAAAAGGTAGAAGTCTTCACCGGCGCATTGGACAATACTAGAGGTCAAGATTTGTACAAGGTTCTCTGGTTGAAGTCAAAGTCATCTGAGGCTTGGCTCGATCGTCGTACCACGTATACTAGATCCCTTGCTGTGATGTCTATGGTTGGCTACATTTTGGGTTTGGGTGATCGTCACCCATCCAATTTGATGCTTGATAGAATAACCGGTAAGGTTGTTCATATTGATTTCGGGGATTGTTTCGAGGCGGCTATTTTGCGTGAGAAGTATCCTGAAAAAGTTCCATTTAGATTAACCAGAATGCTTAATTATGCTATGGAGGTAAGTGGAATTGAGGGATCGTTTAGAATAACATGTGAGCATGTTATGAGAGTTTTACGTGACAACAAGGAGTCTTTAATGGCTATTTTGGAAGCATTTGCATATGATCCTTTAATCAATTGGGGGTTCGATTTCCCCACAAAGGCTATTGCTGAAGCAACTGGATTAAAGGTTCCACAAGTAAACACGGTAGAGTTATTGAGAAGAGGTCAAATTGACGAGCAAGAGGCTGCTAGACTTACTAAACAAAATGAACTAGAAATTAGAAACGCTAGAGCAGCTTTAGTTTTGAAGAGAATAACGGATAAATTAACCGGAAATGATATCAAGAGACTCCACAGCTTGGACGTTCCCACACAAGTGGATAAATTAATCCAGCAAGCAACACTGGTGGAAAATCTTTGTCAACATTACATTGGTTGGTGTTCCTTCTGGTAGAATATTTTCTATATCTAAACTATAATACACGATGCACATATAGTGTCTTTTATTTATGCAATTTTCTTTGATGCACTTGTGAAACCAACACCCTTCACGGTTGCAGTTATGTAGTCATCCTCTCCATCTTCGGCACCGTCTTTCAAGAATACTTCTGTACTGAAAACGTCCTTAATGTCACGTAAAACCCAAATTAAGTTTTCATCGATCTGAGCCTTGTGTAATTTTAAGCGTCCAACGTCTTCCTTACCAATTGTCATGTATACTAATGCTAACATGACTTGGTTTCTACCAATGGTAGAGCTGTGTGATAATTCCTCAAGTAACTCGTAAGCAACACGTTCACCCAAGTCTTCTGGAAGCAGACCAGCAGAACCTACACCTTCTGTCAAGATTCTCCATCCCTTCTTCAGCTCGGCGACCAATGTGACACCAAAACCAGGAGATTTTCCTGAATTTTCACCTCTCCAAACGTCTGCAGTAATATTAACTTCAACTCCAGTTGGTCTTAAGACTTGTCTTGCAGAATCAATCATTCTATTCACAACAGATGGTGAAACACGAGTACAATAAGCGACACCTCTAATTGCGGAAAACTTAGGTGTATCAGTACAGTGCATCGTCAATGGCTGTGGAATAAGAGAGTTACACATCAAGTGAACCTCTCCTCCACCTAATGGAGGAGAGCCTCTTTTCAAGACATGTAATGAAACTTCTCTCACACCAAATTTTTCCATTAAGGACAACAACCCCCATTTGATGGCTTCCACACCTGCGTCTCCAGTTTTGTCAGATCCAGTCAAACCTTTGAAGATAATTGAAAACTTCTTCTTTGAAAATGGAGCCAAATACAACATTGGTTCAATGAAATATCCAACAGGCTTAGTAGTTGGACAGTTGTGTGTGAGTTCTCCACCAATAATTATCCCAGGGCGGTATATAACAGTGGTACCTGTATATGAAATCTCAATATGGGACCCATTTGTAACAGCTTCAAGCAATCTTAAAAAGGAAACTTCGTGATCTTTTAAACCAGGATTCATTTCATTGGACCTAATTTTGGTTATTTTTATTGCCTTCCCCGACAAAGTCGAAAGAACCAAACGTAACCGCAAATTACGATGACCTTCAAAAGTGATTATGTTCTTTGAAGACATATTTCCTCTTCTATTTCTTTGTCTACGTCTTTAACCAAACCTTGTAGGAATTTTTTTAGAGATGCTCATCTTGATATTCAGCAATGTGACCATGGTCACATGATATAAATTTATGTTCTGGATAACAAAAAGATACACCCGCACAAGGAAGATACAATAAGCACTAGAGGTCATGTCAGGGGGTACTAATAAAAGAGGAGCGAGCGACCAATTTGAGGAATCCAATAAGAAGATAAAAACAGAAGGTTCCCAGTTTGATGATATCTTCTCAAACTCAGCGTTCGGCACACAGTTTGGGAAGTCTGATTTAGGTTCCAACGCCAATAGTCAACATTCATCGTCACAAGCTGCTTTTGACTTTGATGTAAATGGTTCATTTGCCAACAATTCGAGTTCAGAAATATTTGGAGACATTGGGAAGGCAACCACAACCAATAGTGCTAGTTCAAATGTTGGAATGGGATCAAGATCAGAATTAGGTGGAAGTAATATTTCTCAGAATAAGTCATGGCAATCTCAAAGTAACTCTTTAAATGGTGGAACGTCAGGTATTTCATCTATGAATTTTACTGGTTCTACTTCAAGTAATGCTAATTTGGGACTGAGTGCATCCCACAATTTACCTCCAGCGGCATCCTCTGGAGGAGCTTCCCAATCTGATAAGAAATTCGATCCTTCAACTTTAAATGATGCCATTGCCGCAGCAGGAGTTAATTTACAACAGGAAGAAGAATTATTATTGCAACAACAACTCAGAAGATCCGAATTATCCAGAGAAGCGAGACAAGCAATGAAGGGAATAAAAGCAAGTTCTTTTTTAACTGATTATCATGTTGCCGCGTTTATGTACAAAATTTCAAGAGAAAATGGGATAAGTCAAAACTATTTGTTAGACTCTGAGCTATTAGAATTAGTTTCCAGTGCCTGCGAAACTTGGATTGCTGGTATTTTAACAAAAACAATTATTTTATCTCGCCATCGTCGTCGTGGTATACCTACCATAAACCAAAAGACCCAAACGTCAAAGAAAGGTGGACCAAACCTGACCACATCGGGAGCAGCAGCGTCAGCAAACATCCCCAGATCTGAATTGTCTAAGGAGTTACGTAATTTGGCTTCCAAACAAAAGGACCTTGAAGAAAAGAGAGTCGCCAAACGTATACACTTGGGATTAGAAAAGAGTGCTGCTGAGGGGAGTATACCAGGACTGGGGTCAGATGCAAAAGCTGGAGCTGAAGAAACTTTGCATAGAGCCGCAAATGCTACAGCAGCTATGATGACGATGAATCCGGGTAGGAAAAAGTATTCTTGGATGACATCCAATGCTACTGCAAATGATCAAACGAAAAATGGCTCTGACAAGGATGGAAAGGGAAAGGTGAGTTCTATTATATCTGTAAGAGGTGACAACGGGTTGCGTTACCGCGAAATTAGATCAGGAAACTCAATAATGTTAAAGGATTTGCTTACAGCAATAGAAGATGAAAGAATGGGAACCGAAAAAGCAATTGTTAAGGGCTACGCGAAATTAAAGGACTAAACGGATGTACTATACTTTTTAATAATAGAAGTCTTGTAATAACTTTTCTCTAATTCAGAGAATCTTGTATGCAGATTTTTTGTTTGTTTTTATTGTACGCGCATCAAAAATATAAAATCAACTAGTAGAGGTCACTTTCAAAGCGTTACAGGATGGACTTCAACCTCTCCAGTTACTTTAACGCATTTGATGTCGATAAAGAAGACTTCAATGATTCTAGTGGATTAGAAAATAAGTTGGAATCGGTGACCGATCTACTTGCAAACAATCCTGAATCAGTTTGTTATAATTCAGATCTATTCGATGACTTACTAGATTTAGCACATGGATACAGAACATTGGAGTCTAAACACCAAAGACTGTTTACGTATTTGATTTCTTCCTCATTCAATAGCGTTGGTCATAACTACTTTACAATATTAGGTGGAGGTGATTTTGTTGACTCAGCTGACAACATGAAGTCTACATTAGAAAGATACGGATATCTCATATTTGTATTGTTGAAGTTTTTAGGGAAAGAGGAGCACACTCATTCCCTGGGTAAGTCATCCGCAAATTCACAAGCTCTTGCAAAATGGAAATCTAATAATGCACAAGTTGAAGACTGCCTTCAAAGTGCCTTAACAGTATTAAAATTGGATTTAACAAAGTTGTTTGTCACTACTCCTGAAAGAGATTTGTTTATCGAACTATTCACACGTCCAATAATGAATTTAATGGAGAGTCCAGAGAGAATGAAAGTGCTAGGTATTAAAACATTTATGTTCAAAATCCTTGCCACTTCAGTTGTTAAACATGGGCACGCTCACATCATTCAGCACTCGATTATTCAGTGTCTTACGTATTACTTACATTTACCTGCATACATGGCCGAGTTACTTCATATGATTGCCGATACTTATGATTATATGGTCCTAACTGAAGAAGTTTTACGTGAGATCTCTCAAACTCAATTTAATTCTAATGACACAAATGGTCCTAAGGCAGTTTCTGAATTCTTAATTAAGTTGTCTGAATTGTCTCCAAGACTCATTTTAAAACAGATGACTTCAATCTCACAATTGTTAGACAACAGTAACCAGACATTAAGATGTTCTGTCGTTGAATCGTGTGGTAATATCGTTGTTGATTTGTTAAAAATGTCAATTTCTATGGCAGACAAAGACGAAGAACTGAAAAACCATTCTAATGACACCCAACAAGTGGATGGATTATTAGATCTACTTCAAGAAAGATTTTTGGATCAAAATCCATATGTAAGAACAAAAGCTTTTCAAGCTTTGACAAAGATTACAAGCTTAAAAGTAAAGTTAACCGATAGAAGACACAAGTTGATGTTACTTTCAGTCAGGTCGTTAGATGACAAGAGTACGTTGGTTAGAAGAAATGCAATCAAGTTAATGTCTAAACTTATTCTTACTCATCAGTTTAACACAGCTCATGGTTCTCAATTACAATATTCTTTCTGGAAGAAACAATTAGATGAAGCAGAAGCAGAATTGTTAAAATACATGCCAGTATCATCCAAAAAAACACCCAGAAACAAAGACCCCATACGTGATACCGAACGTGAAAGTGAACAAGAAAACAGTGAAGACGAGATAGATATTGATACCCCCGACTCAAATAATGAAACAGAGAAGCCTGATGACGAGGCTTCTGATGAATCTGACGAATCTGACGAAGATAATAATGATAATAACACAACCATGCAAGACATGGATTTACCAGACAGAAATGTTTTGTATAGAGCAAAATTGAAGGTCAATTATTACAAGGATGCCGTGGATTTTATTGAAGCCATCCACCATGCTACCACAATTGTTAGCAAACTATTGTTTTCCAAAAATAGAAACGAAGCAATCGACTCCATGGACTTCTTGGTTTTGGCTGATGCATATGGGATTGAAAGTGCATCCGAAGGTATACGTAGGATGTTACATTTGGTTTGGCTGAAAGGTGCATCTGAAGAAGGAAAATCAGTTCCGGCCCACCTAATTGATTGTTATAAAGATTTATTCCTAACCGCTCCACATGAAGCCAGGACTTTGGAAAAAGCAGCTTTTAAAGGTAAAAATTTAATATCACTTACTGAGAATGCTTCAATTGCTGATTTGGCGTCCTTAGAAAAGTTGCTAGGATTAATGCATGTTGGCAAGTTAATTGACCAAGATGTGATTAGTGTGTTATGGCAAATATATAACTATGATGATGCCACCCCAGAAAGAGAGGAGCATGCAAAGAGTCAGCGTCTAGGTGCAATTATAATTCTCGGTATGCTTGCTTTGGAAGACAATCAGATCATAGTCCGTGGAATAGATTCAATTTTAAAAGTTGGATTAGGCGAAAAAGGGAGAGCAGATTTGAAACTTGCTAGATATTCTTGTGTTGCCTTACAACGTATTGTTTCAACGAAGAAGGATGCTGCATCTTTAGTGGTCAATGCGAAAGTACAGGAAGAGGCTGTTGAGAAATTGAAGGAAGCAGTGGCCGCTTATGACAATAGACCAGAGTGGTACGGTGTAGCTGAGCAAGCCATTGGAGCCATATACCATGCATCAAGCAACCCAGACATCATATGTTCAGATATTATTAAACGGAAATCACAATCAGTATTCAAAGGAACAGAGAAATCGAAAGTTGTTGGCTTGTCCCAGCTATTATTTATTGTGGGGCATGTTGCCATCAAGACAATCGTGTACCTTGAAAGATTGGAAGCTCAATTCAAAAAGAAAAAACACGAGCTGGAGAGTAAAAAGAATTCAAAGGATACTCCTACCGATAAAAATGCTGATCCAACAGGTGATGAGGAATTAGAAATGATTGGCGGTACTTCGGAAGATGACTTCACCGATGCTGTTATACATGTCAAGGAGAAAGAATTATTGTATGGAGAAAATTCACTTTTGGCAAGATTTGGACCCTTAGTTAAGGAGATTTGTGCCAACAACAAGAATTATGACAGTAAGGTCTTACAGAGAAGTGCAGTATTATGTATGGCTAAATTGATGTGTGTTTCCTCAATTTACTGTGAGTCTAATTTACCCCTTTTGATTACTATCATGGAGAAATCCGACGATCCTATCATTCGTTGTAACTGTGTGCTTGGTTTAGGAGACATGGCTGTCTGTTTCAATAACATTGTTGATGAAAGCACTGATTTCCTTTACAGAAGACTCACAGATGATAATATTATGGTTCAAAGGACGTGTCTTATGACGGTGACATTTCTCATTTTAGCCGGCCAAGTTAAAGTCAAGGGTCAATTATCCTCAATGGCTAAATGTTTGGAAAATCCAGATCAAGGCATTAGTGATATGTGTAAATTGTTTTTCACCGAATTGGCTACCAAGGATAATGCCATTTATAATGGTTTCATCGACATTTTCAGCGGTCTTTCAAATGACAATTCGTTAACCAAGGATGCAATGAAGCGTATCATCAAGTTCTTGGTGTCTTTTATTGATAAGGAAAGACACCAAAAGCAATTATCTGAAAAGTTACTCGTTAGACTACTCAAATCTACTACCGAATCACAATGGAACGACGTTGCATTTGTTTTGACCACAATTCCTTACAAAAATGAAGGCATAACTACAGCTCTAGATGAAGGATACAAACTAGTTCTGGCTAGAAAATAGAAATATAAACGTAGCTTAAACTTCGCAATGTAGAGCGTTCTTTACCACGGCTGTACAACACACGCATCGATGTAAAAAAACCTTCCCCACGAGCTTAAAAAGACAGCAACAGAACCAGGTAGCTGAGTTTGATTACCGAAATATGATTGAACTAATCCAGAAGGGTATCTCCAACTTACTGGAAGTGGTTGGTTTGGATGAATCTAACTTGAAGGTGTTAATATGTGCATTGCTTTCGTTTCCGTTCAGTTTTATTTATAAGAGGTTGCCTGATCAGCAATACACATTGAAGAACTTGTACAATATATCTATATCAGCATTTTACATGTTTGGGATCCTCAATATATTCCTGGGTGTTCAAACCTTTCTCATCAGTGCAACAGGTACCTACTTGATCACAAGATACTTACGCACCTCTTCCATGCCTTGGATCAACTTTTTGTTCGTAATGGGACACTTAGCTTACAACCATATCCATTCACAATTCTTCAATGAGTATGACCCCTCTAAAATTGATATTACTGGAGCACAGATGGTATTGGTTATGAAGTTGTCGGCGTTTGGCTGGAATGTTTATGATGGTAGACAACCTGAACAAAGTTTAACACCTTATGCCAAGGACCGTGTTATAAAGAAACATCCAAATCTTTTGCCTTACTTTGGTTATGTCTTCTTCTATGCTTCAATGTTGACAGGTCCAGCTTTTGACTATGCTGATTATGACAAATTCATTCATTGTACACTTTTTGATGTCCCAGCTGAAAAGTTGCCATATGGTGGAAAGCGTAAGATTCCAAGAAGTGGTAAGGAATCTCTTAAAAAGACAATGCAAGGATTCTTCTGGGCATCTTTGTTTGTGATGCTGGGAAATTATATCTCCAATGAGTATGTATTGGATGGGTCTTTAGTAAAAGAGCATTCTTTGGGATACCGTATTATCTATATTTGGTTACTTGGGTTTACCGCTAGGTTGAAGTATTATGCTATTTGGTTAATTGCTGAAGGTGCCTGTATCTTATGTGGTATCGGTTTCAATGGAATGGACCCAGAGACCGGAAACTTTAAATGGAACAGAGTCCAGAATATCGCACCTTTAACTTTTGAGCTTGGTCAAAATGTCCACACTTGTTTAGAGGCATGGAATATGAATACCAATAAGTGGTTGAAGAACTATGTTTATTTAAGAATTGCCAGAAAGGGAAAGAAGCCTGGGTTCAAGAGTACATTGTTCACATTTGCCACCAGTGCATTTTGGCATGGAACAAGACCAGGTTACTACCTTACCTTTATTCTTGGTGCCTTATTTCAAACAGTTGGTAGAATATACAGAAGGAACATTCGTCCAATTTTCTTGAAGAGTGATGGAAAGTCACCAAAGCCAACCAAGGTTTACTATGATATTGTATCTTGGATTGTGACACAATTTGCATTTGGTGTCTGCGTACAGCCATTTGTAATTTTGGATTTCAAGAAATCCATTTATTCCTGGTCAACTGTGTACTTTTATCCTCACATTTTTACACTTATCACATTATTTGCGTTCAAGGGTCCATATTCTAAGCAAGTTATCAACTTTTTCAAGCAATTCCTGGATGCTGAAAAGCAAAAGATTATTGATTCTAAGAAGAAGCTCACCAAGCCAGAATCCGATATTGTTAACAACGCAATCAATATAGCTTTTGATAGCGCCACGGATGATAATATTCCTACTTTAGGTGTACCTACAATTGAAGTCTTAGAGGCTGTTAACAAGGAAGAAATTACAGAGGAAATCAAGGAGTTGGGTGAAGCCTGGAAATCATTCAGGCAGCGTCGTTCATCGATTACCGAAGACGATTTTGAAGGTTTAAAGGACGCGTATAACAACTTTACCAATGAGATCAATGGTATTATTACAGAGAAAAAGGAACAATTCCTATCTGATAAGGAACAATTGTTGTCTCAAGAGGCCAATTCATCGGAATCAAAGAAAACCAAGTAGACTTACACCATTTTGGTTCCCAGATGTAAAACATTCTTGTTTGTGTATTCTAGTTTTTATTTTTAATATGAAAGAAAGAATGTCTGAGTATTTTGTTTGCTCATTTTGCCTCGTTCCCCATGTTTAGTGTAGAAAATTTAAACGGTTTTAGAAATTTCATCGACTGAAAAATTGATAGTAACATGTTTAGATCTGTCGTTAGAAGGAAAGACTTACAATCTAGACTTTTTTTTAGATACAGTTCTGGATCTACCAAGAAAGATGCCAGTACAGGAACCGGTGTTGTTTTCATGAACATGGGTGGTCCCTCAAAGGTCAATGAAACTTATGATTTTCTTTTACGTCTCTTTTCAGATGGAGACCTTATCCCGTTTGGGCCTTTTCAGAATATTTTAGCTAAATTCATTGCTAAGCGTCGTACTCCCAAGATAGAACACCACTACGAGGAGATTGGAGGTGGCTCCCCTATTAGAAAGTGGTCTGAACACCAGTGTGAAAGAGTTTGTGAAATATTAGATAAGACCAACCCAGACACTGCTCCACACATTCCTTATGTTGCATTTAGATATGCTAACCCTTTGACCGAAGACACTTTGAAGAAAATGATGGCAGATGGTGTGAAAAGAGCAGTTGCATTTTCCCAATATCCTCAGTTTTCATATTCCACTAGTGGATCCTCTATGAACGAGTTGTACAGAAAAACTTTAGAAATAGACCCCCAACGCTCAATCAACTGGTCATTCATAGATCGTTGGCCAAAGCAAGAGCTTTTCCTCGAAGCCTTCAAGAGTCACATCGAAGACAAAATTCTGGAATTTCCTGAAGCCGATAGAGAAAATGTGGTTGTGTTGTTCAGCGCTCATTCATTGCCAATGAAAATCGTTAACAAAGGTGATTCATACCCTGCTGAAGTAGCCGCAACTGTTTATGCAATTATGGAAAAATTCAACTTCAAGTACCCTTACAGGTTAGTTTGGCAATCACAAGTTGGACCTAGTCCGTGGTTAGGAGGACAGACAGCCAAAATTGTCGACATATTGGAGAAGAGAGATGAAATCAAGGGTATAGTTTTGGTTCCAATCGCCTTCACCCTGGATCATATTGAAACATTACACGAAATAGACATTGAATTGAAAGATGAGTGCAAGTTTCCTGAAAAAGTGAAAAGAGCCGAGTCATTAAACGGAAACGAAGTCTTTATTCTGGGATTGGCTGATTTAGTCAAGGTGCACTTAGAGTCGGGTCAATTATACTCAAAACAATTAGAGTTGGATTGTATCTTAGGTGGAGATCTGGCTACAGGAACTTTCAAACATCCAAGAGAAATGTTCGGGGACCAATCTAAAAAGTAAATTAATATATAGATATGTCAGAATTGGAAATATGTGCTCAGTTTAATCTGAAAATTCATCATCGGGATCAAATAAATCCAAATTAAGATCGGCTTCTTCTTTCTTTTCTTCTCCGATTGGCTCTGGACCATAATCTGTTTCTTTCTTTGGAGCATAATCACCGAAAGATGTTCTGCGATTATTCTCAGGCAGGGGAATTTTTTCGATTGTATCAGCATCAATAGGTATCACCTCTTTCTTTACCTCTCCAATCTCTGCCTTTACTATTTCATCTTCTTTTAAAGAACTTGCCGCTAGCATCCCCCTTCTCAATGCATCTTCAGCTGGCCAGATATAATTATTCGGGTGTATTTGAAAGGGAGTGTTGCCCACAGTTGCTGGAGCTTTGGTGAATTTAGCTAATTTCATGGCATACTTCAATATCTCAGTGACTTCCACTTTCTTGTCATCTGTTACAATGTTTGATCTTGCAGCCGGGAATCTTGGTAATTTCTTTAGCTCATTTCTATATGATACCAATTCAAGTAATATATTCTTTGACTGCAGCTTTAATTTGTCTTCAACGTTAACCAAATTTTGGATTTCTTCTCCAAGAACTCTTAGATGAGACAATTCAGAGATGTTCTTGTACATGTCGCTATTTATTTGTATCATACATTTGACATCATTTGCTAATTCATTGTCTTTGAAGGACGAAATGTCATTAGACAATTTATTTAATAGGCACTCTAATTGGTTAACTTGTTGAACTACTGGCAATTGTTCAAATCGTTCCAACTCCTCACTGTTCGTAATCTTACTTTTAATGTTTCCTGGGGTTACTGGAAGATGTCGACTTGGATTTAACGAAGATGCAACATATGTATTGGAGCCTGTATTCGGTGTGGATGGGTTCGATGAATATGGGTTTGTTTGTCCTATTTGGTTTAATCTCTGAGAAGAATTCACTCTAGATATAGAAGATATCTTGGCCTCATTTCTCTTGTGTGGAATCATTTTATACTTGAATCCTCTACGATTTGTATGTTTGAATTTTTATTTTGTGAATTTTAGATCCAAGAACAATTCAAGTTGAAAGAGAAATAATTTTATCAGGAATTGGTACAGGTACATGAAACGTATATTTGGAGAGGATTCAGGAAGTGACAATGATGTACAAGAAGAAATTATTCCTAAGAGGAAACCAAAGAACTTTATACCACCCACTTTAAACTCCTCAAATCCTCTTGAAACTTCAACTAGTATGGACTACATGAAATATGAATTAAGAGAGGAGGATGAAGGAACGCCTAAAGTAAAGATACATAAATCAATTTTTGAAGATGAAAACTCAATAGGTTTTTCAATGATGAAGAAAATGGGTTACAAGATGGGAAGTGGTCTTGGGAAAGACCCAAAGCAACCAAGTAAGTTGATTGAAGTCAATTCCAAAACAGATAAACTGGGAGTGGGGGCTCATAAAAAGGCACCTAAATTACAGGATATCGATCAACTGTCGTACTTGGAAAGAGTATCGAATGCTAAAAAGTCGAAAACTACAAATACCATACTCTATCAAGTTATGAAATATTGTTTTGAAATGAGTGGAGATGCAAATGTTTGGTTTGAAACCTATGAAATGTCAAAAATTAACATTTTATGGAGGGAATATGTACAGAATATTATACAAAAAGAAGCTGTAAAAACTTCTTTCAAGCGAGAGATTTCCATTGAAACTTCTCCATCTAGCGTTGCTAAAGCCAATTTAGAAGTAGTTCCAGAATCAGTTCCAGAATCACTACTACTGAATGATGACAAGTTAATATTATTGTTGCAATACCTTCGAGACGTACATAATTATTGCTTTTACTGTGGAATACAGTTTACCGATACAAAGGATTTGGAGACGAATTGTCCTGGGTTATTGGCAGAAAACCATTAATACTTTAACCCGCTCAATAACTCATTCCTTTGCAATTGTTGTAGTTTGAAATTTTTGTTAATTTGGGCCGCTGGTAACCTTTCGCTTTCATCAGAAATTTCTAAATCTGCAAATATTGTTGTATCATAACGAATGTTACCCTGTTGTGGTTTTCCATAAAGGACTGGGATTTTTTTTGCGGCTGTATAATTGGGGCTCTCATTCCCCCAAGACAAATGTAATAGAGTGTCATTTAGCAGGGTACCATGCGAATACAATAAAGCCGATTCGGCAGATGAGCGACGTAAAAACTTAATGAAACCAGTATCCTGGTCCTCACTAAGGTAAACTTTTTGAATATCTCCGAAGCTTAGAAAATGTTGAGATAAAACTTCAGTTGTGATTCTCTTAGAAATCCCTTTAACGGCAATAGTTGTATTATTAGGATCCGTCAAGTGAGTCAATGTAGGATGTGTTTGAGCTAATTGAACTCGAGAAATTTCAATCGAACCCTCTGTAGAAGTCTCAGATACTTGCGGTCTTTGTGGGTGCTGCAGCGGAACAGATACTGCAGTGGTGGAAGGGCCAGGTAATGATCCAGCAGCGGGACCAACCCTTATCTGTCTACTACCTACCAATACTCCATTCATTTCAGCTAATGCTTTTTTCTGATACTCTGGTAAATAAAACCGCACAAATCCAAACCCTTTACTCATACCTGTAGACACATCAATCATCACCTTTACTTGCCTGATTTGGTTAGGGTAGCGTTCATTGAATTTCTGGAAAAGAATTTGATCAGTTACCTCTGCCCCCAAATCCCCAATAAATAAGGAGTTTTCGTTTCGACCAGTTTGGTCAGCTTGCTTTTGAAATGTGTTCATAAACAGCTTTTGGAATGGAACTGAAGAACTGGCCAGTTGTGTAGTAGCATTTGAGTTTGGATTTGGATTATTTCCGCCTCCACTTGCCCAGTTCAATTTGAAAACTCTAGATGATCCTGGAACTGCTTTGCCGTTTTTCTCTATTGCATCTGAAGCAACCTGCTGTGAAGCAAACCCCACAAAACAATACATCAGTTTCGTCGGGTTTGTTTTATCTTTGATTAGCTTAATACTAGTAGCAGGTAGTCCAGACTCATTCCATATATTTGCTATCGACTGTTCCGTCCATGTTGGGTCTAAATCACCCATCCATAACTCATGGCTTTCCTTGAATTGAAAGGAGCGCTGAGGGTTGTGTTGATACGTTCCAGGTTTGGAGTTAAATGGTTTTCGATTCTGGTGATTCAGCTTACCTCCACTGTAGTAATTATTGTTCCCATTATTGTTGCTTCCATGACTTGAATGGTTGGGGTTTCCATTATTGGAATAGTTATTAGACCCATAGTTGGAGTAATTGTTGCTTTGGTTGTTATACCTTGCGTTCCCGCCACCATAGTGTCCTTGAGGTGACGACTTTCCTGTGTACGATCTGGATTTTTGGAAGGATGAACCGCTGTTGCTGTTTCCTCTCCCACTATAATCTCCTCGAGGACTGTAATATGACATGAGTATATATGAGTTGATAAAAGAATACAAGGTATTCGGTTCTAAACTTTGTGCTAAGATGGATATTGTATGCAGGGGAGTAACTAGCTGCAAAATCGTGGTTCGGAGTGCTGATTATTATGGGCAAGGAGTTTTAGAGAGGATAAGACTAGAAATACTCCACTTGAATACAGCATTTGTAATGTAAATAGTATTGTATTTTTCAAAGCAGCGTTGCCTTATTTCCCTGTGTATGCTAAAGAAAATGAATTAAAAATCAGGAAAGGTAAAACGAAAGTAAGATGATTGGAGACGAATATATATTTTTCTTCTAGATGTGATATAATCATTGACATACATTGCTTGTATTGTCTTGAAGGTACTTTCTACACCACTTTCGGGGATGAAAGTCAAAGATCCCTGTAAATAGGTAAATGAACCTTCTAAATAGAACGAATATTGTAAAATACGTAAATGAACTCTGTAACCAATAAGTTTTAGTAAATATAGGAACCATTTCTTAAGAAAACTGTAGTTCTTCGCCCGCTAAAACAATTCTATCGAACTGAGGTTGTTAGCCTACTCAGAACTCAGTGTTCGATAGGGACCTGCATATTCACTATTTGTATAGCACACGAAAGATTTTTTCCACTCTCCAATGAGTGAATAGAAATTGAAGATCCAACTAGTGCGATCACTTATCACAATAATACGTAACTAAATGTTGTCCAGATCAGTCAGAGTTGCCAAGGGTCCATTCAAGAGATACCAACACACCAGTTCCGGTTCTACTGGTTCCAGTTTCAACAACAAATACAACTTCAACATAAATCCACCTCCAGTTCACGAATACTGGAACTACAGAAACGCTTCCGTCCTTTTAGCAGTTGTTCCATTATATCTTGCTGCTGGTTACGTGGCCAAGTATATTGCAGGTAACCCTGAAAGCTACACTGGTTTGTTAGATTTCAAGCAAACGGAGAACTCTTTGAACGAATTGAAGTTTGGTGAACCTCAAACTTCAAAGTAATACAAACTTTAAAGTAATTTCCATATCAAACCTTGGAATCTGGGGAGCCCTTCAAGATAACTTGTGCTCCCAATTGAATTAAATACATTGGAAAGGAAAGGTTATGGGAGTATTTAACAATCAATATTAATATTTCAATTTCGGCCCAAACCATTTTTATTTCATTCTACACCATTACGCATACATAATTAGAAAGTCAACCGAATAAAAGATTTCAATAAATATGTTATTGGGGGATAGCCATCGCCCGTTGGACATGTCTACTGTAGGAGAATTCGTCCCAGGATTTAAGAAGTCTGTAATTCACTCCATTCTTAAAATGTAGACACTAACAAAATGACATAAGCTATTACCAAACTAAAGTGGTAAAATTTTTTTTGTCTATTCTAATTGGCTAAACAAAAGTCAGAGCGTTAGAAAATCAAAACTTGTTTTTCAATCTAGTTGAGAAGCATCCTAAATAAAGACATAGAAAGATGTTAGGTAGATTTGGTTACCAAGGTGTCAGAGCCGTAACTCGTTGCAGACAATCAGTTAGATTGTTGACCACCCAAACCACAATCACTGACCAAACCACCGGAAGAGTGATCAAGTTATCAGACCCAAGCCGTCCAGAAATTGCTGACTACCAAAACCCTACTCCAGAATTTTCACAACACAGAGACCCAAACAACAAGTATGATGACCAACAAAACAGAAGAAATTTCAACGATCCATTGCACATTGATGCTGATATGTACGATATGTGGTCCCCAGATTACCACTCTTTTGTAAGTGACAAAACTGCTGTGTTGCATAACGCTATTTTCTTCTCCACTGTGTTGGCTATCGCAGGTGCCATCTGGTACTTTGAATTGAACCCAGAAAAGCCAGCTATGCCAAGATCATACCCATTCAATGGGTTGGCTAAGGACTTGGGTGCTACTGGAGATGAAGATGCTCACTTCTACCGTGTCAGACCAGATACCTCAGCTGAAAAGGAATTGGGTTTTTTGGCTGCCGATGAAGACGTAGTATTGAACAAGAAAGCTTATACCGAAGCTAACGCTGAATTTCTCAGAGCTTAAATAAGTATGGTAACTGCCAGTCGTTCTCGTACTTCATTTTATTTCTTGTTTCCCAGATAAACTGGATTAAGTTCATTGTTTGCTATTCTAAGTTGTCCCATTCTACAGCTTGACCTGGAGTACTGTCAGTGAACAAGGTTCAATTTAGTACAAATTAATACAATTGCATTGAACGTGTTCTAAGATAGAATACTTCATTCCTCCCCATACATTTACAGAAAACAAATACATGATATAATTAAGAGTATTTTGTAGCATCAATTATTATCTAGGCTAAAAAAGCGTTGTCTTGTATGTACTAAGAATCTAGACATTTTCTATCTTTCCTCTCTCTTCACGAAACCAGAATTATTTCAAAAATATCATTCACAAAGAGGAACTTTTATTGAATATTATAGTTCAGGTGTCCTCCTCACACTAATAACGGCACCTTTCTCAGAGCTCACTCTGTCTTCCTACATTTTACTCCACTGCAAATTTTGCTGGTAAACGCTCCTGCATAAATTGTTTGTGCGCGAGTATCAAAACATTGAGTTAAGACTTTTTATGAAGAAACATTTGCCTTTTCTATGTGTACATATTAGATTTTCAAACAAAGATAAAAATAGAAAATGGTGGCCAGAGGAGTACGAAATAGACATAGGGGTTCCCAAAGTTCCAGTGAACAGATAATGAAAAGAAAAATTGAAAATGAAAGATTTGTTTCCAAGAAGAAATCCAAATTTAATGAGTCTTCTGTGATATCTAAGCAGGATAAATTAATAGATATATCCACAAAATTCCACCTAGCGATCAATGAACTATATCAATTGGAACAATACAAATCCTTGGTATACTGGAACCCAGCAGACTTTTCCCTTCCATGTCTAGAAAATAAAGTCCCAGTTGAGTATGAAGCTTTTCTTTCAAAACCTGACAACATGTTGGTTTGGGATGAGGAGATTGAACTGACCCAAGACTTGAGTGGATTGCCTCTAAGATTCCAAAAAAAGGCTATAGCAAACATACATCTGCGACTTTTAGAGAAGTTCCCATTCAAGGAAATTATAGAACTGGCGAGTCAAATTAGAGAACGTGAAATTATTGATAATGCAATATCCAAGAAACAAACTCCACAAGCCTTACCTAAGAAATCTGTATCAGTTAAGAAAGAGAAAATCAAAACCAAGATAACTATAAAAAGCGAACCAGAAGAAGATTCAATGTCATCAGAAGAACTTCAATTCTCAGATCCATCACCATCAGAAAATGTAAAATTAAACCATAAAATCAAGGAGGTTCGATATTCCATACCTGTACCAATAGTAACACACCCCTCGCATATTCCTAAATGGAGACCAGACCCAGCTCATAGTGATAGCGTCATGAATGGCTCAGATCAAAAACTTGTGGAGTTCAACCCTAAGCCAATTCAAATTGTTTTGAGAAATGGTGAAACTATAATAGACCCAGAAATTCAAACTAAATTAAGAAACTTTCTTGCAAATCACAAGAGTGCAATTATAGATGACTCAACAGTTGATTATAACAACACCATAGAAGAATATGAAACAACAATGTCACAACAAGAGTCTCTTTTTCAAAATCTATACACAAAAATCAGAAAGGACCGTTCGATCATTTTCAATGGTGATAAAATTGAACTCAGAAAGGCAGTTACCGGGAAAAACCAAATAGATCCTTTTAGAACCACGGGTACAGTAGTTCCTAAAATACAAGGAACGGCTAATAATGAGACTTTTCAAGATCATCTTGTGAGTCAAGGAATTGCATTTTCAAAAATTCATCAAAGCATGCGTAAAAACCATATTACTCGTACCAAGAAGATTGCACAAATGATTGAACAGCACTTTAAGAAAAAGAATGGTGAGAAGGATCGATTGGAACGTGAAAGAGAACAAAATTTGAAGAAGATAAGTCGTTTAGCTGTACAAGCAGTTAAGAAGAGATGGACTCAAGCCAACAAGGTCTACACATTTATTCAACAACAGAAAGAAGATGAAATCAAAAAGATTAAAGGTAGAGAACACTTGAGTCAAATGTTGGAACACTCAACACAATTACTTGAGGCACAATTAAGTAAACCTTCAAGATCAGGTACTTCCTCCGTAGAAGAGTCTGACCAAGAAGTTGACCTGGATGACCATCTTACCTCTGATGAATCTGATGAAGAAAACGAAGAAAATGAGAGCAAGAAGTCTGATTCCGAAAGTAATGCTGTGGACGATATGAGTTTATCAATCAATCAATTGCGAGAAAAGTATTCTAAATTGGAGGATTCTGTTGAGCCTTCACCATCGGTCCCAGGCTCTGATTCTCAACGTGAACTGACCTCTTCTTCAGATACGGACGATGAAGTAGATGTAACTAAAGGTTTATCTGCTTTATACAACGGTTCACTTCCCCAAAGCCCAGAACCACAGGTACATAAAGATTACACAGAAGAGCAAAAACAGATAATTGAATCGGAAGTTGTGGAGATCGAGGAATCGGACTCAGATGACTCTATGAGTGATGAAAGTTCAAGTAGTGATGAATCTGAGTCTGGTGAAGAAAGCGAAGTCGAAGTAAAGCTGCAGAACGGAGGATTGGCTTCATTGTTTGGAAATCATGCAGAGGAACCTTCTGATAACGAAGCCTACAGTATGTCAGATGTTGAACTGAAGGATGCTGATGATGATAGACTCTCTAGTGACGAGCTGGAAAAGGAAAATGGACATGTCAAGACAGAAAACAAAATCACAGAGCTTGTAGAAGTTCCGAAAGAAGAACCTATCGAAGAGCTTGGAGAAGAGATAATTAATGGTGAGAAAGTTAGAGAAGTTCCTACCCCCTCGTTATTAAGAGGTACATTAAGACCATATCAAAAGCAAGGTTTGAATTGGCTTGCTAGTTTATACAATAACAACACAAACGGTATTTTAGCAGATGAAATGGGTTTAGGTAAGACTATTCAAACGATTTCGCTTTTGTCATATCTAGCTTGTGAACATCATATCTGGGGTCCACATTTGATCATCGTTCCCACATCTGTCATGCTTAATTGGGAGATGGAATTCAAAAAGTTTGCACCGGGATTTAAAGTCATGACTTATTATGGTTCTCCGCAGCAAAGAGCTCAAAAAAGAAAAGGTTGGAATCGACCAGATGCATTCCATGTTTGTATTACTTCTTATCAGTTGGTTGTTCATGACCACCAATCATTCAAAAGAAGGAAATGGAGGTATATGATATTGGATGAGGCACATAATATCAAAAATTTTAGGTCTGCACGTTGGAGAGCTTTGCTTAATTTCAACACAGAAAACAGATTACTTCTCACAGGTACTCCATTGCAAAATAATGTCATGGAATTGTGGTCGCTATTATATTTTTTGATGCCGTCCTCCAAGCTAAATCAAACAATGCCCGACGGGTTTGCGGATCTAGATAATTTCCAGCAGTGGTTCGGAAGACCGGTTGATAAAATTTTAGAACAAACGACAGCTGGATCTAATACAGATTTGGTTGGTGATGATGATAAGTCTACACAACGTCTTGATAAAGAAACAAAAAATACCGTTGCCAGATTACATCAAGTTTTAAGACCTTATTTGTTACGTCGTTTGAAAAAAGATGTTGAAAAGCAAATGCCAGGTAAATATGAACATATTGTTTATTGTCGTTTATCTAAAAGACAAAGATTCTTATATGATGACTTTATGTCCAGAGCAAAGACTAAAGAAACTTTGGCATCCGGTAACTTTTTATCCATTATTAACTGTTTGATGCAATTGAGAAAGGTTTGTAACCATCCTGATTTGTTCGAAGTCAGGCCTATTACAACATCGTTTTCAATGCCTAAAGGGGTGGCTCATTCTTTTGAAAGTGCTTATCAAGCAGTCAATAAGCAGTTGACTGATCATTCTCTAAGCGCAAGACAAGTGAATCTTGGGGTTTTGAATTTGGATATTACAAATACAGACACTATGAGTTATTTTGTCAGTCAGTCGATGGACAATTTAAAGTCTTCTAAAGAATTACAATTCCAAATTGATCAGTTGGAGAAATTTATCCTACAGTCCAAACATACAGAGCCTAACTTCGAAAATTATTTGGAGTACTATAAATACTTGAAGACCAGAGAACAAATTGAGGTTAAAGAAAAACTTGAACAAGCACTATATTTAAATAACCTCAGATGTGGGAGAACTCCATTATATGGTGAATCATTTTTGAGGTTCCTTACTAAGGAAAAACCAAAAGAATTAACTGATGTGTTTCGAAGCTTCCAGATAACTATTCCTCAGAGAGTAGAGCAATTAAATGATACAATCGAAAATTTTTCAGTTTTGACACCGGCTGTTGTTGCATTGGATATGAAAGACCAATTAATACCTATTTCAACTCAACGCACAATATTGCAAGAGGTATCTAACAAAACAATCCAAAACCCTTTTAGTAAACTTCAAAGTAAGTTAGCTATTGGGTTCCCTGATAAAACTTTGCTACAATATGACTGTGGTAAATTACAAAAGCTTGCTTCGTTATTATTAGAATTGACATCACAGGGTCACAGAGCACTTATTTTCACTCAGATGACGAAAGTTTTGGATATATTGGAACAATTCTTAAATATTCATGGTTATAGATATATGAGATTGGATGGTTCCACCAAGATTGAAGATCGTCAAATTATGACAGAAAGATTTAATAGGGATCCCAAGATTCCTGTTTTCATTTTATCCACTAGATCCGGTGGTTTGGGTATCAATTTAACGGGTGCAGACACTGTTATCTTTTATGACTCTGACTGGAACCCTGCGATGGATAAACAGTGTCAAGATCGTTGTCACAGAATTGGTCAGATTAGAGATGTTCATATTTATAGATTTGTTTCGGAGTACACCATTGAGTCGAATATCTTGAAAAAAGCAAACCAAAAGAGACAACTTTATAATGTTGTTATTCAAGAAGGGGAATTTACGACCGATTATTTTGGAAAATTCTCGGTTAGAGACTTGGTTAGTGATGTAAGCAGCAAACCTGAAGATCTTCCAGATCAAGTATTGGATTTTGGAGGAGATTCGAATTTATTAGCTCAAGCAGAAGATGAAGAAGATAGAGCAGCAGCAAGTTCCGCAATGCAAGAAGTTGCTGTTGATGATGACGATTTTAACGAAGAATCTAAAAGTGCCACTGCTACACCAGCTCCTGATGGTACTACCCCTCCAGGCTCTATGCCTCCAGGGAAAACTGTAACTAATTCCAACGAGAGTAAAAGTAATGGTAATGAGGAGAACATGGATATTGACTTCGAAGAGGGTATTGGTCATATAGATGAGTATATGTTGAGATTCATCTCAGATGGGTTTTACTGGGACTAGTTATATTGTACATAAATTTTAATGAATACACATTATTTTATCTGTTCACGTTATCTGCGCTTTAAAAATTCCTTATCCACAACTTTTTTATTATAGTCGTGTTCGATTACCAATAAATTTATCTCAATCGGAAAACGAAATTGGAAGTTTGAATAAGTCTAGCAAAAACTAAACTAAACCATTAACACAATATGTCCTCTGGAATCCAATCTTTATTGAAGACTGAGAAAGAAGCAGCTGAGATTGTCAATGAAGCCAGAAAGTATAGAACTGGACAATTGAAGTCAGCTAAGGTTGATGCTCAAGCAGAAGTTGAAGAATACAAGAAGCAAAAGGAGGCCGAATTACAAAAGTATGAAAGTGAACATGCTGGTTTGAATGACACCATCACTAAGGATGCTGATGCCACTGTTGAAAAGGAATTGGCTTCCATCAAGGCTAAATTCGCTGAAAAGAGAGAAGCTGTCATCAAGTTGTTGGTTGAAGCCACCATTAACCCAACTCCAGAGTTACACATAAACGCATCCAAATAAGTTCTAATTAGGCCCTTGAATGTTGCAGTTTTTAATTCTTTCTTTCAATTTTAATCAATTTGACTCATAATTTTGTTATGCATTTAATTCAGGTTGCATTTTAAAATTGCCATTCATATTCAAAGAATATGTTTTTATTTGAACTATATATTGACAAATTAGAATAAATAGTATTACAAAAGATATTACCATCATTACTATCATTGAGTAACTAAACTATGTGCTTCTTCTAACTTAACCCCCTTTGGATAACTTCTTAAATGCCTTGACAATTTCCCAACTTCTATTATCATAACTGGCTGTGTTTAAACTACGAATAAAGCTCCAAGCCTTTTTATCATCTTTAATGGGATAATCTAATGGTGGTGGGATAGATGTTGCTACCCCAAAAAGCCTGAGTAATGGCTTATCCATCACCACAGACTTGGCAATGCATAACCCTGTCAATCCTTCTTCACCTCCAAATTTACCGTATCCTGATTTCTTTGTACCTCCAAATGGCAATTGTGCCACATAGAAAGTGGCAAAGTCATTAATTGCCACATTACCACTTTCTAATTGATTTGCAATCTTATTGATTTGATCAAAGTTGCTACCAAAAATTGAATTTCCTAACCCATATTCAGAAGAATTGGCCAAATGAACAGCATCTGCGGCATCGTTTGCCTTGATCATTGTCAAAATTGGTCCAAATACCTCCTCATTAAAAATTCTCATTTCTGGAGTCACATCTATCAAAAGTGTTGGCTCAAAGTAATGTCCCTGGGGGTAGTTTGGATGTTGGTATTGTTTACCACCAAAAACTAAAGTTGCACCCTTTGAAATCGCATCATCGATTAAACTTTCCAATGACTTAAATCTATTATCTGAAATCATCGCACCAACATCAATTTCATCCAATTGATCTATGTCGGATCCAATTCTCAATTGATTTACTCTTTGACTCAAAACATCAACTAGTTTTTCGTAACTCTTTGGTAAACAAATAACTCTCTCCACACCTATACAATTCTGACCTGCACTCTGGAAGGTACCTCTCATAATAACAGAAGATAAAGCGTAAATATCCTTCACATCGTCCAAAACAATGAAAGAATCTTTACCACCTAACTCAAGAACACAGGGAGTCAATTCCTTGGCTGCACTTTGCGCAACTTTATGAGCTACTGGCTTAGAACCAATAAATGTGATGTGTGATAATCCAGGGTGTGAAATAAAGTGGTCAGCGTTTTCCGGGAAGCAATACATGAGTTGAACCAAATCTTCATCTATATCCAACAGCCTCAACACTGTTTTAACCAAATCGACAAACCAAATGGAAGACCACACTACTTGTTCGGAGCACTTTACGATTATTGCATTTCCTGTGAAAATAGAAGCAATTATTGGACCCATTAAATTGTGGAACGGATAGTTCCAAGAGACCAAGGCAGCCACCACACCAAGTGGTTCATATCTAACTTCCCCATTTTTCATAAACCCAAGTAAAAGATTTGAAGGACCAGGTCTTTGAGAGGGCCTCAAAGCTTTCTCTCCATGTGCAATGATCCAATTTAATTTCTCCAAGGTGACAAATATTTCACCCATCAGAGAATCTAACTTGGTTTTACCACTATCACGGCATGTTATTCTTGTTATGTTTTCTTGGTTATCCAAGACAAATCTACTAAGAGTTTTCAAAACCTTTCTTCTAGTAGTGAATGACGACTTGGCCCAGGTCTTTTGAGCACTTTTAGCCTTTGAGATCATAACGTTCATTTCCTCCTTTGTATGAGCATTGAATGACCCTAAGGATTGGCCTGTGGCTGGACAATAGCATTGAATCTTATTTGGCTCTTGAGGAACTTTGACTGAAAGATTTGGTGGATACAACCGTTTCCCCTTCCAATGTGGTTTTGCTTCATCAGGCATGGGGAATTCAATCTTGATCGCTTCCTCAAGTTTGTTGTACCTATTGGGCAGTACCGAGATATACTTTGCATAAATATAATACAAAGTTGGTACAATTACTCCAATGAAGAAGGTGGTGGATATCTGGTACTGCCATTGCCACTCTTGGAACCGGAGATAAATTGCAATCATTACGATTTTTAAAGATTGGGCCGTCTTTTTTTTTTAAACTCCCATCGAGTATGCAAGAATTAAACGATAGCAAGAGTATGAATTTTTACAAGTGCGGCTATTAGGTTATTAGCGAGCGCAATTTTTTTATTGTTCGTCATCACCAAAGTTTGGGATTGCGTCCAACCCAGCTTGTGAGACTAAGTCACCAAGTACGTTGTGATCTATATAGTCTATTAATGCATCCACTATGGAGCCCAGGTTTGCCAGAACACCTGTAAATTCATTGTAGGAAACCTTCGCATCCTTTGGAGGAAGAACGTCATATTCAAAAACATTTTCTTGATCCCAAATTTGTTGTGGCAATTTGGCCATGATTTTGTTCTCACCTGATACAATCGCAAATCTGATCAAATTAATTGGAATATCTTTCAGCTCTGACAGGTCCTTGCCGTTGAAGTAGTTGTAAATTGAGAATGACGACTTGGACACAGTAGGAGGTGATTCCGTGAAAAAGGCAGAAAGCTTTTCATGCAAGAAGTCTCTCTTGGTTTGATCTATCCACATCACACCTGCTCTAACCATATATGTTTCACAAGTTACAATTTCTAATACAGATGGGTTTAAGTCACCAACAGATGTGTTTCCAAGAGCAACCTCTAATAATAACCTCTTGGATGTATATGGATGGCTTTTGTATGCAATTTTCAAAGCTTCTTCTGCTTTATTCAATTTACCAAGATGTAAATAGGCCAAAACAGAAGAGAAGGCAATACCTGGTGTGAGCCAATTAGAATATGTTGTGGCCAATGGCGAGTTTGCCAAAGCTGTCAAATATTTATAATCTTCAGCCATGATTGCATAGAAATCAATAAAGTATCTGACACCCATCGGATCCTCAGCTGGGCTCAATGCCAATAGAAGCTTACAATAGGCCAAGGCTGTTGAAAACAATCTCCTCTCACCTAATGCTGTGATGTATCTAAATATACATAAATAAAATTGTCGGTTCAAAAACCTCTCATATGGAAGTCTGATCAATTCAGATTTCCCTTGTGATAATAAATCGTGCAAATTTTTGTGGAAACTTCTATCAAAAGTAAATAAGCCCTTTTCAATCAATGAATTACTAGTTGATTTTTCATTTCCTTGTCTGAGCAATATCATTGCTGTTTGAAGTAAACTTTCAACGTGGTAAGGGTATTGCTGGATTAAACGGATTAAAGAATCTGGATCTGGTGTCATAATAACAGAGGCATAAAACCTGGTGTCAGCCATTCTCTCTTGAGGAGTGGGGATTTTGGAAAACTTGAAATACTTCACACCCAATTTTATCTCATTCTTTATCTTTGATTCTAACACTTCTATAGCATTATCCTCTTCTTTGTAGTCCAAGTAATGCGGTATGTCAGTCTTGTAGATTTCCTCCATATTCATGGGCTTTTGGGCTGTTGGTAACCAGTCATCCCTAATCTTAGTTAAAAGAAGCTTCCTGGTGGTTCCTGGAACCCCTTTACGATCCTTCCCACACCAGCCTCTGGTTAATCTAGCCATCCTTTTAAATTGCTGTAATACTTCAGGGGATATGGCAAGGGAACTTGTACTGTTAGCATCTTCCACAGTTTCCAAAGAAAGGTCTCCGAACAAATTACTAAACTCCAGGTCAGGATCCAAGTTTGCTTGTGACTTGATGGATAATAAGGGCAATGACTGTTTAAGTCTGTTGGATGTGAAAAACTTAAAGTTTGAATCATATTCAGGAATTGGTGTTTCACATAGGTCAAACTCTTCTTCAAAATCGTACTCATCCTCTTCATCCACTTCATCACCCGTGACATCTGCAGACTTGGTATCTTCTGAAACTATTTTAGACTTTGCTTCAGTTAACATTTGGTCCAGTACTTCATCGCCACCTCGTGCAACCGTTTTCTTTTCTTTCTGATTCTTTTTACCCTTCCGCTTGGAAGACTTGCCCTTTGTCTGAGGTCTCTCATCTGGAAGGTCCTCTGTGGTTGTGGTGTAGAAAACAGGTGCAACTGTTGATTCTGAATCCAGTTCCTCTTCCTCGGAATTCAATAAGGCAAAAGCATTGAATGCTGGTTTTCTAGGAATGTATTCCTCATCAGAAACTTCCACTTCAGGCTCCAAAGGAGGCTCCAGCAACTCTTTTTTCTGTTTCTCTAACCTCTTTAATGCTCTTAAACTCATAGATGGTATCCTATTATTCTTTGAAAAGTATTATCAAACTTTTTGAGCTGAAAACTCGTGCAGGAATTTGCCACTATGAGAGAGAAGTAGAAAATTGCATAAACTCTGTCTAAATGTAGCTTTCCTTTATATGGCGGATCCTGAGTGATGACATAGAGATATCTGCCTGTTGTAGTCAGCCACTTGCTTAAAAATACTCTTCAAGAATCTACATATTGTTTAGGTCATTTTTGAAGTTTTTTAAATAGTGGGTGCAAAATATAAAAAATTTATCAAATAATCTTTGAATGTAAAGAACACTGAATATATAATATAGAGCACTGGATAGATAATACAGAGTTATGTCAAAGAATCCACCTGAACCAAACCTCAATGAAGCTTCAAACAAACATGGTTCCAGAGATTCAAGATCAAACAAGAAGTTTATACTGCCTGGTTCCCTAAATTCCTCAGCGCTTAAGAGTTTATTGAGTGAAGCCAGGTATCAAGTCCAAGGTTCAAACCATATTGTCAATCAACACTTTAAAAGGGAGAATTCAAATGACCAGTTGCATACTTTAATCGCATCCCAAAGAATGGCACTAAACCCTGAAACCAGAGCTAGGCTTGAAGGTAATTTTCAAACCCAAGGGAGCAAAGTAACTTTATCAAATGGAAACAGAGTAGGTTTCATACTGAGACAAGACGCTACCCCAGCGAATTCAATGAATAGATCCTCTGATGACGAATCTGAACAAGTATTGTCTACTTGTGATACTGCTGATACACAGAATGAGACTAGTTCTACTGGAAACTTCTATGAACCCGACTTTGAAATTGAACAAATATATATTCAGAATTCAGGTCCAGCAAAAGAATCTATCCAAGAGTCAACGGAACTTGATCCTAATAAAATTGAGCTTGTAATGGATGAGTTGATCAAAGGCTTAACCGCACCATTATCTGAAGTATATTCACCCTTTGCAGCCATTTCTTTTGCAGCCAATGATGAAAAGGACGCAAAAGTACAGAAAGTCTTGGAAGAATTGATCGAAACAGAGAGGAGTTACATTGTATCTATTCAACTATTTCATTTAAACTATGTTCTGATGCACATTCAATTTTGCAATTATGAGGCTCCACTTCCCCTAAAAATGATCGATTTCTATTTAGGTGAACTAGCAATGCATCACGTTGAGTTTCTTTGCAACTTAGAAAGGCAATACAGTGAGCAGATTACAATTAACGAGCTAGTTACTAGAATTTCAAAGTTGGTGAGCGAGCATGCAATTGATCATAGATTATACACCGATTATTGTATCACATATCAGGAGGTTCTTCAATTGCTTAGTACCAGTTCCATGAAACCAAATCTTACAAGTGAATGGTTAATTGGCTGGGAAAGATATCTAGAAGCAACACAACCATTGAACAGAAGAATGGACTTGTCATTTTTCTCACTCATTCAAAAGCCAATATCAAGACTAGTCAAGTACCGACTTTTGTTGGAGTCATTACTCAAGTACCCTAACACTATAGATTGTCATGATTGCCTTCAAACGGTTAAAGAACAGATACAAAATGTCAACGATGCGGCTAATCAATTGAGTAGTAAAGACCATTTTAAAAAATTGAATGATCTAATCTGCTTAGACGGTCTTGAGTTTGTTCAAAACCATTTAAATGAGTTTAATCTTGATATGCAGTTCTTTGGAAATTCAATAATGATAAGTTCAGTCTATGCTGTTTGGAAGACTGGCGAGGATTTGAAATCGAGCTGTTTCGGTGCAATGCTATTTAAGAGCCATCTCATGTTATTGGATTTAAAAAAGAATAAGAAAGCAAAGAAATGCAACAAAAGCCAGTGCAACAAATCCGAACCTAGATTCATTATTCCCTTGAGTAAGTGCAACCTTGTGACAGACTTAAAAGAAACCAGCGGAGGGCTTTTCTGTAGTTATCCAAATACTTTGAAGTTGATTTTTGAGAACAAGAGCTCCCACTATGAGATTCTACTAGTTTTCTTGACCAAATTGGAATACTCAATTTGGAAGGACCATTTATCGACTTTTATTAATTTCGTCAATGGGCCATGTGAAATGGATTTCAACAACAAAAATGATATTAACTATGTATTTGAATTCCCCACTTTCAGTCCCTATAATGTTGACGTCAGTGTTAAGGCAAATTCCTTTTGTTATTATAATGAGTGCATATCATTGAAAATTAAATTTGATTTTATTTCACAGGGAAATGCTTATCCAGCAGTTCTGAAAAATCCTACTCATCTGTTGGCTTCATACTTGAATTTCTTTGATGATTTGAAGGAAGATGGGGTTGAAGTTCTTTTAAGAAAATCAGATCGGTTGCAAATTGAGAAATATTTTGAGAATGTGTGGAGCACCGAAATTCCATACATTTTCAATTCCAGAGGGTTTCCACAACTACGAAAGTCCCTTAGCTGGACAGCAATGAGAAAGAACACCATTAAATTGAGGCATTCTAACAGTTTCCTGGGGGCAGAGTCCCTTTTAAGTGATGTCTCCTCTTTGTCTATTTTACCCACTGGTAATATAAACCAACCACCAGTCGTGACTGTGAGTCCCGATAATGTTGTGAATCAAGACATTCTTTCGACTAGTCACGATAACTCTAAATCCAGGCAATTCGATAAGAAGTTGAAGAAGTTTATGATTTTTTCCAAATGAATTCTACAGTTCTAATAATAATATATCATGTATTCGTATCTTGTTTCACATAAGCTATATCAATTTAATTACCAGAAGCACCTCCACCAATTGAATCGTTTTTAGAAGCACCACCTCTTGAAATCGAAGGACCTTGCTTATTAGTTCCTTCCTTTAAAATCTGTTTGATAATTTCATCAGTGTCGCTATTACCGAATTCATTCTCTAGTTCAGACTTTGAGGCCTCATCCAACACACCTTCAGAACCACCCAGTCTACTAACGAAGATCTTGTAAATCGAAACCAACTCAATCAATGGGATTGTAGTCTTACCTTTTTTGAACTCTGCCAAACGATTTTCATCTTCGACAAATACGATGAATGCTTGTTCTTTTCCTTTATAGAATATTTTATTTGGTTGTGACATGGTTGAAATTTTCAGTTAATTTACAGATTTGTAGAATTTTAATGGTAATCTTAAAGTATTTATAGTGTCGAAAACTAAACTCAATTCGCTTGTGGGGTTATTCACATACATTATACTTAGGGGGCAAATTGCTCTGGACCAATTGCTACGACCGCAACAATTACTCAATTTAGCAGCAAAAATAACCTTTGTGGTACATATTTTGCAAGCGCTCAATAATCAAAAAATAACTAATGTAGAGCCACTAATTTGACATCACCCAGGTGTGAATCAGGTTCGGGAAGGCATGGTTTAAAAACAAGGGACTGCCATATACGTCTTGGTGAACTAAGAGGGAAATTCTGGCTGCAAAATCTCATAGCTTGTAATATCGAAAAACCAGAACTCCTTGTAGAAGAAAAAAATGACGCTCATGGACCATAATCATCAGACTAAAATGCCAGGTTTTGTGTGTTTTATGAAATTTGCATGCAAAAGATATTGGAACCTACAATATGTTGCTTCTCGATCTGATAGCACTCAATAATACGGACTGTATGCCAAGATAAACTTAGACGTCGACTTCGAGACTACCAATCTTACAATTGTTACTTGCTGTAGTTATATTCTTTCATTTTTTAATTGCTGTAATTGTATTCTTTCACAGCAAGATCGAACAATACATGTGGAGAAGACATACGGTGTGCAACCTCACATACGATTTTAGTTACACAAAATATTTACTTATTTTCTCACCGAATACAGGTCCGAGGAATGAATAATGTATCTTCTTATTATTTAACTATTCCTTTATTGGAATAATAAGTAGATAATCCTATCTGGTAACTATTAGATTTGTTAAATTTGAAGTTTTTCGAGTGGTTTTACGTAGACATCGACAAAATATCCATTTTTAACACTACAAAGGATGGAATGGGAATGTCCATGTCCCATGACGTAGTGCTTTTATGGAGATTTTCCCGGACTTGCAGCCCTTGTAATCAGCCTGCTTGGCAGAAGTCAACGGAATTATTCCCTTACGGACATAGATTAAGCCTCTGAAATGCGTTAAACGATTGTCCTCTCAAGGGGGTGATCGCCTTCAAGGTGTTGACGATCGTGAGGTTCTAAGGGTTTCTACGGCCTTTTTGTAACTGTGGATAGTCGACCCAGTTTAGTTTCTGCATACCTCCTTTTCCAATATGCAAGTTGAGTGTCTCATTATGATTTTACAGTAACATATATTTCATATCAATCTTGGAATCTAATCTATATTTAAGTAACGATCCCTAGCGGCAAACAGTTCAGTTTTATACTGCCATTAATTAGAGTCTCTCAAAGCTTTTCTATTGGCTACTCCTTCCATCTGATGAATTCATCTAGACAATTTTCACCAGAAATTACGGGTTGTATAGTGTAGTGGTTATCACTTTCGGTTTTGATCCGGACAACCCCGGTTCGAATCCGGGTACGACCTTCTTTTTTGATTTCTCTTTACCCCACGCAAGACTCTGTTACCGGAGATACCACATCATAAAGCTGTTTTTCTTATTGATGTTTTGAAGAAAAAGAACAACATGTGAGACAAAAAAACAAAAAGAGTTACTCAAACCGAACCAAAAATGTTTAATAGTCGCGTGCCTTCAGAAGCACAAACATCCCTGTACTCGTTTCCCCCTTCCCATTCCCCTCCCCCTCCAATAGCCGGAAGCTAATATGTCTAGCGAACTTCTATGAAATTTTATGTCATACTCTTACAACAACATAGTTTTCTACACATAACCATATTCTGTACTAACCATCTTCATCGATCTCTTCCCTCAACTCAAAACGCGAATTCGCGTACAAACAAACAAACCCCCTGTAAAAATTTGTGCTTCAATTTTTGAGGAAAAGGCAAAACAAAGAGAGCCAGAGAGCAGAGGCACAAATGCAGCAAAAGACACTGAACCGACCTAAAGTGCCAGTGAAACCAATGACCTTAGCATCCTCTGTGATCCCCAACTTACAGCCTCCAGTCCAGTCCCAGTTCAACCGCATTCCACCCTCTCAAAATGTGATCCATACCACCATGAACAGTACCAGTACGTATTCTTCACAGAACTCGTCCCCTGTGTCTACAATGAGTGCCAACAAGAACTCTGCTAGTCCATGGTACCGTCTTAAGCAGCTATCCTCAGATAATTCAGACGATGACATGAACTCACCTCGTAGAAGGAGGGGAAAGAAGTCCGACTTGCCTCTGGAAATGGAGTTGGCAGGTGCATCCACGCCCTTGAGAGACTCTAGAGCGACCAACAGTTCTTTCCTATCGCCCATGAATAAGCTAGACAACTTACATTTACTGTCCCAAATAGATATTGATCGAAGTACTGAGGGAGAAAGCGATAATGACGAAGATGATGATGACTGCGATAATGAAGAGTTTCTAGGTGACAGGACCATCACCAACGACACCGACAGTGAGTTTGACGAAGATGACTACGAGGAAGATGAATACAGCAAGCAACTGGAAGATGACTATGCCTTGCACTCTTCCCCACCAAAATTCATAAATATTCGCAAGAGACAGCTTGTGGACTCTCCCTCAGATATACTGATGGTCACATACACCCCCACAGTTACTTCCACGGTGATACGACATATGCACACCACCACACCCCGCAATTCAATCATTTCAAGCTTGAAAAAGAAGTTTGGAAATGACAACGACTACGATGATATGTCGATATGCAGCACTGAATCCGCCAGTAAGATTAGCTTCTCAAACAGCGACTGTACGCCATGTCCAGTGCAACCAAAGAGAAAGAAATTAAAGTTAAAAGATGACACCACGCCATCTTCACGAGGTAACAAGTACAAGAAAGTTCTAAACCTATCTAACAGCGTGAAATCCAACGTGTATTCGATGATTAACCAGTTGGATACAGGTGCTGACGAAGACGAAATAGAAAATGCTATTAGAGGAGACAGCGAGGAACTAGAAGAAATAGACCACGAAATGATTCGTTCCAATGCTTTACAGTCAACTCCATCGGTGCGCAGCAATACCACACATCTGTCTACGCCGGTAAACATACCTTCTCTGGAAATGCAATCCACTCCAATTTCTCAAAGTACACCGGCCAATTCAAGATCGTCAACACCTCCAATAAGCCAAGAGTTTGGAGAGCCAATAAATGGGTACAAGTTTGTGAAGCCAAAAGGTCCAATTCCCATGGCTTCAAAAACAACTACATTCAGTTACCAGACGCCAACCAATCAGCCGAGAATTTCCTCGGACTTGAGGGCCTCGTACACTAGAAATGACTTCAGTCCAGCCAATGATGAGAAATACCACATTGTAGGAGAGTTCCCAGTGACATCAGCAGGGATGATGGATGAGGAAATCACAGATACTCACATTGGAGACTGTAGGATAAATGACCCCTACTTGACTCCTCGATCGGAAATCCCACTTCACGAATCAATAAAGGATCAATACTTACTAAACGATGATACCCTCCCCATTTTACCGCCAAACTTTGATATCCAAAAGGATTTGTCAAAGGAACACATTATACATCTACTTAGCGATGGGGCTAACTTATTGGCCTTTTACAAACTCATACTGGACCACAACAATGACGAAGTCTTCGAATTGGTCAAATCGGAACGCATTCGATGGCACCCAGACAAGTGGGTATCAAAGAGTTGCTTCTGGTTTGACATGGACATTGTTAACATACTTAGCCAATCTATCAATGGATTAGTAGATCAATTGAAGGGATAAGAAATTATTTTCAACTAATTATGCTAAATATTTATATAAACTAAACTGTATTAACTATGGTACATTATGTATGTGAAATGAGTAAATTCTAAAGTGTGTTCTAAAAAAATCTAACTCTGGGTTCTATCCACAGGTGTCTCGCTTCCATTTCCACCCTCATCATCTATTTCCATATCGTCATCCATATCATCGTCTAAATCTTCTTCAATGTCTTCCTCGATATCCTCTTCAATGTCTTCTTCAATATCCTCGTCTTCATTCTCATGTTCAGCATGATGTTGCATCTTTTCATGCCCATTACTAACTACTTCTTCTTCGCCTAAGTCTTCTTCTTCTTCTCCCAAGTCTTCTTCCTCCTCTTCCTCTTCCTCTTCCTCTTCTTCTTCCTCTTCTTCCTCATCTTCGTCTATTTGCTGGTCAGGAGGATACTCATCGGCATTCTCATCACTATCCCAGACAATGTTAAACCTCGTGACTCTAGGCTTTTCAGCCAATATGTTTCTCACCACGTGGTCGATCTGAACTTTGGCAGGCGGGTTTTCTCTCAATTCTTCAGTGTCATACTCATTATTCACATAGTAACCAACTCTTACAAACTCACGATCAGAGTAGGAACAACTCAATAAGATGACAGTGACACTGATGAGTTCATTCACCGGAATCAATTCGTGACTTGGAGGATCAGCCTTGAAAACAAACTTGTTTACACCAACGGGAATAGGACCCACCAAAATGGAATCCAACTCCTGGTCATGATCTAGCGAGTTTGAACTACCAACATATATCAACTTCCACTCGAGATCTTCCTTCAATGGTTCCAAACACTCGAAAGTTATCTCAAATTCATATGGGTCCGAGAATTTGGCCGGATTGTTAAGAACTTCGATTCCTACTAAGGATACAATGGACATGTTGTGGTAGTTCTTCTTGTTGTTGTAGTGTGTAAAAATTCCATTAAAAACTTTTTAGACGCGTCGTTAAGTGTGGAAAGAATCAGTGAGGCACAAGGCGACAATGTAGAGAAGAGGGGGATAGTGCACAGGGTATGTGTTACAAACAATGAAAAGAGAAATGGGGAGGGTTATAATGTTATATTGGACTACCTAACTCTCGGAGGACTTTACAGAATCCTCTGAGACGCTCTCTAGCTCCCACTATCGGAACCTTCACCTCTTCAATTCCCACGACATTTTTCAGTACTTGCCAAAAGTAACAGAAATGTCAATTCTCTCTCAAAATCGCTCAACTCTCCACAATGAACGGCCAAAGCAACCTACTTAATGTCTTACCAGCAAAGGGACCTAACCAACAGTTGTTTGAAGAAATTAAGGAACGATACACCAAAGCACATGCAGTTTCGCAGGAAATCTTAGAAGCAGAATCAGACCAGAGACAGGTGTTACACTACTATCAACGAAGAAACAATGCCTTGCTAAAGCTCTTAGAAAATATCGAAGGCAGTCATGAACCATCACAGATAGAAGAAAGACTTGATGCCTTGAAAGAAAAAGTTCCCAGATTCTCGCTGCATCTCTCTCGTATAAATGGCTTGATGACCCATAATGACGAGTCTATTGTGGATTCCCCTCTAGAAAAGAACCACTTGGCGCACTTGTACATTTCAGAAACGATACCAGAACTCATCAATGATGATACCTCCTCTGTAGAAGTAAATCCACAGAATTTGGATAGCTGGACTCGAAGAAACTTTCCAAACTTGATCAACTCCAACTTCGTTCCCTTGCGTATACCCCAAGACGGATTTGCCAGTGAATACAAGTCTACAGAGATAAAATTGGTTCACGAGGAAGACAAGGAATGTGACAAGTCCTTTTAAGATATATTTGAGATATGTATGTACTATAGAGTTATAATTAACAGTTTTTATGGAGTATCCAGTAGACCTATTGAAAATCTCTAATTAACTTGGAGAATTCAGTTACAGTATATGTTCTTTTCAAATGCACTTCTATCTCCCTTTTCTCTTTATACATTCCTGAAAGAATTCTTTCTGTCCTTTTTAACTAAGTTCTCCAAAACCTTGGAGTCAAGGAAGAAATCAAGGATAAACTTCCTAGTGTGGAACTTAAACTTCCCCTTGTCTATAATTTTAATGACTTCCATGAATAGAGTCAAGTTGTTGAAAACCTCTGGGTTGGACTTTTTAACTTTTATCAACTCCTTATGCGATCTTCTTTCTATCTTATTTAATATAGCGTTCATTGAATGTATCAAGTTTATGACATTGTCAAACACATGATTACTGAACATAACGTCATTTGTATCCTCTTCAAAGAAATTTTGATTTGGCAATGAAAGAAACATATCATTATCCGTATGACTGGACATTAAAACATCTGATGAAGTTGTGTGTTCATTAAAAATAAGACTGTTACCTGTTTTCTTCAAAAATGGAGACAGGTTGCCATCTTCCTTCCCAGCGCCAAAGATTGAATAGTATTTGAGGTCTTTATATGGGTTAACACTCGGAATGTTAAAGATCAAAGACAAGTCCAGCTTGGGGTATGTCAAAGACTTACTGTTGGAATAATTATCATACACGCTTATCCAATCTGCTTCATCCAAAATTTCAATTCCTTCTATTGTTGTAGAAACCATGCCCATAATAGAAAAACAAAGTCCCCTAATTTGCCAAATCGGAAATGATTTGAACAAATCAATTATAATATTAATAATAGATTTCTCAGTAGTACTATAGTTAACTGGTTCTAATACTTGGAGTCCGTATTTTCCCAGAGACATAGTACCAATTATCCAGAGATTCTGCTTCAATGTATTTACCAAAACCACATGTTGCTGATCCTGAGAAGCTAAATCAATAAAATCGATTTGGCTTTTTATCTGGTCCGAAATTTCAACAATTTCAGTAATTAATTGGTCAATGTAACTTCTTTGCTTGAAATTGTCGCAGTACAAGACCCCCTCTTCAGTAGCTAACAAATGCTTGAAAAACACAACCGAGCCCTCTTCGCCATCTTCGGCAATCTCTATTTTCCGGTTGGGGAAAGGGTAGAAGAATTCGTGGATCATCAGTTCAACTCTATTAAGAAGAGAAAAGTTCTTTACCATTATTAACCACTTGTTGAACTCTTCTTCGATAAACTTGCCGTCCTCCAAGTACTTAAATCCCTTTGATATGGTTAAAAACTTGAATAGGAGAGATCTGCCTTTCTTGGACCTGGTCAAAATAGGAATTGGAGGGTTCAAATTGATCAAAAAATGTAAATGGGCTAAATTATTTGGATGGAAGTATTCTTCAAGAATACTTATTGCCTTATCAACAATTTGTTGATTGGGATCATACAAAGTATGCACCAAAATCTTGATAACAAATAGTTCCAATTCTTTTATCTTCAAAAATTCAGGAATAAGTTCACTCAATAAACGTTTCCTCACTGTTATATTTGAAAGTTTGAAACATTTGGAAAAAACCACTCGAAGAGGGCTATCAATGGTGAGATCTATGCTTTTGAATAAGGTAATAAGAAGGGTATTAAGTTGGTCTGAAGTTATGGAGGCATCAATTATGTTATTGAAAATCTGGAAAAACTGCCATCTTTCAAGTACTTTAAGCCCTGCATTGCTTGCACTTAAAACACCCACAAATCTCAAATACCCCACACTTACAGTAGTCTCAAGCCGTTTTTTGGCTAATATTGGCTCTTTTGTTTCAATCCCACTATATGGATCAAGTTGTGCAAAAATCTCACTAAGCTGGGGAAACAACTTATTGGACATCAAATATTTCAGTCCAGATTCCAATCGTAAGATAACCTCCAAGAGCTGGCATCCAATATTAATATATGTTTGAGCATTCTTCGCATGGATACTGATATTACAGAATCTAAACTTGAACGGTCTATAAAAGGAAAGAACCCTTTTCAAGAACTTGGGATTTTTTTCCAAAAGCTCATCAAACCTCTTTGGGTTGGCCAATGGACCCTGAATCAAATTGAGTAATAATTCCCAGTCCCACATTTCAAATTCTTTCACAGTTAAAATCTTTGTATTTGTAACCTTGGTTTTAAATTCTGCATCATCCATATTATATCTAGCCTTGATGCTTATATTCTTCACGTTGACTTTGATTTCCTTGATATAGAACTCAGAAGGCACAAATTTGGATCTAGATACCTTGTCTATGGCAAAGGAAGAAACTTTTGGTATAATAAGATTGTTAGGATGAATGAGTTCAGATGGGAGTAAATTATTAGCCATTGTGTAAATCGAGGTCAATAATGCAGTGGCTTTTAATGCAATTTTACTTTTGGATGGAGAATCGTCTATGATGCCAGTTAGAAGATCAAAAATATTGATTTTCTTGATCAATACCAATGTCAAAAGGCCCTGATAATGACTGGTGATGTTTTTCTCGAATTCATTCCCTTTAACTCTGTATTTGAATGATAACGGAACGGCTGATTTGACATGCCTCATAATTAATTCATATATAGGGCCGGAAGTCAACCATGGTAAGGGTTCCAAAAGTAAAATGTCAAAGATGATATCCATGACATATTCTCTAATTTTTGTATTTTTCTTTTTCAAATTCGATATCAAGTCGTTCAACATCTCGAAATCGTTAATTGAAAATGCTAAAAGTCCGTTGAAACTTTTTAACAAAAGAGTGATTAAGAAACTAATTTTCTGTAGTTTAAATGTAGATGCAAATGGGGTTTGTTTGTCGGTTTGTTGCGACCCCTTTTTAGTTTCTCCGTCATCAAATGAGTCCGTGAAAACAGAAATTAATGAAATTAAATCATATCCGTTTCTGAGGAACTTTCTTGAATGAGGCATATCCAAGATCTTGGGAATTATACTCAAACAAGTGATGGATATTTCTAGAGACCCTTCTATCATAGTCTCTACTATCATTTTGAATCCACCAGCATGGAAAACAAGTTCTGGTTTTAATAATGCAATTTCACAAATAGTTTCAATACAAACATTTGTAAACAGTTCTGGTACAATCGAGCCATCGGGGCCCGAATTGAAGCTTTCTACAGCAGGTTTATCTTTATCTTGGTCGTCGTAGAGTTTTTGTTGTTGTTGGAGTGTGTTAAATGAGGCCATATCATGATTACTCTCAATAAGTGAAATGACAGCCTTTACCACACCTATGGATAAATTATCTGCTCCTTTTTCTATTCTAATAAACTCACGAATCAAAAGCAAAGCTTCTTCCTTTTCCAATAGACTGGATCTAGTAGTGGACATGGCAATGATAATGAAGATCAAAATCTTGGACTGAATCAAAACGATCAAGCTGTCATAATTCGAGATAATACTTCTCAAGAGCCGAAATCCCATGCTCCGTACTTCTGTAACAGGATGATAGAACATAAATTGAATTCTGTTAATAAAGTTCTTTAAAATGACATCGAATTTTAGTTCCGGGTAGGATTGCAACAAGCTAACTAATTCATTCCCCTTTGCAACGATTTTGAATTCATCATCTGTGTCTTTAACCGAACCTAACCCAGACAACAAGTCACTCAACATCCAGGTGGGACTCTCTGGGTTTATAGATATGTCTGATCTATTACTGAAATTTCGTTGCATGCGATCGTTGGACAAGGCCGTGCTGGTGGTTGCGCTTCGTATCCTGCTAAAGCTGTACGAGTATATATCTTCCTTATCGCCGTTTCTAGGACTATCCATGAAGCGATCATCCATGGACTTATCACCTATTCTGGATCTGTCCACCAAGAACACATTCTCTTCATGCTTTTTAATGCTACTGGAAGGATTGAACCTTATGCTGTCTATGGAATTAATGTTGAGTGAATCCATCGAATTAATCGTGGAGCTTCTAGTCTGCCGGAGTTCTCGGGTGTTGCTAGTGGATGTGGTGGACGGGTGTCTTTCAATTGATGTGCCATATTGAGCAAGATTAAAGGGCGTTTCAATAGTAGAGTTCTTGCTCCTTGTTTTAACAAGAATGTTGTTGAGATCCCTTAGATCAGAACTTGACTTGCGAGCGTGGCTCATTAGCGTGTCTCTGGAGGAACAGGTGAATCCACTTGTTTCATAAAATTATGGATCAGAGTTTCAACACGTGATTTGGGGAAAAGCCAAAAAAAAAAACCAAAATGAACAAACCTCTCAATAAAATTAAACAAAGAGGGAATTCAAGGTGAAATTGAAAAGACTCAGCGAAAGTTCCACCATGTAGAAGAATGATCTGGTCCAGATAGTTTATAGGGTAAAGAGGTTATGAACATGAAATTCCAGGTGAAATAAAGTTTTTTAGAAATGCAGGAATCACATGCTTTTAAAAGTCAACAACAGGAGACCTTCCTTTCTCTTCGAGTATTATGACTGACCTTTATATTTGTAATAATCAACCTCGCAAGTTACAAGCAAATCCCATTAAGCCCTTATACCTACAATAGATGTATATTTTCTTTCTCGCTTCGAATTCATTTCATTTTCTCTGCATCCCATATAGGAAGCTCATCAATTTCATGAGAACATGTAGAGTAAGGTGATTTCACGTTAGGATACACGCACATAGATGTGCGAATAAGCTGGGCGCTTCTACCCAAGTTCAGGCCTATGGTACAAAGCACTGAATCAAGTAAAGAAGTGCAAAGTAAAGAATGATAAGATAACAAAAGCTCTTGCGTTGCACTAAAATAAAAATGTTAAAATGTTATTTGACGTCATAAAGCGGTTTTGTGGTCCATCACAATTGAGAAGCTAAGTACAAAGAGTTGTGGAACAATGGTAGTCAATAGTAGAGTGGAGAGATTTAAACTGGAGATTAGCCTGTGGTACCGTTACGTAGGCACAGGCTGCAAGTGCTTAGCACTACATGATGATGGTACATGGACGGACTCAAATTCGCCTTGGAAATGGGTTCTGGGATTCTTCTCAGAACCACATGTCACACATGTCGTCCACAACCAACTCTCAGTCCACTAAACTTAATATTAAATTCTTTTTTATCAATCTTGAACGCGGGGAGGGGAAGGAAAACTGTTTTTTTTTTAATATGTTTTTCACCCATCGGAAAGGCTTTTTCCAAATAGTTCTGTGGCACAAGTTCAACAATAATTTCATCACGTTTTGTAGAATTATTACATAAACCGAGCAGATAACGAATGAGTGTGTCCACAGAAGCAGTTCGCAAAAAAGTGTATTTCTTGATTTCTGGAATTTCGATGATCCTTCTTTGCTCTGCTCAGCTCATTGTCAATAAGCTATACCTATGGTCTCTCCACCAGAACCTTAACATGTTAGGGTCCCTTACACAACACAAAATTTTATCCTTGCAAAATTGCATTTACTCCCCCATAAAATTATAATTACAGGCTTTTTTTTTATTTTTTGCTTCCTCTCTTTTTTTTTGCCCTTAAGCTCAATTTTGTTATTTATTTTGCTGGTCCTTCCTGACAAAAGTCGCTTCGCAAATCCAGCCAATTCAATCTTATCAGTTGAGTAAATTTTTTTTTTTTTTAATTAGATTGGATAAATTTATATTTGCTGCTTGTGTATTTATTTTGTTTGAATAGGCTTTCCATTGTGTGTTTACTGTCCGTTGTGTGTTTACTGTCCGTTGTGTGTCTTCCTATCCATTGTGTACCTATCTATCCCCACCAGTCGTCCCCGTTTGATTCCCGCTCGATTCTCGCTCTCCTATAATATATCCCTAATCTTTTTGTCGAAATAATGAGCTCCTCCCATACTAATACTACAAGCAAGTCCAAAAAAAGATTGTCCCTCTTTAGTTTTGGCCTGTCTAATGATTCAAAGGACAACTTGAATGCCTCTCCACCTTTTACGCAGCCATTCACACAACCATTTACACAACCAATCATCCCCCCACAACGCAACAGATCCTTCTCGTCGCTCAACTCCACCAATACTTTGGCCAGTCTAAATGCCCAAGCTCCGGATTCCATTTTCGAGCGCTCTGTGCAAAGTTCCATTGGTTTCGAAACTTCCTTCTTGGAATCCCCTTCGGGCTCAAGCCCTCCTATTGGCCTTCTGCAACCTCCTCCATTGAGCAAAAGATCCCTATCATACTCCCAGAACTTGAGTCTCTCCCTTAAAACTGGACAATACTTCAAAAGTGAGGATTTCACAGCTCCTGCTTTGGATGCCACTGCAAAGTTTCTCAATACTAAGAGCTCTGATTTGGATAACATTGAAATGATCTACCCCAACCGTCGGAGTTCTTCTGTCTTAGGTCTCAACATGGCCTTGGGTCGACCCTTTACTCCTTCAAGAAAAAACTCTATATACTCCATGCACCAAACAATGTCGCCCACCAGCAACAACTCTTCAATTGGTAACACCGCAGTGCCAGTAAGTCCACCAAGTTTAAACACCTCAACCTCAACTGTCTCCTTCTACAGTTATGCTGACATGATAAATAACGATGAAGGAAGAAGACCCACATTCAAGAGCTCATACTCGCACGGGTTTATTCCAACATTAAACTCCCCCGCATCAACTCTGAGCCCAACTACCTTGAACAGTGTAAGCGGGAGCTTAACAGCAAAGGGTAACAAAGCTAGAAATAACAAGAGGGGTTTTTTGATATCGCCCGAAAGTTCCGACGAGGAAAGGGAGGTTTCTAAGAAAGATCTACAATTAGCTGGTAATGTTGAGCAAGAAGGTGAGTTTTTGAGCCGTTCAATGGGTGAATGTATTAGACAAACCAAAACAGAAATAGGAGGTGGCGATTATTGAAATTGTCAGCTGACTATCGAACAATATGAACCAACCAAATCTTCCGAGTGTCTGGAAAGGGCACCTTTTTACTTCTTTCATTTTTTAGTTATTTTGTGTTTTAATGGCTTTAGAAATTATTATAAAAAAATTGTTATGTGAGTTTTTGTAGTACCCGCCTGTTTTCACCTTTTCTTTGTCCCGTCAGTTTGTGTTGAAGGAGAGGAAGTATTTTATGAAAAGGTGTCAATTTCTCTACAGACTAGATTTGAGGTATTTTGTTATTGAAGTTCATCAAATTGATCATAAATGAGTATTGGCCATATTACAAATCACATAACTCGTTGACAAAGATGCGGAGAGCCACACTCAACATGTTAAGCTCACTTGTTGCTCTAATTCCAAAATATGGTTTTCCTTGAAACTTTCATATACCAGCTGAGAATTGATAAATCTACTCATACAGATGATGGGGCCATAACACACCTGACTAATTATAAACACATCAAATAAAGTTCAAATGTGTAAATTACTCTCAAGAATGGTCACACCGGCTGCAAAATTAGTGTTGCCAAGTCAAGCTGCGTAGACGAATACGACTAACAACTGTAACACAGTGAAACCAAACGTGTAGATATGCGAACACAGTAAGCTGTGATCATTCAAAAATAATTGGAGACGACTATCTCGATACTCTTGTTATTGTAATTTGTGGTTTTTTACTTGATTTCAATATAACTGGGCAAAAGAATTTCTAAAAATATGTTACAAAAAACCAAAAAAATATCCAAATATATTTTGTCAAATTAGTTGCAAAAAATCAAAGATTTTGAAGAATCTGAAGATTTTTAAACAATCATAAGATTCCCCACCTTCCAAATGTTGGGAATGCAACTTTAAGGCTCATAACAACAGGATGTTCTCCACATTTACAAGAAACAGTTCAAGTATGGAGACAGACGTGAATGTATTGTAAGCACTCTCTACACTACATTCATATCGGATACACGCTTACTTGAGTCAAGAAAACAGTAAACTATGAAGAATTATCACTTATATGTTTTCAAGCAGATGGATTTCCTCATGACTTTCATAGCTTTCATGGCTTCTTCGACTCACGCTGCTATCTGAATAAGCTCCACTTGTGTCGCACCTTCAACTTCTTTCATGTCCCGACATTCTTTTTTTTAGTGCATCTCATCTCAATTTGAAAAGCTTTACATTACAAGGAAACAAGCAAGATGATCAGAAGGCAGGCCAGAGAAAGAAGAGAATACCTTTACCGCAAGTCGTTGGAACTCCAGGAGTCTAGTCTCACCGAAAAGAGACAGCAGTTGAAGGCTGCCTTGGCCACAGGGAAGCCGTTGAGCAAAGAGATAGCTGAAGATGCGCAGTTGCAAAAAGACTTCATATATGATGAGAGTGAACAGATAGAAATAGATGACGAATACAGTGCCATGTCTGGGATTGCCGATCCAAAAGTGATTGTTACTACCTCCCGTGATCCCTCGGTCAAGTTGTTGCAGTTCTCTAAGGAAATAAAGTTGATGTTCCCCAACTCCATCAAGTTGAACAGAGGTAACTACATTATACCTGAATTAGTGAAATCGTGTGCCAGAGTGGCCATTTCCGATTTGATTATTTTGCATGAACACAGAGGTGTTCCTACATCCCTTACCATTTCACATTTCCCTCACGGACCAAGTGTGATTTTCACCTTACACAACGTCAAATTAAGACATGACTTGCCCAACATAGGTAACATATCGGAAAGTTATCCTCACTTAATCTTTGAAAACTTCACCACAAAGTTGGGTAAGAGAATAGAGAAGGTGTTGAAGCACTTGTTCCCGCCAGGGGCAAAGAAAGACAGTTCTAGAGTCATCACTTTTGTAAACAACGAAGATTTCATCAGTGTCAGACACCATGTGTATGTGAAAACCAAAGACACCGTAGAATTGAGTGAAGTGGGACCAAGATTCGAAATGAGATTGTACGAAGTCAGATTGGGTTTGCCTGATAATAAGGATGCCGATGTCGAGTGGCAATTGAGAAGATTCATCAGAACTGCCAACAGAAAGAACTACCTTTAGAGTGTTTAACAAAAAATGTATAATAGATTTTGAAAATTTGGCTGTATATTAATGTATTAGGAACATGTGTTAAACCACTCGGCACCTACAATGCTCTATTCTATTCTATAAATTATATGTATTAATTAATTCTCAACTATTGATCTTAAGTTTTCCAACTCAACTTCTTCGTCATCCACACGAACTATTTTGTTATTAGAAAGGGAGACGATTTTGGACGAAATAGGTGTCCTCAAATTGTTTTCAGGAGTCCTTAAATTGTTTTCATTTTCATGGGTAGCATTTTCATGGGTACCAGTTTCTGGCCGTTGTTGGTGTTGTTCGTGTTGCTTGGAAAAATGATAATCTCCAAAAGTGCTATCGGGGGTAACTTCGCTGTTACGACGACTAGGTTGCTGCCTGGTGTGACTGAAGGAACTTCTTTTGAAAATAGCGTTTTCAAAACGACTCACCACTTTCAGGAGCTTATTCCCCATTCCAGGATCTTCAAAAGTGGATGCCCTGGCTAAAGAATTTGTATTTGCTCTTTCAATGGTGTTGTTTCTTCTGATGGCGTGATGTTCCTGTAAATTATCACGCCTCATCATGTCAGCATTTGGAAGCATAATGGCTCTATCTAATGTATAAGGCAAACCTCTGTGTCTTCCTCTTATCATCATGGCCACTATAACCAACTTTGAAAGAGTTGTAAACCTTCCAGACAAAGAAGCGTTGATAGTTGGATAACCCAATGAAAGGCCCACAGTCCCATAAGCACTGACAATTTCAAACAAAATACTGAATACAGAAAATCTAAAATCGTCTCTATCCAACTTTCCTCCTTCAGCAATGCAAATGATAAATAATCCCAAAACAATATACCACAAATCAAAAGATAATTGATTACGCAAGTGAGTTCCCACAAATGTCTTTGGGGTTTTCTCAAAGTCATCCTGTTGATTTTCATCTTTCAAATAAACACCAAGTGACTGTTCTTCGTAAACATTAGTTCTTCTAATAGAAATAGCCAAGGGAAGAACTGAAATGTACATCATGATCATGTAACTGACTTGCACGGCAGGATGTAATTCCGATAAATCGATACAGGAAAACCCTGCAGTTCTGGTACTGAAAGCTTGGAACAACCCATCCACAACACGTTGTCCAACTGGAAATTGTATAAGATACTCATTATTCAAATCCAAGATGATAAACAACACCAAATCAACCGCATTCAACACAATCAAAATAAAGAAAAGCCACCAAGTGGGAATGGATGGGAAAAGTAATGTAAAACAACGTCTTGGGTGATCCAAAAGGAAACCCAAAGATTCTCTGAACAAAGATAATGGTTTCGAGAACTTGAATAATATCCAGATGATGAATCTGAGAAATATGGGGAACCCAGTATTTCCAATAACAACAAAGAAAGAAGAAATGAGCATCACATAATATGATTTATTAAAAGACATCATCGAGTCTCTAGTCACTGTTAGTCCCAAATCATTGAACGACAGCTGTGCAGTGAAAAAAGCCCACCATGTTGGTGAGATGCCTTGTTCTCTGACAATCTTTATATATTCCGGCTGAGAGAGGATCCATGGTAAAAAAAGAATAATTCCAAGAACATGAAAGCCCACGTAGTAGAAGATCAAGATTTTAATCAACAACTTAACAGCCCTATACTCAACACCTCCCAATTCTTCCTTTTGATCTTCGCTGAGGTGAACAAATGTCGAGTTTCTACCAATAGTAGGAACCCAAGACAAATAGTTCGAACTCATAACCCTACCTAATGGGGCCACTTCTTCGTCATAGATATCATTTTCTTCATCGTTCTCTACTCTAACATTGGTATCGGAATTAGCACCAGAGTAGTAAGTGGAAGGTGTTAGCGTTCTTTTCAAGCGGGTTCTGGTGATTTTCGGTTTCCTCTTTTTATGCGTCATGAATTTATCCTTGGTAAATGATTTTCCTAATTTAGTGGTATTTCTACCAGGCTCAATATCCAAGGTGTTGGACCGCTTCGAGAATCTAGCTCCGCTTTCATCCGTAGAAGGGATCACCAAATGAGATTGGGCTCTTGTAAGATCTGTGTCCATTGAATGATCCAACTCTTCGTCATCAGACCTTTCCAACTCTTCATCATCAGACCTTTCCAACTCCAAATCGTCGAGATCTTCATCTTCATGAACTTGTTCCATGTTGGGATCATTCTCAGAATCAATAGACGCTTCTTCATCGATTTCAATATTGGAATCTATGGATAACGCCTTTCTACGGAAAGCTGGATTGGTTCTAGAAATCGGGGAAGTATTACTGAAGGGTATTTTTAGTTTATGTGCCCATTTCTGTTTCCGTTCATTTCTCTTGGTGAAAATCGGCTTATGAGAATCATTTTCAATTTCGTTTGGAGACTTGATCACTAGAATATCATCATCTTCGAAATTGGTAGTAACTTTGTTTAAAGTGCTGGGCAGGGCAAAGGAAGAAGAACGTGTTTTGTGGGTAAATGGAATATGAATACGAGTTGGACTTTCTTCTCCTTCGCTTTGCTTCTTGCTAAGATTCTTCTTGGTATGATGGTCATTTTGCATCATAGCAATGGATCTGTACATATCCGAAGGATCAACTTCTGTGGTGCGTACTCTTTTGGAAGGAGGTTGAGGTAAATTTCCAAATCTGATCCCGTCATTGTCGCTGGCTACATGGCTTACTTCATGCTCAGTATCCGAAGGCTCGCTCATATGCTGCACTTCATTTTGCATATTTGAAGAAGCAGAAAGAGAAGACTGCAACACGTTGAGGTCAAGCGTAGAGTCCTTTTTGAAGCCCAAGCCTTGATTATTTACTGTGTTTAGTCTTGTGGAATCAATGGTGGAAGATCTTGCGGCGGCTAAAGTTGCAGAGCGTCTCATCTTGAAATCAAGTTTAGACTTTTCCTTGATGTTGTCAAAATGGCGCTCAAACCAGTACAATCTAACGAAAAGCATGGATCCGTGAATGAAAATGGGGGTGGTGAGCATCCCAATGATGTAGAATACTATCTGTTGATACAACACCAAAGTGTTTGTATCAACAGTATTTAGCCCAGCCTGTGTAGAGGCCCCGGCTGTGAAGAACAAGGTGTTGATATAGGAGATATTTCGTACTGGGAAAACAAGCACTGATCCGGCAAAGGACATGAAAAGGATATAAGCGTAGTGCACTGCTCTGAAATTCGGTAGCACTACTCGAGCCACTGGTTTGACGGCAGCAGCTATTGAATGTATGCTGTTTCTAAAACGGAATCCAAGCTCCAATTCCCGTCGGGATTGGGTGAATTTTCGATGCCATTCAAGAAATTTGTTAATCATGTCGAAGAAATGTGTGTGTGTTATATTCTACAGGGGCACTTGGACATAACACTTGCTTGTATAGGAAATGGATCAAAAAGTTTTAAAAATGGGCTCCTGTTTCAATTATCGTTATGTCCTTTTTGTGATAATACTAGGGTGCGAGTAAGATAGACGTATCCACGTGATGCATAAAAGAAGAGAAGTCAAGATGCGTTTGTTTGGGTAGCGCAAAAATTGAATATTGCTGGAGTCAATTATTGGCAAGAGGTGTGAAATATATAAATAACAGTTAATTTAGTGATTTCTTTTTGGTGACGTAGTGTAGGGTTAAGGCGTGTCATGGAAGAGGGGATTGGTAGTAGTCTACTCCCATTGAAACGATTTGGTTGGGGTTTTATAGAACCAATGTTGAATGGGTTAAATGCCAAAATTAACCCAAAAATCTTTTGCGGATACCCAAAATTGAAGAGAGTAAATACACGATCTAGATATTCTATGGGAATCTCTTGACTCTTGAACGGTCTTTGCTACGCAACCGCACTTGCATATTGTGGCATATTAGAAAATTCAATCATAACTAAACTGACCAATTGACCGGAATTCAGACAATATCTTCTATATATACTTTGATTTCTTTTCTTTTCTCTATATACTAAACCAAGCCTCTATGTGAAAAATCTCCTAGGAGAGAACAAAAATCACCCTCGGAAACCGGTGATTTTTTTTCACTTGATGGGCATCGCAATTTTTCACTTTCTATTATTGAAGTTTGGGTCTTTGTACAATGTTAGTCAGATGTATAAAAGGAAGTGGATTTGCCGTGCCTTTTTGCAGTCTTTTGTTATTTTATTCTCTTTCTTTCTTCTCCTTTCTCTCTCTCTCTTAACAAGTATCAATTCCCCAATACTGTTGCGATTCGTGAGCTTCAACTAGTAAGTACTGATGTTTGTTAAGAGAGGTTGTAATGTGTTTTATTAGCGAACTTTGATGATGGGCGACGACTCGCTTTGCTATTGCAACTGGTTACTGGTTGCGGATGTCAAAATGGAAGCCCTAGCGACGCGTCTGATACGAAGCCATCTTCTTGTTTCGTCATCGTGCTATCATCTGCAAAAGCACACTCTTCTGCTCTTAACCGTTAAAGTTTCCCTTGATCCAGATTTACTAACTGTCCCAGTTTTAGATCACTTCTTGTATTTTAATCTCCCCCAATTGAAATACATCCTTCGCTTAGCACCTTCTTTCATTTGATAGTTCCCCCCCTTACATATATCTAGAAAGAAAAATGGTACAATTATCTGCTCCAATTTCCCCTCCAATGGAATCCACTGGTGACCGTATGATGACCTTGGAAACCCAGGAAGGTATTGCCTTGCAAGGTTACTCGTTTGGTGCCGAAGTGCCAATTTCTGGTGAAGTTGTCTTCCAAACCGGTATGGTTGGTTACCCTGAATCCTTAACCGATCCTTCCTACGAAGGCCAAATCTTGGTCATCACCTATCCTTTGGTTGGTAACTACGGTGTGCCAGATCGTGAATTAAAGGACGATGACTACACGCCTGCCTTACCAAAATACTTTGAATCCAAGAAGATTCACATTGCTGGTTTGGTTGTGGCCCACTACACCGAAGAATACTCTCACTTTTTGGCCAAGTCTTCTTTGGGCCAATGGTTGAAGGAACAAGGTGTTCCAGCCATTTACGGGATTGACACCAGAGCCTTGACCAAGAGATTAAGAGACAACGGGTCTACTTTGGGTAGATTGGCCTTGCAAAAGGCCTCTGTCAAGACCGCCTCGATCTTGGCCGACTCTTCTGCCAACTGGCAACAATTCTTTGAAGTTCCTGAATGGATTAACCCTAACTTGGACAACTTGGTGGCCAAGGTTTCGCTCACCAAACCAGTTTTGTACACTCCTAAGGAAAACGTCAAGTTGGGCAAGAACGGCAAGCCTCTCAGAATCTTGGCCATTGATGTTGGTATCAAGTACAACCAAATCCGTTGTTTCGTCAGACGTGGTGTTGAGTTGATGGTTGTTCCTTGGGACTACGACTTTACCCAGGAAGAGTACGATGGTTTGTTCATCTCCAACGGTCCAGGTGATCCAGCTGTCATGACCGAAACCGTTGACAGATTGAAGAATGTGATGAACGAAGGTAAGACTCCTATCTTTGGGATCTGTCTTGGTCACCAGTTGATGGCTCGTGCTACCGGTGCTTCCACCCTCAAGTTGAAGTTTGGTAACCGTGGTCACAACATCCCTTGTACCTCCACCATTTCCGGTAGATGTTACATCACCTCCCAGAACCACGGGTTCGCTGTTGACACCAACACCTTGAACAACGGCTGGAAGGAATTGTTTGTTAACGCTAACGATGGCTCCAACGAAGGTATCTACCACGAATCCAAGCCTTTCTTCTCGGTCCAATTCCACCCAGAATCCACCCCAGGTCCAAGAGACACTGAGTTCTTGTTTGATGTTTTCATCAACTCCGTCATTGACTTTAACGCCACTGGTGTCCACAAGACCGTGGAATTCCCAGGCGGAAAGTTGGCCGACAACAGAGCTGCTCACCCTAGAGTTGACGTCAAGAAGGTTTTGGTTTTGGGGTCCGGTGGTCTTTCCATTGGTCAAGCTGGTGAATTCGATTACTCTGGTTCCCAGGCCATCAAGGCTTTGAAGGAAGAAGGTATTTACACCATTTTGATCAACCCTAACATTGCCACCATCCAGACTTCCAAGGGGCTTGCCGACAAGGTTTACTTCTTGCCAGTTACCCCTGAATTCGTCAGAAAGGTTATTCAACACGAAAGACCAGACGGGATCTACTGTACCTTTGGTGGTCAAACCGCTTTGTCCGTTGGTATCTCCTTGAAGGATGAGTTTGAAGGTTTGGGTGTCAAGGTTTTGGGAACTCAAATCGAAACTGTCATCACCACTGAAGACAGAGAGTTGTTTGCCAACGCCATGGCTGAAATCAACGAGAAGTGTGCCAAGTCCGAAGCTTGTAACACCGTTGACGAGTGTGTCCAAGCTGCAAACAACATTGGTTACCCATTGATTGTTAGAGCTGCCTACGCCTTGGGTGGGTTGGGTTCTGGTTTCGCCGATAACGAAGAGGAGTTGGTTGCCTTGTGTAGCAAGGCCTTTGCCACCTCGCCACAAGTGTTGGTTGAAAGATCCATGAAGGGCTGGAAGGAAGTTGAATACGAAGTTGTCCGTGATGCCTTTGACAACTGTATTACCGTGTGTAACATGGAAAACTTTGATCCTTTGGGGATCCACACTGGTGACTCTATTGTCGTTGCTCCTTCCCAAACTCTTTCCGATGAGGACTACAACATGTTGAGAACCACTGCTGTTAACGTTATCAGACACTTGGGTGTTGTTGGTGAATGTAACATCCAGTACGCCTTGAACCCATTCTCCAAGGAATACTGTATTATTGAAGTCAACGCTAGATTGTCGCGTTCTTCTGCCTTGGCTTCCAAGGCCACCGGTTACCCATTGGCCTACACTGCTGCCAAGTTGGGGTTGAACATTCCTTTGAACGAAATCAAGAACTCCGTTACCAGATCCACCTGTGCTTGTTTCGAACCTTCATTGGATTACGTTGTTGTCAAGATTCCAAGATGGGATTTGAAGAAGTTCACCAGAGTCTCCGCTTTGTTGTCTTCCTCCATGAAGTCGGTTGGTGAAGTGATGTCCATTGGTAGAACTTTTGAAGAAGCTATCCAAAAGGCTATCAGATCCACCGACTACCACAACTTGGGTTTCAACAGTACCAGCGCTTTGATGTCTATTGACATTGACGCCGAGTTGCAAACTCCTTCCGATCAGCGTTTGTTTGCTATCGCCAACGCCTTATCCGACGGTTACTCTGTCGAGAAGGTTTGGAAGTTGACCAACATTGACAAGTGGTTCTTGAACAAGTTGGATGGTTTGATCAAGTTTGGTAACAAGATCTCTTCTTTCGGTGTCAAGGAAAACTTGCCTGTTGAAATCATGAGACAAGCCAAGCAATTGGGTTTCGAAGATCGTCAAATCGCCAAGTTCCTCAACTCCAACGAAGTTGCTATCAGAAGATTGAGAAAGGAAGCTGGTGTCATTCCATTTGTCAAGCAAATCGATACTGTCGCTGCCGAATTCCCTGCCTTCACCAACTACTTGTACATCACCTACAACGCTGACTCTTCTGATGTCAAGTTTGATGACCATGGTGTCATTGTCTTGGGTTCCGGTGTCTACCGTATTGGTTCCTCTGTTGAGTTTGATTGGTGTGCAGTCAGAGCCATCAGAACCTTGAGAGAAAACAACTTCAAGACTATTATGATCAACTACAACCCTGAAACCGTCTCCACCGATTACGATGAAGCCGACAGATTGTACTTTGAAACCATCAACTTGGAAAGAGTCTTGGATATCTACGACTTGGAACAATCTTCCGGTGTCATCATCTCCATGGGTGGTCAAACCTCCAACAACATTGCCTTGACCTTGCACCGTCAAAACGTCAAGATCATGGGTACTTCTCCAGAAATGATTGATTCTGCTGAAAACAGATACAAGTTCTCCAGAATGTTGGATCAAATCGGCGTTGATCAACCAGCCTGGAAGGAATTGACCTCCATTGATGAAGCTGAGGAATTTGCTGAAACTGCTGGTTACCCAGTCTTGGTTCGTCCATCTTACGTCTTGTCTGGTGCTGCTATGAACACTGTCTACACCAAGAACGATTTGGCTGCCTACTTGAGTCAAGCCGTTGATGTTTCCCCAGATTACCCAGTTGTTATCACTAAGTACATTGAAAACGCTAAGGAAATCGAAATGGACGCTGTTGCCAAGGATGGTAAGATGATCATGCACGTTGTGTCTGAACACGTTGAAAACGCTGGTGTCCACTCCGGTGATGCTACTTTGATTGTCCCACCACAAGATTTGGACCCTGAAACCGTTAGAAGAATTGTCGAAGCAACCGCTAAGATTGGTAAGGCCTTGAACATCACTGGTCCATACAACATCCAGTTTATTGCCAAGGACAACGATATCAAGGTTATTGAATGTAACGTTCGTGCCTCACGTTCTTTCCCATTCATTTCCAAGGTTGTTGGTACTGACTTGATTGAATTAGCCACCAAGGCCATCATGGACTTGCCAATTGTCCCATACCCAGGTGAAAAGTTGCCAGAAGACTACTGTGCCGTCAAGGTTCCTCAGTTCTCGTTCTCTCGTCTTGCTGGTGCTGATCCTATTTTGGGTGTTGAAATGGCTTCCACTGGTGAAGTTGCTTGTTTCGGTAGAAACAAGTACGAAGCCTACTTGAAGTCGTTGATCTCCACTGGGTTCAAGTTGCCAAAGAAGAACATCTTGTTCTCCATTGGTTCTTACAAGGAAAAGCAAGAGTTGTTGCCTTCTATCGCCAAGTTGAGTGAAATGGGCTACAAGATCTTTGCCACTGCCGGTACTGCTGATTTCATCAGAGAACACAACATCCCAGTCCAGTTCTTGGAAGTGATGAACAAGGATGATGAACAGAACTCGGAGTACTCCTTGACTCAGCACTTGGCCAATAACTTGATTGACTTGTACGTCAACTTGCCTTCTTCCAACAGATTCCGTCGTCCTGCTTCTTACATGTCCAAGGGTTACGAATCCCGTCGTATGGCTGTTGATTACTCTGTGCCATTGGTTACCAACGTCAAGTGTGCTAAGTTGTTAGTCGAGGCCATGTCCAGAAACATCAGCTTGGATGTGTCCAACAACGATGCCCAAACCTCCCACAGAACCGCTGTTTTGCCTGGTTTGGTCAACATCACCTCCTTTGTCACCACCCCACAAGACTTTGAAGCCACCACCAAGGCTTCCTTGGCTGCTGGGTTCACCTTCAACGCTTTCTTGCCACAAACCTTGGCCGGTGCCACTGTCAGTGACTTTGAGTCCTTGGTTGACACCATTGACACTGCCTCTAGTGCTGCTTTCACCGACTTTTCCATCTCCATTGCCGGTTCCGACTCCAATGCTGTGCAAGTTTCCGAAGCTTCCCAGAACGCTGGTGCCTTGTTCTTGCCATTCAACGACTTGGCCAACTCCACTGTCTCAGCCATTTCCTCCCACTTTGCTTCTTGGCCAGAAAACAAGCCAATCATCACCGACGCTAAGACCACCGACTTGGCTTCTGTTTTGTTGTTGGCCTCCTTGCACAACAGATCCATCCACATCACTGGTGTTTCTTCTAAGGAAGACTTGGACTTGATTAGAATGGCCAAGGAAAGAAGCTTGCGTGTCACCTGCGATGTCTCCATCTACTCCTTGTTCTTGTCCAAGAACGAGTTCAACTTGCCATTTGTTCCTTCTGCCGAAGACCAAAAGGCCTTGTGGGACAACTTGAACGATATCGACTGTTTCTCCATCGGTGTCTTGCCATACTTGGTTGCTAAGGCTTGTGACGAAAAGATTGTTCCAGGCTTGGGTTTTGCTGACTCGGTTCCATTGTTGTTGTCTGCCGTTAAGGATGGTAGACTCACTATTGCCGACATCACCGCCAAGTTGCACGACAACCCATGCAAGATCTTTTCCATTCCAAAGCAAGACGCTACTGTGGAAATTGACATGGACAGATTGGTTTCTTCTTCTGTATTTGTTGGTTTTGAAGCCAAGAAGTTGACTGGTACCGTTGACAGAGTCTCTTTCCATGGTGACACTGTCTGCTTGGACAGTGTTGTTATTGTTGAAGATGCCTTGGGTAAGAACGAAGTTCAATCCAGAAGCAGATTCGGCTCGATTGCCGCCATGCCACAATCTCCAACCATCAACAGAAAGTCCAGAATCTCCTTCACCTCTGATGTTCGCCGCCCATCCTTCACCAAGGACACCCCTCAACCTTCTCCTGCTGCCTTTGAGAAGTTGGGCTCTGCTTTGGTTTCTCAACCTCCAGCTGGTTCTCTTGTTGAAGGTAACGCCTTGGTCAACTACATCAGAAACCACAACACTTTCTTGAGAAACTCTGTTTTGTCTGTTCAAGAGTTCACCAGATCCGACTTGCACTCCTTGTTCACTGTTGCCCAAGAAATGAGATTGGCTGTCGAAAGACAAGGTGTCTTGGACTTGTTGAAGGGTAGAGTTTTGGCCACCATGTTCTACGAACCATCCACCAGAACCTCTTCTTCCTTTGATGCTGCTATGCAAAGATTGGGTGGTAGAGTTGTCTCTGTTGATGCTGCCTCTTCTTCTGTCAAGAAGGGTGAAACCTTGCAAGACACTATCAGAACCTTGGCTTGTTACGGTGATGCCATTGTCTTGAGACACCCATCTGAAGAATCCGCTGACATTGCTGCCAAGTACTCTCCAGTTCCAATCATCAACGGTGGTAACGGTACTAAGGAACACCCAACCCAAGCTTTGTTGGACTTGTTTACCATGAGAGAAGAATTGGGTACTGTGAACGGTATCACTGTTACCTTCATGGGTGACTTGAAGAACGGTAGACCAGTGCACTCCTTATGTCACTTGTTACGTCACTACCAAGTCAGAATCCAATTGGTTTCTCCAAAGGAATTGCAATTGCCAGAAGACATCAAGCAAATGTTGAACAAGAACGGTATGTTGGTTGTCGAATCTGAAACCTTGACTCCAGAACTTATTGCCAGATCCGATGTCTTGTACTGTACCAGAGTCCAAGAAGAAAGATTTAACAACAAGGCTGACTACGAAAGATTGAAGGACACCTACATTGTTGACAACAAGATCTTGCACCACGCCAAGCAACACATGTGTGTTATGCACCCATTACCAAGAACCACTGAAATCCGCGAAGAAGTTGACTTTGACCAAAGAGCTGCTTACTTCAGACAAATGAGATACGGATTGTTTGTTAGAATGGCCTTGTTGGCTATGGTGATTGGTGTTGACTTTTAAGTTGTCAAAATTATTTTGAAGCGGAATTAATCCATTGAATGATTGGGGAATTGTTCCTAGATTAAGCTATCTTCATCTTGTAAACTTTTCATGACATTTTTACATTTACTTCACATAGAATAGAATCAAAACGGTTTAGCTGGTTTCATTGCTTATTCGGGGGAATATAGCATTTTTATATATAGCGAACCTTATATATCAATTTACGTTCTTTTTAATCATTTGTATAACAGCGAATACATTTCCTAGCATGCTGTCTTCATTGTGTTAAAGTAATTCTCTTAAGAGTTATCTCACTGAAATAATCAATACAATTAATTTACTAGTAAATATGTACAAGTTTATTACTATTAACATTCTATAAACAAATATTTCAAATTCTTTGGATTAAGGAACTGATCTCAACCTAAAAGATTAATAAGTAGCGTACTTACTTAAATTGAATTAGGACAAATTAAACCACCAAATCGTGCACAATGAATACCAAATAAGGTTCATTAAAGAAACCTTGATTCCAATGGTCTAAACCAGAAGAATGTATAATCACACTTCGATATCTCAATCATAAATGCACAAGAAAGTGAAAAGATAAGTCAGATTAAAATTTCCTTAATGCTATTGGAAAACCAGATAATTTTGATTTTAATATTAAATTTGGTAATTATAGATATACAAAAGTTCATTCGGTTAACTTACAAAGTAGGTCGAAAGGGGAGGTGAATTTTTAGGTATATGGAATACTGCTGGCATGTAAAGTACTGCAACATAGATATCCCAAAGTTGAAATTCAGATATCACTTTCTGCAAATCATTCATCTATTCACTCTATCCGTTAAGGTATTCGTCCTCATTTGACTTTTCTCTCATATGTGGATCTATTCTGCTGTTTCTTTCCTCCAAGGTCTGAGATTGGGTTTCGTCTAGATGGTGCAAATTGTGTTCATCGGGGTGTAAATGTGAGTCCTGGTGTCGTGACTGCAATCGCAGAGAACTACCGATATGATGCGAGCCATCATTTGGATCTCTGTCTTGATCCTCGTTTGCTTGTATCAATGCTCTCGCAATCTCTATTTCTTCTCCACCTGGATTATGCGAGTAACCCGAAACCTCTGGGTCCACAATGTCGTTGCTATCCCTACGTTTGGAACTCAGACTAGTACCAATATCTTGATAATCATATTCGTTCAGGTAGCCTTGATACTGGTTATCGCCCGAGACAGCCGAAGCTGCCGCAGCAGCATAACTCAGATGATGTAGCTGTGAGCTGTTACTAGCAGCAGCGCTGTGACTAAGTTGTAACTGGTGTAACTGATGTTGAGAATGAGCATGAACATGGCCATGTTGTCTTTGTCTGTGCTGGTTTTCTTGTGCTTGTTCAACAACAGCAATAAGATTAGCATCAAGACCTGCCAAATCGTGGGAAAGAAGCTCAGGGTCATGTCTATGGGATGGCAAGAGTTGCAGAGCACCCACTAAAGAGTCCACATCATCTGATTGTCTGAGTCCGTGATTACGGCCACCGTTCAGATAGCCCTTGGATCGTCTAATTGCAGCCGAAGGCGACTCCTTCTTTAGAATAATTCTTTTCACCACAGATGATTCTCTAATTTGATCTTTGCATTCGCTACAGTTTTTGACTGCCTGAGCAACAGTATCTTTAATTCTGGTCCAGTGATATTTGTCAGCTACAGCAGTTGTAGTTTTGTTGATACCAGCATGGTTAATGAGATGGATATCTGTGCATATCTGAAGCTGCCTGACTGGATCACTCACCACTTCTCTTCCCTTGAGAAGTAACTTGCCGTCCTCGAGGGTGTAGTGCGAGGCAGATGACCTCAAGCGTGACTTTTCCTGTCGATCAGCCATGGCAGGGTATCTCCCTGTTTCCAAATAGAACTTTATTTTGTCGAATCTGTACGCTCCAATAGCTGGATCTGACGTGTTAATTAATTCTCTACCGTACATGATGGCGTCCACGGCCTTGTCGTGACCCTTCAAAATACCGGCCGACTTGACCCTCCCGAGTCTTTTAAAGTTGGAAGACTCCCAGATTCTTCTAGCAGCCACGTTGGTTTCAAAAACCAAGTTAAACATGGAGTAAGTATAGCCTAACCGCGGAGACCATTGCAAGTAACAATCAGTCAAGGTACGTCCAATCCCTTTCCCTCTGATACCAGCGTTGACAAGGAAGTTGGCAGTACAGATGTGTGCACAACGACCAGGATAATTGGGCTTGATGAAGAAGGTACCTAGACACTCCTTTTCCCACTGGCGAGACCCTTCCAATGAGGGCGAGTCGCCTAGGACCATCACTGCGGCAAATGAGCCAAACCAGTAGTTCTGGAACTGGGCAATGTCCAACGTGTTGAAGAATGCGTTGGTGTCGCCTCGTTCGATTTCCATATTGAACTCATCACATAAAAACGCTAGCAATCCGGGAGGTAAGTCTTCAGATGACAGAATAGGATATATGGTAGCGGTAGTCTCTCCATCCTTAAGTAAAACCGTGTATCTGTCGATTTCATTGGCGGGATTGTATTCTAGGTGCGGCCTGTACTCGGGCGCCAGAATTTCTTCTTCAAAGTCGGGCATGGAAACGTGGATTTCGAGGTTATTTGCAGTTATATGTGTAGATATAGAACTGGACGTGTATATTGTGGTATGAAAATTTGAGAGATATGTATCACGTGATAAGATAAGAGAAGGGGAAAATGAATGTAAAAGAAAGTTACTAGAGTTCATTGGTTGGGGGCGTTGTTACCGAGATATAGTCAAAATAAAAGTAAACACAATATATTATGCTCTACAAGTCCTTCCCAAACATATATGCACCCACCAACTTGTCCTCACCTTTCAACATGGCAACATTCTTAATGTAACCAATCTTCTCAAATCCAAGAGATTCCCAAATCCGAAGGCTTGCCACGTTGGTCTCGTAGACCAAGTTGAACACACTGTAGGCATACCCTAAACGTGGGGCCCATTCTAAGTACTTTTTAGCCAACTCTTTGCCCAAGCCCAAGCCCCTCTTACCGTGGTTTACAATAAAGGCACCGTTACAGACATGGGAACAACGGCCAGCGTAGTTTGGCTTAATTGCCACGGTTCCCAAGAAGCGATCATTCCATTGGTCCTTCAGATAGTTTTCCCCTTTCAATTCATCAAAGCTGTGGTATTCACCTTCTACTAACACGCCTACAAACGCTACAAACCAAGCATCGATAAATTTGTCTAGGTCTTCGATTGGTTCGTGGTAGGGGTACGTTCTCCCTTCAATTATGACAAAGTTGAACTCGTCTTGGATGGTCTCGATCAATTGTTTAGGAAGTTGTTCCTTAGCGTTGTGAACTGGAAAAATGGTGACTTTGGTATCCTTAGCTTTGTCCAAACAGAAGACGATAGGGGCTGTTATTTTTGGGGTTGTTTTGAATTCGGCATCTGCAAACGGCAATGTTTTGTAGAAATCTATGTCAAGCATAATGCAGTAATAAGAAAAGTAGGCGTTGGGATCAAAAAAGGGAAAGAATAAGAAGATGTAGATCAGTGGGAATTCCACTTGTGCTATGTGATTGAGTCTCGGTATGCCGGGACTTTCCTTATCGAGCGCACCGATGACTGCATATAAGCCCGAGAATTACCCGGCCCAGCGAACTTGTCAGAATGCTCTTTACAATAAAACAACTTGCTTTCTTCTACTACTTGGTAGATTCAGTAAACAGCCTTAATATCGATGAGTACCACAAAGGACGAAAAACGGAACGGTACTGTTTCGGATAGTGAGTATTTTTCATTTGAGAGGTTGCACGGATAACCATAGGCTATAAAAGGAACATACCCACGATGCAGAAGAGCTAGACATGAATGTTTTGAATTGGAAGGAAAGTGCCTTATATATTGTTGTCGAGGAACAGGTGCATGAGACCCCGAAGCACCTATACTTACCTTCTCAACGAGGTATCCCATTACTTCATTCATATGTTTATGAATTGCCAATGAAAATATTGGTCCCAAGGCTCCTTCCCATGATTTACCCATTTACACATTCTGTCCATCCAATGACCCTTATTATGAATGCCATTAAGAAAATAGCATGCCCTGTGTAATCAATGTTGGCTTCCAGACGTGTCCTAATATCCAGTGAATCCACCACATAGCCCCATCTCATACTAACTCTTCTAGGCATATCCAAAAAAGACAAAAAGAAGTACCAGATAGCCAACCGTTTATCTGAACTAGAATTCACCTTCATCAGCGAGAGAGACAGCTTTTACAGTAACCTGTTGCAAGACCTCCAGATCACGCTAGCAACACTACAGCAAGGAAACAACGAAGAGTTTCTAGGAAAGAAGATCCAACTCGAAGAAGAACGCGATTATGAACTCACCAAGTTGCGGTTGTGGGAAGAGTACCAGGTTAAACGAATAGAAACGGAGTACAATGAGGATATTGCAAAAGCAAAAGAAAACCACAACAGGATGATCAAATTGATCAAGGAAAAATTGTATGACAAATTAGAGAAGCAAATCAAGCAATTGAAAGAAGACAAGTTGTTGTTAAATCTCGTCAATGCAAATTCGTGGAGTAAGGATGACCACCACAAGGGATCCGCCGCTGTGGCTGCCGCGGAAGCTGCCCTGGCAGCATCAGAAGCCGCAGCCGCAGCCGCAGCCAGTGGCATCAACTTGCATGACAGAAGGTCGTTGAGAAAGCGTGAGTTCAGCTCGCGTTTCATAACTGGAGAAGCCGACGATCTTTCTGATGGTGGATTTGGCTCTACAGGGGGCAATGGCTCCAGTATACCGTCAGGGTATATCTCTGCATCCAAGCGCAGAAGACATTATGCTACCAGGTATTCGTCGAACGACGAGATGTCTTCTGGATTCACAAGCTCAGTAGGAGGGCCCACTTCCACGTCACATTTGGGAAATGGACACGGGCCGGGTTCCCACAACGGAGGTGCTCATGCTGCAGGTTCTGGTAACTCGCAGCACAGATCAGGAGCAGGAAAGGGCAACAGCAGTGGGAACGACTCCAACCTTAGTGACAAGGACTATGACTCTTTGAATTTCCTCATCATGGGTAACGATGATGCGGGAGAATCGCTCAACATGCTTGAGAAGTCAAGCAACCTGAACAAGCCCAACACTAGAGGCTCACATAAACAGTTCACCGGAGTGCAAGGGTTAAAGCCCGAGGAGTTATTGGAGGACTTGACCCTTCTCAAGAATGCAACTGGGAAGTGAATGCGTGTTGTTGTAGTTTATGGGTGTTGTATGATAGGCTGGGTATTTTGTAGTTGTAATATTAGAAGAAAGCAGTATATACAGATGGGTAAAGATCTAAGAATGTAGACTGGTGGTATCTCGCGGTAGTTTATGACGGTTTAGCATAGAAACGGTAGATGACAAAATCAGTTCGCCACCTGACGGTTCCACCCTGCAAACACACCCTGTAGCATAGCACTACCCAAGATTCCGCCTTGTGTTTCTTTTGCTAAATATTTGTTAAAGGACTGAAAGAAGAATATACAAAAGATGGAACTAAACTAAACAAAAGCTGGCCATTGATTCAGAACAAGGCTTATAAATCAACCTTTGTTCAAAATTCTGGAGTTATCAACAACTGTACGGAATGATTTATGAGGGCAAAAGACCTAACAACCTTGCCACCAGGTGACACCATCAAGTACTTAAAATAGCGAAAGGATTATAGAATATCAAAAGGTCTGTAAAATAGGTACCAAAGGACAGTAAAATAGCAAAGACAGTAAATTAGCGAAACGAAATTAGACGTCTATCTTCAAAAGAGGCTGCAGAAACTAGGATCCGAGACGATAAAGAGAAATCAACCTGGATCAAGGAGGCACAATACCGCTTATGAATAGATCGTAATCAGTTTAAGAGTAACGGCATCTTGCATGAAAGCTGCAGAATGATGTCGTTCATGTGTATATTACTGGTATAACCAATTTGTGTTCTCCGATCTCAACCGTATTGCACAAGCGTGATAAACATCCATATAGTTCATCTTAAAGAGAATATACTCTAAATATCTGTAAATACTTTAAGGTGTCTTGGTTCTCACTGTTGCTGTTTTTGACTTATTGAGATCTACGTGGATTCCACCAATACACAATTACTTAGATATTTCTTAGAGACCCAAGTGGTTTACAAATCATGTATGCTTGCTAACCCACATTTCCAGAATCTATGTACACCCATCACATTCCCATACGGCCCTCATCAATGATTACCTCTCTTAAATACAGGAACATCAACCGCTGAAGAAAACAAAAGTTTCCGATAAGACAAACAGTTTTAGCTGCGGAAGGATCTGATCTGTTTGTTTGATACAGATTTTAGACTTGGCGTGGAGCTTTAAAGAAAACGATATGAAAGAAAGTCCCGAAGACCAAAGCCACTCTGACGGGCTGTCTGCTCGATCCGGTGCAGAATATTCCCGTGTTTATGCGAGCTCCATTTGGAGCTTTATCCGCCTGAACTTCAAGAGGATAATGAGAAAGAGGTCTTTAATTACCTCTGTGTTTGGGGCTGTGCTTTGCTTTTCTGCCTTGATCCATGTGTTGCATATACTGGACTTCTTTAGAAACAATGCTTTTCTCATTGATAATTATGTGGAGATCCCCATTGATTATGAGTACCTGGTACCTATTGACAAAAACAAGAAAATGAGTGGTCAGTTCTTGTCTTCTCGCCAAGATGCTCCATTCCAAATCGGATGCAAGGTTCCAGACACCACTCAACCAAGAACAGACGCTGCGTTTGTGGTGTTGGCTAGAAACTCTGAAGTTGAAGATGTGGTCAAGTCGATGGACTCATTGGAGAGACATTTCAACCGCTGGTATAACTATCCTTGGGTATTTTTGAACGACGACAAGTTTGATGACCACTTCAAGGAAACAGTCAGGAACCACACCAATGCGGAGGTGGAGTTTGGAGAAATCGAAAAGGAGAACTGGGAATTTGGTCCGGAGGTGGACTCATTGGAATTCCAAGAGAGCATCCATGCTCAAGGTGATAGAGGTATTATGTATGGTAATGTTGAGTCTTATCACAAAATGTGCCGCTTCTACAGTGGATATTTTTACAAACATGAATTGGTCAAGAAAAGAAAATGGTACTGGCGTGTTGAGCCTGATGTTGAGTTTTATTGCGATTTGACATATGACCCGTTTGTTGAGATGGAAAAGCTGGGGAAAAAATACGGCTTTACCATTATTATAGGTGAATTGTACTATACTGTGCCTAACTTGTTTAAAGAAACCAAGGCATTTATCAAAAAGCACTCTCTTCAAGTGGGAAATGCGTGGAACTTATTTATCGATGACTACAAGTATACATCTGGGAAAAATAAGGACAAGTATTCAGAGCTTTCTAAACCCAACCAAATCTTACTGGAGTTGGAAACCAACATCATGATCAAGAAGATTCTAGAGCAAACTGAAAAGTCTGATCTGATTGTGCAGCTTTTAGGAGATAAAATAAAGAAGAAGTTGTTCAAAGGTGCGTCGAAGAAGCCCCAGTTGTATGAGGATAGAATGGATAGCGAGGACTACAACCTATGTCACTTTTGGTCCAATTTTGAAATTGCCAGGACCGATCTCTTCCAATCGCCAATTTACGAGCAATATTTTGAGCACTTGGAGAAGAGCGGAGGCTTTTACAAAGAAAGATGGGGTGATGCACCTGTGCATTCATTGGCGGTAGGCATGCTATTGGATTTAAATGAAATACATTACTTTAGAGATATTGGGTACAGACATAGCACAATTGCCCACTGTCCATCCAATGCTCCTCAGAACCAGTTGAAACATGACTACTCACCTATAAGTAAGGAAGATTGGTTCTGGTCCAAGCCGGACCAACCTAAAGAAAACGGTGTGGGCTGCAGATGTAGATGTCCTTCTTCTATCAGAGATATAGAAGACTCTGGTTCATCATGTATACGACAATGGGGTTCGTTGACTTCTAACACGTTTAAAGCGTTTGAAACAGTTGACATTGACCACTGGGAAAATGTCATAGAGAAGATGGTGGCCAGTTATCTTAGCACAGGCGGTGAGTTAGGTGGTGATACCGAGATAATAGCCAAACTAGTATTTGAAGATGCTTAATATATGTATAGTTTATAGAATAATGGATGAGAAGAGAAGAAAAATTGAAGCAATCAAGCATAACTAAAGTGTATTTAAAAGGAAAGCAAGCACAGGATACAAATTCCACTAAAACTAGCTAAAGCCACTGCTATTCCAATTCTACAATGATAATTTCACTTCCTCTTAAATTTATTCTAATATACAACATAATACAAATACAAAAACAGCTGAATTAACGTCCAATGGCTTAACCACCGAAACCATACAAGGTTCTACCTTGTCTCTTCAAAGCGTAAACGACATCCAAAGAAGTGACGGTCTTTCTCTTAGCGTGTTCAGTGTAAGTGACAGCATCTCTGATAACGTTTTCCAAGAAAGACTTCAAGACAACTCTGACTTCTTCGTAGATCAAAGCAGAAATACGCTTAACACCACCTCTTCTGGCCAATCTTCTGATAGCTGGCTTGGTAATACCTTGAATGTTGTCTCTCAAGATCTTTCTGTGTCTCTTGGCACCACCCTTTCCTAAACCTTTTCCACCTTTTCCTCTACCAGACATTGTTGAATATGATTAGTTAATTTAAAGTATGATTTAAATAGTTTAACTATTCGATGATCTAAGAAAAAAAGGGAGATACAGCAAGAGGATTGGTGCAAGTATTTATATGAATGCGAACTTCATCAACGCGTATGATCCACAGCCCAGGCTTGATCTTGGTATTGAGGTGTTTGTGTGATTATTGTTTCAAATGGTTGCAATTTTCTGGTCCCATATATGCGCATCGGCTGGTGTAGATTCCAGCACCGAAAAAAGAGTCTTTTCTCGCTGTGAAAAGGTCCAAAATGACGCGTTTTAAGGGGAAAGGCTTTATGTTTCAGCCAGCGAATAAATCCCTAGAGCAACCTTAAGTGTGACAATAGAAGCTAAATGCTGAGATATTCTGCTCGGTGGTATATTTCAGCACATTTGATTGGAAAGCGCGGAATCCACGTCTTCTTGTGACAGCAGGAAAAGCCCAAACAACACGAAAGGTCAGAAATACGCGATCCCCCTCCCTAAACTTTACCATCATTAATATATAAATTGAATCTTCTCCCCAGTAATTTCATAATTTTTTTTTAAGTATCAAACTAAAATGGCTAGAACTAAGCAAACAGCAAGAAAGTCTACTGGTGGTAAGGCACCAAGAAAGCAATTGGCCTCCAAGGCTGCCAGAAAGTCTGCTCCATCTACCGGTGGTGTCAAGAAGCCTCACAGATATAAGCCAGGTACCGTTGCTTTGAGAGAAATCAGAAGATTCCAAAAGTCTACTGAACTCTTGATCAGAAAGTTGCCTTTCCAAAGATTGGTTAGAGAAATTGCCCAAGATTTCAAGACCGACTTGAGATTCCAATCTTCTGCCATTGGTGCTTTGCAGGAATCTGTTGAAGCTTACTTGGTTTCCTTGTTTGAAGACACCAACTTGTGTGCCATTCACGCTAAGAGAGTCACCATCCAAAAGAAGGACATTCAATTGGCTAGAAGATTGAGAGGTGAAAGATCTTAGATAGATCTTGTTTTTGTATAATTGTTGTATATTAGTGTTTTAAATATTATAAGTTCTGGATGAGAATGTTTTTGTAGAAGAACCGTGAAGCTCAATGTTCCTAATTTATTTCATACTTAGAACGTAGTATCGTGCAAAATACTAAAGAATCATTCACAAAACGAGGAGCTTAAAATGAGCCAAATTCACGGATTTTGTGGGGTGGAAATTGTGAACTTTTTTTTTTGTATAGCAACTAAGTAAACATCTAATTCCATGACTTCACTTATAAATTCATCCACTGTAGAACAGTGGAGCAATTCTCCTGTTCCAGCATTCACCCTCGGCGGTAGTTTGATCTTAAAGGGAATTGTAACCCGACCCGTATATGGAACCACAGATACTGGGTCAATTGGAGGGTCTCTTAAATTGAGAAGAACCTTGGCCACTGCAAGACCTACCAAATTGTCATGCTACTTGTTTGGAGCAGCCCAATTGGTCGGTGGGTGGATCCATATAGATGGGAATCCCGTAGATGGAGCAGGTTTTTCATTTGCTTGGGCTTCCTTGTATCTTGTAGTCAATGGGACAGCCAGTTTAAGCAGTTTATTGAGAGGAAGAGTAGCACCAGTTGGTTTAAGTATGCTAGCCTTGGGAAACGCTTGTATCTACGGGAAAAAGTATTTCTGGTTATCATGATGTTATATATAAATACAATTCTTTGTGGAAACTTTCTGTAGTGAGGTGAATTGTATGGTGGAGGTTAAATGGGGTTTAACCATTGGATGTATCTCCTATTAGTTCTTAAGATTTCTCCAATTATTCATTGTTCTTTTTGTTATACTTTGAGCAAAGCTTTTCTTTTCTATGACTTACCTTCCCATTATCTTTTTGCATCTCGTTCACAATTTCAATTTTGCAACTCTTTCCTATTCTCTCAATCCCATTTCAAAGGAAGCAAGTCATTCTCCTCGGCATATTTCACCATTTCAGACTCATCATATAACTCTATAAATTGCAAGTCCATTGGTCTCTCCTTTGGAGCGGCAAACTTACGATACTCGTCAAATATTATAGTTAGGGACCAATTTTGTAATCGGCGTAAAACTCCAACCAAACACCCTGTTCTGTGTTTGCCCCTGTTGCAATGGATCAAAATAGGTTGGTTGCGAGGATCTAATACTATCTTGACAGCCTCTGTAATTAAAGTGGAACTGATATTCACAAAGGGTTCCTTATTCCCAGACATCCCTAACTGGAATAACTGAATATTTTCGTGTTGAAGAAACTCCAGTTGTAAATCCGGATAAACTTCGGGCATCAAGCACAATATAGACTTCAACTTCAACTTTTTGAGGAAAGAAAAGTTCAGCGGTTGCGGGAAGGATGAACGATATATGTTGTTAGCAATAGCAGAAAAGTTTTCGGGAGGAGTAATAGGTTCCCCAACACAGTTGCTTATACTTCTGTGGCTCTTTCTGTATTCCGAAGTCAACTCTTGTTGCAATTTGACATCTAGCTTATCGTCCAAGTCCTCTTCGTATTTGATCTCTTCGTCACCAACCTTTTCGCTTTCTTCCTCAGTCGTGGACACATTGGCCTCCTCTAGTTTGAATCTTGCTAATCTTGATCGTACGAGGTTAGCATCGTTGGAAATCTGTGGAACGGCCTCGTAGATAGGCGCAGGATGCATGACGCTATAATCCTGTCCTACCTTGACCATTTCCTCGTCCATAGCGAACGGTTCGTCCGAGTACTCAACCATACAGATGATGATTTTGAATTTGATATTGGCGCTTTTTTTTGCGGCACCAACGTGAAACTGGGAAGAGAGAAACGGGGTAGACGAAGGTAAACTGTATGTAATGCTTAATCATCTGCCGCTAATAGTGAATAGAAATATATTACCAACGCTGAAAAGCCTAATTCCTGCTTCTATCTTTGCTCTGGATAGACCAAGAATGTGCTTGACGATGTAGCCTTTCAAATTAGCTTCTAATTATGTGCGCTGTAAGACGTTACTGTTGAATTTGGGTCTGTTTTACTAGATGTTTCCCCGTCCTGAACAAGTGTACTTGGATCAGGACATACTGGGCAAACAAATGGAATTTAAGATTTACTACTAGCACTTCTTATTCTTTCCCCTGCTCAAATATATACATATATCCATCGTTTAAGCTTGGGTGACACTATCTATATTATTCTATGTGCATGCGTTATTAGGGTTCAATCTACAACCAACCCGATCCGATGGTGACGACACCTCTTCCTAAATGGTGGGGGAGCTATTATCTGGAATTAATATATCCCAATATAAGCTTAAATAAGATTTCCCTGTGGGAAATTTTAGCACAACTTTTCAAATAAGCTATTGTGTGTGTTTCTCGGCTGTTCCATTGGCCTTCCGCTGGAAACCTTTACCGACCTCTCCTTGTCATAAATTGGACCCGCGTCTTCTTTTCGCGACATCGAATAAGACACCAAACAACATCCAGATTTACGACAATTAATTTTTCTTGACCTAAATCAAACAAAACAGGCAATGTCAGCATTATTCAACTTCCAATCGCTTCTCCAAGTGATTCTTTTACTAGTGTGTACATGTACCTATGTTCATGGCACAACTCCTACTTTGTTAGACAACAGGAAATCAGGAGCGTTTGGCATATTCTGGAAATTTGCTCGTGTTGGTGAAAGATTGAGTCCTTATGTTGCTTTAGGCTGTTTTATCATGGCATTCAATATCTTGAGAGCATAGTTTGGATGGAATGAACGGGAAAAGCCGAATCGGGTTATTTTTTGTGTAAATGTATAATAGTATAGAGAGGGGGATAATGAAAAGGTTAACAATAGTAAGTATATAATGTAGTATTTTTAAATGTAGCATCGTTAATGTACATGATATAGTGTTTTTAAATGTGAGCTTCGTTAATGTACGTCATGTATACATCTTCAATGTAATGTTTCAACTTATCATATCATTTGTAGGTAATTCACCTCTTATCTTTTATGTCTATTTTCTATAGTTATTTTATATCTTGTTGGAAGGTTCCCTATCTAAACTCAAAAAGTTCATTTGCAGAATTATACATCACCCCAGTTCTTTCACCTCCCACGATTCTTTCCATGTTCAAAGCATCCCATTTGGAAAACAACACCTTCACATGAACCAAGTCCAAATCAGCAGTCTCTTGGAAAATGGATTTCCCAATGAATCTGATAAGTTCCTTGTAAAATAAGGGATTTGAAGGTAAGCTGTACATCATGAGGGTCTTGACACCACTGACTTCAAATCTCCTAAAAAAATGTAATCTTTCTGTGTAAAGTAAGATCTTTATCTTTCCTGTTTGGAATAAATGTCTTGTTCTGGTCATTTTTGACAGGGAGCTGTATTCGTCTATGGCACCAAACGAGTACTTGGTAGCTGTCTTCATGTGATGCTTAACACGCAAGTAGTCGTAATATGATGGGATAAAAATCATAATACCGTCATCATATGAAGCTGACTTAACGAGCGAAGGTAAGGTTGCATTAATAAAGTGCTTAAATCTTGCATCAGGGTCCATAGCTGGAGATTCACCTCCATCAAACTTCTGGTAAATCTGCTTGATCTTCAAACCGATAGAGTTCATCATACAGTTTTGGCCGTTATAAACTGGCTTGAATCTCACTTTCCCAGCTAAATTTGAAGATTTGGTACTAAGCATACTGTTGATGTTTGGGGTCAAATATTCTCCAAACACCAATGTTTGTCTGTACAACTTACTCTGGTCGTTAATCAACCACATTCTGATTCTCGAGAAATCAGCATTGTGAAATTCCTTGGGGATCTTATTCACATATTTAAGCACAGTGTTAATATGGTCCCAATTTTGCATTTCAATTTGATTGGCTCTATCAACAATCATAACCTCAATAGAGGATAAAAAGTCTTCTTGCTTCTTCTTTTTGTCTGGATTCTCCAAGATCATCGAAAGACCAATAGGAGATGCAATGATGATATCAGATGCATAGAAAGAGGAGTACAACTTTAACGTTTTTCTTGTGAATTTCAATCCAATACAGAAGAAATCGTTACTGTTCCCTTTGAAATGGTCCTTAAAATCATTGGGTTTGTTTTCTGGAACATGTTCCCTGTTATAAAACTGTGTGTTGAACCTCTTTCTGTTTTCTTGTTGTTCAGATCCAGATAACGCAATCAATTCATTTACAAGTTCGTAACATGCATTTCTTGTAGGAAGCAAAATCAAAACCTTTGCTCTCGTAAACCCTTGATCTCTTAATTCTGGTTCTTCTCCGATCTCCTCCACAGAGCCCCCATTCTTTAATGCGTCTCTGTATGCAAACACCTTAGAGGTGTTCTTCATCACACGATCTCTTGTCTTATTAACGTGGTTCAATGCATGCAAAGCGTACAACTTTCTGTAAAAAGTATTGTTATACAGCCTATAAGGGAAACATACATCTTGGTAATTCAAGATGGGATCAAGCAACTTGTGGTCCATTTCTGTAAGTTGATCAAAAGGATAGTTCTCTTCAAAAGGAGCCTGAAGCCTTTGTTTGATTGGGTACTGGTTCAAACTCTTTCTCTTGGTGGATACACTCGATACTGGAAGTGCTTTACCAGGTGGTAATTGTGTGGAAGATGTGTATTCAAATTTTTCAATCTTTTCCTTGGAGCTAAATGTCCATCTTTGACGATTCTTCACCACCAACTTTTCCTGTTCTTCGGTGTATTCCTCAGTTGGCTTGTTGAAATGGACATCATATGGATCGTTGTCAACTCCGTAAAGTAAACCTGCATCATCCTCATTTTCTGAATCAGATATCTCTTCTACTTCTTCAGCCTCTTCCTCATCAGATACTGAGGCACCAGCCACTTCGTCATCCTCTTCAACGGCATTCTCTTCTTGATCCTGGTCTAAAGATTCTACCTTTCTCTTTTTTGTAGGATGGTCTGACTTCAACAATGTTAAAAGCATTCCGTATGCCATGCCATCTTGGTCTTGTGGTTCTCCATCAGAATTCACTTCTTGTTCTGGTTCGGACTCGGACTCCTGCTCCTGCTGCTCAGGTGTTTCTTCTATGGTGTTTCTTCTGGCTGTTCTGGTGACTGTTCTCATTTCCAGTCTACCTTGCTTGCCCCGAGGTCTCTTGTCATTGCGCCCGCCAGCACTGTTCCTGTTTTCCTTCATGTTGAGTTTATTCAGTACAACATTTTTTTGGATGCGATGAGTTGAAGAGAAGATGTGAAATCTGGAGAGGAGTGAAATCTGGAGGGAATAAGAATCTACAAAAGAGAGAGAGAATCTGGAGGACTATGAGAATCTGGTATAATAGTTGAAGTGAGTAAGCATATCTACTGCCAAGTTGCTAAAAGGACCAGTTCCCTTGGTACCATTTCACAGCTTATCATCCTTTTTTTGCCATATCAGCTAACTGTAGGGAATCCACAAGTACACAGGAAAGAGCACAACTAGGGTGTTAACAAGACTAGGGTGCTGAGCACGCTGTAGTATCCAAAATGCATCTACAGCTTATAAAATATTAGCATATAAACCAAAACGATATTTCCATAAATAAAAAATTACCTCTAGAACTCTAACCTAAATGTACCCTTCAGAGAATTTCAACACTTTAAAACTACCCAGGTATCTCTTCCAGGTACAGATTCTCAGAAATGAAAATCTGCAATTACCCTTTCTCAACATTCCAGGGGCCATTCCCCGTAAATTACCACTCTCAGCATAGCGTGGATCTTTTCTCTACATTCCCCCCCTCTCCACAAGTCTCACGCGCCATAACCTCGTCAGATTTGGTGAGATTCAAATGTGAAATTCCCTAAAAATAATTTAAAACTTTGCATTTTACACTCCCTGCTGCCTCTCATACTATCGCAGTTAATTGTTTAATCATTACATATTCCTGGCTTCACACATAGACTACGATAGCAGGCTATACAAGTGTCCATATCCAAAGGCACCACAAAAGAATTTTTTTTTTCCTGATTGTTTGAATTTGGTCTTTTTCTTAATTAAATCTACTTAGGCAGTGCAGCCAAAAGGAACTACCACAGATCAGGAGTATAGAGTGAATCAAGTTCAACCGTGAGATACTCGTGCCAAAACAAAACCCCACTAATATGTCTCAACTGATCCCTGCAAGGATTGTACGGATTGTACGTGGGATATTTTCTACAATCTACTTGTTCCTTATTATCCTAACTATCCCACTAGCGTTCGATGTTGGTGGAAAGGCATGTGGTTTTGCCTATTCCTTGACAACGTTTCTATTATATTTTGTATCCACTACAATCAGACTTGTCACTCGCAGAACAAGGTATTTCAGATGGGTATCCTTCTTGTACTACACTCAACATGTGTTCATACCAAGTTTACTCACCTTCTTCCTTTCCTACTACAGCTCGAGCGAAACCGATCTCAATTCAATGGCCTTGCCAATTAGAATCTGGAGATTTATACTTACAAATGCAACCTTCCCATTCACCGTGCTAGAGGGGTTTTGTTCGCTTTTGCTCATCCAGGCAATAGGCCAAATTGTCAACTGGTTAACAGTTTATAAATCAGACAGCTGGGTCATCGTTTCCCTTATTGCAAGCGGCTGCATCATTACAGGTGCTCTTTCGTTCTTATACAGCATCTACGTTTTCCCCTTCACAATCGACTTGATCAGTGCATCCCTTCTTGGTTCTCTACTCACCCTTACTGTGGGTATTGGACTTTTTGGAATCCTTTCAGGCAGAGGGTCGATCATCGAATCTTCCTTATTGTTTGCATATATTGTGCGTTGTATTTATGAAACATTCCCAGTGTTATCAGAAAATGCCACCAATGCCCTTACATCCCTTTTCAAGCAAGCCACTATTGATTTGCAAAACGAAATCCCAAAGCTACCGCAGCAAATTATAAACCCCATACTGAATATTGTTCCATTCTTGGCTTCTAATTTACCGGGATCTTTCAAAACCGTATGGGAATTCTTGATGATGGCTACTCAAAAGTTGACATTACCTGTCTTGATCAACTTGGCCTATAGAATCGGGGTATTTTACGCTGCTACAAAGATCATCCCTTCATTGTATTACAATTCCAGTTATCCTTCACTTTCACCTCCAAGAACACCTCCAAGAAGCCCTTCATTAACCCCTTCAATGAAATCTCGTCACCCTTCTTCAACCAGTTTGAACCCATTATACCTGCAAATTGACCTTGATACGGACTCCGATTTGGTTCAAACTTTGCTGTCCATGCAGACTAGTGAGTCAACCAATTTAGATGACATTAAGGAACCACCAACGACTCCCAAAGTAAAGCCAAGAAACGATTCATTCAGATTCAAGCTGTCTTCACAGCCACCATCTGCTACTATACGATTGTTGTATGCATTTTCCCCCTGCTTAATTATCGCCGTTTACACGCATCTTATGATGCTGTATCAAGGTGAATTAGGCACAGAGTTACATATTTGGGGGTTTTGGAATGACGATGCTTCAAATAGATTCAGAATAACCGTTCATCCTTGGCAATTTTGGAATTGGGTCAATATGTCAACGACCCTTTGCTTGTATGCGATGGAATTGTTTGGAAATGGGAATTCCGGTGACAATTCTACTCTTACCAGTCACTGGAAAGTTGAGTAATTATTTATATTTATGTGTATTATATTCTATATTAATGTTATTTTGAAAGGAAGAAAACTGTAAAAATACAAGATGAGATGAGTAAAATGTACTGCAAAAAACACTATTTATTTGAAGAATGTAATTTTCAATATTAAAGATACAACTCAGATTAATATGCAACTCTCGTCCTAAACCGCCAACCTGCCATCTTTCCAGACAGTGAAGGCAGCTGTGATCAGAGCTTGACTCTATGTTTGCTTAATGTCTCATCATAAAAGTATCTTCAATATTGAAAACTGCACACCGAAAATAAATAATGCTCAACTTCAACTGAAGTTGACGACCCCCTGTATATTTGACTATACATATCACAAACGTTTGAAAATAAACGATTTGATAAAAGGGTTAAGAAGAAAGTGACATTCATGGACCAAGAATAAGCTCCATTGGGTTAGCCAAAAGATAAATGATCTCGGCCATTTGTTATATCTTTCGCTTAGGATACGATATCCCATTGCCGAAGTTCACACCATTGGTGGAAAGTGACGAACAAACACTGAATGTAAGCCAAACTGGAAAATCATTGAGAGCACAAGATCAAATGCACCCATATAAGGACAAATGGTTGCTTATGGTGTTATGGTTAACTCTGAAAAAATATTGTTCAACCACGACCAGAGCTCCACGGAGGAGACAAGATTCAAAACAAATTAATCGATTTGTAGAACAATATAAAAAAGAATCAACTTCAAACAATCACAAACAACACAAGAGACCAAGTGACACATTCTCCCAACAGCACACCCACGATTTACACAAAGGCATCACATCAATCAAGTTCGTCAAACGATCTGAACGACACGTTACGTTTCCGCTGTTGTGGCAGGAGACTTTCCCCAAAGCAAGTAATGACCTATAAGATCCTTTTGTTAGCTTCGATAAACAAATCTTTGACCATGAATGTAAAGAAAAAATGCATTTAAAACTTTTTCACGGGCGAAACCATCCTTTAAATAGTTTTCTTTGCGAAATGATGTTTCTACGTGCGATGGCAAAATACACAAAAGTCGATTTTAAATAGGGCAAAAGAGTAGCTAACTAAGAAAGAACTCGACCCATGACTCAGGAAAAATACTTGCAATCCAGTCATAGGTACGGGCTCCCGATCCACAGTATGTGACTGCAGGATTTACTGACTTTGAGTATATCAAGTCAAAGAGGGTGTGGTGTACCTCTTTCAAGTTAGATCCACTGTTAACTCCTGTAATAGGGTTGGATCTCTTTTGCGATTTGGAAAAACTATCACCGTACAATTCCTTCGTAGATTCATCCCAGCTCCTTATTTCTGAACTCACTATACTATCAATCCGAGAGGATGTTAATCTGGAGCTTGCAACTTGCAAGTTTCCAAGTTTAACTTGAGTTACACACAACTTTTGATGTCTTAATTCTCTTGTTAAGGTTGTAAAAATACATCTCATTTCATTTTGAAATACCACCTCAGGGGCATGATATGGCAAACACATCGAGCTGGTGATATTAGGACAGACCAAGATTGTCTTCGCGTTCTGGTTGCGAATAATCCTTATCAAACCTGACTGAAATATATTCAAATAAAGCATAAGTCTATTGTTGACTAGATTCCAAGTGTTAGGTGATATGTACTCTATTGGACCAACTGGAAAGTACATATTTGGAGTAAATACAACACTAACAAGATTGAGAGTATGTGCACTTGCCCCAGAAAATGGGATCACAGGGAGATCCAAGAGTTGTTGAAATGTAGCCAATTGGGTCAGGTGAGTTCCTGTTTGGTTTAAGTTCAAGTAATTCATGTCGTCTGTTACTGGATTTGATTCAATGTACTTGAAATCCTTGTCATCTAGAATCGTCAAGTATACAATTAAACCTCGCTTCTCAAAATCTAAGGCTATTAATCTGGTTAAAGGTACGGTTGGTGATCCAATGACCAAAACAACATCCCTCCTAGCTCCATTTGCAAGTTTCGGTGCTCTTCTCTTCTTCTTCTTCAAGGATTTGTTAATGGGGAAGGATATACCTGAGTAGTACACACTTGCAGCAGTACCTATACCTATTGTTAAAACTCCAAGGTACCTCCATTTGTTGTTCGTCACATTAAACCAAAGTGAATCTAGTTTAGACTGTTCAGGAGCCAGCACTATGGACAAACTTCTTGACTGTCGCGATACCAATTCCCCTAACTGTTCAGCCAAAACCAGATTGGAGATCTTATCCAGCAGCAGAGAAATAAAGTCGGCCGATTGATTGTAGGCGTGACTTAACGCCAGCATGGTAGCTTGTACAGGTTCGGCAACCATTTTGAAGATGTGTGTAAGTTTCTAAATTTAATTTCGTATTCCTTGTTAACATAGTCTAACCGAAGTGTGACTAAAAAATGTGAAAAAATAATGACTCCTAGGCGGTTCGAACGCCTGCATCTTTACGATAGTAGAACTTGAGTCTACCGCCTTAACCACTCGGCCAAAGAGCCATTTCTTGAAAAATTTATGCTTCAGAGAAGACACACGCAGCAGGGCAGATTTGAAAGTAAGGGGCTAGAGAGCCGATTATGTCACTAGATAAGCAATTCAACCAAAGAATCTTCAGCTAACTTGAGTGCCAAACTATGCACGTAAATGGTATTTCATCCTAATTAAGAAAGCTAAGCAAGCATTTTCTTAGTCAAAAAAGTCACAAAAAATAACACTTTCTAATTAATGCGAGGTTCGGAGTACGGATTATCGAGTTACATTGTGAAGAGCGAGTAAGTATGATGACAAATGGAGAGTGTAACATGTACTGTATATGGCTTAATCATAGAAATGTTTTTACGTGTCTGGCAAAGTGTATACCTATTCACAAAATGCATACATGTTTCCACATGAAAAAGGATGTTTACTACCATGAAGAGAGGTGTTTTCTATAATAGGAATCAGGCAATTAAAGATACATTGTAGTCAGAATCGATATTATATCCATCATAGATTCTTTTTGCCGGAAGAAACTTTTTACAGTTGCTCATCGGCATCAAGTATGCGCACACAGCACAAGTATAGTACGGATCTTCACGATTACTGAGTAGTCTGCATTGCATCTTTTACTTCATCTTGCTTGCAGATATGAATGATTACTTTGCGGAAATGAAGCTCTACTATTGTATTTGCGGGGATGCTCTAGACACTTTCAGGCTCCATCTTCTTGATTGCTTGCATCATCTTTGCTATTTCGTGATTATTAGTTTCTGGAATCAAGTGAAAACTTTGGGATTTGCTATGCTGGTTGTGTGCGTTTTCTAATGATGCATAATGGTGTGGTTTGTTTTCTCTAAAGTGGAGGACAAGTAGATAATGAAAGTTCCAATAGCAAAATGATGGAATTTGGTTAATTTCACCTAATAACTTTCTTGAGCTTTCCAATCGAGATCAATTTCTATATCAAGGTTAGAGGGAGTTGCTCTTTGGTTGCAAAAGGAATTGCTCCAACTCAGAGATGAAGAAAAATGATCAAAATTTCCGTGGAAGGCCCATATGGTGAAGGTCCATTTGGTGAAAGTCCATCTAGATATAGTCTTGGGTATTGTAATTTCAAACACCGAACTACCATTTTACTTACCGATGTAATGGAATCCCAGGTATCTTTTCTGAAATTTTGGCTGCAAAAAAGAATTTGACACAATATCAGATTGGTTTGGGATATTAGAGACTACAACTACCTCAACTTGTACCAAGAATAATTGAAACCGAAATCTACTTTACTATATTGGACAGGAAATGCAGGGTTTAGTTGACATCATTCCCCATGATGGTCCATCCAAGGAATTCGACATTATGCTTTTTGTGCCTATGCTAGCTTGAGACTGGCTGTCTACGCTTGCATTCACAGCGCCTTCAAATACATCAAGATCACGCGCGGAGAGTATCGATGGTTTTGTGGGCGCTAAGGTTATGTCATTCTGCTGTGTTTGTTACTTGTAGTCATCCAGTGATGGCTGACATCCTATTTCTGGAAATGCCAGAAAGGGCAAACAGTGGATTTTCAATAGCAATTGCAGGTGCGAACCTACGAGATTCTTGGATTGATTATACATCACATGGATTGGAGACAATGGATAAGTGGACCTTCGCTGAGGTGTTTGGAGATGTTTATTGCTGGTAAGTAGCCCTTTATTCTATAGATCGAAATTTTCTTGCGGATTAACTATGTGTGGGAACCCTTCGGGGCTCATCTCCACTAAGCGAGGATTTAAAGATTCCATTGCAGCAAAAAGACAATTCAATTAAAGTTTAATATTAATAACACACTTGTATTAATGTATCAATTATCTTATCATGACGCAATTCTTATATTAGCTGCCAATTGCCGATTCTATAATAGAGACGCATCCACAGGGTTATCTTAGTATTTACTGAATGCAGTCCACGATATAAAGTTTTGATTTAAACAATGAACCCATGTTGAAGATAAGATAAATTTGACGACTTGTGGATCCGAGTGAAATGTACACCTTCTAGATCATATATATCTAAACTTTTACGCCACCTTCCAGATCATACTCATCTAAATTTTTACGCCACATCTGGATTCAAAAGTATAAATGATATATTTCAAGCACATGCACGAGGTATGACATTTCATTCTTGTAAATTCGTTTTTCTACGGGATTCCATGAAACCCCCTGGCTTCCCAAACCCACTTCATTTGTATGCACGTGGGGCGGAAAAATTAGATCATTCCTTATCAATGGAAAAGGCGATGGTATTGGTACATAGGAGACAAGTGATTGCGCCCCCTTCTTAAAGCCCGTAGTGACTAGCAACAAACCGGTGTGAGTTTTATCTAATAGAAGATCACATCCTTCTATCGTTTCGTTTACGAAAGAGGCTGAATTTTCATAGGTGCATTGTTTAATAAAATTATGGCGGTCTGGGAGATAAGAATTACAAAAAGAAAAATGTGTGGAACATTTATTTAGAGCTGCTATCCCCTTGTATAATATTTTTTTGATACCTCACATATACTGATGTCCGTACTATCATCGCAACAGCTATCGCTTCCGAATATCCTGCTTCTAACGTTTGAGGCTGTCTTCCAGGTTGTCATCGTGTGCTTTGCAGGCTTTGTTGCCGCTAAAACCGGACTCTTGACAACCAACAACCAAAAAGTTTTAAGCCAATTAAATGTTGATTTGTTCACACCATGCCTTGTATTCACGAAGCTAGCTGCCTCGCTATCTTTAAAGAAGATGGCTGAGATTGTCGTCATCCCCTTATTCTTCTCCATCAGTACCGGGATATCCTACATCTGCTCGCGTTTAGCATCACAAATTCTCCATTTGAATGAGCCGGAGTCGGACTTCGTTACCGCCATGGGTGTGTTTGGAAATTCAAACTCCTTGCCTGTCTCTGTCACAGTGTCCCTTGCATACACATTACCAGAGTTGTTGGTGTGGGATGATATCGAAAATGACAATTCAGATACCATTGCCTCCCGTGGTATTTTATACCTTCTCATCTTCCAACAATTGGGACAAATCTTGAGATGGTCTTGGGGTTACAACAAATTACTAAGAAAGAGATCTTATGAAGAGTTAAACACTTATATGTGCCAAAACGTTCACTCGCATCCTTACGATGAGGAGTCATCGAGTGACGATGAGGGTCTTCAGACTTTACTTTCAAGACCAGTCGCCACTTTCAACGCAACCGACAATGTATCCAACTTGCTGGCAAGCCAAAATACTCCAAACGAACAATACGGTCAGATTCAACTCCCCGCTGAATCGTCGACTTTAAATAAGGTCGTGACTGTATTCAACAATGCAATTGACAGAGTTCCATTCTTGAGAACCATATTGGGTTTCATGAACCCTCCATTGTATTCCATGTTCGTTTCAGTCATTGTTGCATCCACTCCTTCTCTCCATGCATTATTTTTCACTCCATCTACATTTGTGAATAACACTGTCACAACTGCCATCAGTCAGTTGGGCTCCATTTCCATTCCTTTGATTTTAGTTGTCTTGGGATCTAATTTGTATCCCTCACCTGACTTACCAAAACCATCGAAACACCATTCTCGTATTATTATCGGGTCCTTGTTGTCGCGTATGGTTATTCCAGCAATGGTTTTGTTACCATTGATTTCCCTTGCAGTGAAGTTCATTAAGGTTTCCATCTTGGATGATCCCATCTTCCTTATCGTTGCGTTCTTGCTTACTGTCTCTCCACCAGCAATTCAATTGTCCCAAATTATCCAACTCAACGATATCTACAGAATGGAGATGAGCTCTGTTTTGTTTTGGGGTTATGTCATCTTCAGTCTTCCTGTCACAATGTTGATTGTTATTACGAGCTTAGAAGTTTTAAGAGTGACTAAATGATCAGAGGAAATTTTGTACTTATGAGAATAAATTGTATTTCTAACACTAACTGTATTTTTCTCTTGACAGATATTGCACTGCGGAAGAAAATGTAGACTGCGGATTTTAAAAGCAGAGATATGATGGGGTAAGAGGAAATGTTGAACCTACAAGATAGCTCTCAAAAACTGTATTACATAGTGGGGAGAGATAGGAAGAGAAGATTGGTATCTTCTAGAACAAAGTTTTGCGAATATCAAAACCTTGGATTCGAGCCCCTGTGCCAACAGAACACAATTATTTATTTTTTGGCAATGTTAGTGGACATTTGATAAACTTAGTGTGTTATTTTGGAGCGTGTAAGCGACTTAATCCTTGCAGATACATTCCAAGCGAGGTGTAAACACTCTGTGATAGGAAGGACATCCATTCCAGCAACTTGTTACTGAAGATTTGGTGACTTCATTTACAAAAGTTTTGAATACAATATGTAGCAACACCCTTTAAGATTAAGAACAATAGCCGAGTGTAAATACTAAATACGAATGACAATAAAAAGAACTCTTATCGTTATCAACCACGGGCGAGATATCACCCCCAAAAAAAAAATATTGGGTCATAGAACCTGGATCAATAAAATGTTTGGGGCGATGAGGACACAAAAATATGGCGGAATTTTCTCAAAGTCCCTAACCTGAGGTGAACAACAAACTAAGAGAGTCCTGATAAGCAGTCTTCAATAGACTTGGCTCTCTCCTCCCAAGTTCTATGATTAGGGTAAATTCTGCCCTCTTGGTTTTGAAGCATTTCTTGAGTTTTCTTCTAAAACACTGTAAATTATTACAGTCTATGTTCACTTTTCATATTTTTTAACTGTTTTCTTTTATCCCGTATGTGTAGGATTTTTATGGGGTGCATATTGAAAGAAGCCGCTATCTAAAGCAATAAAAGGGAAACGAGTTCCAGAAGTTTCAAGTCAAATTTAAAGAATCGAAATATCGAAACATCGAAAGCGAAGAAATATTATGGGGCATGATTTTCAACGCAAAAGTAATATGAAAAGGGGAAGTAGCCTACTCAACGGCATGTTCCTCCCAACCACTTTCCAATCAATACAAAGAAAGGCACTGACCAACTGCCATGACTGCAAGAGTCAGTATGCTTCCTTTTGCACCGACATGAAAAATATCCGAATACAAGGAAAGAAACTCTCCATGGATGCCTTTGAAAACAACGTCTTCAGTTTGCTCCTAGAGAGCCTGCGCAAGGACTACAAGGTGCTTATCCATTCCAGCTTGGCCTTGACAACATATTACTTTCGAGATAACTGTGGCAAGGATGTGTGGAATTTTCTTCTCAACAGCTCAAGCAAACACTATGCACTAGCCATCAAGTCTCTTCGTGAGATCTTGCTACAGTTGAACGACGAAAACTTTGTAATTGCCATCATAGCCTCATCCTTATTGAAGAAACTAAGCATTTATGAAAACAAGTACATGGAAACCTCGATAATGTTTTCAAAAGGTTTGATTGGGTTGATCAAAGAGGAAATGAAAAAAACCAATCCAGATATGCCTATTATGCCTTTTCGTGAGAATCATCTGATATTCAAGCATCTCCGTTCTGTGACACACGGCTGGTGTATTAATGTTTTGGTACATGCATCTAGGACGAAATACTATGAGCCATACAACCCCCTGTTTCTCTTTGAATACTTGGGAATTCTTGAAGAGTTTGATACGGGTAATTTGAACAAAAAGCTCTCTGTGCATTATAATAATCTTCACGATTTTGTCAAGCAGTTGATCCTGATAATTAAGGAAAAGAACGTTAGAAACCTCAATAATGATCCTCCTATGCTCTACACTTTAATGTCAAGGTGGTACAAGATCCTCCCTCCAAAGGTGCAGACAGTAGTATATAACAGAAACCCTGCAGAATACACCATGATGAACTTGTACCGATGTTTTTCAAGAATATTAGACAACTTGTTCCCCAAAGTGATTTTCTACTTTTTGCAGAATTTCAGCGGTGGGATCGTTTTACTGCATTGTGAAAGACCTCTGTTTGCATACAAACTCCAGCTTATGGAAGAGTGCATTATGAAGTACTCAAACACTACTCACGAAATGAAAATCAACATGTACTGCTATCGAATAGGAACGTTTTTCAATTCCAGAAAGGACATTTATGGAGTGCTTTATAATACAGGTGACTGTAATATTCCATTGGAAACACTTCGTAGCAACTTGAATGAAATTGCCGTCAAGCAATTCATAGGCACAAGATTAGACTATCTTCATTATCTTCACTTCCCTAGTGGTGTAACGATCACTAAGAATGAGGAGTGCTTGCGCAATTTACATCGCACAAAGTCGTATGACGTGTTTGACTATAACAGGCATCACTTTGGGAAGCACTTGTTGAGAGGCACTCACCTGGAAATGTCAGACCCCATGTTAATGTACCACTTGTGGAGCTCCAGTTCCGATGAGGATGAGGAGAGCGAGCTTGATACCGAAGAGCATACGTCTTGTAACACACTCTATAAAAAGGAAAAGGAAAAGCTGGTGTGGTATACCCATTACTTGGATAAACAAGTCTCGGAGACGATTTGCTCTCTTTTGTCTATTGCATATCAGAATTACTTCAGTGATATTCACAAATCCAATAAGCTTAGCCAGCTCAAACTGAGCCAGACAATGAGAATGAACCCAACCAATGGGTTACTATATGACGACAGGGAACCACTGATGATGGATCCTGTTTTGAGAGACTATTTGCGGGATAACCAATACGAAATCTTGTTCAAAATGACTACAGAGCCACAGTATCGGGGAATAATTAGTAGATATGACGATGAGCGTAACTCTGAAGTTGGTTTTGATGTTACTACTGGTAACAAGAATTAGAGGTTTTTTCAGGATATATAATTTAGAAATTGTAATGGTTTGTGAAAACAGGCTATTGTTCCTTAAAGTCACAAATGGTCTGGAACCAATAATGACTAAGGTTATGATACATGTGTACGATGTGTTAATACACAATTTGGATAGAAGCATAGTGTTGCTTATTAATAGACTATGAGTACATTGTTAGAGAATTCTCCTGTCATGTGGAAACAAGAATGGCGAAGGAAATTTGTAGCAGCATGTGCTAAACAGCACCTCTCAACTTTCGATATATGCAGTTGCATCGCCTTAGCAATAGTCTAACTAATCATCTCAAAGTCAATCTCCTAAATCTCAAGACAGCAAAATAACGGACTTTCTACGTTGGGGCTTATATGAGTCCTTTGTTGAACAAACACCTCCGGTAAAAAAAAGTGCATTGTCTTTGTTGTAGTACAAGCAAAAATTTGATGCATTTTTTTGATGTGGTTTCTTTATTTTGGCTTTGGGGCAGTCAGTTCAAACCCCTTTATTGAACCCCTTATGTTCCTGTTGGTTAGAAGGCTATTGTTCCTGCTTGAAATTAAGTTCTGTGACCATGCTACCCCAGCTGCTTGAAGGTTATACTATAAACTTTAAGTGTGCTACAGGCCTGTTGTCATAAAATATTCATTTTCGCTACATACGTACATTCTGATATTGTGTTGCTGTGTAGTATCGTTACCCGTTCCGAGTTTTGATTTTTCGTGCCGGTACGGGTCTAAGCATAAAGGAGAGAGGGAGGTGATTTGGACTAGAACATGGAAGGAGCGAGCTCAAGACTTATCGTCTTTCCTTATTATTTTTATTTGAGTGTCATAATTAAGGTTTGTAAGAAGCATAAATCGGTTTTGTAAAACAAAACATACAAAATAAATTGATTATTTGCAAGGTTATTTTAGCAACCTAGAACTTTAGGGTGTGTCAAGAGGCCGTTTTTGAAGGTTTTTAACGGAGATAGTTGGTTCGTCCGATGTCACAAAAGGTTTGGGGAATGTAGCGTGGAGGATAATTGCATTATTTTCAAGACACATAACCTCAAAGAAAAAATTTAATTTGTAGAAAATAGCATTTTTAAAAAAATTTAAGTTCGAGAGAAGAGAACTCTGTGTACTTATTCAACGTGATCTTAAACTTTAGTTCTGACAGAGGGAGGCAGATCAACCCATGACTATGTAGTGTATTTTCCCCCCTCTGATGCTGTTCTTTTTTTTTTTGACTCTACTGATATTTCAGTGTTAGAAAAATCTTGACCAAAAGTAAAAAGATTGTATTATTTATCAATCTGTATACTCACAATCCTTTGACGCGTGATTCACAAGAATACTTCCAAGATCAGCAATGATGATTTTGCAGTAACAAATTAAAGTTTTGGACATAACCTTGCATGAGACAGGTTAAACTCACCCAAGATGTGTCACTCCCATATCTATTCTCTGCACAGGTAAAATAAGGTTAAAGTCAAGGCAAACAACGATACCCAAATAACTGTCCATATAGGACATTCGGGATCCCGTGCGAAGCTGTACATTGAAAAGATCGTGTCAATTGACAAATCTGTGTGTCAGGAGTCGGCCAACCAAGCATGCCATCACTTCCACTGCCTCCGTCCCTGCCTCTTCCCCCACCCCATTGCAGTAACTCTTCTCTCTCTGACGTAATCGCGCACAAAAAAGCGAACCAAATTCTCTTTGCCTTCCTCTAATTTTATATAAAGGCGAAAAAAGAAGCATCGTTTCGAAATGGTACGGCTATGATCTCGAGGCTGACGAGTCCAGAAAGCAGAAAGCAGCCCTCAACCCACTCCACCGTGTCGTCATCCCCCTCTGCAAATTTCTTAAAACGGGACAAGCAACTAGTGCGAAGACGAAAGCACAAGAACTCGAAGCTAGGTTGTCCCAATTGCAAGAAAAGAAGAGTCAAGTGCTCTGAGGATCTCCCCTCGTGCCTCAACTGTGTCAAGCACAAGGTCAAATGTGGCTATCAGGACTACACAGAAGACCAGCTTAATGAGCTCAAGGAGGCCAAGATTGAGCAAGAGCTTGCCCGCGACGAAGACCTCCCCCTTGATCTGCCGCTTTCGTCTTGTTCCCGAAAATCCTCCATTCCGTCAAGGAAGACCTCAACTTCTAAACCAACTCTAAACAGGAAGACTTCTCGCCCCAAGAACTACCGCTCCTATAAAGAAGAGGTGAACAAGACATGTAGCTTTAATAACACTACGGGGCCACCTGAGAAGCAAAAGTCCATCAAACAAGACTTTGACAACTTGTTTTCGCCCAAGATGGCGGACGATGCCACCGAAATCATCTACCCGGTCTACTCCATCCACAGCACCAACCAGGAGTTTACAGGCCTCAATACCATTACTCACAGTCTACTACAAGCAAACCTAACGTTGATGAACGAGCCTGAGTCCCCGAGCAACCTCTCCCGGTTTAGCAGCTTGGACTTGAACCCCTTCCAAACAGGACTGCAGGCCAAGATCCAACCAGAGATCCCAGACCTCCCCAGTTCCGTACACGTACCACTACTGAATTCGATGGTGGCCAATTCACCCAATTCGGTCCCCAAGAGTCTCCATGGAGAGCTCCCTGGCGCTATCTTGTGTCCCACCACATTTACCATTCGCAAAAAGGAGATCAACTACGAGCTTCTTCTTGCCAGTACCGTGCTAAATCTCCGCAATGAAGTCGGATCAGGAGGGGCTTCCCTTCCAAGCATTCGTTCCTTGTACCACACGTGGATCAAATCATTAATATACATTTCCTCAAAAGCAAGTTTAATGTTTAGCTGCTTGATCACACTCACAAACAACTATGTCATCTCCAACTTGTTCAACAACGACCCATTTTATAGACGTGGACTTCAGGAACTACAAAACAATCCAGCATCTGAGAATGCTCTATTAATTAACTCAATAACCCAAATGAAAAATTCTCTTATTTTGAAAAGTATCAAGTACTACGCCAAAGTTATCAAAGAGCTTCGATATTGTCTCAACACCAACCAGAATTCAGACACCTGCTCGTCTGTCTCGTATCTTCTTCTTTTGATGAGTGTCTACGACCCCGAGGTGAATGTGAGTTCCATTCTGTGCTTCAGAGATGGGTTGTTTGGTGTTTTGACGCATTGCATAAATGACTCCTTGAAACACAGCTTACCAGTCCCGGTCCTCGTTCCGGTACATTTACAATTGATGAAGAACATTGCCCGAAGCATACATCTACCCAGCTATGACCCATGCTTTTTGAAAGAATACCAATTCGTTTTGGGTGTGTTTGGCGTGGAGTTGGGTGAATATCTTCGTAATCCTATGATTGGGGGCGACTCCGTGACAGACAACGAATACAAATCGTTCCTCCAGTTGAAATTGCAAGATTTAAATGGGTTCTTGATGGATACGATCAACACGTACACCTATGATATAAACCTGTGTTTGGATGACATAGACACCCAAAAGGAGCGCTTATTTGATATGGTTTATACGTGGGTTAGACTTCTACCCTCAAGATTGCTCATAATGAATGCGGACATGAACCCATACATGAAAGTGTTGTGTTTGTTTTATAAGTTGTTCAATAAGGCACTCTTTGCGTTATTCCCACAGATAAAGTTTTTCTTCTTGAGAGACTTTGATAGTCCGTTGATGTCTGATGTTTACCAGGAGCTGAACCATTTACTTCATTGCGTGACAAGTGACAATTTTATTCAGCAGAATCCCTTGTTGCGCAAAGTATGCAACTATTTGATCAGAGTAACTGTGTTTTTCCAAACAAGACTTATTCTACTCTATTCTACTCTAGTATATGATGAGCGGTTTAAGGCGGCTTTAGAAATACCAGATGTACGAGTGTGGACCAAGGGAATAACAAACATAAGTAGAATTAGACTGAAGTTTGTACAGATGACAAATTTAAAAGAGACGCCGATCAAGAGGTTCATAACAACCAGTATCGAGAAAAAGCATTTCCCTATTTGTGAGGATGTGGATATTGGATTGTCGCCTCATTCAGTTTACTCGGAATCGTCAGGTGGTGCATCGGGGGCCGGATCTTCAGCAATCTCCTCCACCTGTCTGGATTTTGAAGAGGAATTCGACAGCGACGAAGACGAGGATTTTGGATTGGAAAGTAGTATTATATGTGAAAAGCTAGTGCAGTCAGGATTGTACGAAGGAGACTTTAGAATTATTTAGAATACATGAATTATGATATAGCAAGGTTGTCCCTGATAGGATGTGTAATAGATAACGTAGAAAAATAGACAATAGTAATGTAGTAAAACAGAGTAACAAGAGTACATGGAAAAATGGTGTGATTGTGAGTGATGGAATTAAACCATCAGAGAAATTTGCTAAAAATCAACAGACACTTTGGTGTATATTAATAATACAATGTAGTATAATTGTAAAATTCACAAAGGCACCAACGGTACAAAATGTTATACGAGTCTGTCGTTCCCAGAAAGAGGTCTACACTGTGAAAAATGCGTTTATATAAATCACGTTGAGAGCCTGTTGCGTGGTCGTTAGAAAGAGGCGTACAGACAACCCCCGTTCTTTCTTTTTTGCACCAGGGTAACGCACCCATAACGAGAGAAGATATATATGCCTCTCAGAGGTTAGGCAAAGTAGTATGTAGACTGATGGTTTGAGATGCATGACTGGAGAGCACACAAATCAAGTGTATCCACTTAAAAGTTTAGGCCTTCTATTCTGGGCATGTGGGTACCTGCCTCCTCACCAACGCCAGCTCCACCAATACACTACCTACACAAGAACAACCAGATAAGAAGTGACACAGTGATACCTACAGTAAAGCCTCCCGGTAAAGTAATCACACAAGTAAATAGGAAACAAAAAAAAAATTCAAGTGACCTCTCCCCCCTCTCCCAGACTACCCTTCTACACAAACCCTATACATCCCTTTCCCCTGCTGCCTCTCCTCGCTCCTCTAGTCCCGCGCTGGCGCTTCAGCGTTGATCTGGACACCTCAAAAAAAGAAAACATATACATTTTTTTATCAACAAATAAGGCAGCAAAGAAATAGGCAGCAAAGAATGGCAGAAAAGACAGACGACTACTCGTACGATTACGAATACTTATACAAGATTGTATTGATTGGGGACTCAGGTGTTGGGAAGTCCAACTTGTTGTCCCGATTCACGAGGGACGAATTCAACTTGGAGTCCCGTTCCACGATTGGTGTTGAGTTCGCTACTAGGACTGTTGAAGTGGATGGCAAGAGGGTCAAGGCACAGATCTGGGATACTGCGGGTCAGGAGAGATACCGTGCTATCACCAGTGCGTATTATAGGGGGGCATTGGGTGCTCTTATCGTGTACGATATCACCAAGACGGAAAGTTATGAATCCGTTTCCCGCTGGTTGAAAGAGTTGAAGGACCACGCCGATGCAAATATCATCATCGAGTTGGTGGGGAACAAGTCAGATTTGGACCACTTGAGAGCTGTCCCAACCGATGAAGCTAAGAATTTCGCAAACGAAAACAACTTACTATTCACTGAAGCTTCAGCCTTATCAGCAGACAATGTTGATTTGTCCTTCCACCAGTTATTGAAGAACATCTACGAAATGATCAGCAAGCACCAGTTAGACACCAAGGACTCCAACCCAAATAAACCTACTGCTGGCGGGCCAACCATCTCATTGACCCCAGCTCCACAGGAAAATAGAAATAAGAATAACTCAAACTGTTGTTAAGTATGTGGAAATGTAATTATTAGAGACTATGGCTGGTACGTTTTTTTTTGCGCTTGACCGCTCTTGTATTCATCTCCCTGCTGTACTCATTTTATTTCTACTATTAGTCCTGCTAATAAATTGGTGTATTTTTACTATTTGCTGCTGTTTTTTAATTTGGGTAATTTTTTTCATGTTTATTCTCTTTAGAAGGGTATATAAATAAAGGATTGTTCTATTATGTTGGTAGTGTCTACATATTTATTATTGTTTTTACTGTTTTTTAAAAAATGTAGTGTGTAGTAGTATTATTCTTATTCTTTATTACTTATCCTTTTTTAATATTTCTTCACGGTTGGACCCACCAATCCGATTTTCCCTTTCACACTCACTGGTTTCTTAAGAGGCTTAGAAATACCCTTACCCTTTTCTAGTCTGGACTTCACATCAACTACTGGGGAACTTTCGATGCTCAAGCTGACAATCTGCTCTCCTCTCAAGATAATCAACCCTAGTTGTCGTTTATCAGTAACCGGCTTTCCTCCATTCTTCTTCAATTCAACCAAGGACTTCTTAGTAATGCGTGATTCCTCCGTGTCTGCTAGCACCAAATTCAAGTGTTTATCAAATGCTAGTAAGGAACCAATAAAGTGGCGGTTGTCAACTGTTAGTATGCGGAGCCGATAGTTGATCAAATCGGACATTTTGGTTTTCGTGGAGATAGACTGTTTGTTAGTGTTGTTCGCTGTGTCAAAGTGCCTCTTCTTAGGCATGTTCCTCTCCATACTCACCATCTATGCTTTAGTATTCTTCTATTATCAATATTTAACTTTTGAATTTTCACATCGAGAAAAATAGCAACCACATAATGACAGAAGAAGAAAAGTTGGAAAAGAAGCCTGAAGAAACCAAGGAAACTGTAGAAGCCGGGGAAGCTGGGGAAGCCAAGTCTAACGAAAGCAAGGCTGAAGAACCCGCAATTGAAGCTTCCGAAGAAGAGCCAAAGAAGAGATCGTCTGAGCAGTCTCAAAAGAAAACAAAGAGAAGAAGACGCCAGTACGACGACGAAGTTCCTGCTGAGAAGAAGGAGCAAGCTGACGACGACGATGAGCCAGAGTTAGACGATGAAGCCTTGGACCGTGAAATCGATGAAGACGATGACGAAGAGGACTTGAATGAAATTGACGAATCCAATATCATTACAACTGGTAGAAGAACTAGAGGAAAGGTTATCGATTACGTTGCTGCCGCCAAAAAATTGGACGGGGAGAATGCTTTTGAAGAAGAAGAGGATGAGGAGGACTTCAAAGAGTAATTGAAACCTTGAAGGTTTTTTGGAAAGTTGACACCAGGTTGTCCAATTTATATAGCGTTCGATACTAGTTATAATACAGTAGCTTCGATTTTACAGTGTAGGGTTCACAAGATGTCATGGATCACCCGTAAAACACGATTTAAGGTAATCAAAGAGAACATAGCCAGCCCACTAAAGAACAATCCAAAGATAACCTTAATGTTCTAAAATTAACATTTCGTTAAATTGCAAAAAAACTTACACATTTCATAAAAACAAAAAAAAGTGGGACACAAAATGGGACACAAAATCACCGTTACATGATAAAACATTTTCATTTTCAACACATACCCTTTCTACGTAATACTTGTACTGACCTTCGTATAAAATATATATAATAAAAAAAAAACTAAAAACATAAATATATTTTGAAGATCACATTCTTGAAGATAAAAAAAGGATAATCATCAAGTCGAATAAATATAATGGGTACCCAAAAATTAAGGTGTAATATATTAAGACAAAACTAAAAAGTTTTGATTTTTGTAACAAAAAGATTGAATTTTTTCTGATTTTTATAATTTTTTGAAAATTTTAGGAAACAACAGCAGTTTGGAGAGATCAATATGTAGATCTCGGTATGCCTTTAAAATAAAAGTATTTTTTTTTCTTTTTTTTCTAATGGATTTTTTAAAATTCTTCAGGATAAATAAAATATTGGAATTGGTTAACACATGGTCATACTGTAATTGTAGTATGGGTTAGCGTAACCCGAATAACATTGTGGGGGTGGAGGTGGCGGAGCAGCACTGTAGGATTGTGGAACTGCTCCTGATTTATGGGAAAGGTACCCTTGGTTTGACTGACCATGTCTAAACGAATGTTGAGAATAGTCTACACCATAGTATTGGATTGGTGCGTCATTGTTATAAGTTGGTGGTGCAACTTTAGAAGTGTTGTAAGTTGGCGCATTGTACGTCCAAACTTTGCTCTTCTTACTTTCAGCCCAAATATTTGATTTTTCGTACATGATTGGAGATGAAACCAATGGAGACGAAGTGGGGTAATAGTATGCATTATCGTTAGAAACTTGAGTAGGTACAGAATAGTTTCTACTGTTGTAAACTGGCGACGATGGAATACTATTGTAGTATGGAGCATGATGGATAGGTGGCTGAGCAGAGTAGTAGTGCTGAACAGTTGGGGAGCTTGGATAGTAGTTGTGGTGTTGGATGGGAGAAGAACCCAATACAGGAGATGGTGCATGGGTGTATCTAACTGGACTATCAGGAAGAACATTGTTAGATACAGGAGACTTGTCATACTTCTCCATCCAAGTTTGCCAGCACTGTTCCAAGGTGAGAATGTTAGATTCAAAGTTGACAACATTCAAGTTCCACTTACACTCCTCTAACCAAATCATCTCTTGCTTGTTGATGACATTCAACGGTAATCCGGTGGCTCCGCACCACGACTTGTTAGTAAAAGTATTGTCGTCATTAAACTTGTTGGCCAAGATCAAGGCTACAACCAAGTTAATAAAGATGTCATGCTCTGACAATGACTTTTCGGATAAATCGGCATTGGAGGAGAATCTTTGATTCATGTACTCCAAGGCAATAACAATAGTTGATTTGGGTAATCTAGTGGCAAACAAAACAGAAACAATCAAGTTTTCAAAGTCTTGACTTGGGTTTCTGGATTGCTTTAACATACCGAAAGCACACCAACTTAAAAAGGTGGACATGTTATTCAAGTCATACTGTAAAACAGAGCTGATACCGCCACTAATTTTGGCATCTTGTTTAACTTCTTGATGATTAGAAGAGGGGTAGTAGGCTCTGTCAACAGAATGCTTTGGCATAACTTGTTGGTGGTGAGTTTGATACGAAGGTTGGAAACCTCCGTAGTAGCTCGAGGATCTATTATGGTGATTGTTGAGGTGACCCTGGTAATTATGCATATAGGATGAAACCCTATGCCCAGCAACACCCAAGTTCTGGTAGTAATAGTTTTGAGTCTGGTACATTGATAATTTAGTTAAAAATTCTTTTTGAATAAACGAATACTTAGTGAAAAGGTCGTTTACTGTCTTGAACAAACACGGGAAGGATCAAACGAAATAAAACTGAGATAACGAGATGCTAACTGTCTTATAGTTGTTCTTGAATGACCTTGGTTTTTGCAAAAAAAGGAAAAGCTCTTTGATTCAGCACAATTAGATGATTCCAGGTATAAGTTAATATAACCAGATACTAAGTTGTCCTTAAAATGGGTATAATAAAGTATCAATAAATGAATGATTTATTGATAAATGAATGCAAAGGGCAATCTATTAAACTTCTTCTTGAGGGGGGGAAAGGTTGTTAATAAAAATACTTTAGGGGAAAAGGTGAAAGTATTTTAAAGGTGGGAATGAGTTGGAAAGCTAGAACAAGATTGGATCGAGTTCTATTTTGGAGGGTTGATGTGAAGAAGGATAAGCTTTTAATGCTATTTTTTGGATTCTACTGAATGTGTAGTCTTTTAAGTGTTCTTTTTCTAATCCTTTAATAAGAAAGTTTGGCTGTAAAAATTATATAAAAAATTTGACTGATTTATATAATAAGATGGAAACCAAAGTATTCTTTAATGAAGGATGTTAGTAAGAAGAAAGAATAGATAAAAAAACAACAGTTAAGTAAAATAAGGATTTATGAGTGTGATGACTTAAAGAAAGAAAGAGAGAATAAAAATCAGCAGAATTTTTTAATATATAAAAAAAAAGTTTGTTGATTACCCATGAGAAATTTACACAGCGTTAAAATTTTTTTTTTTACAGCCATAAAAAAAAAACCTTAGAAAAGCAACGATATATTATGTATTCAATCACAACGTGCACGACTCGTCAAAAGCAGGAGGTTAGTAAAACATGTTCATAACTTGGATCATGATAGGGTCCTGGGGTGCCGAAAACTTTGGATCATTAATTAACTTTTTTAATGACCCACATATTATTGAATTCCCGCAGGGATAATGGAGTGTATCCTGTACCAGTCCTTACAACGTATGGCAAACATGATTAATAAAAGGATCCCCTCTCAACGGCCTAGGCTTGTTTTTTGGCTTTTTGTGTTTCTTGCCGAGTATGGCCTAGTAAATCAGAATGAAAAAAAATAGTCGCACAATTTTTACCTTTTGCTATTGTAAGGACAAATGTCACCGCCTTTTTTCTAAGACATTCTCGTCAAGATTAATTTGAACCAGCAAGCAATAAAAAGTAAATACGACCGCAAGGATAAGGACATGAAACTTTGCAGAGGGGTAGCAAATATCTAACTAACAGGAATTTATTGTATATATAGCACCCGCGTTCATTTTTATTACAGGGTGAGATTGTAGTGATGTAGAGGCATGCTATGGGAACGGACTTAACAGAATACCGGAGTTTCAAAAATAAAATAAAAATAAAAATAAAATGTGTTAGTTGTGTATAACTCAGCCCAATCTAAACATGCCATATTAGACTAACTTTACAAACCAATAATCCTTTTGACCACGTCTATGTACCTTAATTTCCTCTTGGTATTAAATACAAGAAAACGGTAATACAGGTGGCAGATTTACAGTGGAACAAAATTTTTTCAAAATGCAATGGAAACCAAAAGGAGCCTTTTCGAAAGCATTGGAACCGTAAAAAAGGTACACTAAACTATTTTAGCTTAAATATGTACATCAGATCATTCTTAGGCCGCGTACTACTGTGGTGATTAGTGTTCAGTGTACTGCTGGTTCGTCACAATCCAAATGGTAAACAAAACACCGATTTACCTAATTAGGCATGTTTGATTGTGTAATACTTTGCAACACTCTTTTTCTAGGTTTTTTACGGATCAGCAAAATTAATTTGCAACTTCCACAATGTTAAGTTTAGTGTTAACAAGGGGATTTTTGCCAGAATTGCCTTATTTGGAGGTTTCAATAACATTTCTAATTTAACAAAAGGAGAATAGCTGATCTAACTCGAGGTGCAATTATGCTGAATATGCTGTATTACATTGTCAGTTACGGCCTATTTTAGTCCCTTTTGAAGGCTGATCAAACTTCGTCTTCATATCTTATCAAACAATCCCATTTTCCCATCTTTCATTGTCACGTCAAGTCTCATATCTCCACCAACGGCTTAGGTCCGCTCACTATTTTCGGCTAACGATTCAAAAACAAGATACAAATATAAATTATACGACAAAACAATCTATATATATACATACAATGCCTCTCAATATTCTATCCCCTTCCGTTTACTGCAAAAACAATTCGTTTAATTGATGTCAACCATCCCTATTTATTTGAAAATAAAGGGATCTCCGGAGGAACCACAGACTCCACGGGAGCCTGTTTTCTTCCAGGATTCCTCTAACTCCATTCTATTTAATGGGAACACTTATGATTTCAAGGGAATATTTGCACCCACAGAGTCAGATTATTCCACTCTATTTAATAATGAGTCTTCTTCTGTGTTGATCTATATGGGGCCAACGGGAAGTGGTAAGACAACCAGTCTCAGGCATACACTTAGTCAGAGATGGAGATATTTTCAATCTCAAGGTATTATCAGGGTTCACATGAATGCTTTTGAGGTGCTTGATAATAAATATGTTGTTGATTTGTTAGACGAGAATAGGGCAAAGAGAGAGGTTGCAGGAAAAGTCAACTTTGAATCAAAACTCACAAAGAAGGAATTAGATACCACTTCGGACTTATTCAATGAGATATTATCTAAGAGAACCACTCAACCAACCACCTTCAACAAGGTCAGTTCCAGATCTTGTCTTGTTTTGAATGTATACTACAATGGGATGAAGGAATCCTACATTGATCTCATGGGGAACGAGAAATTCGACCACACTATGTCCTCGTCGTTCTCTAACACTTTTGCCAACTCAAATATGTCGGCAATTACCCAATTGTTAACTAGAAAGTCAGCACATGGTAGATCTTCCAATTTGATTGCAAACTTGATTTTCAAAAATAATGACAGAATGGCTGCGAAAAATGTCAAGATCTTGTTGAATTTGGATAATTATGGCGATAGCTCGTTAATCAAGTCCTCTTTGAACAACATTGCAACCTTGCTCAAAGGGTTCAAGCTTGGTTCACCTATGAGCAGTCCTATAAGGCAACCCCCTTCTTCCCTCCCCGGATACGCAAGACCCACCAAATCTTCTAGTATTGTCAACAAACCTTCGATTCCTCCCCCATCTTCTAGAACAGCTTACACAACACCAAGTAGAAGATGCTTCAACACTCCTACCAAGTTGAGGATTTCACCAGCAATGAACAAGTCATCCCCAGCTCCAAAGAGTATTATACCCAGAAGGACCAGACACAGCTTGCTTTCACCTCCTGAATTGAGTTTCGACGCTCCTTCAGCCACACAGTTCTCATATGCTTTGGACTCTCCTATTCATTTGAATACGCCTATGAACTCTCAAAGCAGCAGGGACCTGTCATTTACCCTTAACCTTGAGAGAGAGATGGAATTGAAAGAGTTACACGACATGAATAGAAAGAACTTGTGTATCCTTCAAGACCAGAAAGATCTCTTGCAAGATTTCAATAGCTTCAAGTTGAAATTTGGCAATTTCGGGTCGGTTCTTGAAACAGTTAAGGCAGGGTTAGTTAAATTACAGGAGGAGAATATGGACTTGAAACACGCCAACTCAGTCCAAGAAGGCGAGATAACTTCAATAACAGCTAGATTCAACCAGTTACTGGAGATGTGTGATACTTTAGTGCTTGATCACAACTCTACTTCATCGGAACTCTCGGCTTTCAAAGACAAGAACTTGCGCTTGGAAAACTCCTTGGAGGAAAAAGAACAGGATATTATTGAGAAAGATATTTTAATGTTAGAATATATCAATGAGGTTTCTGAAAAAAACGACGAGCTTCTCGACAAGGATTTCAGGATTCTGGAATTGATGAGGTTACTTGAAGAAAAAGATGTTGATTTGGAGCAGCTCAGAAACCAGAACGAGTGCTTAGTTAATGAGTTAAATACCACCAGTTGTGAATCAGCTGAAACCATTGCCCTGATGAGCGAACTCAATTTTCAACTTTCTAGCGAAGTGCAATTTTTGAAATCCGAAATGGCTGCGAAATTGGCTACCGCTAGCGGAAACGTAGAAGAGATGACTGAAGCATTAGACGCTACTAATTCAGAGTTACTAGCAGCCAAACTTCAGGCTGAAACGATTTCCATAGACTTGTCTAATTCAAAGTCAGAGTGCTTGGAGAAGGATTTGGTGCTCGAAAATTCAAGTGCCACTATTGAAACCTTATCCAATGATTTGATATCCAGCCAACACACTATGAATAAGTTGAAATTGCAAAATGAAGAACTTAGGGATCAACTTGATTTCAAGAATGAGGAAATCAAGGAAGCCAATAATCATATTGTGAAATTGATGTCCGATAGCGATAAAAAGGTGGACATCCTCACAGTTGACTCTCTAAGGTCCAGTCTAACTTGCAAAAGTAAAGAGTTAAACTCGGCAATAGAGGAAAATAGCCTCTTAAAGACCGAAATAGCCAAGAAGAATGAAATCATCTCACAAGTTGAGTTAGAATTCAAGGAGCTCTCTGAAACCATTGAACAAAAAATGGAGTCAATTAACACGTACGTTGCTGCAACTATAGAAGAGTATAAATTCGATATAACTTCCTGTCAGTCTTTGATTAGCAAATTATCTGAGGAAATTTCCCAGAAGGATGATTCAATTAAGGATTTGCGGAGTGAATGTTTGTCGATTCGGGAACATAGAAGCTTGGTTCAACAAGAGTTACATCAGTTGAAGATCCAATTAGTCAACCAGTCTGAAGAATTGGAGAATTCAAAGGAGTGTAGAGTAAGTGAAAAGGAGTCTGAACTTATGGAAAAACAATTGGAGGATTTGAACAATCAGGTCGACCATAGAACAGAAGAAGTGGCTTCACTAGTTGCCGAATTGAAAATGATGAAGGCCAAGATGGAAGACATGGCGGAGAAGATTGAAATGTATGAAACGGAAAAAGAAATCGTCAAGCATGAAAACGATATAAAGGATACCAAATTGCTCAAACTTGAAAACACAAGGGACCAACTTAGTACTGAAGTGATTGATTTAAAGGATCAATTATCTTCCGAGAAAGTCAATTGGAGTGACGTTTGCAATCAAATCCTCGATGAACAAAGCAAAGGCAAAGAAATACTGCCAGTTTTGTTCAAATCTAAATTCAATGCTAACCACATATTTGAAGATGCCGTCAATATGGAAATCAAGTCCTTGAAACAAAACCCTAGAAAGATTTTGACTCCTTCGAACAACTACAAAACAATGGTGAGTTCGATGTACAAGGGGAAGAGGATTGGGAAGAAGCGGGGGTCTCGGATGAAGCTAGTATCCCATGATAAAAACGGTTAGTCCATGTATTGTTTGGGTGTGAAATATGTAACAATCAATTTTTTGTAATAGTTTTAAGATTGTAGTTTCGTAAGTTTTAATTCTTTTATTCCTGATATTTAAAATGTATTGCAGATTACCACCAACCTAATTCCTGTTTTATTGGGGGGAGTACTATCATACGGTTCTTCTATCACTCATGAAACGAACAATTGGACCCAATCCAGTGACTTCAACAGTCTTTTCAAACCAACTCAACAACAACCCACCTTGTTTAGCTCCGTAGCTAGTGCTCATATTCTTGTACAAGTATTTCACCAACGTATCTTGCTGTTGGCTGTTCAAATTCTTGACAAAGGCAGATAAATCGGCCAAGTTGTGGTTGTTTTTGATCGAGCATAACACCTCAAAGACGGTTTCAGCATGCAAGGCCTTTGTAGGTTCATCGGCTACGTAAGGTGGAGAGTCCAAGGAGTACTGTAAGGCCTCCTGGAACTTGCCGGAGGACAAAGCAGATCTGACTTGTCGTGACACGGCAACGATTTCTTGGTGGGAAGTGGCAGGCAAATCTGGAATCAATTCCTCTTTGGACAAATGTGCTTCCGGTTCGTAAGCATCGATATCAATTCTTCTCCAGTCAGCCATGATGTGTCTGTATGTGTGGTTCCTTTTGTTGTATGAATTCTGATTTTTGAATTTTGATTTTGAATTTTTGGGTTTGCGTATAAATTATTTTAGCGAGGTGAGGAAGATAAAGCTAGGAGAGTAGGATAGGGGGAATGTAGTGTAGTCCTTAGACAGTTACAATTCCATCCACTCCCATTATTTTCCTAATGTCTTCGAGTCACTCCTCTCTACACTTCATCCTTAAAACATTTATTTTTAACTCCTTCAAGTTACTAATGTACAATATTATGCAAACCGTAGAGTCCTTTATACCACAGTAAGACTTTTACACGGTCTTCTCACCAATTTTTATACCGATCATATCACCAGCCTTTACACCTTAGCCTTCTTATTCGATTCGGGCTTGCTTTCTTCGTTCTCTTCCGTTGGACTAGAATAGTCATCCATAAAGGTCAACGCCTTGTCACGCAATTCAAGAGTATCAACAATGATAACAACCAAGCCATCACTGCCAACCTCGTACTTGATGTGGCCATCGTTTGGAATGGCAATGGTTTCATCAAACTTGTCAAAGAACTCATTCATGTGATCCATACTTTGGATGCTATCCAACAACCTCTCCTCCATCTCTCCTTCAGGATTCTCGGGAGAGTTGACCACAATAATCACTCTGAGCGGGTTGTCCAACTCCTCCCCTTGGAATTGTTCTTCAAGCTGCCTAATGTCCTCTTCTGAATCACTCATTGCTAAAGAAGCCCTCACCACCAATCTTTTTTGAGATGATGATGTGAAAAAAAATCCACAAGGGTGAAGTTTTCGGTGAAGAGTGGATGGAAATGGGTCCAGAGGAGAATGAACACCTGAGTAGTATAGTTCATTCAACAGCGATTACACCCTTACTATTTACGAATGTTTACTAATATTGTATTGACTATTTACTTCTTGAAATATTATCTTTCTCTCACTCTACAAACTCTCACCCTACAACTTGAATTTTGATTCATTACGCTCATTAATGCCACTATCCGCAGTCACGGGGAGTTAAGCGGACCACTCCTTAAATTGGTTAATCAAACCGTTGGTGGATGGGTCGTGAGTTTCAACCTTGGAGCTGTCGTCCAATTCCTTACCGATAACCTTGGCCAAAACCTTACCCAATTCAACACCCCATTGGTCAAAAGAGTTGATGTTCCAGATGGCACCTTCAACAAAGGTAACGTACTCGTAGTAAGCAATCAAAGAACCCAAAGCAGCTGGGGTGATCTTTTGTGCCAAAATGGAGGTGGTTGGTCTGTTACCAGAGAAAACCTTGTGTGGAACCAAGCCACCAGTGGCACCTTCAGCCTTGACTTGTTCCTCGTCCTTACCAACCATCAAAGCTTCAGCTTGGGCAAAGAAGTTAGAGGCCAACATTCTTTGGTGCAAGTTGGCTTCGATTGGGTTGTGGGATTGGGCAGCAAGGATAAAGTCGGATGGGATCAACTTGGTACCTTGGTGCACCAATTGGAAGAAAGAGTGCTGGGCGTTGGTGGCTGGTTCACCGAAAAGAATAGTACCGGTTTGGTACTTGGTGAAAACGTTACCTCTGGTGACGGACTTACCGTTGGATTCCATGGACAATTGCTGCAAGTAAGCTGGGAATCTGTGCAAGTATTGGTCGAATGGAGCAACCAAGTGGGTTTGGGCACCGTAAAAGTTGTTGTACCACACACTCAACAAACCACCCAAAACTGGAATGTTGTCTTCTAAGGCGGTTTCTTGGAAGTGCTTGTCCACGGATTCGGCACCCTTCAAGAAGTTGTTGAAGTTTTCGAAACCAATGTAGATGGCAACAGACAAACCAATGGCGGACCAGACGGAGTAACGACCACCGACCCAGTTTTCGAAACCAAACATGTTCTTGGTGTCGATACCAAACTTGGCAACTTCTTCGGCGTTGGTGGACAAAGCGGCAAAGTGCTTAGCAATATGGGATTCGTCCTTCACCTGTTCCAAGAACCACTTCTTGGCAGAGTTGGCGTTGGTGATGGTTTCAGCAGTAGTGAAGGTCTTGGAGGCAATCAAGAACAAGGTGGTTTCAGCGTTCAAGCCCTTGAGAGCTTCGGCAACGTGGGTACCGTCAATGTTGGAGACAAAGTGCACGTTCAAGCCAGGTTGAGCGTAGTGCTTCAAGGCTTCGGTGACCATGACAGGACCCAAGTCGGAACCACCAATACCAATGTTGACAACATCGGTGATGGCCTTTCCGGTATAACCGGTCCAAGCACCGGATCTGACTTGTTCAGAGAACTCCTTCATGTGCTGCAAAACGGCATCGACTTCTGGGGCAGTGTCCTGACCGTCAACCTTCATTTCCTTCAAGGATCTGTTTCTCAAAGCAGCGTGGTAGACAGCTCTGTCTTCAGTAGAGTTGATCTTTTCACCGGCAAGCATTTCGTCTCTCAACTTCTCGACACCAGCTTCTCTGGCCAATTGGAGCAATTGTTGCAAGATCTCGTCGTTGATCAAGTTCTTGGAGAAATCGAACAAGATCTTGGAGCCATCGTAGTTGGTCAAGGTCTTGGAGTACTTGGCGAATCTTTGAGGATCTTGCTCAAAGGCTTCCTTGACCTTGAAACCTTCACCCACAGTCTTGTAGGTATTTTCTAAGGTCTTCCAGGCTGGCAAGTCGGAGGCTAAGTTGAAGTCGGAGGCAGAGGACATGATGCAATTGATCTTTCTAAAAGAAGAGTTGTGTTCGGATGAAAGAGTTCCTTTTTTCCCCTCAAGCGATTTGTCTCTATATAAACTTTTTTTTTCCACCACTAATTAAATTTTTTGCCCCTGTGAAGTTTCGGAGTAATAGACCGTGGGGTGATTACAACGGGTATCGGAGATGTTTCAGGCAGAAGAGTGTGGAATCGAATAGAAAGAAGATTGTCATAGGGTCAAGAGAGTTCAGGAAATGGCATTATATGTGTGCTGAGTAACTGATCGGGCTTAAGACTCTAGTGGTGCAAGAGTATTCTTCGCAAACACAGTTTCTGAGTGGACTGATGTAACATGTTACTAAGAGTAGAGTTGGAAAGATTACTAAAAGTAGGAAGGATTACTAAGGTGATGAAGCTGTGTTATACTGTTCATGGTGTGGCTTAGTAACTGTAGAACATCTGGCTTTACTTTACTACATATCAGCTAAATTGTTCTGATTGCAAATAAATTGACGTACTTTGCACAGTTTGACATGTACATACAGAACAATGTATATACATATGACACTAGAGTTTAACGTCTAATGCGTTCACTCGGTGATTGACCTTCAATGGGCCGCTACTACTCTGTGTACTTTTCATGCAACTCTTTTCATACATCGCACAACAATTCCCTGCTCCAATCCTTTTCTCCAATCCTTTTCTCACTAGGTCATTTGATCTTCCATCTTGACCGTTATCGCTTTCAATTTTCTGAGCTCCTGCATCCAGCATTCTCCAGCATATCAAATGACCATAACATATCAAAAAGCTGGCAAAGAATATATATATTGTTTAGGTGGCAACGTCTCATTTTAAAATTCAATTAGTTTCTGCGGTTTGAATTTCATATACACTTCTAAACGATGACGGGCTTAGTGTCTAGATGGGCCACTGACGACGACTTGGTTACTGCCGCAACCAAACAAGATGAGACCAAGAAAGGGTTCAGCGAAACTGAAGACAAGTGGAATAAGACTGTTACTTCAGGGAAGAACGAGAAGTTGTTGAGCAGATGGGCAGACGCTGCAGATGATTATCCTTCTCCGCCTCCTTCTGCAGGAAAGCACTCTCCCAAGAGGTCTCCACAGTCTAAAAATGGACGGTTACAAGACGAGAAGCATCCTCCACCAAGTAAAAGTCCTAGGGACTTGGCTTCGAGACTTGGGGAGCCTGCAAGAGAGAAGAAAAAGGAAAATTCCCCAAAGCTTAATAACTCTCCAAGACAACATATTTCTCCAAAGCAACACAATTCTGCAAGACACCTCGCTTCTCCGAAACAAGTCACTTCTCCAAAACAACTCATTTCTCCGAAACAATTCACTTCTCCAAGGCAACAGTCTAGGCAAGGAGAAGCATTTGAAACCCCTGACGCCTCGATTTCTCTTGAGAATAACCCCTTGGCTGCTCGACTTGGGATGTTATCTCTCAATGGGGATACCAAGGATACCAAACATGATTCCAAAAATGGTAGGGATAATAGAAGCTACAATGCAAGAAGCGAGTTCCTCAGTCCTAAAAACCAAAGAGGGAAGTTTGACAACAAGCATGATAACAGGAATAGACATGACAGACACGAAAGACATGAAAGACATGACAGGCATGAAAGACACGAGAAACTTGACCACAGAACAGACTACAGAAACAATCGAAATTCTCATAATGACAGTCCTAACCAAAATAGCAGAACCCAACAAACAAAAGAGCCAGTTAATAAGCAAACCGAGGAAGAAAGAGCCAAACAGGAAGCCGAAATGATCGCATATATCGAGCAATTGGACTCTAAAACCATCGACTGGGCTAGTTTTGATGATTAACGTATGTAAACTATGTAGTTGATATGTATTTTTTAAATTAGTCAATTGTAGTGTAACCAACTAGTCAATTGTAGTATGTATTTTTGAACTAGTCAATTGTAGCTTTATGTTAACTAATCCGTTTAAATTATGAACCCATTAACTGACAATTGTCACCTTTTGATTTGATTTTGTGGGGGAAAATTAGTGAGATGATATTTATAAAGACCACACTATGCTAAGGAGATTTACTGAACACACGTTGAAAGCCGTATTGCCCGTTAAGCGATCTATACGTAACAAGTCTTTTGACCACGGCTTTATAAGGGCTGCGGTTATGAATTCCCTGATAGTCAAACCAAAGCGGACTTCTTTCCGGACAGTGGCCATGCTTGTTGCTGCATCTGGTGGATTGTCGATGGGGGTCTATATCGGCTTGCAATTGCTCCGGAGTGAAGGGGAATCCATGAATGTATATATGCCGCTTTGGATCCATTGCAATCTAATTCTGCCAAAGAAATTCAGTTTCCCAGGGGATTTGAAGTATATCGATAAGCAACAAATGCTAGAGTATCAAGGGGAGATTGATGACTACGATGAGTTGCAACAAAGAAACATCAAATACTCTTTGTTGGAGACATTGGCACATAATTTGAATGTACGCAGAGTGTTGGGTTGCCCCATAATACTAACAAGTCCAGCAAACTTTGATATCTGGATCGAAATGATTAGTCCCATCCTGGTGCTGGGGTTGAAAATAGAGTACAAGGACAAATCATTTGGAGAATCCGGATGGTTTGTGAATGCATTGGATGTTAATTCGATCTCACGAGAAATACTGACCCAATTAGACCATATGGATCCACGTAGAATCAGTAACATTCCTGACACCATTGAATGCACACACGCTGTAAGTGTGTCCAAGAAAAACTACAAGGTTGTTTTCTCAGGGTCCATGGCTGTTGATATGAACAAAAAGGGAGTGGTGGAATACATTGGAGAAGTCGATTTAGACCATATACTAAACAATAAGGGGGTGAAAATCACCTCACTAACTCTACATTTACAAGACAACAAGATCTACAAAGTGATATAAGAAAAAATATATATATATAAGGGAAAAAAATGCAATATATATATAAGGAAAATATATATATAAAAACTTTTAGACCAATTCACCTTATCACGCGCTTTATCCTTATCAGGACGTTTAAGATGAAAAATATTAATGAAAAAAACAATAGCCATGTCCCTGCCCAAAGCGTTGGATCTTGAGCCACAAGGTCTGGGGAAACCGTCCAAGAAACAAAAGACCACTGAGAATATTGACAATAGTTCTGTCAATCGCAGGGTGGGCCAGGCACTGCGCACTTTAAAGGCATGCGAGTTATGTAGGAAGCAAAAGACGAGGTGTTTCCGAGCTCCTGAAAACCCGCTCTCTTGCTTGAGATGTACGTTTCTAGGCAAAAAGTGTTCATTTGAGCAAACTGAGGACCAACCCAATCACGGATCACGCGGATTCCACCGCTCCAAGTCAGAAGATGAAAAGTTGGAGTCCATTTATGACGGCATTTCAGAGGTTTTGAGTATCTTGAAAGGAGATCAAAGGGACACAGGTTCTGGCAATAAGAAACCGGCGCATCCCAAATTGGCTCTTTACAAGGAAAAGAATGCATCCACAGACTACGACCATCAACAGACCATCATGACCCAGCCTTATTCTATTAAGAGTGCTCCGTTTGCAATGTTGGGAAGTCAAGTGCCCAAATCAATTCAGAGATTAATGAACCCTAGAAGCTCCAGGCAGTCACTGAAACATGATATCATCACATTGGGTATAATTCCCGAGCGTATGGCTGTGGAGTTGCTCGATGCCTTTAGAAGGAACTACGGGAGATGGGTTCTGTTTCCACTGGTGATACCCACAGAGGAATTGCTCGACCGCATTAGAAGCAGATCGCCGTTACTCCTTACAACATGCTGCTGTATTTCCCTTAGATATACTCTTGCATCCAAGAAAAACCAAAACATGTACCGAAGCCTATTTAGGCACTTGATCAAGGAGTTGAACTTGGCGCTTCTTAACCACTCAACGTATCCGGAAACCATCAGCGGGAACATTGAGTTTCTCCAGGCACTAGTGATACTATCTATCTACTCGCTTTCATTGTCCACCACCATCAACAGTATCCCCGATAACGATGCAGAATCTTCTTTGGAGGTGGACTTGGCCGGGTTTAATCTAGATGCTTGGTACATTTCAACCGTGGGACTCGCCACATGTATCAGCAAATCTTCATTTGGGCAGTTACTAGAAACCCCCACATCCGGATCCAGCCCTGATCCAATAGCCGTGTTGTTTGAAGAATTAAGCGATGAGAACCAAAAATTGACCCTACTACGAATATACAACCACCTTTGCTTGGTGCATCTCATCAACTGTGTGTTCACAGGCAGAATGTGCACAATTGATGAAACAAGAATGAACTACTGTACGGGGACGCTAAGTCTACTGAGTGCCACCAACTTTGATGGGAGAATGGTGAGTGAGATTAGTGTTCTCCTAATTGCGTACAACTACATACAATCCAACTTCAATCAAGACAGCAGCATTGAGGACTGTATCACTGGTTTTAACCTTGTGAAACAAGAGTTGGCTGCATGGTATGACCAATGGGAGTATCTCATCAACCAACCAGCCATTCAATTTGTGGAGTTTAACTATAATGTGTGTTCCTTGATAATCCACTATAATTTCCATTATTTCAAGCATTTAGTGCAAACCAATAAATCTCGGGACAGTAGGAACGGAAATGAAGAGGCATTATTTGATGAGGCCATTTTTGAGGCCGTTCTCGGCCAGTGTGACGCTGAGTCGGCGTTGATGCTCATCCATCATTCCTACGAAGCTGTAAAGTTTGCAAAGTTGATTGAAAGTGACTCGTACTTTGCCTACTTGTCTGACCAATTACACTTTTGCTTTTACTTTTGTGGTGTCCTTATGATAAAGTTGAGCAAATGGATTTTGGATCTGGGCCAGGTTATAATCCTTGAAAAGTTGAACCTTTGTGACGAAAACAATGGAATTCAAAACAAAAGTCATCAAGAGTATGGGGAAGAAATACCAAAAAATAAAATCACTACGAAATCGATAACAAGGATACTTGATGACGCAAATTATTTAGCTGAAAAGTTTCATTTGATTTCACTGGACAATGACAATGACATTTTAAAGAGTTATCAACTTGGTTTACAGGAATGTTTAGCAAATGAGTTCCCTGGTTGGACTCAGAATGTGATCTAGAAGGGGCCAAAACAAAAAACAAACGAAAAGAAAATAATTGACTATACAGGACTTAGGCAAGATTGGATACTTTTATGCATGGAGTGAAGATGTAGAGTTAGAGTGTAGAACACGAATACATGAAAGAATAGAAAACAACATAACCCACACTCTCCACGTTGACATCATCCAAATGTACATCACAAAAGGAAATTAAGAAGCAGCTTTCTCATACTCAGTCAATATGTATAAATATGTCTACTGCAGAGTTCGGATCTAAACAAAAGGGTGCATTATTTAGATATGTATTAAATGTGTTTTGTAATGATAAAAAGGCTTTAAGCTCGTGTTCATTTAAACTATCATTTGCGAGATATAGTAACAGTTTTCAGTTTAGTTGCGATTAACAATTGCTTAACCGCTGACGATTCTGTTTGAATAGAGTGGAACCTGCAAGTTTGTATCCATTTAAATGAACTGGGAAAATAGCAAGTGAATAAGTTGCAAATAAAATTACAGAGGGGACAATCAGAGATGCGAGATGGTGCGAGGAAATTCCGTATTTTTTGGGACAAGGTGCATTTCAAATAAATGATAATTATACAACTATGGTGCGACTACAGCAGCGAAGTCTCATGAACTACATCCACTCTCAGGACAGTTTTCCATTCCATTGAGCTTTTGCCCAGAAAAATGCCTACATTTTGTTGTAAAGTATAATTTTTCCGATTATCTATGGTTGGAAGCATTGTCTGGACTCTAGTTGTATCGTAGGACTTTTAAATGGACACCTTTTAAGACACCTTTCAATTGAAACTTTCTATTGAAACTTTTAGATGATTCATTTGTGAGTTTCCAACGGTCCCTAATTGTGGCAGATCGAAAATGAAGTCAAAAAAGACTATCTGTTCGGTTGTCCTGGTAAGCTCATTCTAGGCAAGTTCAAGCAAGGTAAGGCTGTACTTGTGGAATTATGTGACTAATCAGTCTTTGAATTCACGCCACAATAGACGAAAAGTAAAAAAAAATAATTACAAGATCCAATTGAACGCGTACAAAGTTTTCTTCAAACCCTATTAACATATCGGAAAATACTCTAAAGACTATTCGAGAGACAATCCCATACAATTGTGCGGCGACAAGAGGGGGCAAAAACTTCAAACAAGCAATACTGTAGTAGTCTAAAATGATCCTTGAAGACCCCCCTGAGTTGTTACAATGTGTGTTCATACCTCTGCCAGAAATCACAACCAGAAATCAAGAATTGAGTTTGAAAAGGCTCTAACATCAATAAAATAAATACTACAGAAGGCCCCCGTATTTGGTTTGAAAATAACCCGTCCGAGGTATGCAATATGTAATAGCCTCGAGGAAATTTCAGGACAATTTCATATGCCAACTCAGACATTTACCGAAAAGAAGTTTTCGGTAGGGGGGTCATCAAGGTGGGTACACTACTGGGCGCGATCGAACAACAACCACAGCATGTGCAACTCGTTCTCGTTAAAACTTAAGTCCTATTATCTTCTAGGTGCACAATCGCAAAGTACCCAAGCAAGCTACCCACAGCACCTTCCTGGAAACCATGTGCTCTGCAAAGGTCAACACAGCATGCCTTGTATTGTTCAAAGATTGAAAGGGCTACGAGGATCTGTGTCCATTCTGCATTTCCAATGCATTAAAAGGGCCCGGCGTGATACACAAACGCCGAAAAAGAAAACGAGGAATAATGAGTACGCTAAAAAATAAATACTTTATTCCATGAGCACAAAACTGAAACCTTAAACAGATAGGATTGCAACACGCTCGAACGATACATTGGGGGCGCCCTTTACCTTTTAAGCAGAAAGGTTACCTTTTTCGAACTATTGACCCTGTGTATATAAGTTCGTGCATCCCCCCTTTCCGAAGGATTGTATTTTTTTGAAAGAGCCCGTAACTTAACGATATCAAAATGAAGAGCTTCCAGTACACCATCTTATTAGCCATTGCTTCCATTCTTTCAGTCTCCTCCGCTGATGAGGTCAACCAAGCTCAGTTCCTTTCTGTCATCAACGACTTGACTGTCTTGGACACCAACACCATTGCCTCTGCTGCAGCTCAATTGCAGCAATTGCCAAACTACAATTCCTTCTACTCTGGTTTTGACTGGGATGCGTACACTAGAGCTGTTGGTTCTTTGACTGCTGTTCAGGCTGCTGAAGGTGGTGCTGCTCCAGCTGCTGCAACCCCAGCCCCAGCTCCTCCTGCTCCTCCTGCTGATGCCCCACCTGCTGATGCTCCACCTGCCGATGCTCCAGCTCCTGCTGCTGCTCCACCTGCCGATGCTGCTCCTGCTCCTACCCCTGCTGATGGTGCTCCAGCTGCTACTGGTGCTGAAGATCCATCTGCTGCCGCCGCCGCTGCTGCTGCTGCTGGTATCGCTGCTGCTGCTGCTGCTCAGGCCGCTGCCACTGGTGCTGATCCAGCTGCTCAATCTGCCGCTGCTGCTGCCGCCGCTGCCTCTGCAACTGCTGCTGCTGATGCTGGTTCCGGTGACTCTGGTTCTGGTTCCGGTTCTGGTTCTGGTTCTGGTTCTGGTTCTGGTTCTGGTTCTGGTGATGCTACCACCTCCTCCGATGACTCAAAGACCACTGATGGTGGTGATGATCACTCTAGTACCAACGGTGGGGACGACCACTCTACTACCAAGGGTGGTGATGATCACTCTACTACTTCTACTGGAGGTGGTGACGATCACTCTACTACTTCTACTGGAGGTGGTGATGACCACTCTAGTACTACTACTGGTGGTGGTGATGACCACTCTAGTACTACTACTGGAGGAGGTGATGACCACTCTAGTTCCACTGATAGTAACGATCACTCTAGTTCCACTGATGCTTCTTCCAGTTCTGACTCCGGCTCTGGCTCCGAATCCGCTTCTGCTTCTGGCTCCGATTCTTCAGGTTCTGACTCCGCTTCTGAATCTGGTTCTGATTCTGATTCCTCCTCCACTTCCGACTCGGACTCCGGATCTTCTTCGTTTACAACCGATGGTGGTTCTTCCAGCTCATCTAAAGGTCAAGCTAACACTTACATGACTCCATTAGGTGCTATTCTCGGTGGTCTTGTTGTTGCCCTCTTATAAGTTTAGACCATGACGTTTCTGGATATTCTAAATTCCCTGCTTCAATTCTACAACAACTAATCGTTAATTTTCAAACCCAAAAATTGTCTATTAATAATTTGTCTTTTATAAATCTTAGCATATAAAGTTGTCTTATTAATAATGATATTTTAAAAAATTTATCTCAAGTGACCCTTGTAGTTGCCTTCCATGTAATCGATATGAACAAAAGCTCTTTCCACAACTGGCAATGTTTCAATTGAGTATTGTAGCGCCTCGGCAATATCATGGCAATCTTTAAAGGACAAATTAAACTCTTCGGCTGCAAAAACCAAATCTATTTCAACATTAACCGTATCTCCAACATGGTATACCTTTAGGTTTGTGATTTGTTTGATGGACTCAGCAAACCTATACGACAAATAGAGAATCACCTTGTAGTCTATTGTCAGTGCAGCTGCCCCAGTCAAGTTATCAATGTGTTCGTATGCTGTCTGGCACCATGACACTATTATGTATACTGAAAGCAAAAGGGCGCCTAGAGGATCAAACCACCATATATCAAAATAATACCCTACAGAAGGCATAGATAAGGAGACAGTGTTGAACACAATATCTGTCATCGCATCTTGTGCAAGTGCTCGAACAGAGCTTGAGTTGCTGTTGTAACACCATATCCAGCACCCGATTTTGGCAAGTATCGTAATAAGCATGATAGCAATGGCATCGTACCCTATAGCAACGGTGTGTCTCTCCTCTGGATTACTAAGGAACAATCTTTTAAACGATTCCTGGCCAACCTGGAAAAAGGATATAATGATAATCACCGAAAACACAAGCACCCCAAGTGGCTCCAATCGGGATCTTCCAACAGGATAACTGTGTTTCACCTTCCAGTTGCTTTCACTGGAGAGCCGATTTGCTATGTATATAATAAAAGTGGATAAAAAGTCCAAAATGGAGTCCACTAAAGAAGCAACCACGGATATCGAACTGGTCAACATAGATACGAAAATCTTTCCAACCAAGAGCAAAAAGTTGATAAAGAAATTCACCATGATGGCTGTGTAGATCTGATTGTTGTTCTCTTCTTCGTTGTACCCCAAAAACTGGGCGCCATCGTTATCTATATTCCCGGGAACATTGTAGAATCTTGTATACTTTGGATTCAAATAATCTTGACTTTCCTTTTGCTTAATTGCTTGGTCAAACGCTTGACCAAAAGCTTGGCCATTTTGAGAATTCTTTATTAAATCATGGATATAATCATCTTGTTCGTCCAAGTGGGTGGTGATAATTCTTGACCCGGACTCTCCGTAATTACTCAACATGTTATAATGGACTTTCCCAGCATCCAAGAAGTTATCTATTTCTTGAAATTTTTGAATTAGGGTGTTTTGTTTCTCGTAGAAGTCTTTCAAGGAGCTGGGCAAGTCATCGAGATCATCTCTGTAAAACTCATACCAATTGCAGAGGTTTTTGTAGTTGCCAATCAATTTTGCAGGTCTAAGGGAGTTGAGGATGTTGACCCCATTTTCAACCCCAGATGACCTTCTGTATATGTTGAGGTCTGAGAGTGAAGGGTTATTCACAGCCAATCTATTGCAGAGCAACTGCTGGAGAAAGGGAGTAGATCTTACTCCTTCCTGTTGCTGTAACTTCCTCATCTCTGAAATTGAAATGGAGTTGCTTCTATGAAGCTCAGATTCAACAGAATCCCGCTCAACGGCAGACCCGGCTGATGATAGCTGTTGTGATGTATTGCTTCTCAAAACCCTAGGAGTTGTGTTGCCTACAGGCCCCCCTAGTACAGAAGTCTGTGAGTCCTTCCTTGAACTGTGAGGCGACCTACCCCGGGTTTCATTTAAACCGTACAGGATAGTAGCGGACTTTATTGGTTTGGAGGGGGACGTGTGGTCGTGGTATAAAGGGAGCAACGGCAGCTGCTCGTCTACTTGCTTGTCACTACTCATCGTTGCGTGCTACCCCAGGTTCTTCAAGCTTACAAGAAATAGCAACCAAAAATTTCGAAACCTGTCAAAACTGATACTCCGGAAAAGAGACAAACTCCGGGGCATCCCAGCAGCATAAATATGTATACAAAAAGTCCTACAATTGTGCATTTGTTACTCTTGTATTCATATTCCTGACACCTATTCTTGCTCCAGTCATACAATGACTACTATATCTACTCAATATAGACCGAAATGTCTTCTCCCGTATCTTAGATTTAAGATTCCTTGTGAAGAAATGGTTTGATACGAGAAATAATAAGACGCTTTAAGTTTGACGATAGACTATTCTCTACTTAAATTTAAGCTTTCTATATGTTTTTAAGTGGTTCGGAGACCTCCAAACAGCAGTGCTACATACCTAAAACCTTCTCCTTCGTCTATATTCTCCAGAAAAGAACCTTAAATATTGTGATATGAAAACATAGCATAAACACAGAATAAGTAAATACAAACCACAATAAGTAAATACATAACAGAATAAGTAAATAAATAACAAATTAATAATACTAAAGCGACTCAATTCTGACATTTGGGTCATGATTAGTAGCATCTCTTTGCCCGTATCATTGGGGACACCATTCTGTAATTTCATCGCTACTCTTTTTTAGAGATATTTGAGGAACCTATGGGTCATGTATTTCATCTTTTGATGATTTTACCCCTTCATCGATATCTCCAAACACAGGGGAGCGTTCATTACCTGAAACTAGAGACGGCTTATCATCAAATACCAAATATAACTTCCGGGTCAGCAATATATTCTCCATCTCCCTCAAAAAATAAAAAAAATCATGCAAAAGGTAACGTATGCAAGTGGTGTCATATTGGATACTTTGGAAAGCTTCCTAAACCACTTTCTTTCCATCAAGGGGGTATTTTTAGAATTCTCGTTTTGCATCAATTGTTTCAAAAATGGCCGCAAAAAAAGTCCAGCTAGATGAGATACATTAACAATGAATGTAGAAATAAAACATTACAATGAATGATAAAACAGTGACAATGAATGATAAAACATTTTCTATTTGAAAACTTGTAGTTTCAAAATATCCTCAACTAGGGTGGATCCTAAAAGCTCTTAAATAGATGGATGGTCATGGCTGGGGAAGGAACGGTACTATTCATTGCAATGTTCTAATCACGGTGCTAAATCTGTAGTGGGTGGATTTACACAGATACTCTAATATAGGAGGCAGAAAAGTTTTATATAGTAATGGACTACTGTCGATGTTACTATGGAAAATGTACATATTGAATAGCTAGAATTTTGAAAGAGTACAATAAAAGAAGGATTGGATGTTAGGCAAATATATAAATAATAGGCAGTATCGTGTATACACAACAGTTTAAGTATGTATCATAGGTAAATGAAGGACTGTATTTGATATTCATATGAAAAATCTGTAGTCAACATCTTCAAATTCTTCGAGTATATTGAACTCACTATTTTAATAATTTTCTCTAAAATTTCCAAAAAAAATTGAAATTAACCATCACCAAAATAATTTCTGTTTCGTTGTAGTGAAAAGTTTCAATCATATAGTTGATCCTTTCATCTCGAGTACTTACTAGATATTTTGATTATTTATGAATTTCTTATATACAAAAAGGCTCAAGTGGTTGTTTTATTTTGATTTTACGTGGCTAGTTTATCAAGGAATCAAAAAAAGTGAATCAGATCTACGTTGAGTTGAAGTCCAAGGGTGTATTTAAATGAGTTTTAAATAGTAATATTTCAGAGTCTTGTTTGAATGCAATTTTTTGAGCCCATAGAAAGTATTCTAGCGCGTTCCAAGAATATTGTGATCTCATAGTATTCATTCCATAGGGGTTTATGAAAAAGAAGTGTGCATTCATTCAAAAATTAAATTACCCGGATATTACGCAACATATAAAAGAGTCGATGTGCGCAATGGAAAACTTTTTTTTTTGTTTCCTCAGTACAATGTTTACTTTTATAGTATCGATGCATTTGGTATTACTAGAATCTATAACTATCCAATTCTTTTTTAAAGTGATCACAGTTGTTCTGATATTTTGATGATTAAAACCATTGATGTAACTACACTTACTGAGGATGTATATGCAGGACAAAATAATTAAAGGAATTCTTCGTTTATGACCAATATCGGATCAACTGTGTTCATTTTGAAGGATCGGATTGTTGAACTTGTTATTAATTAGTATGTTTTGATATTGTTTATTCAAAGTTTTTTTATGATGATTGTTTACACAACATCTGTCCGGCGATTCCTGAGCCAAGGATAAAACATGCATCACCATCTGATCATTTAATTTTGATATGCCTTTTTTTATTGGATTGTCAACTAACAATTTAAGGCTTGATTTTAGTATATTGAATCTGTCGATACTGTAATTAGTACTAGATTGACCAGGGAATCGAAATTTATAACTTAATGATGATAAAAATTTTATTCAGTTCTGCTTCTGATTCATTCATTATTTCTGAAGATAACCAACCAAGCTTACTTATCTGACAATTATATTTTTCGATTTCTTGATCAATTTCAAAGCTAAGTGAACAACTTTATTTCTAATGATGATATGAAATGGAGTTGTTCACTTTTTGCTTTGATAGTAACTCTGCTTAGTCAGCAATTATATAAGAAAACTTTTATTTGCAATATCTCTAGATTATAAAAAGACCTTAATCCTACAAAATGGTGGGTGTTCGTAGATTCCTATATAGCAAAGTTTATTCTTGCAGGCATTCTCTTTTTAATATTTCATACTCTAAATAGTAAAGATAACAATTTTCCCATCAATTCCCGAAGTGGAGACTCTAGTTTGGTCAAAGATGCCAACACTGGAGATAGTGTTTTGGTGAGTAGTGTTTAAAGCCATTGCAGAGCCAGTTTTTGGCTTGGTGACTCTACCCTTCAAATCCATTTGCTTAAACATGTTCAAAGCCTGGTGGGATGAGATCTCTTCTTCATCATCTAATTGAGTAGCAGAGGCTTCTTGGGTCAAATCTCTCTGAGTTTCGATTCTCTTTGTTTCTTGCCATCCCTGTTCGTTCCCTTCAAAGACAATCAAGTTACAGTTGTGACCACCAACGACCAACATGTTGTCGGTGACAAAGACCAAACATTTGAAAGGCAAATAGTTTGACTTGACGCTAATGATGGCTCTTGGTGGTTGGCCCTCACCTTGAGGGTAGATGACACCAACCGAAGAATCGTGGGACACAAAAGCTAACGAGTCACCACTTGGACTGAAGGCAATATCGTGAACCCAACCACCGGTTTCATTAACAAAGTCCCCACACAAGGTTTGGAATGGCAACTTTGAGCCCCAAACGGTAGGTTCTGGCTTGGAATCAAGCCCCTTGATATAAGCACTAAAGACTCTGACATGTCCGTCGGTTGATCCACAACTCAACAAGACGTTGTTTGGGTGCCAGTTCAAGCTGGTGATGGTGGACTTCAATGGCTTCTTCAAGTGCTTGGAGACCCACCAGTCGTTTTCTTCTTCGTAGTAACAAACAGCGATAATTCTGTCACTGGAACCAACAGCAAACTTGTCACCGTATGGAGACCACTTACACACCGTAGCTGCTCTACTGATTCTCAACAAGACGAGGGTTGGCTTGTAGTCCTTGGAGACAGGGTCCCAGTGCCAAACCAAGGCATTTCTATCTTGAGAACAAGTCAAGATTCTCGATCCATCTGGGGAAATGTCCACGGAAGTGACGGTCTTGTCGTGTTCTTTCAAAACAGTGAACAACTTTGGTTTGTTTTTGAGGTTGTTCAAGTCCAACTTGTAGATCTCAACGTCATTGCCTTTAGTGATAGCTAAGATGGAGCGGTCTGGGGAGAACACGTGGTCCTTGATTGGCGCGTGGCCCAATTGGTAAACGATTGGTGAAGACATATTCAGGAGTGGCTCTCTACTGATGGTGCTGTTAACAAGTATGGAGTTGTTAGAGTTTAAGTATGGAGCTGAAGTTTGGATTTTCTTGTAACTTTTGAAGTTTGGATTTTGTTTTTTTGTTTACGGAGATTTCGGATAAAACAGGAGGACAAAAGAAGTAGCGAGGCAAAGCCCATGAGTAGAATAGGCGAGAGAGGAAACAGAAGAGACGGCAATTGACGACCAGAAGGAACATTTGCATCCAATTCCACTTGGTTGAAATACCAGCGTCAGTTTTTGGTTCTTTATTACTATACAAAATTCCTAGACAACATCCTTATACAACGTTCGAGTTAAATTTGACCACTGTTTTGTTTCTCAGACACAAAGACCTTCACCTTCTTCCATATGGACTGGACCTTGGGGTGCTTGACATCCTTAAGGTGAACGTCCAACTTTTCCACCAAAAACCTGAACAAGTTCTTGGTTTCCTTATTGTAAAGAATACGCAACCAATAAAAGGTTAAAAAGATGAGCAATTCATAACCAGAGGTTGTTCTGAAAAGGAGGGTTCTAACCAACAAATATAAAATCAAAAACAATTCATCGTAGGCAACCACCGAAGCCAAGACGGTGGCATTTTTCAAGATTGGCTCAATGTTCTTGATGGTGGCCAATTGCAACAAAGAGATGATCACGTATGGGATAAGCTTGAAAATGGACTTGAAGGAAATCATCCAAACCAAGGACAAGATTAAGTACTGGAAGTTTTGGTGGGCCATAAGAGTGGTTGGAGCAGGCATGTAACTAAGCCCAAACCTGTGGGAGAAGGTGGCGGTCAAGGCAACCACCGAACCAAGTAACGATAACCTGTAGAATAGCGAATTGATATAGAATTTGTTTGGCAAGCGTAAGAGCAACCATAAAATGGACAAAGCACCAAACGCAACACAGGCGGCATGTCCCGCGAGCCAGGCCTTTTCCTTCAAGGGGTTGGCCAGCTGTGTTATCTTGACCAACTTCTTTTTCTTCTCAAGCACCTCGGCACTGTCATTCGTAGCTTCTGTCATCTTGTAGTTATCTCTGCTCGTTTGGTGTTTTTTTGTTTTATTTCGGGAAATTCATTCGCGGAGTTGAAACAAGGGGGAGTTGACGAGGCAGGGAGTTCTTGCCAGGAGAGTAGGCGGGATTTCGGGAAATTCCAAGCGAGAGAAAATGCAGGGCAAATGTGAAAACTCCAGCTCTACTTTGTCCCAGCAACTTTCTGCTGTCTCTGATTATATCAATTATCCCCCCTTAACCTTAAAAATACACGCGTGAGATGGAAAAACAAATGAAGACTTCTCTTTAGATAGGAAACATGGAGTACAGTAATCCAAACTTGAGTTCCCTTGAAAGCAAGGTGCTTGGACAATATCAATTACTTGTTTCCCAGCTCAACACGCTTTCCCTAGAGATTAGCAAGTTGACCAAACAGCAACAGGCTGGAGATACAGCCCACGACTTGGCCAGTAATTTACGGAACTTGGAAATGAAGATCGGTTTGATTCATACCTTGTTTAAAGGTGCTGTTTATACTTTATTCATGGAACAGGAAGAATAACGTTTCTAGAGATGGTACCAGGGGATAGGTGAATAATATTCAGAGAGAATCCAGATATCTTTGCATTCAGAAAGAATCCAGATATGGATTAGATGAAGGATTCAGATATGGGTTAGATGAAGAATTCAGATATCTTTGGATAGTTGAAGAACCCAGATACTTTCGGGTTAGATGAAGAATTCAGATACATTGTGAATTCACATCAATTTGTTGAAAACTTTACCTAGGTTACCCTAGGTAAAGTTTTTCATATTCATGAGTTCTGTACCTTGAACACGTTCACAATAAACAGAAGATATTCTCTGTACTCAATTTGTTCTATTTCATGCATCTCCACAAATTTCATATCTATTTTTACGATAACTACAAACCAAAGTTCTATTCATCGCCCCATAAATAAACCACCCTACCAACCGAACCAACCCATTTCCGCCTGTACCCGATCTTTCTGGTGCTTTATAATCTTATCTCTCCACTTATCTAGTAATTAGTAATTAATCGATGAGATCCGAGTCAAAATTTAGGTGCGCAAGTATAAAAGAAAACCGGGATTTATGAAAAACGTTTCTTGGTGAAATTTTTCTTTACGTCTAGCCATTCAACATGTCAAACAACGATAAATACTCTACTCCATTATCTTCTCGTTATGCCTCCGAGGAGATGTCCAAGATCTTCTCCTTGAGAAACAGATTTTCCACCTGGAGAAAGTTGTGGTTGAATCTCGCCATTGCTGAGAAGCAAGTTGGCTTGAGCGTGATCACCGATGAGGCCATCAAGCAGATGGAACAGCACTTGGAGATCACTGATGAGGAGATCGACGCTGCCACCAAGGAAGAAGCCATTGTCAGACACGATGTCATGGCCCACGTCCATGTGTTTGGGAACACGTGCCCAGCGGCTGCTGGTATCATCCACTTGGGTGCTACTTCGTGTTATGTCACTGATAACGCCGACTTGATCTTCTTGAGAGACGCTTACGATGTGTTGATCCCAAAGTTGGTCAACGTGATTGACAGATTGAGCAAGTTTGCCATGGAATACAAGGACTTGCCTGTTCTTGGCTGGACCCACTTCCAACCAGCCCAGTTAACCACTGTTGGTAAGAGAGCCACCTTGTGGATCCAGGAATTGTTGTGGGATTTGAGAAACATGGTTAGAGCCAGAAACGACTTGGGTTTGAGGGGTGTCAAGGGTACTACCGGTACTCAAGGTTCCTTCTTGTCCTTGTTCCATGGTGACCACGACAAGGTTGAATTGTTGGATGAAACCGTGGTCAAGTTGTTGGGATTCGAACACGTTTACCCATGTACCGGACAAACGTACTCCAGAAAGATCGACATTGACGTGTTGTCTCCCTTGGCCTCTTTGGGTGCCACCACCCACAAGTTTGCCACCGACATCAGATTGTTGGCCAACTTGAAGGAAGTTGAAGAACCTTTTGAAAAGTCCCAGATCGGGTCCTCGGCCATGGCTTACAAGAGAAACCCCATGAGATGCGAGCGTGTTTGCTCTTTGTCCAGACACTTGGGTGGCTTGTTGAACGATGCTATCCAAACCGCCTCTGTGCAATGGTTTGAAAGAACCTTGGATGACTCTGCCATTAGAAGAATCTCGCTTCCTTCTGCCTTTTTAACTGCTGACATCTTGTTGTCCACCATGTTGAACATCACCAGTGGTCTTGTTGTGTACCCAAAGGTGATTGAACGTAGAATCATGGCGGAATTACCTTTCATGGCTACTGAAAACATCATCATGGCTATGGTGGAAAAGGGAGGATCCAGACAAGACTGTCACGAGGAAATCAGAGTGTTGTCTCACCAGGCCTCAGCTGTGGTCAAGCAGGAAGGTGGAGACAATGACTTGATTGAAAGAGTCAAGAACACGGAATACTTCAAGCCTATCTGGGGTGATTTGGAATCTTTATTGGATCCTTCCACTTTTGTCGGTAGAGCTCCACAACAAACCGAAAAGTTTGTCAAGAACGACGTTGCCAAGGCTTTGAAGCCTTTCGAGAAGTTCATCCATACTGACAGTGTCTCGTTGAGCGTGTAACTTGGTCAGTTGTATAGTTTTGTAATGTTAATTTATGATTATTGGTAAGTATGGTACTTTGTACTTTTGTATTATTGTATTACAGTCAACATTTACAACATTACATGAACATTTATATTTAAAAGAACCCAAAGAATTACAAGAATCTGTAATCTGTAATCTGTAATCTTTATAATCTATAATCTGTATAATCCTCGTTTGTACTATGTCCACCAGTGACTTATTTCATTCTACTTGGTGAGATAGGATTCCTTTTATGCATTTGTTATATTTTACAGTTAAGAGTCAAAATTTTAAACTCATCTCATATTCAACTCAAACAGCTTACCATATTTACATATACTTACTCTAAGTGGTACAATTGAAACATTCCATATATTTTGTATTACATATATAAGCAATATCACGGTAATAATGTCCTGACTACCTATCGTTTGTTCTATGAAACCAATTTCGAATTTGGCTTATTTTGGCTGCGAAATTTAATTGATAGAAATGGTATGTTGATCACATATTCTTCATTTCCAATTCCCTGGATTTTTTCAAAAGTGTCAAGTACTTATTCACACATGCTTCAAAAGGGAAGGTTACAAAGATGTCCCTGTTCCCCCGAATAGTTAGTTTCTGTTGCAGCACCAGGCCTACTTTAATATCTTTCATATCCAAATCTATAATCCCATTTATCAAATCTCTTTCAAACATTCGTTCGTCCGTGTATAGCGAGCAATTGACGCTCTCGGGAATCAAATAGATCTTCATATCCGATTTGTATCTTGGCCGAGCCACTATTTTCTTTATGAATATGTTTGTGGGCTGGTCATTTGCATTCCCCAAGCTGTAAACCATCTCATCGATGAAATCCGTATCATCAATGAGAGCCTTATCACCGGGATGAGCAGTTTCGATCTTGAGAACCACCGATTTTTCGTTGAAATCAGCGGTAGATCTGGTCACTCTCACCAAGGAGTACTCCTTGACCCCAAACAGAGACAGAACCGCGGTGTCCAAGGAGTTGAAAGTGGTAAAGTGGACAGCGTTTTCCCTTTCCACCAAGTTAAACGACTGCAACACCTTATTGGAGAAACCACTCAAGTCCACCAAGTTGTTATCGATGAGTTTGACCAGCTTCAGAACAAGCGTCTTTTTCAGTTTGGCTGAATACAAGGGAAGTGAGTATCTATCTATGAGTCCACCGGAACTGGAGAAGACAGAAAAGATGTCTCTTGTGTTAGATAGTGGGATTAAAGAGTGGTAGAGTGTTAATAGGTTGTTTGCCAAAGTGAGCTTGATCCGAAGGCCAGCTTCGAGAGATTTCACATGCAATTTAGAGAACGTGTCCAGCACCACTGGACTCTTCTTGCTGACTGATTTGCGGCGTATTGCCAATTTTACTATGGAATTCTTTCCAAGGAGTCTTTTATGTATTTTCGACGTTGGAATGGCCAAATGGGCGCTTTTCTTGTGCTGCAACTTGGCTAGCTCGAGTTTCTGGCACGCCTCGAGCTGTTTCTGCTGCAGTTGATGGCGCAGAAACTGCCCAATTGGAAGAATCCTCGAGTTTCTTTGAAGGGGTTTGCTCGTGATGATTTCACAAGAGGAAATGATTTCAGGACTCTTAGGATGGATCCTCGTGGGAGTATAGTTGGAGGTGGATGTTTGTGCATGAGACTTATCAATCAAATGACACAGCTGGATGCGTTTCATCTCAAACAAGGACGATTACTTAGACGTTCCCACCAGTTGGTTGCAGCCAACTAAATAATGTGATGTATCACTTTTTTTTTGTTTAACACTTACGTTTTGGGTAGAGTGAGACAAAGATCAGTACGCCTTACGCTGTAAGAGATGTAAGAGTTGTAAGAGTAAGATATAAGATGTAAAATGGAAGATGTGTAAGATTCATGTGTATTTGTATAAGATGTAAGATATATGTGTAAGATGTGTAAGATCTGTACGTAATATTTGCATTCCAAGATGTGTATATGTGTATATGTGTAAGATGTAAGATATAAGATATGTGTAAGATGTGTAATGTGTAAGATGTGTAATGTGTAAGATGTGTAAGATATGTAAGATGTGGACATTCCCGAGTGTGAATGCCGATTCACTTCTCATGGATAATGCCATTTTCTTGGTTCCTCTAGCATCAGCTGAATTAAGGAGTATCTAGATCGATCAGATCGAACTTGAAAGTACTTTATATTACTTTATATTTTACTTTATACGACACGACTTATGAACCTAATGATACACGATTTCGTAAAATATACATTGCATTAAAGGCTATAAAAAGAATATATTAAAAGTTTGAGCCTGTGTTGATGTTTCTATCTCTAACACCCAATTCACCATTCAAAAAGTCATCGCCCGACTTTTCGCCCTTTCTCCAGAACGTCCAGCCTCCAGTACCTTCGTACAAGCTGTTGGATCTCTTCTTAAAGTAGAACAAGAGCGCGAGAATGGCAATCAATATGGACCCACCCACACCGACAACCACCCCCACGACGATCTGGTTGGTCTTGGAAAGGCCTGCGGTGTCGTTATTATTCTTCCCGTTGACTTGTGCCGACGGATTGGAGATGATCTGGGTCGAGGTCACAAACACGGTTTTCCCGTTGTCCACGGAAGAATAGGTGGTAACCACAGTGGACGAGGGAGGCACCAGGGTCTTGTGTGTGGTTGTAGCGCTTGACGTGGTTCTAGAAGGGGCATCTGACGTTGGGGTCTGGCTGGGACTCGATGAACTGGATCCAGGGGAGGGCGACTCGGTTGAGCTCGATGAGGAGGAGTCGGAACTGGAAGTGGAGCTAGAGTCTTGATTGGTGGAGCTTTGGCTGGAAGTGGAGTCTGGAGCCGAGCTGGAAGGTGGAGCGTTGCTCAGGGAGCTCTGGGACGTGGTGTCGGCAAAACTAGAGGACAGTGGGGTTGTAAGGGAGCTGGCAGTACTGGAAGTGGACCTGGCACTGGAACTGGTGGTGGTGGTGGCACTGGAAGACCCAGGAGTGGATGTTGCGGAAGAAGACGTGGCCAGCGAGGGCAAGCTGAAGGAGCTGGGAGAAGCAAAGCTCGTGGAACTGGCCTGCGATGTGGTGTTGTTGGGATCGTCTGCTCTTTTGGCATGGGTGCCTTCCAAGGGTTCAGGGAGGAAATCATTGTTGGAATCAAACTCGTCCACATCGTGGTGCCTGTGGTGAGGACACGGCTTGCTGCTCAAGCCCAACAAGTTGAAGAATGTGTTGTCTTCCCCTACGTACTGGTCCACGTCGTTGGTGATCTGGAATGGTGCTGGAACATACGCTTGGTAGTTGGTGTGATATATCAAAAGTGACGCCACTCCAAGCGCGCCGAGAATCGTAACAAAGACCTTTCTCTGGGTGTCCGGCAGACTGCTGCTAGTTTTCTCCATTTCTGAATAGGGTAGGCTGGGTCTTTTTCAAGTACGTGGTATGGCCTTTATATGAAAGTAAAAAGATAAAGTCTGATTGGTTTTTTTTTTTTTTTTCGGGACCTCATGTATTATTTTCGGATACAATGCACATCAAAAAAAAAAAAAGTTTTGTTATTCTTCGTATTCGTCAAATGTTTTTATTTTTTTTATTTTGCTATTTTGAAAGGTCTTCCTTTAGGCACGATTGCACGATTTAGTGTGAAAAAGAATAAAGTAGGGTACGTGTAAGCGTATCTGCTTAAAAAAGATGTAGAGCTTGGGCGACCCCTAGTATGGAGCAGAGCGGCGTTCCAGGATATACTAAAACTAGCTTGGACACTCGTAACAACGCACTGCCTAGACCAGGCGCTACCGCCTGTGTTTCCAACTTGCGTTCTAGATTGGAATACACATAAAAATATGAAAGGGGGACTTCCACGGCTACGAGGTTAGGGGATCGATCCAGACCAATTCTAGACAAAGCGAACAATAGCGTTTCGTCCCACAAACCAAATCCCCGACCTGACAGGGGGAAGCCGGCTAACTAATCCATCTTTCAATCATAACTTCGCCTACAGTATTTTGCATAAGCCCTCCTTTTTAAGGTCGAGGCGCGCGTTTTTGTTGATTCAAGTGGGTAAAGAGAGGTTATGTGCATGTGAGGATGGGAAATGTTTATGCAAGTCAGCCACCCACACAGTACAAACGTTCACAGAAAAACCGTTGAACTTAACACTTGAATAGTGTGTTTGATGTGTTAACAAAAGGTTTACCAGGTTTCCAAAATCACTAGAGTGATCACTCCAGTGATCACCAGAGGGATATTTGCATGCATGGGAAATCTACATACATTAAAAAAAAAGAATTAAAAATAGAATCTCATCGTGGCCGTGCCGTCATCATTTCTGCTTCTCTACCGAAAAGGTCGTGTTACATAGCGATTGGCAAAAGTACGGATTATGTAACATGTATGAGACTGATCGAAAACGAGGAAAAAAAAACAAAAAAGATTTAAATGAATGACATCGGCTTACGTAAGCACAAGTTGATCTACAGAGTTCCACAAAGAAGGTTCCAGAGGTTTCTAGAAATGGGTGCAAAATTCAGGGGTGGTGGCAAATATACTTTGTCAGCCAATCTTGATTACTATAAAACGAAGTGAAAGTAATAATAAATACATACAACATACAAATAAACAAATAACCAAATAAATCAAATGTTTTCAGTTAAATATTCCAGACCCGGTTTTAATACTGGCTTTAGATCTAGTGCAGATATCAGAGAAACTAGCGATTCATATGATATCTTTGTGCCTTATCCAAGAGATCCCTCTTCTTACGAAATCACTGCTATCAAGTCACAGGACCACATCAAGTTGGTTGTTGTTGGAGATCACCAGCAACACCAATTCATTGTCAGGGACATTGACGTCAACAGAATCTCCTTAGAATTATTCAATGGCATTCTCGTCATAAACGTCCCAAAGCTTGATTCCGTTCCAAAGCTTGATTCCAGAAAGCAAAGAGTCAAGGCTGAACGTGAAAGAAGAGAACATGTTATCCGTGAAAGAAAGAGAAAACAGAAAGAGCAAGGGTATATGTACCCATGTTTTAACCAACCAAGAAACCAAAGAAACCACAACCAAAGAAGTCACAGACAACCAGATCTCGGTGTTTTATTGAATACCGTGTTTTCCCAAGTTGGCAATACTGTTGAAAAGCTCTCTACCGAAGTTCCAACTTTAGACCCTTTCTTCCAATTGCTTAGTTATGCTGTATCCAATGAGTCAGAGGAAAGAGCTGAAGAAGAAAGAAAAGCTGAAGAAAGAGCTGAAGCAAGAAGAGCCGAGGCCAGAAAAGCTGAAGAAAGAAGAGCCGAGGCCAGAAAAGCTGAAGAGGCCAAGCAAGCACAGAGAGAACTTGAACAGAGAGAACTTGAAAGAATTAACCAACAACGTGAATATAGAATCGCTGAAGCTATCAGAGTCTCTGAACTGTTTAGAAGAGCTGAAGAAGTGAGAGCTGCAGCTGAACAAGCTAGAAAGGCAGAAGAAGCCGAGAAATCCAGAAAGGAAGAAGCTGAGAAATCCAGAAAGGAGCAAGCCGAGAAATCCAGAAAGGAACATGAAAGAGCTTTGGCTAAGAAAGAAGCTGAAGAAAGACGCAAACTATGGGAAAGAATGGAAACCAAGAAGGCTGAAGAAGCAGAAGCAGCAGAAGCAGCAAAAGTGGCTGCAAAAGTTGAATCAGAAAGATTAGATGCTCAAAGGATTGAGGAAGCAAAGGCTGAAGCCAGAAAAGAAGAATCTAGAAAAGAAGAAGCCAGAAAGGAAGAAGCTAGAAAGGAAGAAGAATTGAAAGCTAAAGAATCCAAATCCGAGTTATCAACTGAAGAATCCAAATCCGAGGTACCCGCTAAATCCAAATCCGAGCTAAGTGAATCCACACCGGATGCTCTGACGACTACAACCGCTGAAATCGCAGCACTTCGAAAGGAAATCGAGGAACAGATTAGAGCGGAAACCGAGAAGAAGCTTGTTGAGATGAGGGCCCAAATCAAGAAAGAGGTTGAAGAGGAATACAAGAGGCAACAAGAAGTTGATCTCGACCAAGATGACAGTGTTTTCAGTGATGGCGAGGAAGTGATCAAGCCTACAAGCTACGAGTCTGAGGATGGAGAAGAGTATCCCGTTTCGGAAGTTTCTACCCCAGATCAGAGCGTGCGGAACACCAGGGACCTGTCGCCGATTAGAAGACTGCCTTCAATTGAGGATGTCGAGGATGATGAGTTTGTTATGATAAGGAAGAAGTTTGGACAGTGATAGTGTACGTTTATATTAATTAATATTTGTGAGAATAGGTGTAGACACCAAAAGACTGAAAACCGAAGGTTTGTGAAGTGAAGTTATTAAGATGTTATTAAGAAGTTAAGAGGTATTAAGAAGTCATGTTAGGTTTCTTGAAATAATATTTATATACAATAATAGGTGTTAAATATGTGTTTTGATATAGATAGGTGTTCTTTAACATATACGTCTTATTTAGTTACTTGGATATGGTGTTATATTGATGTGTTATTTATATGTGCTCTTTAGATATATGGTATTCTTTTAATATAGGTAGGCATTCTTTAATATAGGTATTCTTTAATATAGATGCCTTTTCATATAGGTATCTTTTAATATATGCCTTTTCCTAGCCCCAACAAGCTACCCTCTTGAGATTACCAACTGATTATCTAATCCTTGTCCCTATGTAGAACCACAATAACTTGACCTATACACCTTGATTCATCCAACATGTCCAGGTCAATTGCTATCTTTGGAGGGAATGGGTTTTTGGGAAAGAAGCTCTGTGAAGTGGGAGTCAAGTTGGGCTGGAACGTGACAGCTTTCCTGAGAAGCGGGACAGCTCCAACCAGTGCTGCGTGGACGAGAAGAGTTCAATGGGAATCTGCCGATATCTTTGACCCTGAGTCGTACAAGAGCAAGCTTGTAGGCATCAACACGGTGGTGCATTCGATTGGAATCCTCTTTGAAAACCAGTCGTATAAGAAGGCGATGAATTCGAATTTCAGTGGACTCAACGAGTTCCAGAATATGATGAATACCATGAAGGGATCAAACCCAATGGAAAAGTCCCCTAATCTGTCGTATGGGGCTATCCAGAGGGATTCAGCGGTACTCTTGGCTGATGCGTTGGTTGAGGTTAATCGGGAGAGTGTGGACCCGGCAACGTTTGTGTATGTTTCTGCTGATAAGTTACCTCCTACAGTGCCTAGTGGGTATATCACTACCAAGAGAGAAGCCGAGTTTGAGTTGAGTTGTAAGAAGGATTTAAGACTGGTCATATTGAGACCTGGTGTAATGAACGAGGACCATTTCGGACCAAGCAATTCAAGAGATGTGGCCACGGGGTTACTCCAAACAGGCTACAGTTTGAAAAATGCCTTGATAGGAAACAAGATTCCGTTTTTGAACGACTTGATAAGACCAGTGGTTTCCACCGAGATGGTGGCCTTGAAGATGTACGAGAAGCTAGGTGATCCTCACTTTAGTGGGATAGTTTCTTTAGAGGAGATTAATTCAAGGAGGTATTAAGTATGTATATAGAATGATAACACAGAGTATGTAGTGATTATACGATATTGCCTATTATCTTTCCTCTAATTGTTTCCAAAAACGCCAACTCCTCTGGAGTTAAAACCAACCCTTTGACCTGTATTCCATCTGGAGTTACTTGTAATGAGTTTTCCTTCTTCTCTGGCTCTGGCTGCTTCTCTTTCTCCTCCTTCTTCTTCTCAGGAGTCCACCAATACACGGGATACTTTCTTATTACATTCCCAGTTATACAAGCCACTGCAATTATAAGCACCGAGGAAACCAACTGAACAGGAAGGTACCACCAACTGAGCCCTCTTATCGCCTCTTCCACCGAAGGAAGCAAGGCGGAAGCCCCCGCTGGCGGGTGCACACAGTTAAAGATAGACATAACAACAGACAGAAGCCCCACGCTCAAGGCTGCACTGGCCCAGTAGTTATCTCTTCCCCCCAGACTAAGCAGAAACAACTTCTGGATGCATATTCCCACCAACGAGGACAAGAAATGGCCCATCAAGATGTTGCGAGGTTGGGCTAGTGGGGCCTGGGAAGCATTGAAGCAGAGAATGGCCGTGGCGCCGTAACTGGCGATTATCATGGGTGCTCCGTGCAGCGTGAACACCGTATGGCTCTTGAACACCCCACACAAGAGCGCTATGCCTGCAAAGGACGAGACAAGAATGTCTAGCCATATCCAATAGTCAGCTCGAGGCTTTGGTGTATGACCCCCTAAAAGCCGCCTCAAGGGAGCTGGCAAACGGGGAACCACCAGTCCAGGAACGTACGGGTTTAGAACAGAGTCAATGGTGAACTTGAACATGTCTGAATGTGTAAATGTGTAAATGTTTAGAGATGGTTTTTTACTTTATCGGTCAACTCCGTCTTATACCGAGGCATTTAAAGGTTACAGGTTTAATGTCTCACGTATCCACGGATTATGAAGCAAGGTAGAAGGTATAGGTAGTAGGTATCAGTTCTAGGTAGGGTATTGGTTCTAGGTAGCAGGTATCAGTTCTAAGTATCGATTCGAGGTATCTATGTATCTGTATCTATGTATATGTATCTATGTATATGTAATATAAACGTCCAGGAATGTCTGGTAATAGGTATATAGGTAGAGTTTAGGTATTTAGATGTTAGGTAGAGTTTAGGTATTTAGATGTTAGGCATTTATGTATATGTAGATGTTATGTAACCTCTACATTCTTACAAGATTCTATTCAGTTCTATTACAATACTTTGCTACACGAAAGGTTCCTCTGATATTTTTTTTCTTTTGTGGTAAAGTTTATCTTGTTTGTTTGCCTATATGGCTAGAGGAAGAAGGGGTTTCCCCTTTAAACACCATAACTGTTGATGTAGATTCCCTGGTTTCGTCTCAAAATGTACTTTCTGATTTCATCTCCAATGAGCACAGTGCTACAAAGCAAAGTCAACTGAACCAAGTCACTAAAGTACAAGGCTTCCGTCTGGAAAATCGACTGGAAGAAAGGCACGTAAATGGCACACAATTGGCCAAGCAAGGACCCCATGACGGCGAAATTGAACATTTGATTCTGAAGCCCCATCTCGAAAATCGACTTGGTATAACTCCGGCAAGCCAAAGCGTTGAACATATCAAAAAGCACAAAGCACGTGAACGTCATGGTGGTGTCTCTGGCGGTGATTTCGTTGTCTCTGGACTCCTTTCTGAAAACGTACAAAGTCCCAATGATAATCATCACGGCAGATTGTAACACTCTCTTGATCAACGGCAGGGTCAAAATCTTGGCTCCACGGAGTCTAGGAGGTTTGTTCATCACGGCTTCATCTACTGGTTCTACACCCAAGGACTGCGCTGGAGGCCCATCCATCAAGATATTGATCCACAAGATTTGCATGGCGTTTAAAGGGTTAGGCAAGCCAAACAAAGTGGACAAGGCAATCAAGGTCAACGCGGCAATGGAGGTGGACAATTGGAACGTGATAAAGTTCTGGATGTTGTAGAAAATCCCCTTTCCTTCCTGGATAGCACTTAAAATCGTGGAGAAATCGTCATCGGTCAAAACCATGTCTGCGGCTTCCTTGGCTACATCGGTACCGTGTTTACCCATAGCGATCCCGATATCGGCCAATTTCAAGGCAGGAGCATCGTTAACCCCATCTCCGGTCATGGCAACCACGTCGCCTCTAGTCTGGAACGCCTTAACAATGGAAACCTTGTGTTCAGGCGTGGTTCTGGCGAAAATCGACACGTTGGAAATCGCACCCACCAATTGGTCTTCTGTCATGCTGTCAATCTGATCACCAGTGATCACCGAGCGGTCATTGATGACTGGAATGCCGATTTGTCTGGCAATACTGGTGGCGGTTTTAGGCGAGTCTCCGGTAATCATGACAATCTGAACTCCACCTTTCATCAAGGAAGATATGGACTTGGACACATTCTGTCTTGGAGGGTCGTTCATCCCTACAAGACCACAGAAGATCAATTCCGTAGGCTCGGTGATGTCGTCGTTTTCAGACAGGAGCTTCTTGTTGTTTCTTGCAAGAGCCAAGACTCTCAAACCTTCGTTTGCCAAGTCGTGGGATTTATTCAAGATAGTACTTCTCATTTCTTCAGTCAAAGGCTTTGGTTCTCCATTGGAGTCCAAAAACTTGGTCGATAAGGATAAAACCTTTTCAGTGGCTCCCTTCACATAAGTCTCGCACTTGTTAGCATCTCCAGTATGACAGGAAACCGCCATGAACTTTCTGGAAGAAGAAAACGGCAACTCGTACACCCTCTGTTTGTGGTTTCTGGCATCTTCCAAGCCAAAGTTGGACAACACGTCAACAAGAGCGATATCGGTTGGGTTCCCAACAAACTTTTCATTTTCGGCAGAGTACTTACAATTGTTACAGTTGTTTCCAACCTCCAAGGCCTGGGCAATGTTTGAGGTTAAGTCGTGCTTGGCATGGGTAGAGTGGTAGTGGTGGTCATTAAAGTCCTCCAATTGCATGAAACGCATCCCATTGGGCAAGTCCGTGGTCCAGAGTTTGGTGATGGTCATGTGGTTTTGAGTCAAAGTACCAGTCTTATCGGAACAAATCACGGAAACACTACCCAAGGTTTCAACACTAGGCAATCTTCTGACAATCGCCTTATGACGAGCCATTCTCAACACTCCAAGCGCCAAGGTAACAGTGACAATAATAGGCAACCCTTCTGGGATGGCAGCAACAGCAAGGGACACGGAAATCTGGAACATATCCAACCAAGAACGGCCCTGGATCACCCCGATAAGGCAAATGACACCAATGACCCCGAAACTGAACACAGACAACTCCTTACCCAATTTATCCATAGCCTGCTGCAATGGAGTCTTTGGTTTTTCGATTTCGTTCAACATCTCGAAAACAGTCCCGAATTCGGTTTTCCCAGCGGTCCCAACAACAATCCCAGACCCGTGGCCATCACGTACCAAGGTACCCATGTGGGCAATGGAAGTTCTGGAGGTGATTGGGGGGATATCTTCGACCTTAGCGATCGGGTCGATTGTCTTTCTAACAGGGTCGTTTTCACCGGTCAAGTTACTTTCATCAATAGTCAAGTGCACAGCCTCTGTGATTCTCACGTCGGCGGGGATTCTGTCCCCCTGGGTAAAGTGGACCAAATCGCCCGGAACCAAGTTCAGGGCCAAGACAGTGGAGGTGGAGCCATTTCTGGTCAATCTGGACTCGGCAGGGACCAACTTGTTCAAGGCTTCCAAGGACTTTTCGGAACGGTACTCCTGGACAAATCCCACGGTGACCACGATGAAAATGGCCAAGGTGATGGAGACGGCGTCGTCGGTGTTGCCCATCCAGAAACTTATCACAGCGGACCCAATCAACAACAATATAAGCGGGTCTTCGTAAAAGTTGGAAATAAACTTTAGCACCAAGCTTTCCTCCTCTTCTTCTTCCATCTCGTTTAAGCCATGGATGGATCTTCTGTGTGCCACGTCCTGGCTTGCCAAGCCCAGCTTCAAGTCGGTCTGGAACTCCAGAGCCAAGGACTCAACGGGAACGGACGAATATCTGGCCGAGGGCGTGTTGGATCGCCCACTGGCCACCACGAGGTTTTTCTCATCGAACGGGTTCTCACTCATCATGCAAAACAAGTGTGTCGGGCCTCTGAGCTTTTTCGAATTACGCAGCTTTGAACAGCGAATGTTTTTTTGTGAAAAGTGCAATTTACGCGTTGAGTGAAGGGGGGCGTAAACGGGAAGACTTCGTAAAAGGGAAGACAAAGAGGAAGATGAGATAAGAGTAGTGGAAACGGATAGATCGGGAGGTACAAACAAGGATGTTTTTTACAGCTTGTTTTTTGAGTCTTATGTATGGTATATTCTATGTTGTATATTCTATATCGTATATTGCACCAAGTGAATACACCATGGCCGTACTATACCAACTCCGAAATTCCATACATATAGGCCAACACACAAAACGTTCCATTCTATAAAACTCTATAATAGTCAAAAAGTGATTCCACCTTCTTATCAGCGATTCATTGCTAATTAATTACCCCCGTTCCTTAACATTTTCCTCATTATTACTTCACGTTATCAATGGTTTCGAGCGCAGCCTTGCTTAAACGGTTCATCACAGCCAAACCTTCATTGGCCTCCTCGATTCCTTCCACAAGAATCAAATCCACTTGTAACTCGTCCACCTCTCTTAACCACTTGAAAAGGTTCTTGGAGATGTCCAGACCACAAGACCCAAGTTCTCGTTCTTCTGCATTCTTCACCAAGCCCTTGCTGAAATGCTTCGATCTTAACACGGCAATTTTCTTATTCTCCAAGCCATGCTCTTTTATGTAAGCAGTGACTGCAACGTTACCGTTTCCACAATTGGTGAACAAAACAACCTTGGCTGTGGGCGAGTAGTGCCTATACTTCATCCCAGGCGTTCGAACCGCTTCTAGTTTCCCCGCCGTCTTTTTCGCTAATATTACATTCTCCCATCCCTTGATTTGCCTTATTTCTTCAACAGAAACTCCCCCGGGTCTTAAAAGCATAGGCGGGTCCACTAAGCCATCGACAACTGTAGACTCAACCCCAACGTCACACGCTCCTCCGTCCAAAACCAACGGAATCCTCCCCTTTAAATCAGTGTATACATGCTTGGCTAACGTAGGACTGGGTCTGGTGGATGCATTCGCCGAGGGGGCAGCTAATGGGGTGTCACTCAAGGAAATGAGAGCTCGGGCGATTGGATGCAGCGGGATTCTCACTCCAAATGTGGGTTGGTCTGCAGTGACTAGTTTGGAAATACTCGAGCCTTCATGAATGGGCAACAATATAGTCAAGGGACCGGGCCAGAACTTTCCAATCAATTCAGTATAAATCTCTGGAATCACATACTCCTTTGGTAACAACTTGCGTTCAAGTTGCTCAATAGACGAAACATGTACAATCAAAGGGTTATCAGATGGTCTGTTCTTGGCTGAAAATATCCCTCGAACACTGTCATCACACAAAGCTGACCCCCCTAAACCATAAACTGTTTCTGTAGGAAATCCCACCACTTGATTGCTCTTAATTAACTGAGAAGCCTGCTCCAAATTCGTTTGGCATTGTGCATCCTTGACACTCAATTTGCCGCTTTTATCGAAAAATATGCTCTCAACCTTAACAGGTAACACTTTGGTATCGTACGAACTCATTCTTCTTATCAAAGCCCTCAAGCTCATCAACTCTTTATCTTGTTCATCGAGTTTTTTTGGGCTTATACTTGGATCACGTGACACTTACAAAAACAAAATTATCCGAACTGCATCAAATTAATTCTATATCTATTCAAAAACCACATTCTCTGTGATAACCTTCTTTTCATTATCTGACAAGCTCTCATAGTAGGTTTGGAAGTCACCCAAGTTCTTGGAAATGGCCTCTTTGAAAAATTGAATGAGAATCTTCAATAAACTATCATCTCCTCCTTGCCCATCAACGCCTTCATCTTCGTTATCGGACTCCACGTACGACTTGAGTTTCTCGTAGTTAGGAACTCCAATGTCGTCCATATCTTCCCATCCTTCTTCTCCTTCATCTGCCTCGTCCTCTTGTTCTTCGGGTAAATAATCGCTGGCATCCGGTTGTTGCACTTGGAATTCCAATTCACCAACCAACAACTTAATAATCTTTAATGATGCAGGAATTTGAGTGTATTGGTCAGGCATAGACTTGGTCATGGATCTAGTACGGATAAGGTCACCTTGATAAGGTATGATGTCCCCATTTACTACAATAGAGCTAACCCTTGGATCGTTCAAGGAGAAAATCTTGGCTAGGGCAAGGGTGTTCTGCTTGATTTTCTCGTATCCTCTTGTAACTTCAAAGGACTCAAACCAAATAGGTAAAACCAATTGTAATCCATTCTGCTGTTGATGTGTGGTTGGATGAGGCAACAGAATGCCATTATTCAAAAATTCAATCATGTCTCCTGGAGAATTCAAAACCAATTTAGTAAACACCATAATTAAGTTTTCAACAGTCAATGTTTCTTTGGCTAATAACAATCTTTTAACTGTAGCCTCGAGGATTTGTGACATATATTCATTTCCCAAATAAGGTTGGAACTGCTCAATCAAGGAGGCCACAATAGATCCACAGTTCAATGCTGCACTATCAGATAATTCCGGGGACAAGAATTTGGACACAATCATTAGCAAAGCATTCATGCCTGTTTCTTTGGTTTCAGGATCAACGTAGCTTAACAAAGATTGCGAGGCTTTCTTAAGGATATTGTTGAAAACTTCCCCTCCACTTTGCAAGATTTGGTTATCAACAGTGGTTAACAACAACTTATGTAAAGTGGGGAAAGTAAAGTCAAAAACCTTGGAAGGAAATTCCGCTCCTGGAACGGAATTGATGACAATACTGAATAACTCCAAGGACAAGTACAAGTCCGGCGTGTATTCCACAGTGCCCTTTTGAATTTCACTTTGGATTAATTGGATAATGAATGGCAATGACTTTTCACAGCAGAGAATGTAATCATCGAATGAAATCTGCTTCAATAAATAACTTAAACTTTCCGAGGAGTCAATAGCCAATTGGACATTTGAAGAATCCTTGAAAGAAATCTTGAAAATTAAATCTATAACGTTGACTCCTTCTATAATGATGACATGGGATGCAAATACAGGATCGATATTGATTGCAACAGAAATAGCCTCAAGTAAAATCGGTAACCCATCATCTTCACTATCATCAATCAATGAATGGGCCAACTTGAAGATTCTAAGCTGGGTATCATTTTTTTGAGTTTCTAATTGAGAACCAATATCAATAAGATTCTTGTATAATGTACAACTTACCAAGGCACTAACCTTGACAATAGCCGTGTCGTTCTCAGAGGCAAATTGAATCATATCTACAAAACTTTTCAAGCCAAATGATTTGGCAGATATTTGTGATTCAAACTTCTCAAAGAATCTGGGGAGTAAGAGGAAACACCTTCCAATAATGAATGGAGAACTGGAAGTGGTTATAGGAGTCGTTAAAACTTGCAATATCGAAGTTATTTGAGCTGTGGAATCCAATAATTCGGAATCTTCATTTACAAACAAACATTCTAAAAGGAACAAGTTGCCCTCTTCAATTCTCCAATCATCTTGACGAAGAGAAAGATGCTTCAAAGTGTACTCAAACAATAATTTCGAGTCTACTTCGTTCAAGTCAGCTAATAAATCCTGCAAAGTCTCACGAACAGAGGCATTAAAGGATAATCCTGTGATTTCGGTAATATATGTGTTGATGTCTGCCTCATATTCTTCAAGGAGGTCCTTTGGAAGGATTGCGACATTCAAAAGACTGGTCACGAATTGTTCAACAGGACAAGACTCAAATATAGTGACCGTATGCTGGGCAGTTAAAACTGTTTCCAAGATGTTAGAAATGAGATTGGATAGGCATTTGAAAGGGTCATCGAAATCTTGAGTAGTTTCATAATGTATGCCAGGAGCTCCAACGTTAAGAGATTTGAACACGTTACTAAAGTGGGTCAAATCATTTACAGACAACTCCAAGAAGTGTTTCTTAATTGGCAAGGAGATTTTCTTGTTGAAGTGTCCAATAAGTGTTGAAACAATTTGATATGCCGATGATCGGAGACAAACTTCAATCAAGACTACAGTGTCAGAATTGGATGGAGGTGTTTCCAATAACTTTGCAAATACTGGAAGCACAGTGGTAAGGTGTTGATCAAGGAAGTTCTTGCGGTGAGGATCGCTAAAGGCCTCGGGACTTTGCAAGATTTTCAATATATTCTGGTACAATTTCAACGAAGATACCTTTATGGCTGGGTTTACGTTATCCAGGGTCAACAAACTCAAGATGTGGTTTATGACTTCATTACCCATACCGCCTTCCCAGAATTGTTCTTCAGTGACCAAATCGTCAAATAAATCATTCAATACGGTCAAACCGCTGACAACAGCAATATCGTTTCCAATGTTGCTAGCCTGGTTGTACAATTGAACCAACAAGTCCGGCCATTCGTCAGGATAGTCAGCAGAAGCGATCTGGGCAATTGCATAGGTCCCACTGTTTCTAACTTTTGAGTCTGGAGACGAGGTGACCAAGGACAACAAGTCATTTCTTATGATCTGCTTCAAATCCTGGGAAAAGGGATGCCCAGTGAAGGAGGGGAATGCAATGGACCAGTATTTAGGAACCAATCTCTTCAAATGAATCAAGCAAGCCTGTTTAACATCGGTAGGGACTTCTGGGTTCAACGCCAGTTTGATCAAGGTATATGCAGCGGTATTAGGGTCGTTGGAAACTACTTCATTGAATTTAAGCTCAGCAGCCATCCGAAGGTTATTATCGGGGCTGTTCTGCTCCAAAATGAACCCAAGAAGATCGGACATGTCTGGCAAGTGTCTTTTGTAACAAAATCGAAGAAAGCAGAAAATTTAGACGCGTTTTCAGTGAGTCATGTGACAGCTAGAAGGTTTAAAAGGAGGGCAAAAGCTATAGACGAAAGGTATAATATATATATTATACAAGTTTTAGTAGCAAGATGTCTTATGAAATTTTAGAAGAATTGAAGGAACCGCTTTCTCCAGAACAATTAACTATTTTGAGACAACAATTGATATCGGAGGACCCCAATCCTTCACCACAATCTCAGTTTAATTTGGCCTGGGGGTTAATCAAGTCCACCCTGGGCAGACAGCAGTTGGAGGGGATTCTGTTGTTGCGCAAATTGTATAAGGACATACCATCCATGAGAAGAGAATCTTTGTATTATTTAGGTCTTGGATCGTTCAAAATGGGAGAGTATTCCGATGCAAGGCAGTATACAGACTTGTTACTAAGAGACGAACGTGAGAACCTGCAAGCCTTGGCCTTGAAGGCTGCTATTGAAGATAAGGTGACTCGAGACGGGATGATTGGTTTGGGGATTGCTGGCGGTGTCCTTGCAATTGGGCTTGGGATTTTAGGAGGGGTCTTACGTAGACAAAGATAAGCAATGTGGTATAAGTTTGCTAATATGTACGAATATACAAAAATCAGAGGGACAATAAAGACAAGTGGTTTTGTAATTGTAGAGTGTCAAAAAAAAGACGACAAGAATAAAACGAGAATACGACAAGAATAAGACGACAAGAATATACGACCTAGTTTTCATGGATGATCTTGGTAATAGAATAGCTCGATGTATCATACATACATTCAACTCACTCAAAGTGAAATCTGGCAAACCAGTGACTCGGAGTAATGGTGTCAAAGAGTGGACGGTTCTAGCTGGGATGGTTGCAATTTTACCTGGGGGGGAAATTATTCCGATTTGCATTGCAACTGGGGTAAAGGCGCTCCCGGACAAGGCTAGAGAATACTCCAAAGGGCTTATTGTACACGATATGCATGCTGAAATCTTGTGTCTTCGCTTGTTTAACTGGTTTTGTTTGCAAGAGTTGGAACAGTTGGAAAGCGACTCGGGATATGTATCTCGATTTTTTGAACTTGACCACGGTAAGATGAAGTTAAAGGATCTACAATTAGGCTTGTTTGTTAGCGAGCCACCGTGTGGAGATTCGTCTATGGGTATGATCTCAGCAGGAAAGGATGTATGGATCAAGAGTGATGAGAGTTTGGCGCAAGACGAAAACACCCAAAAACGTCGAAAAGTGGCTAGGGGCCGAGAAAACTTTGACTTAAAAGGGATTGTACGAACTAAACCAGGAAGATCAGATAGTGTAATCACTTTGAGCAAATCATGCTCTGATAAACTTTGTCTTAAGCAATTGACTGGAATTTCCAATTCGTTTACTTCTGTGATATTTAAAGATCGAGTTTTCTTAAGTTATCTAGTTGTACCAGAGACTACGTATAGTGAGGAAGACAATACTCGATGTTTCCAAGACCGATTTAAAGAATGTCTTGCGGAAGGTCATCGGATGGAAATCCTTCGATCTTCAGAAAAAGGATATACATTCAATAAACCCGTGGAAAACTCTACTGAAAAATCCACCGTGCCATCTCCCCTATCCTTACTCCATATAATACCTACAAACACCACCCAGGTGTTAAACAATGGTGTGAAAAATGGATGTTTTATTAAAAATAAGCCACCCAAAAAGGGAGGAGAAAGTTTCGTGTGCAATCAACTGTTTAGCCAGAAAATGAGCATGTTGACTCAAACAGGATACCTCGCATCAACGAAATCAACCTATGAAGACTTCAAAAGGTCCAATGAAGATAGAGAAAAGATTAAGAATAGGGGCAGACTGGTTCTAGGGAACTGGAATCCTACTCAAACGGACGATTTTGAAATACGTTGACACCAATCAATGGAAACTTCTTGTACGAAAACTGTACCAAATGCAATTTACCTAATCCGATTCGGAACCGTCATCTTCTTGGCCCGTTTTAGCATCTTCAAATTCGTCCAATTGTTCATTGTCTGGGACTTCCATAGTAATAGCATATTCGGCACTTTCTAACAATTCCTTCAATTTTGCATCTTCTGAACCTGCGTAGTCTATAGGTCTCAAGTTGTGCTTGTTGAGCAGTCTTGGATCGGAGCCAGCGTCCAACAAGTTGTCAACAACAAAACGACCGTGTTCCGGTTCTTCCTTACAGTACTGAACTGCATAATGTAAAGGGGTGTCACCTTCGAAATTCTTAGGGTCAATCTCAACGCCTTCAATATCCAAGACAATGTCTATGAATTCCCAGTTGCCCAATTTCGTAGCTATATGCAAACACGTGTTGTCGCTAATGATCTCTTTGGTGGTGTTGATTAACGTGGCCAACTTGGTGGTGTCGTTGTTCAAGTCGACTTTTATGGTTAAAAGCAACTCCGTATTGTTTCTTCTAGCACATTCTAGTAATTGTTCTGAGAATGAAGCTCCTCCGTCTTCCTGTGTCATGCCTGATATCAATTCTATACTAAAACAAAAGCGCTCTGCTAGTTAACAGGTAATGGAGTTGTATGCGACATCCCCTCCCCAAAAAAATCCGCTTAGATCCGAAAGTCGCAGAAAAAGTCGTTTCCTTATTAAAAATGCAACTTTTGGGCTGATTAGTAAAAGCAAACTAACTACTCGGTATACATTATGGTTAAATCAATTGTCGCTCCATCTATCTTAGCATCCGATTTCGCCAACTTGGGTGAAAACTGTAAAGACATTGTCAAGTCCGGCGTCGATTGGTTACATATCGATGTAATGGATGGTAACTTTGTGCCTAACATTTCCTTTGGAGCCCCAATTATCGATAGTTTAAGAAAGGCCATTCCTAAGGAAAACGGCGTGTTCTTCGATGTCCACATGATGGTTGCCAGCCCAGAACAATGGGTTGATGACATTGCCAAGGCTGGTGGAGATCAATACACTTTCCATATTGAAGCAACTAAGGATGCTCCTGCCTTGATTAAGCAAATTAAAGCAGCTGGTATGAAGGTGGGTTGTGCTGTGAAGCCAGGTACTCCTGCCGAGGCTCTCTACGATATTGCCGCCGACTTGGACTTGGCCTTGGTTATGACTGTGGAACCAGGTTTTGGTGGCCAGAAGTTTATGCCTTCCATGATGGAAAAGGTGGAGAAATTAAGATCTAAATTCCCAGCTTTAAATATCGAAGTTGATGGTGGGTTAGGTAAGGACACTATCGATGCCGCTGCTGTTGCCGGAGCTAATGTGATTGTTGCTGGTACTTCTGTGTTTAAGGCCCAGGAACCAGCTGAAGTTATCCAATACTTGAACAATGCAGTCAACACCAACTTGACTGCAAAGGGGTTGTTGACCGTCAACTAATATTCATTACAGATTTCACGATAGCGTGTTTACTAATTACTTTCAAAGGAGCAATGTTTACTAATATACATGTAAATTGGAGATTTCGAGTAGAATGCATAAATATATCTCTTCAATAGCGATTGTTATTTTAAAAGGCTTGAACACCCAAGGTGGTTCCCTCAGCATCTGGAGAAACCTTAAGGAGGTGCTTGTTCTCAACAACATTCCATAAAGCAGCCTTGATTTGTTCCAATTCGGACTTGATAACTTCCCTGGACTTTGGTTCCACTGGAATACCAGCTCTTAACTTTACGTATCTTTGGTTTCTAAGCAACTTCTTTTCTGTCTTTTTGGATAAGACTGTGGTGGTGATAGCATTCACAGGTCCGGCAACTTTACCTGTGAATAAAGCAACGGACTTGGAGCTGTTCGATGGGGTGGAGACCTTGGTCAAATCAGCATTTCTACCTAAGGATGTTTTGGAAGGAATAGCTGTTCTGCTTCTGATAGACTTCTTGTGGTTCAATCTCTTGGTTCTAGCATTTTCTTTTATAGAAAGTCTTGGTTTGTTAATAGCACGAGCCATCTTGTAGTTATATAATGTCTTTTGGTAATGTTAAATATTTTCCTTTAGCTCATCTTAAAAAATGAGATTAAATTTTGTGACTAGTGAGAGCATCATGCAAAAAAAATCTCCTGGGGGTGAGTCGAACACCCGATCTCAAGATTACTTTGAGGTTATCATTACAGTCTCGCGCCTTAGCCAGCTTGGCCACCAAGAGTTTTTCTTGAAATTTTTCATCTAGAAGGTGTACAAAAGTGCACACGGAACAGTTTGTGTTTTAATATGACCTGGCGGACTTTTGCCATCGATGATAACACACAGAACGTCGTTAATACTGTCTGGTATTGTCATTTTTAGCAGTTATGATAAGGGAAATATAGTTTCGTACAAGTTTATTTGAGTACATTTTAAAAAATAGTCACTAAAATATCATTGAGTTAAAAAAGAAAGTTATTAGATATGAAATACATGTCAGGTCATAACAGACTACCCACAGTCCCCGTACAGGTGAAAGCAGGTGATTCTATGGTTTCATAAAACAGGTGGACATGAAATAGATATATAAGTTTGTGTAAATACTTAAACATGTATCAACAGAGTTAAAGATTGTTAACCTCTTAGGTGACGCAATGACCACAAAATAGGAGGAATTGGGTTAGCTTTGACTGGAGGGTCTATGACACAAATTAGAAACGATTAAAATATATATATCAAACGTGGAATCCCTGGGAAATCTTGAGCATGTAAATACGAAGTGGGGTTTTCTAGAAGAGTATAGGATTCCGAATCATCCGATGATACAATGATAGATATGAAAAAGTATTTCAATTGTTCTAGAAAGCATGACAGGATTCTGCTGGAAATAAAATCAGGCTTATTTTATGCAAGTCTAAAACCATTTTGTTGCTTGTAAACAAGACTTGATACGAAAGAATACTCAGGTAGATGAACTAAGGTATGTAGGTTATTCGAACGTTTTATAATCACGCCTGTTACATATAGTGTTGCTATAATTAATTGGTTTTGAAATAGAGTTGTAGGCGAGCGAGATCTGGATTCTGTGACTCCTATAATATTAAGGCGTGCGCTAGCGCAAAGATTGTCACTCCGCCCATGTAGTTTCTACAATCTGTATTGTTTCAAGTGATTCACGAAGTACCCCTGTCTTTTGATTCTACTAAACCACCGATTGTTAGTGAAAGAATGGGTACATGTAGTACATCTTGCTTATCATTTGCAGACACACAAGGGATCACAAATCGCACAAGGTGACTAAAACGGAATTTGAATTGGTTGCATGCTGCAGTGCTCAACCTCAAGATGTGCCCTAGAATATGCAAAACTTTAATTGTAAAAACTTGACACTCAAAACATCCCATGCCCAATTAAGATTATTCATAAACTTGTCAAACCACTTGGTTCCCCACTTGCAAAAAAAAACACCTTTGATATGATTTTACACACACTTGAAACAAATTCATATACAAAGGATTTATTTTCCCATTGCAGTTGTCCGTGATACCGATATTTTGCAGCAAATACACATTTTTATGTATGAAGAGTACACAAATATATATTTGATTATTCTTATAGTTTCAACCGTATAGAATATCTGGATGTTATACGAGGGTGTTGTTTGCTTTCTATCATAACCTAGTAGCTCGAACGGGTTTATTTTCTCTTGTTTGGGTCATTTGAATACACACATTTGAAGGGGTTTACGAAAGGTCACATCATGTGGGCTTTCCAACAGGGCTTGCTTTTTATATATGATTAAGCTGACTTGATTGCTGTGAAGAGGCTAAGTAAATACATGAATGATTTAAACGTGTATAATATTTTTTGTTCAACCTACAACGTTTAAATCACCAAGCACCCTTCAGAGAAATGTGGCGGTTCTTAAGTGCTCTTGCATCTTCTATTAATTGGTGGGAAATTGCATATCGTGAACTTTGAAGTATTTACATTTACAAAGTTGTGAGCTCAACGTAGTACCCTGGATTCTGTACGCGCTATCATATCTCTCAAAGTAAAGTATGCAGAGAAGGGGGCCTTTTGTGCATAGATCAGGTATATATCTATGGATACCAACAAGTGCAAAAATGCATCACCATCTTCAACTACAACTATACAAGAGCCTGTCTAAACAACGTATATACCTTGCTAAACAACGTATATATCTTGCAAAATAACGTACAAATCTGGGCAAACAACGTATAAATCTTGCTAAAACACTTCTACATGACCTACATGTTATACCCAATCCGTAAATGTGTTGGGCTGGCTATAAATTCAGTTATTGTAATTTGTTTTTTTTTTAAAAAACAAATTTTGTGATTATTTTTCAAGAAATATAATGGGTGGTATATTTTTAAATTGTATCATTGAGTTAAAAAAAAACAATGTTTTTCCTTTCAAAGATAACATGTAACTGATTTCACTGTAGGAACCATGTCGGTAATATGTTTACACGACACGATTAGCTTGTTAGCATAAAAGCAATTTGGTCGTATTAAGCTATTCTCGCATCATCACTTCTTGATGACACGATCAAACATTGCTAAACTTTAAGTATAAAATTGGTAGGCGTGGAAATTTACTTTGTTACAGTGACCCATAATCTACACATTTGTGAAATATTATAATATCCTTAGCACACTCCTTATTCTTGTATTTTGTGGAGTTATTGTAAACATTCTGCGTATATTATTCCCTCAAAGAAACTGGTGAAGCGGATAACCATTGGATTGTTTAACAAAATAATAATAGACATGAACAACTATTGCATTTGGGGGGTTTACCCACCCTCTTCTGATCTTGATTATCGCAAGCTCTTTTGTTTCAGAGGATCGAATTAGGTTTACACATTTCCAATTTCAAGATACATGCATGTCCTTTCTTTTATAATTGAGAATTTCCAATCGAGTATTTCCCAATTACACTACAAAACACGATACCTTACAATCAGTTCTCACCTGTTTCCCCCAGTTCCACCCGGTTCGTCTCCCCCCTTTCGTAAGAAAAGCTTAAATCTAAATTCATCATACATACTTTTTTTTGTTGTTTTTTTTGTATCAGAAACCCTTCCGGGTGTATTATGATATTTTCTAGTTTTAAGTTATATTATTTAGATGTCATGCATCCTAAGTACACAAATTCTATTGTCTTTGGAACATTAAGCAAAATGTCTTTAGAATATAAAGTAACTTTAAATCCCCTGCTGGTTCAAACAGCCAAAGTCCCACAATATTGTGAGATATCATTGAATAAACAAATAGTTCAGAAAACACCCCTGAAACCATTTCCCTTTCAATGAACTTAACTATCCCTCCCACTTCTTTCAAAAGAAAGGCTCCTGCTTCGGCCATTCCCTTGCAAAATCATAAAAAGCCAACCACAACCCCTAATAAGTATGAAACGCCCAAGAGAATGATCAAAAGGGCCACTGTCCCACCTCCACTCAGCTTCAGCTACAGAGTACAGTCTGCTCAGGAATCGATATCCTTTTCTGCTATCTCATCGCTGGAATCTAGACCTTCTACCGATATGAGCAGCTTGATGTCGGATAGGTATGGCATTTATTCACTCCACAAATTGTCCTCGCAAGACGACGCCCCCTCCATACAACCCCGCAAAAACGAAACCAACTCATCGTGCTCCTTCTGTGAAGAACTATTATCAACCAATCTCCCTGGTGAGTCCATCTTGAAGTTATCATGCTCTCATTATGCCCACAAGGAATGCTTGAAAATAATGTACCAGCGGGACAGCAACAACATGCTGAGATTACCCACATGTGAGTTATGTGGGCACCCAACCAAATGCATCGATGAGCTGGAACATTCCAGTTTAATGCAGAACCTCATGCTTGAAAAGCCTTTCGTTCCTTCAACCCTGAATGCCTTCCTTTCCACCACTTTGGAAATGCCACCTACAAAACACACCCTCTTGGCCAGTGGGAGCTCCTCTTTCAACAGAAACCCTATAACCCCACTCAACCAAATCATACCAGACGCCTTGAGTGCTCCTCCTATAGATGATATCGCCACACGTCCAATCAAGATCATCGAAGAACATCCCTTGAGTTTCTCTCCGGTTAAACTGACTTTCCAGGATGACTTGTATAAACCTAGAGTAGCATTTTCTAGTGATTCGGATTCGCTTAACCTTTCCAAAAACTCCATTGTGGAACTTAACTACCTGATAAATGTTAGAGCCCCACAAATCTTCCAGAACGCAGGCATTTCCCAGAACGACCATCACATCTTGTCCAGCATCAAGAGACAAACCGTGCAGTTGCTTCAGAATAATGTCGAGAACTGGAAGTACCATTTCCAAAACATGCACGTCCTTGGAGACTTGATGATGTTTGACTTCATGTTTGTAAGCACCAATGGCCATGATTCAGAACAAATCGGGTGCTTCTTCTTTGAAAACATCATTGTGATGACCGAGGGCAACAAATTGGTGGGCCAGGTTCTTGTTAAAGACGATATCTCAAGTATCAACAAAATACACAATGGAATCATTCTTAATTTACGGAATGAGTCCATCCCAGAAATCCAGTTGGAAAACGATAACTCCTTGATAATTACCAAATGGGAAACCACGCTAGACAAAATCATGAAAAGGCAAATCTTGACGGGTTTCAATATTTTCCAATTCTCAACGAATGGCTGGCCATTCTTATCACACCACGGTATCGAAGTCCCAACGCAAGTGGAGCAGTTTTCCAAGCTTATCATGAACAACGAGCCTATTCCAACGCACTACTTAACTAAGGCAATCCCACAGCCAGAATCCTTGCCCATGAACTTGATAGTATCCGTTCCACTTCTCAACCAAACCACGTTAACCGACCTGGAGTACAAAATGAACTTGGTTTCCATCTTGAGATACATAAAGGCCACCTTGCGTCCTTTTGACAAGTTGGGATTGATCTTCATTGGAACAGACGGCGGAGGAAGACCAAGCAGGTCTGGGTCTTTCATGGCTTGCGTAGAGGCCAATTGGGATGGCTGGGATAAACTTTTCGATGAGTTGAAAGTTGGTCCCAACATTAGACACGTCCAGTCCTCCAACACCTCTTCGCCAATTCTTACCAACGACTTACAGGAATTACGAATCAGTATTGAAAAGTGTGTTCATATTGTGCCATTCATTCCAAAAAACCCTAAAGTAATTAACAAAGTGTTGATCTTGAACTGCAACAATTTAGGGAACCCAGCGCCTCTGGAAGGTACCGACAGATTGAAGCAGGATTTAGCCAAGATGATCAAGACTTTGAACCAGAGGTTTTCCATCTCTTTGGTCAGAATCGGCAACAGGTATACGGATAGCATTAAGATGGTACATAATATGATCGAGAACCCTAATCCTGATCTCGAAAACGAGCCCGTCTACACTTTTGGCTCGAGTTTGTTGAGATTTGACAACTTCCAGGATTTCAACATGGAGCTTAGCCACTTGATTTCCGACCGCTTTGAGAAGATCTGTGTTCCTGACGTGACTATTAATATTTCTACTGATATCCAGACCCAGTCCTACGTCAAAATCTCCAGAGTTGAAGTACAAGGAGAGTTTGTCCCATTGAATGCAAACAGCATAAAGATCAAAGTGAAGGACCTTCTACCACGCGGGGAAAAGAATATCATGTTGAAACTAAAGATCGACACGTTACAAGCTGACTCCGATTGTGTTTTCACGGGCAACCTTGAAAAGTTCCCCGTTTTAAACTACAGCATGGACTGGTGGGGGAAGCAAAGTCCAGGGGTTGTCTTATACACCAAGATATTTGAGTTGTCTGGGATGAATTCCGCCGAGGAGTCTTCTTTGATGACTCCATCTTTGAAGAGTGCCATGTCTTCCTCCATGTTTATGGACATTCCGCTTATGGCTCCTTTGACTCCTACCAGGGATGCCTCGTATGCCAGACGACAAGCGGAATTGGCTATCATCAACTCCTTAAGAATCTCCATTGAATCATCTTCTGAGGATGCCAAAGAAGTCTTATTAAGTGCTGTATCGGTGGCTCATGGATTGGTTCGTGGATTGGTTTCAGATATTGGAGTTGATGTACTCGGGGCTCGTGAATTGTTCCTGAAACTTTCCAGCACCTTGAGATTAGAAAGTTGCACCCGTTCCAGTTATAGCAGTAACCAGGAATACATACAGTTCTTGGTTGGAGAGTTGCAGCTTCTCTGTTCTATGTTCGATAGGGAGCCTCTGTTGGCAAGGTTGAAGTGTGAGGATTTATTGGTGAGTTTGTGGTAGCATGCTGGATGTCATTTGCTTTGTGATTAACACCATATGGCAAGTTAAACTGTATTATTAATAGGATTGTAAGATTAGTACCATCGAGAACACAACATATCATGTAGGCAACGCAGTAGTTTTTATTTTCGAATGACTGCTACTGGTTTGTGTCCATCTCTACCTTGTGATTGTCAAGTAAAACAACCGACACTGTCCTGTGACTTTTGCAAGCACATCATCAAGTGGAGAATGGCACCGTGTTTGTGAAACATGGATATGAAAGTACCTGGAATGAGCTCCTTAAATAAGTATCTTTCAATGTTGACTATAAACTTGGTAGCATTCCTATGAAAAGTTTAAAAAGGTGCATAACTCCCAAAAAAAATTACTTGCCACAGTAGTCAATGCACCAGATGCCCCCCCGGCACATGATCAATTTCAAGATTTGGGCGTGTCTTACCCTAACCCTGGATTTAGCCAGCATAGTTCTATTATCACAGAAAGGATTTATTCTGGAAAGACATGGATCGATCCGTCAAGGCCCTTAAACAACGTGCTTGCTTGAGGCCATCGCCTGTTGTTTTTTGCACCCAATACGGAAATTTCCAATTGGAAATCACTGCAGCGCCACCTATGGTCATGTTAGGCGAGTGAATGGAGTTCCTAATCGATCACAATGACGAGATCTAGAGATATTTTCCATTCTATAGATGAGCCATTGCTGGGGTGATTTACACAATAAGGACGTTGCTGGCTAATTTTAACTACCACAATGTTTTAAATTTATGTAACCGTGCATACAGTACATATTAACTTTCGGCGGGACCCCCTCTACATCTAAAATAAGCTACTACTTATCTACATATATAACTGGAAGATTTCCTAGAATAAGCGACCAAGACATAAAACACACCAGGTCCTTTTTTTGTAACTATCCACGCTCGTTACGATGCACGCTACTACTTTACTTACTTTGGCCTTGCTCCAATTGAATCTTGCAATTGCTGGCTCCTCGGGCTCACTTGATGGTGGTGCTCAGGTTGTTGCTGCTCCAGACAATAATGCAAAGGATTCCGGCAAGGATACCGCAAAGGACACTGCCACTAAGGCTGACAATACTGCGGCCAAAGCCGATACTGAAACCGGAGTTAATATTGCAACTGGTGGTGTAGCCAGCGGAGATGCCACCACTGCAGATGCTACCGAAGCTGCTGCTACCACCAATGCTGCTACCACTGATGCTGCCAAAGCAACAAATGGCGTTACCTACAACCAATGGGGTTTCACTGGAACTCAGTCTGTGTGGGAACCAAACACTCATGCTGCCTCTGGCTCTACTAAAGGGTCTACTCATACAGGGTCTGCTTCTGATTCCACAGGGTCTACTTCCACAGGGTCTGCTTCTGATTCTAAACACACCAGCTCCGGCACAAAATCTGCCACCACCTCCAATACAAAGTCCGGCTCCTCCTCTCACTCCTCATCCTCCCGCTCTGTGAGCACCACCAAGAACAACACCGCCCCAAGACAATACAATCCTTTGAACAAGGACTTGTCTTGGGAAAATGGCTTGTTGCTTGGTGGTGCCACCTTTGTGGGCATTGCATTGAACCTTTTGTAAGGTTCTCTTTGGGTATAGATTATGGTTATTAGGGTTTCTCTCTTGTGTATAATATTAAGTTTTCGAGAAGGTTAAAAAAATGTAGATGTATTTTGGCTGCAATTATTTTTCCAATTTTTTCCAAATATTTTCTAATAATTGGTAACTAGAGATTTTAAAGGAAATGAAAAAATCAGAGTTAAAGGAAATGAAAAAAAATCAGAGTCAAAGGAAATAAAAGAATCAGAGTTACGGGAAATAAAAATGTGTTAACAGGGAAATTAAAAATGTGTTATGTTTTGAGAAATGCCTTAAAAATGTTTCAGAAAAGTGTTGTGAATGGTTTGGGAAATGTATCGAGCCTGTTCTGAATCCGTTATGAACTTGGTGTACCTGGCTCAGACGTTGTGACCTTCATTATAACTCGTTGGTACCTTCGTGTTTGACAAATGGGTGCAAAATTAAGTTCCAAAGAGTATCACGCAACATTCTTTTAATATGTTACCTAGTATGTACTGTGTACTAGAATGTATTGTCTTTCTTGCATGTATGTCTTCCTGGGTATGTCTTCCTAGAATGTACTGTGTTTCCTAGCATTTAGTCCGTCTTCCCATCATGTACCCTCTGTATCCTAATATTCTACATCTCTTTCATTCCATCTCAACATAAAATACCATTTTATTATAAATCGTCTAATATACAGACCAAGATCTAGCCCTAACGACTCTAGCCCTAACGACTTTATCCCCTAACTACTCTACCATCCTAACTCTAGCCTGCCCAATTTCTCACCACATCCACACGCCGGCCAATTCGTCTTCACACTACCCGCGTATAAAAGAGTCAAAGCTCATTACGCCCATCCCGAAGAGTATGATGCGTACCGGCAAACAGGAAGGAGGACGGCCTAGCTACGACGGCCGTTTCGAGCCTGTTGTTTTGTCCAAAGAGGCCCGCGATATACTTCTAGACGAGTTGAAGGCCGCTCCGAAGAAGAAAGATGCAATCCAGACGCCAGAAATGATCACCTTGCATGGCAAGATGAGCGAATTGGTGTTGAACTCGTACTTGGCAGCTCTCAAGCCTCCCGCAAATACCAAGCTCCAGAACCCAAACCACTTCCAGTACTTTTCCCAGTGCTTGAAGATGGTGTATCTCAAGAAAACCGCTTTGATGTGCATCGATGTGGAAGCCTGGGAACGCAACACCAACTTTGTCACCGAGATTGGAATGACTATTTACGATCCAAGGAACCAGATCACTTCTATGATTCCCTCCTTTAAGCAGATCCATATCCGAATCCGCGAGAACTATAACAAGTTAAACGGCCGTTTCATACCGGACCATTCTCAGTATGCAATCAATGGTGAATCCTACATTCTCACCAAGAGAGAAACCGTCAAGTTCATCCAGGTATTGATCGACTACTACTTCCATTTGAACGGATATGGGGCTGCGCTCGTGGGCCACGGCGTCAGCGGTGATATGAAATGGTTTGCCAAGTTGGGAATCGAATTTCCATCAAACGTGAAAACTGTGGATACCCAGCACATCTACGCTTTGACCCAGGGCGATAACGGGAGCAATTTGAAGAACGTGTTGAGAAAGTTGGGCATTCCACACGCCTTCCTACACAACGGGTTCAATGATTCCTACTACACCATGTTATTGGCGTTGAAATTATGCGATCCAAATTGTAGGTCAATTTACGAACTAGACGTGAGACAGCCGCTCCCAGAGAACCTGGGAGCTTCCAGACAACTAAAGAAGGATAAGATGATCAAGTATGCCAACATTGCAGAAGTCACCGAAAGTACAGCTGATAATTTGGTCAAGAGTTGGTGATAAGGAAAGTTCAGGAACTGCCTATTGTATATTAGAGTTGTTAGTTAGTATGTTAGATAGTAATGTATTTGTATGCACTTTTTCCCGGCGTGGGTACGCTAGAGCTGCGTGCCATCTCGTTCGGATAGTCGGAGCAAGACACCAGCGCATAGGCTTTTCAATTTGTCATCAATGATCTGCTCCCAGTTTTCAATCAACCATCCTTTCACAAACTGTAACGGCTCCTCAAACAGTTCCAAATCGTCTGTGATTTCGGTGATTATCATGGCCCCCGTGATCACACTCTCTATCACTTGAAGTTGCTCCAAATCGGCATTCTTCAAAGAAACAACCAAGATGATCATGTGCTCTTTGATCATATCGCCAATGTGAACTGTCGATGGATACGCACAGTTCAAGATTATGTTCAAAGTGGAGATGAAGTGGGCCAAAAACACAGGCGTGTAATGTCCAATGTCGAGTCGCCCGGCACCGGCTTCGTGCCAAACATTGACCAAGGGAAAGAAGTATTTGGGCACGATATCCTTGTAGAAATTGTCAACGATGGGAACAGAAACTTTTGCCGTGGGTTTTTCCAATCTCGAGGACTTCCTTTGTATCTGTCCTTGACCCACTATAATCTTGCCCATGATTTCGTTCTGTATTTCATGCTGTGGGGCTTTCACATAGAAATTGTGAAGCTCCGGGGAAAACTTTTTGGTGGCAAAGTCCTTGGCTTCATATTTAACTAGATTGTCCTTGTGGCCCCTTAACTCACGGAGACTGAGAGACACCGCAGAGAGAATAATCATTCTTTGCTGGAGCGAATAATCCCCGGAAAGTAGTAACTGGTAGATGTATGTCACCGCCATAGGGTCTCGCACCAAGACCGAACACAACATCTGCAATCTCAATTCGTTCTGGGCTTGGTTTGAAACGGCTAGGCCAATCAAGTTTTCCAATAAAGAATTCGAAAAGTGCTGGACTTCCAGCGTGAATTTTTGGCGAATCAAAGTAGAGCCGCTGGCGAGTGCTATGTCTTTCTTGTCGTATGCAGAGGTATCCTTAGGGTCTGTAGTTAGGTATTCCAATAGTTGCTTGATGTAGATGGGAGCTGGTGGTTTTGATTGGAGAGAAGGATCATCTGAGTCGTCATCGGAATCATGAGGATCTACTGGTGCACTGAGCTTTATAGAGTTGAGTCTTCCTGTGAGTGATTCTTCGTTGCTTATAGATAACTGTTTTTCTCTATTCGCTGTCTTTCCATACCTAATTTCGCTGATAATGCTATCCAAGCTTTCTTCCATGACATCGTCGCTCTTTTCAAGCACCAAGTGGCCACATTCAACTTCCACTTTGAATATCTTGTCCTTCTTGGCCGTTTCGCATACTTGATTTGCAAATAAAATGCCCAAATCCTTCGAGTTGTTGTTCAAAGACAGAATTCTGTTTGTTATAGACGTGAGAAATTTCTCACCCGTTAAAAGACTCGTAGCAAACTCTTCGCCTTGATTCGACAAAACCTCAAGCATGAAGTTTGTTCTGGACTCTTGGATCTTGATTGACTCCAGTTTTATTTTAATTGGACTAGCCCAGCTCTCGAGAACCGTGTAGAATGATTTAGTAGGGTTTGCAAGTGTTTTAGCGATAACACGATTCAAATTGAGGTTGGCCAAGTTGATTGTTTGTTCAACTATCGAATCGTCAATTGTACTGGAAATAAAGCTGATCAGTGGGATTAAATAAGGCACCGTATGTGCTGTACATGCTTTCAAGAACTTTACCAATTCGATTGCCATTTTCCTTCTTTGCACCTTGTCCATTCTCTGGAAGGAAAGCTCGAGGTAGGCACCCTTCCCGAGAAATTCCCCAAAGAAGGAACTCGAACTGTCGGCATTCAAGGATAGATACGAGGAGATGAACTTATTCACCACGTCTAAATCAACGTTTCCCTGGTATAATTGTCTTAACTGATCATTCAAATAAACGTTATACTCGTTGAAAGGTTGTAAATCTCTATTGACTTCATTTACCACTGAGTAAACTCTTCCCTTAAAGATTAACTTGTCAATTTCACTGGAAATCAATGGTGAATTGGAAGAAACAAGCATATTAAGCACCAAGTTGCTGTTGAAGAGCTCCAGTAAGACCCGTAGATACACGTCCTGTGCTTCTTTATTTTGAATGCTAGCGATCTTGTTTGTGATTTGACCCACGCCTGTTGCATTTTGAAGAGTGTTTACCAACTTCTGTTGTAGATCATTGGGTAATAGAAGGAACGTCTGAGGGATTGTGTAGTTTACCAAGTTTGTAATTAGCTTGAGTGAATTGATTGAGCTGCTGTAGGAGGCTTTATCAGATATGATTGAGTCTATTTGGTTCGAGTCTGGTTGACTTTTGAGTGAGTCTATTCGTGACATGTGAACAGTTAAGTAATGGGGAGGCTAAGGATGCAAGAAGCTCTGGTTATACCGGTTTATTCAATGAAGAGGATTCTTGAATTATTCATGGCTATACAAAACCCATACCGCAATAGTAAAGATCGAAAATCAAACAAGATCACAACATCAATAGATAACAAGAAGTACATTGTTTACCACAATAGAGATGATTCGAGGAACGAGTCGATTAGTTAAGGAGTCTTGTTGCTTCTACCGAACCTTTGCTTCAGAGAGAGTGTTCAGAAAGTGCTATTCAAACAATTCTGGAGTGTCTACATTGGAAAATACCAGCGATGACTTGTCCAAGGAAACTATAATACTGGCCCCTACACCCACTCTACCTGCTTTTGACCTTGAGGAATACTTAAAAACACCTTTTGAAAACCCCAAACATACCCTGATTTGGAGAAATTCCATCCAACTAGTGTATCCTAGAAAACTACCTTTGGTGTGTATTGACATGGAAGCATACGAACGAAGCCTTTCCAAGATCACAGAAGTGGGAATTGCAATCTACGACCCACAGGGACAAGAGACTTCGATGCTTCCACAGATCAAATCCTTGCACATTGTAATCCAAGAACATGCACGGCTCTTCAACTCCCGGTTTGTTCCCGACAACAAGCACAAGTTTATGGGAGGGAAGTCGTACGTTCTTTCCACAGCCCAAACAGGAAAGCTAATGGGAGAACTAATTGACAAGTATATAAACCAGAGAAACGGGGTTTTAGTGGGGCATTCTATCCAAGGAGATATCAAATGGCTAAAGTCCATGAAAGTGAATGTTCCTAATGATGTGAACATCGTGGATACAAGAGACTTGTATTCTATCAGCAGAAACACGGGAGGCACTTTGAGAGGGCTCTTGAGAATGTTGGGGATCCCCAATGGGTATCTTCACAATGCTGGGAATGATGCGTACTATACATTATTGGGAGCTATAGCATTATGCGATCCAAGCGTCAGAAAGAGTAAGGGATTGGATGAATTCCGAGAGATTGACAAAAAGAGCGCTCAGGAGAAGCGCAAGGAAAAGTTTTCTGATGTAGCGGTGATGGTGAAGTTCAAGGGATATGAAGAGGTGCTTGAGGATATGGAAGAGGAATTTTAGACGATAAATGAGATTTTACGTTAGATGTGATCTGAGTGATGGAGGTTAAATGAGTGATCTGAGAGATTAATGCATGCTGTAAAGTGACGTAACAGATTGGATGCTAAGCCTTGTTGTAAATAGAAGAAGTATTAGAATATGTATAAAACAAAAATTATAGAAACCACAGAAACGGAAAATGTAAAGAACGTGTGAGCCTGGGGAAGAAAACAATAGTATTGAATCGTAAATTTGAATGGGTATATAAATGGGTATATAAATGGGTATATGAATGGGTGGCTGAATAGACATTCAATTAAATACTTGAATGTATATTTAATGAAGTGATGTATTGCTGCAACTCAAGATAAAAGCGAATAATTGAAAAATAAGCAACATCAAGAAACCTCCTTAAAACCTCCATTTCCAAAATACCTACTGAAAATACCTCAATAGCCAGCCCCCAGCCCCCAGCACAAACAACACCAAATAACAACCGAGATCTTCACCACCAGCCAACTCTTGGCCCAAACGTACAAAGTCCCAAAAATCACTTGATTGGCTGCGAAAAGAGTAAACACAGCTGATATTTAAGCGAGGTAGTTTATTAGTGCGGATATGTAAATGCAAGAGAAAGGCTCAAGCTGGAGCAAATGTGAGAGAAGGTGACAACCCAGGAATGTGCTAACGGGACCACTGCGTGGTTTGCGGAGCGTGCCTGCCGCCATGTTACAGTGCTCAAACTTGAAAACAAACATGGGCCAGCATAGTAACAACGGCCCCCTCCTGTAATCTCATCGCCTTATCTCCCCAAAGCCCTCTTACTTTCGGCACCGCTTTTGTGACACCACATATGGACACCCTGAGATTGGTTGTGTTCGCGTTGTCGAGAAGACTTAAAATGTTTATAATGGAAGCACCAGCACCTTCCTGAGCACTCTGGACCTGACCCGCTGGCAAACCCACCCATACGCATCCACACCATGTCCTCTGATGACGAGAATACACACTTGATCCCGCAGCAGCTGCAGCTCAACCACTTCCTCGACATGCCCATTGGGTCTTTCAAGGGCCCCAACTCGTTGCACAACTTTGCTTCCTCCTTCACCAGAGCCCAATCCTTCGTGGCCACCAAGATCGATAATGATATCCACAAACAGAGATCTTTCTTTGAAGGTGAGGGCGGCGAGGTGCTCGAGGACGAGTTGTTTGACCCGGAACTCATGGTTCCGTCTGCCAGGGGTGAGAGATTGAGCGTGGTTATCCACGACATCTCCAACAGCAACCAGTTGTTTTTGAACAATGATACTATTACCAATGACTCCTTGTATGAAACCCGCTCCAGACAGAATTCAGTCAACACCAACTTCACAAGAAAGAGACCCTACCGCGCTCCTTCCTTCTCTTCTCTTCACTCCACCATCTCACAGACCACGCTCAGCTTGAAGCAGATCGAAGACAAGAATGGGAACATGATCACGGTGGTCGCGGGCCAGTCTACTGCCCCTCAAACCATCTTCAACTCCATCAACGTTTTAATCGGCGTTGGTTTGCTTGCATTGCCTGTGGGGATTCTCAAGGCTGGTTGGATCTTGGGTGTCCCCGTCTTGGTCTTGTGTGGCTTGCTCACGTTCTGGACCGCCACGTTGTTGTCCAAGTCCATGGACACAGACAGAACCATCATGACGTATGCGGATTTGGGGTACGCAGCCTACGGCTCCACTGCCAAATTGCTCATTTCGTTGATCTTCTCCATTGATTTGGCCGGTGCTGGGGTTGCCCTCATTGTGCTTTTCAGTGACTCCTTGTATGCATTGTTGGGAGACGACGTCACCTGGACCAAGCTTCGTTTCAAGTTACTCAGTTTCGTCATCTTGACCCCTTTCACCTTTATGCCTCTTTCCGTCTTGTCCATTTTTTCCTTATTCGGCATCATGTCTACTATCTCAATCACCGTGTTGGTGTTGGTTTTGGGTCTCTTGAAAACATCTGCTCCAGGCTCCTTACTTGAAGTCATGCCTACGAATTTGTGGCCAGAATCCACCAAGGACTTGTTATTGGCCATTGGGATCTTGATGGCTCCTTTCGGAGGACACGCCGTGTTTCCTAACTTGAAGTCCGATATGAGACATCCTTACAAATTCACCAAGACCTTGAGTGTCACCTACTTCATTACATTATTAACGGACATTTCTATGGGGATTTTGGGTTTCTTGATGTATGGGAAATTGTGTAGCAACGAAATCACAAACAATATCTTGTTGAACCCAGGTTACCCTTCATGGTGCTATCCTTTACTTAGTGCGCTTATTTGCATGATTCCATTGGCCAAGACCCCGCTCAACGCTAAACCTATTATCTCCACCTTGGACGTTTTGTTTTCTTTGGACGAGTATGACGTGGGAACATTTGGTAAAGTTGGAAAGTTCTTCATCAGAATCGGTGTCAATGCTATGTTCGTTGCCTTGGCCATCTTATTCCCCGAGTTCGAGAAGATTATTGGAATCTTAGGCTCCAGTATTTGCTTCTTGGTTTGCATTATTTTACCCGGGTTGTTCTACTTGAAGTTATGCAAGGTTAGAAAAGCTGAACGCATGGTGTTGCATGTGGTTATTTCCGCAAGTGTTGTGTTGGCGGTTGTGGGGACATGGGCTGTTCTTGTGTATTAGAGAGGGGATATGCAATGTATCTATAGAGTTTCCAAAAAAGGATTTCAAAAGGGACAATGAGTAGTAAGAAGGGCTCTCAAAGGTTTTGGGAAGTGTTCTCAATGGCGATTAACCTCGCCATTTGCGAAATACCAAAGCCTGTCTACTAAAATCTCCTGAATACCTAGATTTTGATAAATCTACATTAATACTATCATCCTTCTTAAAGTCACTGTAATGTCTTCTAGAATACTGCTATTGTTTTCGGTACTCTCGCAATATGGAGAGTCATGGGTTTTGCTATCATGAACAATTTCCAGACTGGAAAACACGTCCAGCAAATATATAAAGAAACCAATAGCAGAAATTAAAGTTTCATGGCCTCAGTCAGCTGACATTCTCCTCATTACTAGCCATAGAGGCTTTGATGAGTTGTCCTGGCCGGTCAGAAATCAAATTCTGAATATATTTGCAGCCATTTTTTTCTAACAAAAAAAGTGAAAAAAAATTGTTAGACTTGTTGTAGTGTTGGACTATAGAAATTAGTTTGTATTTAATTGGAAAAGTGAGCTATAGAAAGGTAATATGGAGGCCTATTTATATGACCTAGATGAGGCTTAGAACGGGTTGTAGATGCGCTCAAGCAGTGATCTGAGTAGATAAGAGCTAACCTAATTAATAGAAGAGGGGTATATCCGAAACAACGTTTAGAAAAAAAATGATGTAAAAGTTTTAATTATGGTTCGATTATTGCTGCTCGTACAAAAAGAAACATAAATCTGAAGTACATGCGAGGTGTGAATGAAATGAACTAAAATCATATACTAAGAAGATGGCTGCAAATTTTTAATGAACTTTAGAAATTTTGAATAACTCAGAAAATATGAGCTCCAAAATACAGTCTGAGAATGGCATATTATAGATCACAGTGTTTAAATCTACACTAGACTGTATTGTATTCACCATATGACGAATGTAAGAAACTCAACGTGACTACCAGAGCTGATGAAGCAAGTCAATGACCAGATAAATAAAGATTAATTCGAAAACACACATTTCACATTGTTGTGGCTAATTCCATTAGCAGTTACTGTCTAGGAAACCTAACACATGTGGCTTGATAAGCCTCATGAAAGGTTAAAATATATCATATCAAGTACGCTATTTACCTTAGAACTAGGTTCTACTTTTTATTTTTAACCTATAAATACGTCATGTTACTCTTTATTCTCATTTAGCCAGCAAACAATATTACTTATCAATGTCCAATAATCAACACTCTAGGACGCCTAATAATCCTTCAAATCATATAGCGATAGTGCTTTGTGTTTCTTCCGTATAGTCATTCAAATAGAATGAGAACTACGTAATTTCACACAAAAAGAAGTGCCAGATAACACACTTGAATCTCTTATCTTATCGAGTTTCCTGAATGAGGGGCATGACGGAGGTACGGTTGGCTTTATTGCATAACCAGGCTTAGGGTATTACAATGCATGTATGGCTTGTCAACCATATTCTGCATTAATAGACGACAAAGTCACTCTAGCTGTATGCTGGCTTAAGTTCTGTACATTTCCAACATGTACTCTTCTATTTCCGTCTTTCTTTTCTAATTCTGAACTCTTACTCTGATTTCTTACTCTGATTTTTATTTCCGATTCTGGTTTCTAATTCCGATTTCCTTCTCAAATTTTCGATTCCCTTTCTTATTTACACTTTTAATTTACACTTCTTTTAATTTACTTCTATTTCTATCCCAACAAATCCTCTACAAGTTCATAACAGTAAGGAATCCACTCTTTACTACTCTTTTGCACCCACCCTGCTGTTCTTCAAAAACGTTTATAAATCCTTCATCTCGTAAAATGCTCCCTCATCACAAATCCGTGTTACTTGATGCCCCTGAACATCATTATTATGGGTGCCTATTCCACCCTGGTAAGATCTTTGAGTGAACAAGGCTGGCAGCCCGTTCTTGTTTAGTTATCACCTTCGTGCTATTGTTGTTCATCCAATGCACCATTTCCATAAATTAGGGTTCTCTTTCGTTGTGGCACCTAATACATTTCCAGCTGGAATTAAATATAGGACTTATAATTGAACCTTGAGGAGTCCTATTTTGTTATTGAAATAGGTACCATTTGATCTGGTATCCTTTGTATTACTTTTTCATTGGTAATTATATATCCTGCTCTTCATAATTAGTAAATTCATCCGGAGGAAGATTTGGATTCATCCCCCCCAAAAGTGGGGGATAAATGCCCTTCGGAGTTTGATTCATGCTTTTAAAGGATGAATGAAGTCCGAGCAAAGACATGGACTATTGAGCTCATCTATGTAGGGAATCTTGGACTCATGGAAAGTTGATTCCACAAGAACTCACTGTACTTGAATTAAACGAACCCACATAGGTTGTAGGTCGTACTGTCTACTATTTGATCCTAAATACCCCCACGATCTTTTCTCTAACTCCAATGGCTTCAACGTAGTTAAATTTAATAAAAGTGCCAAATAGATGGAACCTCTACTTCATATTAACCAAGAACTAACCTAGAGAAAAAAGAATCAGTTAACTGATTCATTGTTACTACTTATAACGTTATAAAGTGATAGTAGCTTTGGAAATACCCACTAGTGTCATCCTAAAAACAGCACGGCTTACTCCGATGGTTCTGCCTACAGGCGACCAATTGGACCTCGGGAAAAGCAGTTTAACAATAACTCGGCCGAATAGCCCAAAGCCCCGTCCCTCGTGCATGGGAAGGCTGTGAGTATGGAACAGGGCTGCGATGCTTGCGGTGTTTGCATCCCGCTCTCTTATAGAGGTTGTTTTACGTGCTCTTGTTCTTGGTTCCTGGAGGACTTGTTCTTACAAGCTTTCTCGTACTGTTTGGTCACGGCCCATCACTGTTGAGTTAACTACTTCAATATCAGTCGGGTTGCATAGAAGCCTGGATCAAGTTCAGAGTAACGAGAGCGGTTTCTTGACTCTGATTAGTATACGATTTTTGACTTAAAAAGTCTCTTTGTGAACATTATCCAAATTACGTAGTTGTTAAAACCAGGAATTTGGCATTCTTGTAGGATCTATGGCTAGTATTTTATGTGTAGAGTGATATTAGATACAGAAACCCCACCTGAAAGAGATAAGATTTCAGAAAACACAGAGAAACACAGAGAAACACAGAGAAACCCAGCTAGAAACCATTTCATCGATTTGGAAATTCCCGCTATCTTAAAACTTGACCTAATTGGGGAAAGTTCTATGAAGGATAGTTTACCACATTTATTGTTCTAGTAAGCCCCCTCAATTTGCAGCCCCTCCCATTTTAATCATCCGCTAATATACCCCTATCTACTTGATATATTTACTCGATATATATGTATTTCCCCCACGTTACATCGCCGGTATCTCTCGGTATCTCATGCCTGAAAACTACTATACTTACCTTGTAAACTACTAAAGTTGCAAAAGTTATATATAAACGTACACAATATCAAATACACAAACCCCTAAAACCGCCATACCCTTCAAAGGTAAAAAGGACGTTCTTCCTAAAGGAGTAGCCCGACGCGCCACTAAGATAAGATCTATTAGTCATCTGTATACATAAATAAAGGGTTGATCCGGTCAGATAAAGCAAAAGTTGATACATTTAATCAGTTTATATATCAAGTAAGTCCAATATGTACATTCCAAAAGCCTACAACGAATCCGAATGGGAACAGACCGAGCACCTCATAAAGACGTACCCCTTGGCAACAGTAGTCACCTGTGTTGATGGCAACATTGTGGCCAACCATCTCCCCTTCTTTTACAAAGAAGAGAATGGCAAGAAGTACTTGATTGCCCACATGGCCAAGGTTAACCATCAGGTACCTGATTTGACCAAGAACGACAACGTGATGGTGATTTTCCAGTCTACCGACAGTTATCTTTCGCCAAACTACTACGCCACAAAGCAGGATACACACAAGGTTGTGCCTACATGGGTGTTTGGAACAGCCCATATCAAGGGTAAGTCCCAAGTGATTGACGACTTTGACTTTGTTAGAGAGCAAATAAACCTTTTGACCAACCAGCAAGAGCAGAAGAGATCTGCTGTCACTGGCGATGAGGCCTGGAAGGTGGATGATGCCCCTGAAAACTACCTCAAGATCAAGCAAAAGGCTATCACTGGGTTGAAGATCGAAATCGAATCTTTGCAGTGTAAGTACAAGTTTGACCAAGACTCTGTCAAGTGCGACGTTGAGGGGGTTATCAAGGGTTTTAAGGACGAAGGTTTGGACGACATTCACCGGTTGACTGTGGAAACCTGCGGCAGATACAACGACAAGAAGGCCAAGGCCAAGAGTCAGTCTTAGATAAGATATTTAGAATATACAATTGAAAAAATAATATCGGAGTTGTAGATGCAGTTGGGTTCTGTAATAGTCTTTGTCCTTTTATAACCGAGAAATACAAAGGAGAGATTTTAGTGTACTATTAATTATTTGATATCTTATTATACAAGCGTACATAGTTGCAAAAAAAACTAAGATGAACATTTTCTAAAGATTATGGGAAATATCGAATTGAATTTCAGTTTTGCATTACAAGAACACATATTATGGGATATTTTCAGTATTGGTACACGATACTTTACTAGCATTCTTACATTCTACATATTCTTCCATTTGAAACACATTCATTCTTTCATCGTTCTTATATAAAAGTTACAATTTATTAATTACCCAGAGAATCAAAATTCGTCAGTAGCATCATTTCCCGGTTTTATTGGAATCCTGACAACGTCAATCAGTTGTCTAGATCAGTATGTCTAGAAATATGTCTAGATCGGCATATCTATATGAGCATATCACCCCATCAACTTCCTAATATGGAGTAAACTTTCCTCTTCCTCTTCCTCTAAAACCACCTCTTCCTCTGAAGCCGCCTCTTCCTCTAAAGCCGCCTCTTCCTCTTCCCCTGTTGGTGGAGGAAATACCCGGTATATTGGTTCTCTTTGCGGTCACTTTCAACTCACGGTCTCTAAACAAGGACCCGTCCAACGTGGCCACAGCCTTGTTCACGGCATCCACGTCCACAAACTCCAAGTAAGCAAAGCCCTTGGGTTGGCCTGTGAACTTGTTGAGCAAAATGGTCACTCTTTGCACCATTCCGGCGCTGGCAAAATGTTGTTGCAATTCAGAAGGCGTGGTAGCATAGTCCACGTTCCCAATATAGATCGATCTCGAGTCAATGTCTCTTTTCTCGTCATCGGTAGGCGGCGTCTGCGCGTCTGTGCCCAACACAGCCTTCAATCTGGCCACTTCCTCGTCCAAGTTCTTGGTGTCTGGATTGGCCATAGCAACGTCATCCAGGACCGAGTTGGTTGTGATCTGCACGTCGTAGTCGTCCGAGCCCTGGGAAACGTTCGTGTGGTCTCTGTTGTCGCTCGCAGCGCCCTGCTGCACCTCCATTGGTATCTGTTCAGACATTCTATTCAAGCCTTTTCCTACTGTTTTGCTTCCTTTGGCGCCTGGATGTTTTTCAAATTTGCGATGTTGCAGCGCGCTACCGAAGATCTCAGAATATTTTATGAATGACAGCATGATGACAGAAGGGGTGGTATGTATGTATTGTAGTATGTATGTAGTATGTATTTATGGATTATTTAGTATGTATTTTATGTAATATTTATTATAAATTTTATTGTATGTATTTCTATTTATCTTGTACTCTTTTTACTGTTCATACTAGCTCGGTCTATGAAAGGAGGATTGCATTGGTTATTGTGATAGTTTGTTCAATATGTATATTATGTTCATATTTCTATTCTATATGTGATACCATTGAATGTCTTCTTTCGTTCCTTCTCCAATCATTTCTACCTTTATCACAGACCTATATCAGTTGATAGGTAATGATCCTAGAGTAAAACGGTCGAGAGTTGTATTGTGTAACCAGGGAGTTAATGGTAATACATTCATAAATTCAGGTCTGAACAAACCGAAGGTTTGTGAAGTTAGTTTATATAGTTTGTGAAGTTGGTTACTTGGAATTACTGTCATGACTGGTAAAAGCATAGGTGTATAAACACTGTCTACTAACTCTGGCTATTTTCCAAGATAGTTCTTTCCCTACATATTCGATACGTGATATTTATATCAATTTTAATCTGATTAATTTTTGTACTACTCTCTGCTGAATTATAAATGGCTAGCATGAGTTGTAGAGTGTATCAGAATACACCGGTGCCAGGTTAATAAATATACTTTTGTACAGGTGACTAATTAAATCCCGGAATGTTTCTTTCTCTATTCAAGCCCTTCACGACATTACTAGACCTGATAGACAACGGAGCTGTTTTCGGGCCATCCGTGGCGTCTGCTAGGTTGTTGTTAAACGCATTGCGCTGGGTCGAGCCGTATCCTCTTTTGCGGTACTTCTTGTGTCCGTATAAAGGCAACAACAGGTCGTTTTCGGATCTGAAGATGTCCACGTCGGTCTCGTAGCCACGGTCAAAGGGATGCGGCTGCACCTCCTCGTCGCTCGTGACACGCATGAAACTGGACGCCTGGTCAGGAATCACAAACGGATTGTCTCTAAAGATGTTGGAAGTGTGTTCGATTTGCTTGAGTTTCTTGGAGTTCTTGCCCAAAAAGAGTATTGCGCCTGTCAATACCCCCCCAAACAAGATCAACCCAAGTATGATCCCCACGCCCACGCTCAAAAAGCCGAGGTGGATTTTGAGAAAGTTGTCGTTCTTCTTGGGATCTAGCCAGCTTGGGTTGAGCGGCTTGTCGATGAGAAACACACACGTTTCGTTGTTCTCGTGGAAATTGAACGAGGTGCATCCATGGGACAAAAGACGCACTTCGCGGTCCTTGTTGTACGAAGCCGTGCTGAATTCGTTTTCCTGGTTGACCCGCAAGTACGTTTTGCCGTTCCTTTCCTTGTAGCATCTCAAGTACGCATCCGAATGGTTGGTTCCGATCTGAGACGAGTTATATGAGAAACTGTCCCTGTTGAAAAACATACTATCAGCGCAATCTAGTAATTTGGGTACCTCATGGTTTGGAATAAGATGCATCTGGAAGAACCGAATAAGATCCGAGAAACTGGACGTGATATTAAAGCTCAGGAGTGATTCTGCAGTGGGAACCATCAACGAGAACAGACTGTGCTTGCCCAACCCTCCGTTTCCTAGCATCAAGTGGCCTAGCTCGGGCACGGCGTTAAGAAGGTGTACAATCGAATAGTCCGGGTAGTTTTTGTCGAGAGTGGTCTTTATAAGGTCGTGGAAACTGATCTGGAAATGGTCCGGGAGAAGCACCTGGTCGATCACATGCACCACGCCCTGGTTAAAGAAGATATCCGAGTTGGTAGCAAGGGTTAGGTTGGTGTGGTTTAACCGTAATAAACTGCCCTCTAGAGCTTCTACAGACACATTATCACCCCTGAGCAGCTGCGACGAGATGGACGAGTTGAAGTTGGTATAAACAAGATCCTCAAGAAACATGCCCTTTATGATGGATTTAAAAGTCCGCGGGTTTTCCTCGAGGTGGTCAAGAACAAGCCCGAGCTCGCTCCACGACGTGCTCAGTTTACTGGACAGTAAACGTGGTTTCTGGCCACAGGGCAAGAAGACAGAATACCCACGTGAGTTATCGTTCAACGAGAACAAGTTGAACCTGTTCAAGTACCCAATGGTCTTCAAGCAGCTGTCCTTGTCGATGATGATGTTTTCCACGTGTCTAGGAACCACGCCCGTGGAGATGAGATCGCCCAAGGCGTGTTTCAAGCTCGGTGGCGGGGACAAGTCCTTGCCGAGGATATAGATGAGCGTGTTGTTTCCCGCTTCTATGCCCTGTTTCGAGAGAATCTCGATGTCGTCGTCCAACGTGAGATGCACGTTTCCACTCCCCGAGAGCTTCACCTTGTAGCAGTCGCCGATCTTCTTCTGTGAGCACAACTTGGATGGGAGCAACTTGTGGAGTGGTTGGAAAGGCTCGGGAATACGCAAAGGCTCGCTGATAAACTGGAAAAGCAACGATTGTCTAGACGAAAAGGAGGTCAGAGAAAAGTCTTCTTTCGCCTCATCTTCTTTTTCCGCCTCGTCGTTCTGGTCTGTGCCTAGAAAGATGGTCTGGTTGGCGGAAGTTCCGTCAATGAGATGGCCCAAGTCGCGGAAATAGAGCTCCTCGACAAAGTTGGTGTAGTTAAGAGCGTAGAGCGCCTTTCTAGGGATCATTTGCACGAGGTTTACAAAGTCAAAGAAGCCGCTGGAGGCGAAAACGTGGATCACTCCGTCGGCAGCAACCTGGTGTGTTTGTGCGGCGTATGAGCCGTTCAACACGAGCTGGTCGTTCTCGAGAGAAACCGCAAAGCGTGTTCCGTCTACGGCACTATACACCACGTCGTGGTTGTTTCTGGTTCCGTTTGCGCCCAAAATCGCCTCGGAAAACATCAAACTGGCGAGAAAACGGTGGATATCGGCGTTGATTTCACTAATTGCGGCACTGGGAACGATTCCGGGGTCGAGGAGATTCGAGAAATACGCCTGTTGGAGCTCCAGGAGCGAGTTCTTTACCAATTCGTCCGAGGGAAGAAACAAGGTGTGTTTGGAGGACAAGAGAGCCACGCAGGAAGAGCCGCCGGTGCTCTGATGTTTTCTGAACAAGCCCTGGGCAAAGGTCAAGTTTTCGATATCCTCGCCCAAGAGGAGCTCGCAGAGCGTCTTCTTATCGGGGAGTAACTTCTCTATACCCTGGATAAACGAGTACTGGTGCTTGGCGTGGATATCCGGGTCTACAATCGCACTAACGCCGTCCACGACGTACTCCAAGGTGTCCATATCCGGGGCCACCGAGAGTTGGTAAGTGGTTTCGTCCGGTTGGTAGAGCGTGTCAAAGAGCACCGTTTGGTCGGATAAGTAGCCGACCCGGAACCGCTGGTTGATGATATATTTGAGTAAGGGGTTCGGAGATAACGAGTTCAGATTCGGATCGTCCACGTCTAGTTGGTTTACGTTCAGTTCGTCATTCCTAAACAATTCACTTTTCGTTAATCCACTAAAAGCCAGGTTTATGGGCGCCAATAAGGTGACGTTCTCAAGGGTGTTCAAGACCGGGACCATGCCGTGGATCTGGAGATGTCGCAAGAAGTACGAGTACTGTGCTTGTGAAGATAGTATGTCTATCAAGGTGGAAGGAGTAGGAGCAGCGGAGGAAGATGCAGAAAGCGTGGGGGTCTGGGAAGCCGAGGGCGTTGCAGAGGTCACTGGGGGTTCCGAGGACTCTGCAAGGACCCCGGGGAGCAGCAAAGAGAGTGTTAGCACCGTCCAGAGCTTCATGGTGGGGATGAAGGTTTGAAAGTGGAATTCTGCGGTTGGGGTGTTTTATGTATTGGAGGTCACGTGTGGAAGATAAGAGAAGGGAGTCATGTGATGAATAACTGTAATGCTTTACTAGTGGCTTAGAGATGAACAGAGGAAGGGTAAAGTGGAAGTCTTGAAGAAGTAAAGTGTTAAGTGTTAAGTGCTAAAGAAGTAAAGTGCTAAGGAATTAAAGTGCTAGCGAGGATTTGAAGCATATTGAAGCATATTGAAAGGGTATTTGAAGACTCATAATAATTCATAGACACAAGTCAAAAAGACTTCATAGACAAGTCATCAAGAATTCATACTCACAAGAAGTCATCAAGAAGTCATCAAGAACTCATCAAGAACTCATATTTGAACTCACAAGAATTCACATTTAAAAGTCATTGACAGATCAATTGAGAGAAGTTGTTCATACATTACAGAAAGTATCTGAGAACAGAAAGAACTAGAAAGGATAACAAGAAAGGATAACTAGAAAGGATAACTAGAAAGGAAAACTAGAAAGGATAACTTGGAAGAAACGAAGGTAACAGAGATAGAGAATAGAAGATACAAGATAAGATACAAGATAGAAGTATCAATTATAGCTCATATTACATAACATACCCTAATGACCTTTTTAATCTACTCAAACATCATCCATGGCTCGGTATGGGGTGTTTTGGCCAGGAAAGGACTCACCGTACTCACCTCTTTTAACGGAGCATACGTGGATGGCGTGGTCTGGGCCAACTTCACGGCGTGTGTGGTGATGGGAATAATGGTGAATAGCGACTCTATATGGAAACCAGTGGGTAATAAGGCCAATCTTGCCTTGTACACCGGGATAACTGCGGGTTTTTGCGGAACTTGCTCCTCGTTTCTGACCTTTATCTTTGAATGTTTCGAGAAAAGCGTCAATATAAACAACGCAGCTTATCCTAATGGCGCCTACGGGATAATGCAGTTTCTCTCGGTGGTGTTGGCTCAATTGGCCATTTCCACGTTTGGCTTTTTGATGGGGAAAGAAATCATCAAAGACGTCAAGTTTACAATCTCCAAAAGAGTATATACCGTCTTGGAACGCGTTTCTGCTGTTTTCGGGTACGCTGTCTTGGTTGTGGCGATTATACTTGCTGCTCTAGGTATCTGGCGTCCCTGGATGTTGTCTGTAGTGTTTGCGCCTCCCGGGGCCTTTTTACGGTACCGTTTGTCCCGGCTTAACAAGAAGAACCCGAACTTCCCGCTTGGAACGTTTATAGTGAACGTTTTCGGCACCTTGCTTCTCGGAATCATCAACTTGGTTCTTCGAGGAAAGACCCCCGGCGGCCGGATCTCGTCCTCCGTCTTGGCCTGTCAGGTTTTAACGGCCTTTGACGATGGGTTTTGCGGTGCCTTGACCACGATCAGCACGTTTATAGTGGAGTTGTGTAGTCTCAAGGGATTCCATAGGGTCAAGTATGTGCTTGGGTCGATTATGTCCGGGTATATTTTAATGATTGTTAGTATAGGTGTTTATGGATGGGTTCGAGGGTTTGAAAAGGTGGTGTGTTGATTAATAAGGGAAAATTCATTTAAGATGTTAATTTGAAGGGAGAATTTGACGGGAGAATTCTTTAAATGTTATGTTGAAGGGATAATTCTTTAAATGTTATCTTGAAGAAGTTAATTCTAATGTGATAATTTGAAGGATATTTTTCATTTATCCACTTTTTCATCGCCTTATTCCTATGTTCTTGTTGTATCCGCCAATTTTATTGGCTGCAAAAACGAGCAATTTAATTACCAAGATGGAAATGGAATGTAATGAAACTGAGATGATCGCGATAAGAGGGGAAGATCTCGTGGATCCCGCGAAGGGAATGCCTTAGAAATTGATGAGCAAATTAGTGGTGAGAAAATTAATGAGATTATAGAAATTGTGGAGAGAAAATTAATAAGATTATAGAAATTGAAGAGCAAATTATTGAACTATTAAAGATTAGGGAGACGTTGAGGTTCTTTGCCAAGTAATAGATCAAGTGTTAAGATTAAAACAGTTGGTTGCAAGGGTAACGGGGAGTCAGATGTTATTAGTAATGATGACAGAGGATACTGGATAATTAGATAGAGGTTTATTGGAGTGGAGGATGTGTATTTAGTGAAGAATGTGTAATTACTGTGTAAATTGGATTGTAAAAGGGAATATAAGACAATATAATACTTTTACCCCCGGAATACCCCCGGATATGAGAGAATCAAGTTAGATCGTGGATCGGTTGAGAAGCGGTGAAGAGATGGAATAATGATAAAGGAATAGAGTATAGAATATAGGATATAGGATATAGAGAATGTATAGTAGAATGTACTGGCTATTCAAATACACTGAGTATGTACTGAATACATAATACACAACATAAACATAACAACATTCAAAATACAACACTCAAAACACAACAGTCAAAAAGAATTCACAGAGTATACAACATTCTACAACTAATACAACTATACTATAACTACAACTACAACTACAGTATTACAAGTAATACAACTACAGCCTACTACACCCCCGGCCAACCCCCGGTGATCCGGTTCACTGAGCTATTTTCCTTCCCAAAACAGAAACTTAAATTTCTCCCAGTTATCACATAAATAAAACAGCACCGCCAGTTATGCAACCAACCACATCATGATTGAATACAACGGGCTTGACTGTCTCAAGGACGCCCACCTGGCGCAGATGGCTGTCTACGGCAAGATCCTGCAGAAGCTAGTGCCCTGGGCCCACCAGCCCCAGTATGCCCTCTACACCGTGTACTTTGGCAGCGCCGTCATTGGTGTTGCCACCGTCAAGTACTTGTGGACTTTGTACAGCGACAGGGCGTATGTACGCAGCCCCAGACCGCTGGGACATGCCGCCGGGATAGTCAACAACATCTTGGCGTATTCCCGGTACGTGGGCTACCAGCAGTGGTCCAGCAGCATCTGTTACTACACTTCTTTGCCCCAGTCATTTGGCTCTTCCTTGTTCATGTTTGTCTCGTCGTTATACATGTATCTCTACTGCTTTGTGCCGCATTTCTGGTACAGAGGATGCAGGGCGTTGGGCTCGCCTCCCTTGGCTGTTCGTGCCGGAGTTATGGCCACCGCCTTGACCCCTTATATCTACGTCTTGGCCGGCAAGTCCAACATCCTCACCTTGCTCACCGGGTTCAGCTACGAGAAGTTGAACGTGTACCATCAGTACGTTGGTGTCACTGCTTTCATTCTCTCCTTGATCCACGTTATTCCCTTTATCTACCAGGACTATGCCGAAGGCGGCTCCAAAAACGTGTCGGTGCGCTTCAAGAGGTTTGAATACTACTCCGGGATCGCTCCGCTTGTGTTGTTGTTTGTTCTCTGTGTCGCTTCCAAAGCGGTTGTTCGTAAATACGTTTACGAAACGTTCTACCACCTCCACTGGGCGTGCGGCGCGGCCTACATCGGCACGCTTATCTGGCACATCAACAAGACGTTCAACTGTGACGACTACATGTGGGGCACCATTGCGTTCTGGGGCACGCAGTTGATCTACCGGATCCTCGTGAAAACCGCTTTCAGGCCTAACAAGATGTTCTTGAAGCCCAGACTCGCCTACTTGAAGAAATTGAACGCGCAGTCGTACGAAGTCATGGTGGAAAACACAGTGGGATATAAGTGGCAGCCCGGCCAGCACGTGTTTCTCCGTTTTGTAGGCTCCAGAATCTTGGATAACCACCCGTTTAGTATATGTACCACTTCGGAACCACTCTCACAAGACCCTTCTGCGCCAATGAAGTTCATCATTATCCCCAGAAAGGGCTTGACCAAGAAGATCTTTGACCTGATTGAAGACGTGAAGCAGGAAAAGGTGTATATCGACGGGCCTTATGGCGGCTCGCCTCGGAACTACCTAGCCTTTGACAGATTGGTCTTGGTGGCTAGTGGAAGTGGGGTCAGTGCCACGTTGCCCTTCCTCATTGGTGCATGTCAACATATCAAGAAGAGCTTGCAAGCCAAACAGGACATCTTAACCAAGGGCATCAACTTTATGTGGATCGTGAAAAACGAACAGGACATTGAATGGATCCAAGAGGAATTGACCAGGTGTCAGGAAATGGGCGGCGAGTTTGTCAAGATAGATATCTTTGTTTGCAGCGGTGCTGCCAGCAAACTCGTGGACCACAAGGAAAAGTTTGAGGTGCTGCCTCTGGAAAGTTGCATTTCTTCCTCCGGCGTGACCCAGTCGAGCTACAACGTGCACTACAACAAGCCGGACATGTCCAATGTGTTTGAGAAGTTGAAGAGAACAATGGGAAGAAGAAACATGATTGTTAGCAGTGGGAGCGATAGGTTAAAGCTGGAGATTAGTACGAAAGTATCCGACTTCCAGTCGTTGGTGTTCAACGGGGATTTGTACAGAACGGGTGTTGAAGAGGTTTACTTGCATACAGAGAGTTTTGGATGGTAAATTGCTTACATTGATTCCAAATTGTACTATACTAAATGGGACGGTTATAAATAGAGGCTGCGACAGGTAATAGACGCTTTATTATAGACATGTAGTATTCCGGGAGAAGTAGTTCTGGAACTGAATAATCAGGAACAAGGAGTCAAGGCATAGCAAGTCGAATAAGAAAAATGTACTACTGAATATCTAGTAATAGCGATAAACTTAACAAACTGAGGCAGAATAAAAATACAAGAAAAACAATTCTGGAAAGAAAAGAGATTGTAGGAGATTCATCCATGATTTGACGAAATGGATAGACTGTATTTGAGAGAAGGAAAGTATAAGTGTCGTCCAAATATACCGGCTCAAAAGGTAATTGGAGTTTTGCTGATATGTACGAATTTGCAGCAATCCGCTTTCAGAATTTTGCAGCCAAAAAAATACCGGTGTTATTTTTTGTGATACCTAATGTATTTTGGAATGACGTTTCTAGGGGTTATTGATCTTAATACAAAAAATATCGAAAGCATCATCGGTGTTTACTCATCTTATTTAGAAATATCCAGAAGAAATGTAGTTGAAGTTAATTTTTGCGTTTGCAAATTATGAGATACAAGAACTAGACTACGTATGAGTAGCTAGCTAAACGAAGTAGATAATACCGAGTCTACAAACGGAATCTACAAACAAGGGAAGTTTTTGAACTGTCTTTGAAACTTGTTTAATTTTCAGCTACAGCAATGGGCTTATCAATATAAATAGAACAAAGAAAAACAGCATTAAAGATACGAGCGAAGCGAGTAGTAAAACAGCATGAAAGTATGCTACGAGCCAAGCGAGTAGTATTCTCGTTCAATTAGTAACATGAGAACGTTTTTCTTTATATTGTATATTGAAGGAGTATAATCTGAATTCTAGCACCTCACAAAAAATATAAAATGAGAAAAATATTGGAAAGAATAAGAAGTAGCTAATTACAGGAAAGAATACGAAAACACAGGCAAGAGGGAAAATACATAATAGAGTGATTTCTGTGAAATGTGAGACTAAATAGAATAACCATGTCTAAATCCAAATCATTTGAAACTCTGTCTGGTGACACTTATATTAGTTCTAGCGAAACTACAAAGAATACAAAAACTACAAAGAATACAGAAACTACAAAGAATACAGAAACTACAAAGAATACAAAAACTACAGACAAATCAAAAACTACAGACAAATCAAAAACTACTGAGCAACCTTATATTAGTACCACAGACCCACCAGAATACAAACCAAACACTTACGGAACTACCAAACAACAAGAACCAAAATCTTCGTCGTGCTGTTCATGTTGTTGTAAAATCGACTGGTGTTTGTGTTTAGTGACGTGCTGTGATGTATGTGTTAGTGCGCTATGAGTGATGTTGAATAGTAAGAGGCTGACTAGTATTAGTTACAACACATTAGCTTAAAGAAGAACAGACTAAAATCTCGGACTACTGCAAAGTACATGAAAACACATCAACTAGATTACATAAATAGAAAGTGGTTTCTCTAATATTTATAAATAGTAACCATGTCTAAATCTAAACCACTTGAAACCAAACTGTCTGGGGACACTTATATTAGTAGTTTCAGTGAAACTACAAAACAACCAGAATACAAACCAAATCCTAAAGAAGCTACACAACCAGAAACCACAGGATATTCTTGCGGTAACTGCTTCTGTGCGTGTTTTTGGAGCATTTGTCGTTGTTTGGAGATATTTTTTGCATGACTAGTGAATCATTAATATCATCCAATGAAGAATTTGAATCAATATAGAAGTTATACCAAAAGCTGAACTAGACTTAGTTATTAGTTAGTTATGTAAGGAATACACAATAGCGAAGTACTAGTTGTAGAAACTAAGATATAGAATATAAAGTGTAAAGAGTCACTTTTAATTCGAGCACCATTTTTTTTTTCCTATCAATGGCTGCAAAATAAATTTAAAAAGGTATACGGTATAAATAAAAAGTAATATAATCATATTATATACATAGTTGTGAAGCTACTGATGTGTTTTTTAAAGGAGTTTTGTGGTTATTGCTGACTATAGGAAGGTTTCCTTTTATAGTATTACATCACGTGACCAACCCTATAGTGATTTTAATACAAAACAGCTTATCCAGATTTCCGTTAATTAGATCTTTATTCCTGGTTAAAATCATTTGGTATAGTCCTTTAAATACCAGAAATGTTTATACGATAATTTTGCAGCCAATTTCAAGCAAAAATAGCTTATGAAAATAGCTCATTCACTTTGAATATATGTGATATAATACAATCAAATGACTTTCTTATACTTGGATTATCATTTAGAATGTATAACATGAAGAGTGTGTAGTGAAAATTTTATTTTAGGAATTTTTTAAAATTGTAAAAATTTTATCAAATTATAAAAACACTATATAAAATATTAAGCGGTAAAACTATTCTCGTGTAGTTAACGTTGCCAGGAAACCATGGTTCTTTAGAAACCAGGTTCTTTACGAGATCTATGCATAGAGTAGTATGAACCGAGGTAAATCAGAGTTGATATGAATTAATTCAGTATAGGTGTAGTTTATGTAGTTATTTATGTAGTTATTTACTTTATTTAGTTTCTTTATTTATTTATGTAGTTTATTTATTTATTTATTTATGTAGTTTCTTTATTTATTTTGATTCTTTATTTATTTTTAGACCATAAAGCTCTGGTATTCTTCCGATCTTAATATCCGTATAAACACCTTAATCTTCAATTAACAACAATTTCTTGTTCCTCGTATACCGTTGTAGTCCATACGACTTGGTACCCCATTAGGCAAGTGGATCTGTCCACATTCTTGGCTCCAGGTTACAACATTCCAAACGATATTGAGTACGAAAGTAATAGTATACTAATAGTATATGTAAAGTAACAATATACGTAACAGTATACGTAAAATAATAGAGTAATCAGTACAATAACCTAAGATATCTAGTTCTTATTCCTTGTAGATATCCTTAATATGACTTTCCTATGAATACTAGCTATCATGAGTAACGCTTAACGTTAAACCTTTGGTGATGTAGTTTCATTTCATGGCTAAATAAAACGTTTGAGAAACGAAGAGAATCAAGTTATACTAATTGTCATAGTAGTTGTCAGGTTATTTTCAAGTATTTTCAAGTTATTGTCAAATCATGGTTATTGTAATTGCTATGTCAATTGTCAAATCACAGTTATTGTAATTGTTATGTCAATAGTAATCTCCAGATCCATGCAAAGAATGTAAAACCTGCAAAACATGTTAAAAGCAAAAGCAGTAAACCCACATATTATGAATTAGCTGATACAACACACAAACATACAACTCAAACAAACACTCAATACACAAAACTTGCTCCAAGCCAACATCCACTTTACAACTTACGATCAACATGGCTTATATTTAAAGTGGTTCGGACTATTGCCCCTCCCTAATATTACTGGACAATACTACTACTATAAGCCATGACGTCAGATACGGAGCAAGTCATTCCTTAGGAATAAGTAACAATGTGACCCTCGATTGCTTGTGATGCCTTTGAGAACGCTTCACAACGGTTTTCCCTTAATACGAGGTATACTATTAGCTAGGGGCTTTTGCTGTAGTAATAGGTGGCACTAACGTGGCGTAGCAGCGTTGTTTTTTTAAAAAAATCGTTTTGTCTTTTTTTTTCGTCGTTTTGTTAATTAATCTTCTCCACATCTCCCCACACATTAATATTCGGATAATTATTTTTTGAGCCGTCTTCTTTGTGCTGATTATCCGGGAAACAACGACGTGGCCGTCTGGGGCACTTGTGTTGCCCCAGTTAGGCTATTTGTAAAATTCTGTAAACGCTTCAAACAATGCCATGCGGCGGTTTTGCAATATTAGATTGGCTTTGTGGCTTTGAGGCAAAAAAAGTGCCGAACTGGAAAAATATTTTTCCAGATAAACCGGCATGAAAAGATGTTGGGATAGATTAGGACTGCGGGGGTTTCAAAGAAAGGCGGGACTGGCTCTGGGTTTGGCAAGCTGGCCGCACCGTTAGCCGAAGGTACTGGACATCTCCCAGAACAGGTGTTGCTTCGGATTATTCCCAGATCTGACTCTTTTGGAAAAACCTATTTCACGCGTAGGCACAAGGCAGCGAAAAAAGGCTTGGCACAGAGGGCGTTTTGCTAAGCCGCCCAGCTTGGGCAGGCGGAGGAATTGTTTTGTGGACCGTGCTTTGTTCCGGAGAGTGTGGGGTGTGGGGTGTGTACGGGGTGGAAGCATGGTGTGATGTTACCAGAGCCAGAGCGGTTTGAAAGGGCCAAAGAAGTAGTGATATTTAGAGATGCCCCATCTTCTGCGGAAATGCGTAAGGTTTGTTGAGCAGCCGTATGAAATTAGTGGTTGGCGCACGCGGTTTTACTTTTTTTTTGTGCGTTTTTGGTGTCATGCATGCCAAGAATTCCCCGCAACAACATTTTCCGGGGGAAATGAAGACAAAGGCAAGGATAAGAGAGATGGAGATCAGAGGAGATCAGAGAAGAGAGAGAGATAGAGATACATAGAGATACATAGAAGATAGAGATAGATAGTAGATAGATATTAGATAGATATTAGATACACATACACATAGAGAAAAACTACGAACCACCATCTTACGATGGAGGTTCTTGTTTTTCTTATTTTTCTTTTGTAACCTTCCCCACCTTACCCCACCACTTGCTGCAAAAACTCTATAAAAGCAGGCGAATTCCCAAAGTAAACTCTTCTCTTCATCTCTTCTCTCATACAACACACCATGGGTCTCGAAGATAGCAAGTTAATGCAAAAGTTTATCAACTTTGGCGAAAAGAAGGCCGGCTCGTCCACGATGGGAATCATCGTGGGGCTTTTCGCCTCGTTTGCCGGGATTTTATTTGGATACGATACCGGGACCATTTCCGGGATTATGAGTATGGACTATGTGCTTGCACGTTATCCTAAAGACAAGGTTGCCTTTACCTCGAGCGAGCAATCGTTGATTGTTTCTATTTTATCTGTTGGTACCTTTTTCGGGGCCTTGACTGCACCTATTTATTCCGATTCGATTGGCCGTAGATGGACGATTATCATTGGAACGTTGGTGATTTTCAACGTTGGTGTGATTTTACAAACTGCATCGACGTCGATTCCGCTCTTATGTGCCGGCCGTGCCATTGCCGGGTACGGTGTTGGTGTGATTTCCGCCGTTGTTCCTTTATACCAGGCCGAATCCACTCCTAAATGGATTAGAGGGGCCATTGTTTCGTGTTACCAGCTTGCCATTACTCTCGGGATCTTTTTCGCTTCCTTGGTTAACAACTCGACCAAGAGTAGAAACGATAGCGGCTCGTATAGAATCCCGCTTGCGATCCAGTTCCTCTGGGCCATCATTCTTGGTGGTGGTTTGTTCTTTCTCCCTGAAACTCCTCGTTTCTATATTTCCAAGGGGAAGGAAGAGGACGCTAAGAACTCGCTTGTTAGATTGAGAAAATTGCCTGCTGACCATCCTGATTTAATCGAAGAATACGAAGACATTAAAGCTGCCTTTGAACACGAAACCAAGCATGGAAACTCGTCCTGGCGCGATGTTTTCGGAAACACAAACCAACAGAGAAAGCGTTTGTTAATGGGTACTTGTTTACAGGGTTTCCAACAATTGACCGGTATCAACTTTATTTTCTACTACGGAACCCATTTCTTCAAGAAGTCCGGTATTAGCGATCCTTTCTTGATCCAGGTGGCTACCAACGTTGTCAATGTCGGTTCCACCTTCCCAGGTATTCTCTTGATTGAAATCATTGGTAGAAGAAAGTTATTGATGTCTGGTTCCATTGTCATGGCTGTTTCCCAGTTGATTGTGGCTATTGTGGGAATTGCTGATCCCAACGGGTCTGCCGCTAACAAGTGTTTGGTGGGTTTTGTGTGTATTTTCATTGCTGCGTTTGCCGCTTCCTGGGGTCCGCTTTGTTGGGCCATTTGTGCTGAAACTTATTCTCTTAACGTTAGACAAAAGTCCATTGCTCTCTGTACCGCCTCCAACTGGTTGTGGAACTGGGGTATTGCCTATGCTACGCCTTATATGGTGGATGCAGGTCCAGGAAACGCCAACTTGGGCTCCAAAGTGTTTTTCATCTGGGGTGGGTGTAACTGTCTTGGTTTGGTTTTCACATACTTTATGGTTTACGAAACTAAGGGGTTGTCCTTGGAACAGGTTGATGAGTTGTACGCTGAGGTTGGAAACGCATGGCAATCCGGCAAGTTTATTCCTTCTGAACACGCATTTAGAAACACTGCTGGGTCGATTTCGTCCAACGGTAAGGCTGGAGTGGTTTCCGAAGTTGAAGATGCTTCTGTTTAGTTTTTGAGGAGCTAATTTTGGAGGGAGACCCTCCATGCTAATATTAATGACTATACTTCTTGTTTTATGATTCTTTGGTTAATAAATGTATATTTGAAAGGGTGTAAGAAGATTTATTCTTTGGCTTCTGTTCTTTCCCTGTAAATATACTCTACAATAACTCATGATAATATAAACGCTCTTCAAGGTTGTAACTTATTCTATAGTTTTCAATTTATGAATATCTTTTTAGCCTAGCTACATGATCTGTTTAGTCAGGTAATAGTTTAACTTTATACCTTAACTTTATTTAATTTTAGTAACAGAGAATATAAGCAATTAAGCAGGTTTTACCAATTATCTTTAGTAACTCCAACTCCATAGAGAAATGGTTCTTATGTTGAAAATTACATCAATTTGGGTGCAAAAAATTAGCACGATTTCAAATTTTCCATTTCAGATAATTCAGATCTTTCAGATTCACCATTTAAAATCTTCGATTTTACCGAAGAGGAAACAAGTGAGTTTTTGAATTCTAGTGTATGTATTATGTATGTTGTATTATAGTATGTTGTATTACTGTTATTGTATGTATTATGTATTATTGGATATGTTGTACATTGAACATTGTACTAATATAACAACCATTTCTTATGTATCCAAGCCATTAACCTTAATTCCTCGTCTATTGCCATTGCAAAGCATTCCGTCTAATATGCAAATTCCATCCTTTTCTCCGGGAAACGACCACCGGATGTGTTGAAGCGTTGCGTGGCAGGTAGAGACGGGTTTGTGGTTTTCTGAATTCCGTCTGTCCAAGTAGTTATGTCTTGTTTAGTCATGTCATTGGTTCATTTCTATTTTTTATTCAAGGTACTTTAAATCCAGTTTTAAGAAACAAGTTGCTAAGCTTGTTTCTAAAGCAACAGTATATACACATATCTCAGTGCTACTTAGATTAGTACTACTTAGATTAGTACTACTTGGATTAGTACTACTTACTTTACTACTTATATTACTACTCTTTCTAAAAACTTCAACCTCTTATAACTTTTTAACCTCTTCTGTCCTTAAGACCGAACTCAATTTTCTTTATGTAGAATTCCACTTCTTACACAAATCACCAGTCCTATTCTGTGTTTAACGGATCCGAGAAAAGGAGATCCCGAGAATAAATTGCCAAATCTAAGGGAAACGTGATTTTGAAATCTGAAAAATGAATTTTTTACACAACCCCTTAACCCCTATAAATAGATAGTCAATAATACTCTTAAATATTTATAGGAGGTTCAGGAAACACTGGAATGATAATACTACGGATGTCACTATCTTGCAAAACATTTCATACTAATGGTATCATATTAATGGTATTTCATATTAATGGTATCTTACTAATGGTATCATACTAATGGTGTTTCATACTATTGGCTGCAAAAAGGATATAAAAATAAAGTATTAAATCTTAAAAGTATCGTCTTAGCCTTGACTGGGTTGTATCTGGAACTTTCCTCTTTTTAAGACATTCACCAAATGTTTATCTGGTATTATGGTTACTAAGAGTATATCAATGAAGAAATGTCCTGTAGAGATATTTACTGTAAAAGTTATTTACTGTAATATTTATGTTGTAAAAGATATTTACTGTGATATTTACTGTAATTATGTAATTATGCCATATTCTATTTATTAACTGGTTTCCTCCTTTTTTTCTTTGCTTTTCTTCTTTTCCTTTTAAAAGGCAACTTGGAATATTCACTGATATCATTTGTTCTGCAAGATTTGCAAGTTCTGGATATTTTGCTGATATAATTGTCGATGTTTTTACAATACTTACAGTACTTACAGAAGGTGGTGATTTTTACGGAGATATCAGAGAGATTCTCGATTTGAATGTTCCCTTTCAATTTAAGTAATTTCAGTTTACTTAAACGTCTAGGCGGAAGATTTTCATGAGGAATAAACATAACCAAGTGTGAATTTTCCATTTCTCTTGATTCTAGAATCACATCTTTTGGGTTTAAAAAGTATTTGATGAAATCTTGGTATTTGGCATTTCCAAGAATGACTTCTGCTACAGCCACGTTATTCAGTGGAATTTCACTAAAAAGAGAATTAGCACCGATTGATTTAATAACTTCATCTTGGAATTCATTCAATTGGTTGTCGGTTGGGCACCACCACAGTGCTCCTTCTAGACCCGTGAATTGACTGAGAATCCTTGAGAGTAAGACGGCTTCGTTTATTAGACCAACTTTTAGGTAGACTAGGTCGTTCTCAATAAGACCTATGGTAGTATTCTGCAATGAGTAGATTTTAATACCAAGGTCTCTCATTGAGGACAACCTTAGATGTGACCTACGGATCCATTTAGTTAATTCGTACCTTTTATCGTCATCCAAGTAGTCACCCTCATTTTCATTTAAAAAGTGGGTCAATTCTACTGTATACTCTTCAAAGGAAGCTCGTTCTAGTTTAAGAGTTTCGCTGGATACTTTAATTATGGAATTCCTGTTTTCTTCCAATTTTTCTTTTTCAACGTTTCCTGCTAATTTGAAGATCCGGAAATCTTGAAGAATAGTACAGGACTTTTTGATGAAGGAATCTTGGAAATCTCTAGGGAAAGAAGCTAAATTTTCATCTATAAGGAAACGAGTATAAAGAGTAACAGATCGTAACAAACTTTCTTTCATTTTCCTTAAGAAGCGGTAATCGGACTTGGACTTTTTCCGGGATACCAGATGATTTAATGTGTTTTCTTTTACAGAATCAGTACTTTCTGTCAAGTTGGGTTTTTGTAAAGAGGCACTGGTTTCATGACTAGTCGTAGACTCGTGAATTGTATGGGAGCTAATGGTATCTGAGTTAGTAGTATCTGAATTAACGGGTGAACTAACGGGTGAACTATCTACGGATTTTGACTTTTCAGTTTGGCAGCCAAAAACAGGAGGAGTCAGATTTGGAGCCAGTTTTGGTTCTTTTATATCTGGAGAAAGGTCAGGTTCTTCAGCTTGGTTGGTATAGTCTGGATCTGGACTTTCGTTTCTCTTAACTACGCCTAGAAGGTCATTAGGTGGATCTTTAAGCATAATGTGTAAAATAAAAACGTTGTAAAAAAGGAATTGAACCAACAGTTTTTTTTTAAACCAAGAGGAATCCAGAAGACATAACTTCATTTCTATGTAATTTAGCTAACCGTTCGAGCGATTTACTACTCGATATTTACTCCCAAAAGATCCAACCCATAAAGAGTATCTGGGAACGAAAATCTTGTAATGGTCAATTCTCTAGGTGAAGTGTTCTCCAATGTAATCTCGGAAGCCACGGTATTCTCCAAATGAATTCTGTCCAAAGATCTTGCCGAGATTCGAATCATATGAAGCCTTGGAAGGTCCAACAAGTTGAAGAAGGATTTAACGTGTTGGCATTCCAAGGTTAATTCTTCAAGACTGGATGGGAAATAGGTATATCCTTTGCTTAAACTATCAAATCCCTTTAAACAAAGTTGTTTCAAGGTCTCGGGATACGTATCCTCCGAGTCAAGAACAACGTTATCGTGAGCAAAATGGAGATCTAGGGTTTCCAAGTTCCCGGGCCATTTAGGTTTAAAAGTGTGCAGTCTATAATAAATAGTATGTCCATTTACATCGTCTGGAAGCTGTGGCAACGGGAACTCCGAGACTTGGCTGTTTTTGACCACAATTGTTTTCAACATGGGACAGGTGGTAAAGTTCATATTCACGTTGAAAATTGAATCCAGTATCACCAACTTTTCAATATAGGCATAGCTTTTGAAATTGGGCAAGTTGAAAATCAAATTCGACACATGCAATTCTCTAACTGTTTCCGGGACTTTAAACCAGTCAAAAACGGTATAAGAGAAACTCACTTTCTTCACGGTCTTCATGGACTGTAAATCCACAAACTCTTCGAGGGGTAAATTGGAAAACGTGAGCTCTTTAATATTTTCAAGTGTATACATCTCCACAGGAATATGGGACTTATCAATGGACAAGTGTTGTAAATTATATGCGTTTTCAAGTCCAGCAATGGTAAAGTTGATCAAAGATAAGCTTGTGAGGGTTCTGAGTTCATCGGTAAGCATAGCCTGGCCATCTTTTAGTGTTAAATGTCTTAAAGCACTAGGGAACTTTGTATTAGGGGAAATATTAATATACGTCAAGGAAGCCGAGGTGACAAAATTATTCTCCACATATTCTTGTCCTTCTGATTTATATTCAATCTCCCTGAAATGCTCCAGAACATCAGCAATATTCTCCTTGATGTACCTCAACTGATGAGCAGTATAAATCTCCAAAGTCCCACGCGGGAATCCCCTTCGAAACTTGAAAAGATCCGCTAACAAAGTGACATTAGTCATGATATCACAGTCTCTTATTTCCATAAGCTCACATTCATCCAGTAAACACACCCTTTGTACCATTCTGGACCATACAAAGCCTCTGAAAAATGGATGTTTAAACAAGATTAGACATTCCCTTGGAGTAACATAGTCAAAGATTCTAACCCATAACTCTTGGGGGAAGTTCAAAACGTAGTCCTTTGGTTTCATAGATGCTGGTAAGGATAAACGTTTCTTGTAAATATTAGAGAAATAGAACCTAGAGAGAAATATATATAGAAAAATAGAGCAGAAACTTATTGTTCATACATAAACTTGCATTAATGTACAGAACAGGAAAGTATAATTTTTCGCAGCCAAATATAAATTTCATAATTAACATTTGAAAAAAGGAGTTAACTTTTGATACAAGTGATTTACACTAGTTATAGTACTAGACTAGTGGTCACTATAAACTACCTTTTTGTACAATAACTCATACTATACTTTTACTTAAGATGTATTATTACGGGTATAGCTAAGCAGTATACTAAAACCAAGCTACGCCTTAAACCCAATACATCTTCAACAAAACAAGTAATGAAATATCAAGCCCAATTCCATGAAAATACCAGCATTCATTTAATATGGTATGAATAAACAGTTGAAAGACGGTATTGCACCTTCCTGTTTTCTCAAAATTATTCCCCCGTTTATTTTAGGCTACAAAATTTTGCAGAGGCGTAAAAACACAAAAAGTATATAAAGAGTAGAATACTCACTGTTTGCTTCAGATTATCATGGACTTCACATTCAAGTTCCTATATGATTCCCGACTCCTCTTCTATCCAACGTCTCTTAATACTTCTTATCATGCCACAAATAACAACCTTTTGCTTAATCTTGGAATACGTAGCTTCATTCTCAATTTTCTAAATAACCTCCAGAAATTACCAGCATGTTTTGCTCTCTTAAGAGTTTATATGTCCTTGCGATATCGATGTTACTAGACTTAAATAGATAAATTTCAAGTGCTGAATCCATTTATCCTGTATTTCTACAAGCAAAGGGAAAATTCTCTATGTGTTATGTTGGAATTATCATGACGAATGAAGTTTCAATATTTAATGAATGGTTCTTTTCGGGTTTTCTTTAACTACATGAGTTTTAAAGGTGATGTTAGGATAATTCATTATTTATCTACAGTTATATCTATTTCTAGCAAATCATGAGTACATGAATAAAAGGTAAACGCATTTACATGACAAATTCTATAAGTTTTCGTAAACCAATAATGTTTATCGGTCCTTCTTCTTTTTGAATGTTTTTTCGAAAAGTTGTTCTTACTTTAAGAACATCTAATACAAAGCGTTGACTAGTAGACATGAGATAACGGATATCTCATCTTCCTTTCACAATATAATCTCGATCATCTATGCTAGTAATAGTTTATGAGGTAAGAATTGATATCAAATACAACATATTGGTTGTGGTAGACATGTACAAGTATTCTCATATGTGAATGTGTATATTCAGTTAATTATATGACAAAATTCCAACTACATATAATCACTCGTATCATTAAAGCTATCATACATCTTTCATATAGCTATCATATATCTTACATATATATCTTACATATATATCTTTCATATATATCTTTCATATATCTTACACTCTTTCGTAGATTCGCTTCGCTCGTCTACTCGTGTGAATTCCCTATTAACTAGAAATATATAACCCTATACCTTATTTGTGCAGTACCAAGTATCTACTAAATAACTGTAATTCTGGTGAAGAGAAGATGGCTACAAGTTGAGGAGTACCATTATTGTAATAGTGATAAGATTGCTGTAGAATGAAATTGTGTAAAGGTAGACTTACACTTCCATTATTAATTTCCATTATTACACTCATTATTACACTTTTCATACACTTCATTTTGTTACACTTAATAGTATACTCAATTCTTCCGTCCCCATTCTCCTCATGTGTGTTGGTTACGGGTTGCTCACAGAAGTCCGCTCTGAAACACAAGCAGTCTTAAAAAATACAACAATACTGTGTTTTGAAATAGTCCGGGCTCTTGCAGAATTGTGCTAATGTCAATTGCTGGTGGTTGGTATGACGTCATACGTGTTTCAGAAATTGTATAATCATTAAATACCCAGGTCGGTACTGTGGATTAGAGATCTGGACAGCGAAATATCCAGTAGCCCATTCCTTTATTTCTTCCTTCATTACTTCATTCCTTCATTTCCTCTATTCATCCATTTCTTCATTTCTTCATTCCTCTGTTCGTATCTCCATGAATCTTAGATTTCCAATTTTCACCCCGGAGATAAACATTCGACCGGGAATAGCTATTTAAACCAAGCCATATCAGATCTTTAGACTAAACCACTGTATCACTTCTTAATATGTACCTTTTAGGCTTAGCAACATGTAACGAATAATTACTTCATCTCGGACATATTCGCACCGGAAATGAACTAGACAAGAGTAAGGCTTCTTTCATATAAAGCCAGATAGATCTCAAGCTAGATAGATCTCAAGCTTCATATATCAATACTAAATAAATCAAGACTAATAGATCAGGCCTACGTAAACATTATCAACTCCACAACTAATTCTCGTAGTTAGTCAGGGTTGATATGTCCGAGGTACAAAGCAATTTCCCTTTTTAGTGTTGCACTTTGGGTCTTTCCCGTATTAAGTATACCCCACATATTTCGCAACCAGCGCTCTAAATATGCCCCACATTCTGATCTGGGTATAAATAGAGATAATTAGAGAGTTAATTAGAATACACTTAGTTTTACTAAACAGAAGTTATACTAAGAGCTATACTAAGTTACAGAGAAGTTAGTAAGCTCACTAAAGTTACACTAGAAGTTACACTGGAAGTTCCACTAGTTATACAGTTACACTAGTTATACAATTTTTCAGTACGAATTTTTCACGAAATCACAGTCACTATAAAATCACAGTCACTAAAATCCCTAAATTCCAGTGATATGACCCACCACACGTTTCTAGGGCTTTCAGGACCCCGACTCAACTTTGCAGTGTCGTGTTTTGCCGGCGTTGGGTTCTTGCTCTTTGGTTATGACCAGGGAGTCATGGGTAGTTTACTCACCCTTCCCTCGTTTGAAAACACCTTCCCGTCTATAAAGGCCTCCAACAACGCTACCCTACAAGGAGCAGTGATTGCCTTGTACGAGATCGGCTGCATGATCTCCTCGCTATCCACAATCTACCTCGGGGACAGGCTCGGGCGGCTCAAGATCATGTTTATTGGTGCTGTCATCGTCATGGTGGGAGGAGCGCTCCAGAGCTGTGCGTATACTGTGGCGCATTTGACGGTAGCTCGGATAATCACGGGCCTCGGAACGGGCTTTATCACGTCCACTGTGCCTGTTTACCAGTCGGAGTGCTCTCTGGCCAAGAAACGTGGCCAGCTTATCATGATGGAAGGGTCTATCATTGCCCTCGGTATAGCCATCTCGTACTGGCTCGACTTTGCGTTCTACTTTCTCCGGAATTCTCTGCACCCGAGTGTCTCGTGGCGGTTCCCTATTGCGTTCCAGTGCGTGTTTCCGATTCTTCTTATATCCGTCGTGTTCAAGTTCCCTGAATCGCCCCGTTGGTTGGTCAAGAAGGGCCGTACCAACGAGGCCCGCCGTGTGTTTTCCGCCTTGCTCTGTCTCCCTGAAAACGACGCCAAAATCACACACAAGATCCGGGAAATCGAGGCCTCGCTCGAGCTTGAGACTGGTTCTGATTTTCTGATCCGTGACTTGTTTACCCAGGGCCCCAACCGGAACTTTCATCGTGTTTGTTTGGCTTTTTGCAGCCAAATGATGCAGCAAATCACGGGGATCAATCTCATCACGTACTATGCAGGAACCATTTTTGAAACCTATATCGGTATGTCCTCGTTCAATGCCCGTGTCTTGGCTGCCTGTAACGGAACGGAGTACTTTTTGGCTTCTCTCATTGGGTTCTGGACCATTGAGCGCTTGGGCCGCCGGTTCTTGCTTTTCTGGGGCGCCATAGCCATGGCCATCACCATGGCATTGCTTACCGTTACCACCTGGTTGGCCAACGAGCGCAATAATAGCGGTGCTGGGATCGGCGCTGCAGTCTTGTTGTTTGTGTTCAACTCGTTCTTTAGTGTTTCCTACTTGGGAGGCACCTGGTTGTTACCTCCGGAATTGCTTTCCTTGAATACCAGGGCTCCCGGAGCGGCGCTTTCCACGGCTGCAAACTGGGCTTTTAACTTTATGGTGGTGATGATTACTCCCAAGGCGTTTGAGAGTATTGGTTCTTATACATACACGATATTTGCCGTGATCAACTTGTTGATGGCACCCGTGATTTACTTTTTGTATCCGGAAACCGCTGGCCGGAGTTTGGAGGAAATGGATATGATCTTTAGCCAGACTCCAGTTTGGGAGCCCTGGAAAGTGGTTGGAATATCGCAACTGATGCCATTTTTGGAAGAGTCCAAGCCGGATGAAGAGTGGGTGGAGTATGCTGATAGTGATGAGCGAGAGAAGTGAACTAACGAACGAACGAACGAAGTGAGTGAGTGAGTGAGTGAGTGAGTTCTTATATATGATTATAAGTGAGATACGTATATATGATTATTACAAATTACTAGTAAAAATTGCAAATCTTATGTTACCCTAGTTCTTCTTTAAACTGAGATACAGTCTTCACGTTTTCATACTGGATTCGTTTTATTCATATTTAATCGTTTTTTGGCTGGTTAGTTTCATTTTCGGTTTTATGTCAATTGCACAAGAACTTGCATTCTGAAACTTACACAATTTGAGTTTTCACTTTAACACTTTACGCATTTCGTGCTCCCGATCTAGTCCTAGTTATCTTGTTCTAGTCATCTTGTTCTAGTTATCGTACATATCTTTCCGGATTTTCTTGCTTTAGTCAGTCAAACGTCTAAGCCTATGCACCTTTTACTAAATCCGAGTTACCTTGGTTCCAGCCTTCTGGACACGCTCAGTGTTCATATCCTCTCAGGTTTATGGTGGAATGTAGATTACTTGTATCATTAAGAAATTGCAAGCAAAAAAAGCATATTCATTAGTGGGAATACTCATTCTTAGTGGGAATACTCATTCTTAGTGGGAATACTCATTCTTAGTGTGAATAGCTACTCCCAGCTATACATCTTAGATTTTACTAGCGTATTTAGTACTCGTGCAGATTCACAGCGATGCTAATATTCATATGAATGAATAGTTAAAATACCGGTAAATAAATTAAATATAACTATGAATAAACAGGTTGTAATGAATCCTACACTTTATGTTAGGGATCTACATTCCCTAGGCTCCCCCTTCTCACTACATCATGCACCCTAAGCCTCATATGACTCATCTGGACCCTATAAATAGGTCCCTCTCGATACATATTAATATCCCGTACAAGCAATCCCTCCCTTTTCACAGAATCTATACAATTTATACAATTTATAACAATGTAGAAAATACATAAACCTGAAAGGCATCCAGACCCCACACATTTCACTCAAACTTGGGGTATTCTTCCAGCTTCGGGCTATATTTAGTACATACCAAAGTAAACCCTTGTAACTTGGTAAAACCAAAATGGAAATGCGTTGTATAGATATCAACCCTTTTTTAAATTCTGGCTGCAAATGCAGATTAAAGAAAATAAAAAGGTCATACAAAAAACTGTTTATTGGGGTGGATACGGGATTTTCAGTGTTCTTTCAACATGGATTAAAAGAGTTTACCATAAAACAATAATTGCCTACAACATAAATACCCTTAATTCAGCGTACCCTTGATACATGTCTAAATGCGCTTGCATATTTGCCTAAATTGCAGATAGAGTTTGTTCGGGGTTATCGGAAATAGTGTTTCAGCTCAATACAGCAAATACAAAAACATTCAGTAAATAGCAAATACTACATGCTAGACTCACCCTTTCTCTTAAAGATACCATGTTTAGTGCTCTGGTATCAACTTAACACGTGGTAACTTTAATAAATTAAAAGGTTAAAGTGTATACAATCCTAGTCTAGGCTATATCCACCTTTATTCAGAGCGCAATTTGTATACTCTGTATTTGTATTCATTTCATGCATAAAAACCAGATTCAACCAGTGGAAACAGTTCCTCGATTATTTACCCCTCATACCTGATATTCAGAACTTGTCAAGATGTGGTATTGTTCTTGCCCTATTAGGCAACTCGGATACCACATTCCGTATCATGTAGCTCCCCTTACTTGAATGCTTTATAAAATAAGGGTTATAGATATATCAGAGTGTACATAGCCTAAGCAGTAGGCAGATGTAATTACAAGGCAGATGTAATTGCAAATGAGAGAAATAGTTAGCTAAAGCGGAGTTATACGAATTAAAGGTTGGGTGCAAATCAGGGCAATTTGCAAGCAAAAGAGTCTTGCCCTATTGGGTGGGTCCTCGTATATTCCCGTATTGCTGTATCTGGTGTCAGGAACACATGTAGAACAACCTATTGCCCACACAACACACAACACCCCTTGAAATTCCACACTAAAACCTTGCATTTTACGGAATGTAGTGATAAAGCCTTGCATGCTAAAGCCTTGTGAGTAAGTGTTGGTATGTGGCTGGCTGGATTCTTCTAATCCTAGAATGGTACATTAACAAAACTAACTTAACACACGCAACAGCTTGGCCAGCATCTCTGTTACATCCTTGACAGCTCTGAAACAGTCTAGAATGCACCAGATCTTGCTTGCGGCATCACGAAACGCGGTTTACCTAAAAAGTGGTACAGAAACAGAGAAACAATAGGCCAAAAGAGTCTAGGAGCTCAAACTTTAAACTCAAGGAATTGTTCGATGGATATGGAATCTGCACCACCTCCTATTGGAGTATTCTGGTAGAATGGAGGAGTATGGAAGAGTAGATAGATTGCAAACTTGGAACTTTATTTAAAATATTCATTTAAAATATTCATTTAAAATATTCACATAAAATATTCACTTAAAATATTTAACACTTAAAATGCTTAAAACATCAAACGCTAATACTTAAAACAGTACCAGTGTAGTAACAGTAGTGTAGTACAGTAGAAGTGCAATACCAGTAATACCAAACACTATCACTAACACCAACACAACACCAACACTAACACGCTAATACACACTTCTACGACTTGCATCTTTCCAGTTCTGACTTCCAACAATGGGATCTACACAATAGGATCTACACAATACCATCGAAGTTACCCTTGTTTACACACCCAAAAAGAAAATCATGGCAATCATCTTTTTATAGACATCTGCGTCAATATTGGTGCACTAGCCGAAAATAAACAATGCGACTATTTAGGGAAGAGCAAGAGAGGAAGCCAGCGGGTTTTTTGCAGAGAGCTCGTCCAGGAGTCGGTTTCTGGGCATTTGGGCAGTGCTCGGGTTCCAGCTCGTATTCATGTAGCACCCAGGCACTTGCTGTCACGTCTGCCTCAAGATACTATGAATCGGGCCAGGCCCCATGCAAACAAGCTTAATCTATAAATAGCGGCGGCACTTTCCCTCAGGTAGCGTCACGTGGCTGGAACCACATCAGGCGGACACTGAGGACGTTCAAAGGGCTGGTGACGTGGTGACGTTGCTGGCCTGGTGACAAGGACTCTTGCCCAGGCATCTTATTTTTAGACATTGCCTGATTGTCGAGGAATAGTGTGTGAATGTAGGGAGAAATTCTGGTGAAGGAATGGAGAGGAGAGATTGTAGAGATTGCGAGTAGATAGTACTTGGCTGGTATCTAGCATGTAAGGATTATGGTATTCAAGAATGTGAGGGGCATGACTAATGTGTACGTTGAGGCTTATTTTCCGTCATTTCCTCTGTTATCTACTCTACTACCCATCATTCTTCTTCTGTCATACTCTTTCCTTCCCCCCCTGCATCCTCCTTCTCCCTAAATTCAGAGCGTAAAATTCAAGTTGCCTTTCACAAAAAAAAAAACACTTAGATCTTTAGAGCTCCCCAACCGACAGCTCCAGCGCCAGCACAGCTCTCCCCGCTCTACCCACCTGCCCATGTCGCACTCGTCCTCCCCAACCAATCGAAATTCCATCTTTGGTTGGGTCAAGAACTTGAAGAGAGGCTCCTTGATGTCAAACGAAAGCGTCAATGAAATCCCTTCCGACAACGACTTGCTTTCCACAGAGTCCAGGTCGCCTTCCAAGACGAATGCGTATCCGCAGTACGCTCTGTATGCGCCCACCCAGACCGCCTCCTCCTCTCTGTATCCAAATAACGCTTATCCTACAGGAGCTGTGCCTTTCCCCGTCACCTCAAACCCCTATGGCTCTTCGCCCGGCACCATCACCAGCACACACATGGCGTCTTCCCCCACCACTTCTGGTTTCCCCACGCACGCCACGCCTCCTCAACCCATACCCACGCCCCACCACTCGCTAGCCCAGATTGCCTCGTCCCACCAGGACTTTCTAAGACCACTTCTCCACCACAAGTCCCGGTCCAGCAACAACGTGAGCCGCGTGCGGTCCAACTCGCTTCTGCAGTCGGAGAAGTCGCTCAGTATCAGACAACACCGCGATCTGTTCTTGCAGCACAACCCGTTGGTGGATGAGAACTCCAAGTACTTTGGTGTACCGCTCGAACGCGCCATCTGCGAGGCCTCGGCCAAGATCCTGATCCTCAACACGAATCCCCGTGATCCTGGCATCACGTACGGTGAGATCCCCATTGTGGTGGCCAAGTGCGGCGTGTTTTTGAAGAACAACGGCTTGACCATTGAAGGCATTTTCCGTGTGGGCGGCTCCACAAAACGCTTGAAGGAGCTCCAGTTGATCTTCAACTCGCCTCCGGACTTCGGAAAGAAGCTAATATGGGACGGGTACACCGTGCACGACGCCGCGTCCATTTTGAGACGTTACTTGAATGCTTTACCCGAACCCTTGATTCCCTTGGAGTTGTACGAGGCGTTCCGAGATCCCTTGAGGATGAGAACAAGAATTATCAACTATATGAAGTATAAAGCGGAGAACCAGAAGGGCGAGGCTGCGCCAAATACAACGTCCACAACCACAACTACCACAGCAAACACATCCACAACCACTCCGCCCTATACCACCTTGGCGCCGCCCTCTACATCTGCGCTCTCACAGCCGCTCACCGAAGCCAACATTGACCGTTTTAACAACTCGTCATCCTCCTCGTCCTTCTCGCGCCCGCTTCTTTCCCCGGACCCGCCCAAGAAACCTGTATCGGACTCTGCTGCGGCCAAGGCTGCTGCGGCTGCTAAAAAATCGGCCAAGAAGTCCAAGAACTACAAGAAGCTCACGCGTGACGTGCACGAGGCCATCGACGAGTACAAGCAGATGGTGAACGACTTGCCCATGTTGTCGCGCCAGTTGCTCTTTTACATCTTGGACTTGCTAGCCATGGTGCAGAACCACTCGGACCAGAACTTGATGTCCTCGCGCAACTTGGCGGCCATTTTCCAGCCCCTGATCTTGTCGCATCCGAACCACGACATGGACCCAGAGGAGTACGCCTTGTCGCAGTTGGTGGTTGAGTTTTTCATCCAGTACGCCTACAAGTTGTTACCCAGACAGGATCCTCCTTCCAAGAGCCCTGCGGTACCTGCTGCTCCTGCGGCGGAAGATGAAGACGTGGTTGTGCCTGTGATTAGCAGCAACATCACCACGGGAACAGCAATGAACGAAAACACCACGCTTATTGATAGCACGTTGAATGGGGGGAACGAGCTCGATAAACCAAGGGCTCCGTTCAACCGTAACCACAGCAAATCGCTCCCGATCTCCAGCCAGGAGGAGGACTTGGTGGGGTACAAGTCCAAGCGCGCGGCAATGCCCGAAACAGACCACGAGTACGAATTCACAGACGAAGAGAGCGACTTGGACGACCTGGCGGCTCCAAAGTGCAAGCCCACCTTGAGTCCCTTGAGAACCAACAGAACAGAGAGTCTAGACAAATCCCCATCGACACCAGTCACAAAGGACCCGACCACTCCCAAGAAATCAAACGTGAGCCCCAGAACGCCAACCACACCCAAACGAAGCGACAGTACCATCCGCGGCGGCGGAAGCAGCACCATCATCAGCGGTAAGTCCATCCAGGAAGACCCAAAGGAGTCGATCCAGGAAAACCCAAAGGAGATTCTGGACATACAACAAACCCCAGACGTTTCGGAAGACCCCTTTGAGGAGTTCACTTTTACAGAGAAGGAATCCGAGGTTAAGCCGGAAAGTGAACAAAGTAAACTGGAAAAACCAGAAAGTAAACCAAAAACCAAACTGGAAACCAAACCAGAAACCAAACTGGTAAGCAAACCAGAAACGGAATCAAAGCCTGTTAGCCTAGACCCTAAAGTCTCGGAACCAGTAGATTCCAACAAGCCCACCAATATCAAAATCAATGCAACATCTGAAATTCCACCATTGGATGATACTTTTGACTTCAATTCAAAGAACATCTCACCTTATCAACCACTGGAGAAAGAATCTGAACCATTGGAAAAAGAATCCGAGGCGGAGGTTGAAAAGGACTCGCAAGTGTCCATCATAGTGTCTGCCCCTTCTTCGACTTCAATTCCTAAAGTGGCCAAAGATAACTGATACCCCATGTTACCCCTTTGATTTTGTACATTAATTATACCATAGAAATCCATAGAAATTCCTGAACCGAAAGCTTTTTCGCTTGTTTTAATTTACCTTGATATGATAAGTGTATTTTCAAGAAAGCTAGTTCCCAAATTTGTTTATTCGCTATCTTTTGTTTTATTATGACTACAATTTTGTATTTACTTTCTTATTTAAATGTTTTATTTTCAAGTGTAGTGGTGGCTGGATCTATCCAAGAGCTGCGTGTAGTAAACATACCAATGAGAATTGATTTCGAGTTTATATGATATCAACTCAGCTGGACAGGTAGGAATTAAAGAATTCACAGGTGATTTTCAGTTAAACCAAGGTGCATCAAGCAGCATCAAGCAGCATGAAGCAGCACCAGGCAGCACCAGGCAGCACCAGGCAGCATCAGGCAGCATCTAGCAGCATCTACGCCTCAGATGTGAAAGAAAAAGAAAGTATGACTATATTAATACATTTTACAAGCCAGACCGCCATTCCAGAAGTCCAATAGAAATGAGTACGATGAGCTTAGCAAGAGACAATATACATCTGAAATCTATTACAAAGAATTAACTCCAAAGAGTTCCTAATTAAGAATAAGAGAGTAGGTGAAATTCATTTCATCTATTCCAAGTACTGTTTTCATTAATACTTAAATGATTCTCTTTCTTTGAAATTTAGTGGGTGCAAAAAATTTGTTTATGGATTTTTTGAGAAAAATGCAAAAAAACTTACAATTCTAGTAAACTTCCAAAGGTTACGACTGAAACGCAGAGTTAAAATTAGTTAAAATTAGTTAATTATGGTTTGTGAACTGATAAAAAGGGTCTGAATAGAAATAATCGGTACACATATCTTGTAATAGTCATGCGATTGATAAATAAGGTTAGTATTAAAGAACTAATCGGTATAAATAACCAACTAGAGACTGTAAATTAGTTACAAACTTTGTTCACTGTTTTTGTCATAAACTTTACTGTCATTTTACGATCATAAACTTGACCGGTTTTGTTATTCCCATTTTTTTGTTACTCATTTCAATTTTGCATTCCAGTTTGCCAATTTTTTTTTATATTTTCATCTCCACGCGTTCACGTGATCTCTTTTCACATATCAACAAACTGACATTATCACATTAACATTATAAACAGGCAATACCAGACTCTTACCTAATGTCAGACGAAGAGAGATCTCGTGAAGAATCGGAAGTGGACGACTTATTCGGAGAAGAAGAAAGAAACTCGCAAAACGAAGAAGAAAGCGAAGATGAGAAGGAACTTCGAAGTTTAGATATCTCTTTGCCTAGACATGCAATTTCCAGCAAGGCCGAGGAAAACACGTATCAACTCAAGATGCCTGTGTTTTTAAGCGTCGAGGCTCATCCGTTTGACCCGAACGAGTTCAAGGAACGTGTCAACCAGAATGCTCTTGAGAGAGAAAAGAACGATTTGACTCTGAAGCAGATTAAGGACGAGTTGGTTGCAGAAAAGCTCCTCAACGAAAACACCATCAGATGGCGTTATTCCAACAGCGGGAACGACGAGATCATCAAACAATCGAATGCGCACTTTGTGCAGTGGGATGACGGCAGTGTTTCGCTCAAAATAGGAAACGAGTTGTTTGACTACAAGGAGTTGCCTGTTCAGGACACTTTTTTGGTCAAGACCCACGATAGCTATGAGATATTACAGAACGATCTGATCATTAACAAGACTGTGAACTTGCTTCCTGCATCTACGCTCACGTCCACACACATCAAGTTGACCCATGCAGTGAAGAATACACAGAGGAAGGATAAGATCTTGAACACAATCACCGATGACGATCCGTTGTTGAAACAGAGACTCGCAGATGAGAACGAGAGAAAGACCCTCAAGTTGAGAAGACAACTTGAGTCCAAGCGTAGAATGCAGCAAGAGAGAATGGAATCCGGAGGCTCCATGCGTGCAGACCGTGAGCCTTCCTACGAGAGGTTTGCTAGGACTTATGGTGGAGATGAGTACGATGAGGAAGATGACTTTGTAGATAATGACGAGGAGGAAGAAGAAGTGGAAGAAGAGGAAGAAGAAGAGGAGGAAGAGGAAGAATACGAGAGAGCTGCCGAGAGATTGAAGAAGGTGAAGAATGACGGGGCCAGTAGATACGACGACGAAGAGAAGGTGGAAAGAAAGAGGCGGAGAATTATTGACTCCGATGATGAGTAGATATGATTAACTATGGATACACCGGTTTTTTACTTTGAATCAGAAGATTTCTGTTATATATTGTATTTTTATTGTGAATCTTGTAGAGATGGCCGTATGAGGATGAGAGGAAAACAACCTCAAAAATGTCCACTAGTAGAATTGTAAATGACGCTAAATTAGTCAAACTGTAAATGGCTCGGATTTTACCTCGGATTCTACCTTGATACCTTCCATCTCGCTTATTGTGGGGTCTTATCATGCCGTCGGGCCGAAATTTTTCAGATCTTGAAAATTCGAGAAATATCAAAAACCTGGAAAAGGCCCGAAACCTGGAAAAGACAGAAATCCGAACAACATGATGCCTCCATTGCGATTGCTTTTACTAGGCGCCCCAGGATCCGGGAAGGGTACGCAAACCAGCAAGTTATTAAAGCAGTTTTCAGGGAAAATCCACTCGTTATCTTCGGGAGACATCCTCCGGCAACAAGTGGCTATAGGAAGCGAGATCGGGAAGGAAGCGTCGAGATACATTAACAAGGGCCAATTGGTACCTGATTCCACGATGGTTGGCATTATAACAAACCACTTGAAGCAGTCCAACTGGCTCAGCAAGGACAGTTCTTGGTTATTGGACGGGTTTCCCCGGACCTTTTCTCAGGCCAAAGAACTCGATACGGTGTTGACCGAGAACGACTGCAACCTTAACTTGGTTGTGGAGCTTGACGTTGACCAGAAAGTTATTTTAGAGAGAATCGAGGCCAGGTGGGTTCACTTGGCCAGTGGCCGGGTTTATAATTTGGACTATAACCCGCCCAAGGTGCCGTTTAAAGACGATATTACGGGAGAAGACTTGATCAAAAGACCAGATGATACAGCTGAGATCTTCCAAAAGAGATTGGACCAGTATAACGTGGAATTGGGTGGGTTGAAGCTGTTTTACGAGAAGAAGGGTGTTTTCACCAAGGTTAGCGGCGACAGTTCTGATGTGATTTTCCCCAAGTTGGTCAAGGTGATAGAAGAAAGAGGTAATATTATTTAACCACTCTTTTACCTGAATATCGGGTCCAGTCTGAGTATTAGTTTTGAGGACTATAAATATCCTGACGGATCGGATTCAAGTGATCCACATCTGGCTGCTTCAAAAAGTGCTTTGCAACTAGATAGATTTAAAATGTATATACGTAGACTAGAATTGTTGTAGATGTAAGAGAATATGGATTGAAAGTATCACTGATAGGAAGGGGTGAAGAAGATCATGGATTTATTTCTGGATTAATCGACTCAAACCCATTACCTTGGTGTTCTGAATCGCCTTGAGTGATACTATGATGGAACTTGAATCTCGCCTTTGATAGTGATTCTGTGGAATTATGATAACCGACAAATGCTTCAAGTAACAGTTGTAAATATAGCACTAGTATATATTACTCATTCAACCAACCTAACATTCAATCGATCTAACTTGGAACTAGTATTTAACCATTAAAAATCCGCAACTTCTCTAATATTAGAATTTCAATACATACTATCATTTCAAAATCAAGCCAATATATCAATTAGATAGGTTGTAATAGTTATTATTGTCATATGTTCAGAAATATAATCTTGCACATCCAGTAATATGTATACATTATCATGTGTATACTAACATGTATATGTTACATGTATATATTATATAATTCATAAGTTACACTGACATTCACAATACATCAATCTAATGACATCACTATATACTGACATTCACAGTACTACTTCCACAATATCCACCTCACATCTCTTATAACATTCAAACCTTTCTACCCAACCTCTTTCAAAAGTCTGATATCAAAAATGAAAAATACAAACGCGAAAAACGAAATCGATCGGAAAGCAAAGGGAAAGCAAAGGCTACAGACACTCCACACCATGAAGTTCTACATCGACGACCTCCCCGTGCTCTTCCCCTACCCGCGCATCTACCCGGAGCAGTACGCGTACATGTGTGACATCAAGAAGACGCTAGATGTCGGGGGCAATTGTATTCTAGAAATGCCTTCGGGAACGGGCAAGACCATCTCGTTGCTTTCCTTGACCGTGGCGTACCAGATGCACTACCCAGAGCATCGTAAGATCGTGTACTGCTCGCGTACCATGTCTGAGATCGAAAAGGCGTTGATTGAGTTGGAGCTGTTGATGGCGTTCAGAACATCCGAGTTGGGCTATACTGAGGATTTTAGGGGTCTAGGCTTGACCAGTCGTAAGAACTTGTGCTTACACCCCACGATTTCAAAGGAACGGAAGGGTGTAGTGGTGGATGAGAAGTGCAGAAGAGTTACAAATGGCCAGCTCAAGGAGAAGATCCAGAATGGCAAAATAAAGGACATCGAGGAGCCGGAACTATCGCTTTGTACTTTCCACGAAAAGCTCTACGAGTTGGACGAACACAACTTGATTCCCTCAGGTGTTTACTCTTTTGATTCCTTGATCAAGTATTGTAAGGAAATGGGCACATGTCCGTATTTCACCGTCAGAAGAATGATTCCGTTTTGTAACATTATCATCTACTCCTACCATTACCTTCTCGATCCGAAGATCTCGGAACGTGTGTCGAGAGAACTTTCCAAGGACAGTATCATCATCTTTGACGAAGCACATAACATTGATAACGTTTGTATCGAGTCCTTGTCTCTAGACCTTACAGACGACACTCTAAAAAGAGCCACCAAGGGTGCCAACAAGTTGAATGAAGCAATCAACGAAATGAAGCTCCAGGACAACGAAAAACTCCAGAATGAGTACGAGAAATTGGTCGAAGGGTTGAGGCAGGCAGAACTAGAAAGAGAAGAGGAATTGTTTATGAGCAATCCAATTTTGCCCAAGGACTTGCTAGAGGAGTCCATTCCCGGAAACATCCGTAAGGCAGAGCATTTCATTTCTTTTTTGAAGAGGTTCATCGAGTACTTGAAAACCAGAATGAAGGTATTGCATGTCATCAGTGAGACGCCGCCAAGTTTTTTGCAGCATCTAAAGGAATTGACGTTTATTGATAGGAAACCTTTGAGGTTCTGCTCAGAGAGATTATCTTTATTGGTGAAAACGTTGGAATTGAGTGACATTGACGACTTCAATGCTTTGAAAGATATTGCCACTTTTGCCACCTTGGTCAGTACGTATGAGACCGGGTTTCAGTTGATCTTGGAGCCCTTTGAAACCGAGGGCTCGACTGTTCCAAATCCCATTTTGCATTTCACATGCTTAGATGCGTCTATTGCAATCAAGCCTGTCTTTGATAGGTTTCTGTCTGTCATCATCACTTCAGGTACGATATCTCCGTTGGACATGTACCCCAAGATGTTGAACTTCCAAACGGTTATTCAAGAATCATACTCCATGACTTTGGCCAGACGGTCATTCTTGCCTATTATAGTCACCAAAGGATCGGATCAAGTTTCCATCTCGTCTAGATTCGAGATTAGAAATGATCCATCGGTGGTGAGAAACTATGGTTCTTTGTTGGTTGAGTTTGCCAAGATCACACCCGATGGGATGGTGGTTTTCTTCCCGTCGTATTTGTACATGGAGTCTATTATCTCGATGTGGCAAACCATGGGTGTTTTGGACGAAGTTTGGAAGTACAAATTGATTTTGGTGGAGACACCAGATGCCCAGGAGACATCCTTAGCCTTGGAGACGTATAGAAAGGCCTGTTCGAACGGAAGAGGAGCCATTTTGCTTTCTGTGGCGCGTGGGAAAGTGTCTGAAGGTATTGATTTCGATCATCATTACGGTAGAACTGTGTTGATGATTGGTATCCCGTTCCAATATACAGAATCGCGTATCTTGAAGGCCAGACTAGAGTTCATGAGAGACCACTTCCAAATCAGAGAAAACGATTTCCTTTCGTTCGACGCCATGAGGCATGCTGCCCAATGTTTAGGTAGAGTCTTGAGAGGGAAGGATGATTACGGTATCATGGTGTTGGCGGACAGGAGATTCTCCAAGAAAAAGAGCCAGTTGCCCAAATGGATATCCCAAGCGTTGAGTGATGCTGACACGAACTTGTCCACAGATATGGCGTTATCTTCAGCCAAGGAGTTCTTGAGAAGTTTGGCACAACCAGCCAATCCAAAGGACCAAGAAGGGGTTTCTGTGTGGAACCTAGAGCAGTTGGAAGAGTTCCAGGCACTGAAGAAGATCAAGGAAGTGGAGACGGAAGAAAAGCAAGAGGCCCAAGATGACTTTATGGATATTGACGAGGATGACTTTGATTTGTTATAGAGGGTTCAGGGTGAGTTTGGATTAGTGAGATTGGATGGATATGTAAGAACAGAAAGGCTGAGGAATTTGTATAGTTTAATAACAAGAACGAGAAATGTATAGATCACTTTAATGGGACCAGATACGGTAGTCATATAATCTTCCGATATTGTCTTACCTTATTAGACCATCCTGTTTATTCATTGAAGTTACTTTCAAGGTGTTTGTTTATTCAATGTGTACTTGTGTACTTGTGTACTTTCAAATATAAAATGTATAATATTGAAGATATAGTAAAATTCAACTCAGTAAATTCACCGTGATTGATTTTTTTCATCTGTATAAACTTTTCAACCTGTTAACTGACATTTAGTCTCCACAAACATGCATATTTGACAAAAGAAAACATGTCCAAAAGCAACGAATACACGCCAGTTATACTTGAGCTAGGGTCTCGCTACATCCTGGCGGGCTTTGCTGGCGAGAGGGTGCCTCTGGTTGCCCAGAAAACCGCCGCTTCACATCCTTTTCCTCGAGATGGAGTCGTGCTACCTTCGTTCCTAGGCTTCAATGATTCGTCTCTTACGGCAGAGCAGCGAGACAAGTTGGTGCAGGAGACGTTGTGTCCAGAGACTCGAGAGATGGTGAAGGTGTACAACCGAGAGACGTTCAAATGGATCCGGGTCAACTCCGGCAGTACGGAGGAGTCCATAGAGGTGTTGTATGGCAAGTTGTATGATATCTTTGGCACACGGTTGGCCGTTTCACCCAGGCGATGCAAGGTGCTATTGATCGAGAACCGGCTTTCAGTCGCCAAAAAATGCTTGATTTTGGATATCTTGATCAACAAGCTCAAGGTCAGATCAGTCATCCCTTTACCGGGCCTGGTATTGGCAGTAATAGGATCTGGTGAGAGAAACGGATTGGTTCTTGACTTTGGCTGGGAGTCCTTTAAGATAGACCCCGTGGTTGACCTAAGAAGTGTGTCGAGTGGTCCTCTAGAGAGCTCGGAACAACCTCATGGGCTCCAGTTGCACTACAAAATCGTCGAAGAGATGATCAAAACAGGTAATACAGAAATAATAGCCAAGACAGATCTATTTGAAATCGTGCAGAAATTTATACAGGGAATGCATGTTGGCAAGGAGACAGACACCGGCGAGCTTTTGGGTATTTCCAAGGTATCCACAGACCAGGTTTTAGACAGATTGGTTTTCAAAAATAAGTCTTTTCTATCCTATATAGATGGAATAATCAAGAAATGGACCACGATTGACAACCGCTCTATATTGATTCTGAACTTTGTGATTACAGGCGGGCTTAGTACGATTCCTGGGTTTAAGACAAAGTTGATTTCAGTTCTTAAGGAAAGATACCCCAAAGCCAATTCACCACCTTCTATGGGTCCATGGGCAGGCTGCTCCTTGTACGTTTCTAGGGTGTTAGTGAAACAAGATAAAACGAAATGGAAAGAACTTGAAATTACAAGGGAGATCTTGACATCTTTGATGTCAGACAAGTTTGAGAATAGCTTTAAGTTGTCTGCGTTCCCAGACCCTTTTAACGCTTCTTTCAAGAGGGGAAGACGAGAGGCTAAGAAAGTTGGTGAGAAATAAGTATAGGCTTAATGGGGATCCATATATTAAGTATTTACGATTCTAATAGTAAATCTCCATGAAAACATCATCTAAATCAAATTCCATGTCTTCACTGTAACTTGTAACATCATCTAAATCATTTCTAGAGAAGTATTTAGCCATTGGATATTTTTCATCGTAAGATTTTTTGGTAGGGAAGAAGAAATGAATGGCATCAGTTAAAAAGGTGGAGATGGATTTAGATTTCTCAGTCACGTACATGGAGTTCTCAAAATCAGTTTCCTCATTCAATTTTTCAATTTCATCATGTAAAATATGCAAAACAGCCGATTCATCATTGTAATCAGACTCATCAAATTCAGCAACATCGCATAATGGGCCATAATATTTCAAATTCGGCATAGGGTTAATCTTTAACAGACTAAGGTCGATCGGCGACCTAGAATCAGAGCTCAAGAGTGGACCCTTCATATGTGGAGTGAATTCCACTTCAATTATAGGACGGTATGTTTCTGTCAATAAGGTTGGGTAAAATTTAGTAGGCTGGATAGGGAATGAACTCAACTGAGCCTCGATTCTATCTGCTGGTGAACCAATGGGCAGTATAGCTTCATGAGTAATAATGGGTACACCATGAGAGATTATAGGGCCCAAATCACCAGGACTATGCATAACCAAGGAGTCTTTCTTATAAGAAGTCTCAGGTAGAACTGGTGACGCTTCGTAGAAAGTCTCGTCTGAGGTTGTTGTTTCCTCTGAGCACTTTCGACTGGTCATATTTGGATCAAATCTTTTAGGCAAGACGATCCTGTTCTGTACTTGATACTTCTCTTTAAAAGGTTTGAGCACTGCTTCAGAGTTTTGACTTGAAATGGTGAAACTGTTATTTGCATTCGCCCCTGGGGCCTTAAGGAAGTCGTCCTCATAAAACTGCCTAGTACCCACATTTCTCAAGTTATCAAGAGACTTAAGGTTGATCTCTTGCAATGGGATAGACAATGATCCAGGCTTGGAACCTGAATAACCAGAGGCTACACCAAACCTCAAGAACTTTCGATTAGCCGCCAGAGTGCCAGAGGCATTTAAATCATTCTGGGAAACTCTCTTATTTGGAATCGGAAGAGCGTTTTCGGTGGAACTAAAAGAGGGATCAATGTTTTCTAAGTATTCCATCTTGTCAAAAACAAAGCTGTAAAGGATAATGAAACAGAAATACTTTGGCTGCCAATTTTTTGTTGAGCGGCTGCAGCACCTTAAAATCTGAGTGGTAATACATGACAAGTCTAGCGACGCGACACAACTATATGACAAAGTCAAAACTGTAAAAGGCCCCAGCATCCAAATATTGTAGGCAAGTTGTTTTAGATTGAACAGTAAACTGCTACCATTCGTCAAGTAAGTGTAATTCGTATTATTTTTTTAGCTCTCTTCTTCTTCTATCTAACTTGCAGTTATTCTACATCAGAAACCTTAACCATTTGTACATTTCCCTATTTTCTATCATCTTTCGCCAAAGTCCCTATGTAGTCCTTTATGTACTCGTTTTCATTTTCGTGTTTTTCACATGAAACTTTTGTTGACCTGATCAGACCGATTAATTGAGCAATAGTACTCTTCAACTCTAAAATGTGCTGGACCTTCTCTTCCTTGGTGGTCATGTTAACGTTGGATATGTATTGAAACGCATAGCATAGCCCAAACGAGCATTATTTTGAGGGACAATTGCTGGTTTTCACACGACTTGCCTCAGATACAAAACAGGGGCAAGTACAGGTGATTCGTTGTGTAACACGTCAAGCAATAAAATCATACAAAGATGTCTTGGACAGGGATCAAGAAGGCCGTTAACCGAGCTGGAGCTGCAGTGATAATCAAAGACGTGGATAAGGTGACAGATAAAGACTATGAAATAGAAGAAAGAAGGTACCTTATTTTGAAGAATGCTGGTACTGGATTGCAAAAGGCAGCCAAAGGGTATTTGGATTCGGTGAGAACAGTTACTGCGTCACAGGTGACAATTGCAGAGATTGTTTCCAACTTGTATGAAGATTCCAAGACTTCCAATGCTGGGTACAACTTGGGTGCAACGTATTTGCAGTTGGTTCGGGACTTTGACGAGGAAACAGTCAAGGTTTTGGATGAGCCATTTAGAGAAACAGTCTTGGATCCATCGATGAAATTCTCAGCTTATTTTTCTGAAATCGACGAAGCACTTAAGAAGAGAGCACACAAGAAAACCGACTATGAGCTGTGCAAGGCCAAGGTTCGTAAATTGATTGATAAACCTGCCAAGGATGCTGGGAAGTTACCTAGATATGAAAGAGAATTGGCAGTTGCCAAAGACCTCTACGACTCGGTGAGTGATACTATTAAGGGGGACATTCCACAATTGATTGAATTGAGAGTTCCCTACTATGATCCTTCGTTTGAAAGTTTGGTCAAGATTCAAATGAGATTCTGTACTGAAGGTTACTCTAGATTGGCACAGTTTCAGCAATATTTAGATCCTGTTTCCAGAGACGAGTATGCTAATGGTTTATTGGATGGTAAGATTGATGATTTGATAACACAGATGAACACATTAAGTATTGCATCCTTAGTCAAGTAAGGAGAAGAAATACAAGAATACCCAATATAGAAAACAAAGCAAAAAGCCGGTAACCACAACATAAATAGATTTTTTTTTTAATTTTCTTATGTAACGTATTGAACAATGGCAGTTCGATTACTGACTTAGTGTAGCATCTTAAAGAAGACATGAATAATTTCTGCTATTGTTTCATTCTAGCAACAAGGCAATGGAAGTAAAGTTCTATTGTACTCTTTAGCTGCAGTATAGCTTGGAATGTAATGTTGCGAGCCGGTTGAATCCCTGTGGAATACATATATCGGGTTTCCATCCATGTCTTCTTGAGCTCATCAAACGGTTTCAAATACCCCACTCCTCACTACAAAGAATTTCTTGCATATCCCTCAGCTCTCTTATTTCACAATAATTTTCTGGTCCCCTACGAAATTCGTTTCGTCATCCGCGTTGCATTTTCTTCCCGGAGTACTTTTCTTCCATTTTCCCCTTTCTGCTGGTAAGAAGAATAAAGCGTCTTTACAAGAGATCGCAGGTAGAATACACTCTGGTCACACCTGTCTTGAAAGATCATCGAAATACCTCCTTTTATAGTCGCTCGCAACATCTATAGAAGGCCAATCAATTGACTCGGTTGAACACGTCAATTCCCATACATTGAATCGTTTGCAAAAGTCAAAAGAAAAAAAAATTAATCCCCGTGATTAAAGTTCTTCAATAACATATAACCGAAAGCAAATCAAGTACAAGAGGTACGACGAAACCAATACGGGCAACATCTGAGACTTCAACGTACCTCATCCAATCAATCCCCAGAAAACACGCACACGCACAGCCATTTATTCAAGTACAACAAGGAAATCATTGTACGATCACATTCACACATCATTGACACATGATTCACAACTACAATGTCATTCTGTACTACACTAAAAAGAATAAAACAGAGACTGCTTATAAAGTTTATCACTTTGATACTATCATATCCTAGGGCTCTGGTATTAGTGCCGTCATTGATCTTTTTTATACTATCATATAATGTCGTTTACGATTTCACTTTACGAAAATTGAACTCACATTTTACAAATCATTACACTGATTTACCAAATGAGCTACTAGGGCAGGATAATGGGTTTATAACACAGGCTCATAAAAGAAGATTGGAATTTGAAATCAATCAACCCAACAGGAAGTTGACCAAGTTAGTCTTGGCTAGAAGCCTAAAATGCGACGAAAGTAGCCTAAACTCAACATCCCAGACAGCCCCTTCTCTGTCGCTTTGCATCCAGGGAAATTCCCTCAACACTTCATTTACACCAGAAACAAATGTGTTAACTTACGAATTTTTCAAACAATTACATGAACTACAATTTTATTTATCAAATCACCACAACATATCAATAATATCACCGTTAATGGATTTCCCATTAAATCAAATTAATTTTAATGACTCAAACCAGAATACCAATTTATACCATCATACCCAATACAACGATCCAAAAGACTTGCACAACTCGAATGCAAACCAAAATTCAATAAGTCTACCTCAAGATAAATTTAAATCATTTTTAATTAAATATCTCAACTACGACTTAAACCATCTAATCACATTTCTATATGTCGATCAGGTTGTCAAGTCCAACCATTTAATCAAAAATGCAAAGAACATCAAAATTTATCTTGTTCATAATCCAGGACTCGAAATCCAGGAAACCGTCACAAATTACTTTAATTCTACTAAATCAAACATATTGAAAATAGAAAAAATGTACTCAAGCTCAAGAATCTCAAGTGTGGGAGATTTCATTGGTTATTACTTCACCCAGAAAAACTATATCCTCTCTACGAGAATGGTGATTGAAGCAACTAATATTTTGACCTTGATCATGATATGCGCCTTTACAACATTTGTATATATTGCTGTTGCTAACGAACATCGAGTTCGCTCGTCCATTGGATTGGTGTTGGGATGGTTCATTGGAGTTATAATCTCATGTGCAGCTTCAATCAATTTTATAACTATGGTGTATGATTTCAAATCATGGAGACTTATCTTTGAGCCACTGTCTCCGTTTACAAAGAGTTCATTTGTCTTATCCAGCTTGTTGTTGAACTCCAGTTATTTGTTTTTGATTGTTCGCCATTTAAGCAACCCAAATGAAACTTACGACTATTCCACCACTTCGACCCCTTACGTCAACTTGGGTGGGAAAAATCTATACAAAAATCTATACAAACTTTACGTGGGATGGGGAGGCTTCCCTATTATCACTAGAAATATGTTGTACAACTTGGGAAGTTTGGCAATCGTTCATACTATCGCAAGAGTTATTTTATATCAATGTGTTGATGGATATTTACACACCTATATCAGGAATAAGCTTGTTAAAATATCTGAATCTTTACTATATACATTAATTATGCAGTATTTTTTACATCTAACCTATATTGTTGGTATTGCATTGGTTGATAGGAAAAGATTTGATATTACTGACTTCTTGGATAACCAGTCCCTGGGCAAAAAGAAAAATGGAACAAGTGAAGAACTTAGGGATAGTGATGGAGTTAATATCTTCTCTATGATTCTCTTAAAATTGAAACTTCCTGCTGACCAAAGACCTCCCAGAAGCTCAATGAGGTATCAAGTGGGTCAATTTATACTCCAAATGAGATACCCAATTGATTGTAACGGATGTCCATTGATTTTAACCGCCTTTAACTTGATATTGTTATTAGGTATTTTCATGCATTGGATTATTCTAATACCATACAATCTATTAAATGACAACAAGAATATTCTCAATTTGGGAGGGCTCAGTATTCTTTCCAACACCAACAACTTCATCTATTATCTTGAACTTCTGTTGATTATCATATTCATTGTGGCATCATCACTTTTGATTTTCAATCTTACAGATTATGACAGCCATTTTTCTCAATTGAGAAGATCCAAAGATTTCAAAAACCAGGATCCAGTAAAGATTTTAACACCAGCTGACTTTGAAACAGATGCTAAGCGATTCAATTCTATTCAGCTTTTAAGTAATGCTGGTCATAACTTAGACATTTTAAAGATTTTCACAAATTCAAAATGTTCATTTACTGTAACTGTGGGTCTTGATCACAAGGTATTAGTATGGTCCCCATTATCAGATGCCACGTCCCCGGTAAACATTTCAAGCAAAATTACTTTTAATAACGTTGAAACGGAATTTTGGCCAATTAACCACGCGAACATAAGTGACGATGGGAACTACATCGTACTTATAAGTTACAAATTATGCCAAATTAGATGTTTTGAAAGGAAATCATTATCATTTAAGTGGACAATTCCACTTAGTGATAAACTTCAAACTTTAGTGCATGATAAGAAGTTCAAAATTATTGAGTCCTTTTTCAGAAGGAGAACTGTGCCAGGGTTTTTGGCTAGAAAGATTTTGCAGAAGAAGAAAAGTGAAAGCCTTTTGAAAAATGGAATGAGCAGAAGTAGAAGAGGTAGTGATGCTTCTTTGGCATCCATGAGCTTGTTGATGAATGGTAACTTCCCGGCCCCTTCATCGTCATTTGATGCCGGTGGAGTGTCCGAAGGAGCAGAAAAGCACTCTAATTTTGATCTGTATCAACATTTAAAGGCCGAGGATGAACAAATCCAACTGCAATTAATCAAGGATGACTTAATTTTGGTTTTAGAAACTTCTGAATTGATGCTGATTTCGTGTTCAGATGGTAGTGTGAATATTACCAACATTTTCGAAGCTCTTAATTACTCAAGGAAGGATATGAAATTGATTGCCGTTGAAAAAGTTTCTACTCCCCGTATAAGTGATAGAATAGTTTGTCAGACAAACAGTTTTGATTTGATAGTAGCCACGGTCATGAATAATAACTGGAAGTACAGACTGTTGGCAGTTCATCAAGGATTTTATAATCAAGAGAAAATGATCATTTCAACTGGTATATCGAGGACAAATTCTTATGTCAGTGACATGGACTTTAAATCCGCTTTTAATTCTGGGAGTAGTTTGGGGTCACTTCCGTCATTCGAAGAAGAGGGTACACCAGAAGCAGAAGAAGCGAAAGTGAGATTGCAGGAAATTCTGGTTAACAAGAGTGTATTAGTTGGAGTGCAATTCGTCGGAATGGTTGTGAGAGTGAGAAATTTCACCGCCGAGTTAATTGATATCCAAAGAGGGATCGTTTTGAAAACATTTCATGTTGGGCACTTCAAACCTTCCACCTTTAGGGTCTCTCATTCTGAACCTACACATTGTAAATTTTGTGGGTGTGCCTCAGTGAAATCATTTTCTATTATTTACGAGGATTTCTATTCACCAACATTGATTATTCATACAAGTACTATCGACAACATGAAGTCTAAAAGCAACATTTGTTTGAGAGTTGAAAGAGATCCAAGAGAAATCAGATGCATTGGGTTTAATGCCGTAACAGAGCATCAGCACTGGTTTAATAATGTCGAAGGTTGGGAATTGACCGATGTGAATATGATAATCGGATTACGGAAAAAAACTACTCTGGATGATGATTCACACGTTGAAGAAGAATTAATTGAAACCGTTACACCACAAGAGCCATCGTTTCTCTCGATTATTGAAAGAGGGGGGTTGGATTCTTTGAGGAATAGGCACAAATCAACAAAATCTTCTTTGAATTCATCGCATTCTGATTATACTACAATCGACAAAGCTTTCGAGGGATTTATTATCACAGTCTTTGATGGTAGCTTGATACCTTATCAGATTCCGGAAAATGAGTTTTCCCAAAGTAAAATTATATCAAATAAGATTAATTGTTTTGAAAAGTACGGATACAAATCCATTATCATGTGTACACTGAATCTTATGGAAATTATTTACTTGGGTAATGAGAAGTTGTTTGAAGATGACATTTACTTTTCAGGTACAAAAGCCACTATTGGCTCGATATTAGAGGATGAAGGGCAAAGAAACCTGAACCAGGAAAGCCAACCAGTGAATAGCGAGTTGATGTTTATCAGCAAGAGAAGAAAGATGAGGGACAGATTAAAGAAGGGGTGAAGACACCATATGTCATTCATTGACTAGTTTGAGTTATATTATATTTGTAGCATTAATAAAATCAAAAAAAAAGTTTATCTTATAAATTAGTAAACAAAATTTCCGTAGGGTTATGGGAATGATAAAAGAGTCAAATTTTCTCCTTTATCAAATGGAATTCCCCCTTCCATCCCACGGAGTCTTTCCATAATTCACACATTCTGAATTGCTTGGTCAAATAATCCAAGAGCCTTAAAACTGGCTCTTATGTCTCTTTTGCAATTGGTGATCGTCAAATCCCATTCATATTGGTGCTTTAAAACGATTTCCTTCAATTCTTTCAAATATTGCTGAATATGACTCTGTCTACTTCTTTATTGAAAGCGATAGCAATTATACTAACAGCTACATAACTAGCGTCAGCCGATTCTAGATACTCCTCTGATTCGACTTTAAAACACTTTAATTTCTCCTTGATGGGGTCATTTCCTTTGGTTATTCCATACCAGCAATCACTCGCTGAATCATTATCTAGAACACCAGAACCCCAAGCTCTTCAATAAAGCCAAGGTTGAAATTTGAATCTAGATTTCACCAGTATGTTGCAAAAAATAGCAACAGGGTCTTAGTAGAATACTGGGTTAACACATGCTTTATTTTCAGAAAACAGGGCCCAATATGTGTGGAAGAATCTTCATGGCCTGCATTGGCTAGGAAGTGATGAATTCATTGTTGCATTCTTTTAAACTTCTAATGTAACGGAACATACAATAGAATATATTCTACAGAATTCATCAATATCCCTCCAAAGGGAGATCAAAAGCAGGATTCATTAAATCATCAGTATAGCTTTAATCTGACTATGGACCTGTTAGGCTTATTAATAGGACTAAATGTGCAGTTATTAGTATCTATTTGGCTGGCTAAGTAAGCTATGTAAAGGGTAAAATGGGTTCTTATTTATAGTGCCTAGATGAGGCTTAGGGCAAGAATGTGGAGATGGACTCTAGCGGTTATCCAAGTAGATAAAGGACTAGGTCAATTAGTAATAGGGGTAAATCCTTAATAGGATCCAGAATAGAACATAGAAAACAATGTGCTTAATTCTGCCAACATATACAGTATTGAAAGATCCTAAGTTAGATTCAAAATCAAATATAGGAACTCCAAAATCAGATATCTTAAGAAACATTTAAAACTACTATTCTCCCGGGTGCTGGTAGATCAAATCTCAATATGGGTTTTGTCATTTATAAAGACAACGTTACCTAGGCTGCACTTATTCAAGAAGAATGTATGATCTTAATGCACCCAAACTCACTATTCAAGCTATAATAATATTGAAGTGAATGGGCTTCCGTTTACTGGATCCAGTCCAATATTCTCAAGTTAACAACGTTACAGCAACCGAGAATCTTGTATATTACTTGGTCAATCTAATTTCCTGGGGATCCCTGAATATCATAGTTGTAGAATTTTCATATTCAAAATAGTGGCTTTAAACGGAAAATTAGCAAGAAAGATACATTTGTGCAAGGTTTCCTCCATGAAATACTAATTTTTCAAATTTTCTTCGAGATTCCTTTGTTTTATTTTTTTTATTGGGATCCATCCGGCTGCAAAAAAAATCGTGGAATCATTAAATGATGCATTTAATACTATAATGACGAGCACAAATTCAATAAGATAAACATAATATGTCGTGTGTACAAGAAGTCAAAACATGTGTATAATACATCATAAATATTCAATCAAAATTTCACTATTGGACAAATCGTCCCTAGTCAATGCAACTTTACGTCATCACAAACGTTTTAAGTTTGTCATTCATTTCGTCTTGAAGAATATTCAGAAATTCATTGATCTACCATACCATGGTGTTGCACACTCTCTCTATTAGTTTATATAGACGTGTCCATCGAATGCTCACTAAAAATAGACTTTGCATGATCATAGAGATGCTGCCACTATCATGATATAACTTATACCAGCACTTGGTATCCTTTTAATTATTTCACGTACACTTTTTACAATTACTATATTCTAAGAGAATACTATAGGAAATATGTTACCATAATGGTTAGTTATTTTATTATTGAAGGAAAATACATGACAGAAGTTATTTACCGACTAGGCGGTAAACCTCCTGGTACCGAGAAAAAGGACTTTGTGTAAACACAAAATTGTGAAAGAGAAGATAGAAGTATCAACGCGTTTGAACTATACATGTCTCTACTACAAAGTACAAGATATATAAGGGTGTTTGAAGATGGAACTCTGGTAGTTCATGAAAATAAAACAAGACGCCCTTAATTTCATCAGTAGTAAAAATCGGAAGATTAAGTATCACATGTACTGCAGATCTGCCAATTATAATTCTAAAAACGACTTATTTACAGGTCTAGGATCAGACTGGAAACTTACAGTCATGCTAAATAAATTATAGTATATAGAACATGACCCTAACTTCGTGTTAGCTGGTTGATTTTTTTCTGTCATTCATATCATATTGCAAATATAGTCAACTATTTTATCTTCTGGAGTTCTTTTATTTTAGACTCATTCAACTCTGACTTACGGGCTAACTAACAAGGTTGTGTGTGAGACAAAGATTTAATATGTTCGGAGAAACGACCAAACCATACTCCAACAGCGCAACCAAGTAACCAGCACCAGAACGTCAGTTTTTAAGTTTCGGGCACGAAAGTCCATATTTTAAGACGGTAAGAACTTCCTGCCGGCAAACTGGAGATATCTTGTTCAATTCCTTTTGTTCTCCGTATACAGAATTATAACCTAAACTCCTATAATTACATTACTTGCCTTCTCTCGCTAAAAGTCGACTGAACAACAAGATTAGTAACTTACCCATAAAGAGTAGCCGACGTTAGATATTTCATTATGTATATTAGAGTGTACTTAAAATTATTAAGGGTTAATTATACCCAAAACCTTTGATTACATGGATCAGAATGTGAGAACCGGAGAGAATCTATAAATTTTACAAAGTATTTTTTGTTTCAAAACTGGATTATCATGAAAGTTTATTTCTACTTCACAAGGGTAGTAAAATGCGCTTAATTGAATTGCTTTTAAAATCGATCGGAAGTTCTCCAAAGACCACAATTAAGTCTATAAAGGTACATTAAAAAGGTGAACCGCCTCCACCACCACACCCACCACCACTTCCACTTCCACCACCGCATCCGCCACCGCTATTCCCTCCAAAGCCCCCACACCCACCAAAACCACCAGAACCAATACCAGCTCCAATACCAACTCCAGCTCCAACTCCACCGACTAGGCCTCCACAAACCCCAGGTCTACCACGTCTACGACTTCTGTTGCCGCAATCTCCAGCACAAGTAAGAGAGATAGTCCAACAACCACCAGCACCTGAATTGGTCTTTCCGAAATCGCTTAAAGTACTGCAAAGACCACTGTTTCCTCCATAGGTGTCGATCTCAATTGGATTGAATGGAGAAATGACGTAAATACCAGCATAGGATGGATATTGCCAAGGTGAAGAATAAGTAGACCCATGACTCTTTTGGTATTTTTTAGAGATGTCGAGCCTTTTCTTCTCTGCTTTTGGAGTTGGTAGCTGGATGGAATTATGGACACTCACATGTGTTAGGCCAAGAGAATTAACAAAGAGGGAGCTCTTTCTCATACTATGAATGTCATCTTTTGTCTTTCCCTTGAAGAGTTTGGAAATTTTCGAAGAGCAATGGGCTCGGACGCAAACGCAGTACCAACAAAGACATATCGAATAATCCTCACCAAACTTCAGTCTATACAGTTTCAGAGTTCTTTCAAAGCCATCATCCAACCGTCCTTCTTCTATTTTGTCGTCATGATCTATCACGGTTTTGCATTCTGAAGCAAGGCAATCTTTAAAATAGAAGTAATTCGAAAGCTGGTGTGTGTGCCATATTAAGTCTATATCTAATGTTGGAACAAGTATTTTCCCTCTATCATCACCCGTAAGCATTTTGAAAAACCTAGAATATCGTATTGAGCTCTCTTGTAAACTTTCTTGAATAACTGGTGAGTGTAGCCAGTCAATTTCATTCATCTTTTCTATAAACCTTTCCTGTCTGAGGATACATCCGACAAGATCTTCAGAAAGCTCAAAAATAGGAATATCAGCGTCTATTGTAGACTTAATAGATGCATGGATCAAATTCATTTGGTGGTATTGCGTATAAAGTAGCTTCAATTTTGCACCGACTCGTGATTGCATTGGTAGTCTTTCAATTAGTAACTTCAAGGAGAGGTATTTTATAGAAGACATATATGCTTGTGACTCCTTCTTCAATTGCCTGTCAAGACTAAAGACGTTTCTGTTTCTAAATCCCCGACTAGATAAGACTGAAGAAAAATATCGGAAAATACCAGGAAGAACCTTCTGACCAGCTAGATCGCTATATAATTGTCTGTTTCGCAATTCACCATGACTGATGTTTAAAGGAAAGGAACAAGCACAGTTTGTATAGGAGATAATATTGCTGAAATTTTTATCAGCAAATCCTGTTTTCTGTTGTGTTGTATAGGGAACATTGTATAATATGAGCTTATTGCATATTGTGCACTTTATATCCAAAAAATATTGATACATGTCAAAGTCCTCAGTCAAATCGAACCTGTCTAAACCAAAGACCTGGTTGGGAGCATTCCCATTTACAAACCTGTCAATAATCCTGAACCAGCCATGGATCATCTCGTCCTTCGGAGTGTATTCAAAGGTAATATTGTCAATTGCTTCGTTTATGAAATAAAGCGGAAACGGTTGGTTAGCAAATCTGTAGAAGTCGTTTCTCATAAAGTTGTCGTAAAATGAATGAGGATTGAGTGAAAATGCATGCCAAACCATGAGAACTTCTAATGGAGGTAAAAAACTATTGAAAAGGTCGTTTGACTTTGATCCACGAATTGATTCTTTCACATACTTTGTGTCTTCCAGCGTTTCAGTAGTGTCTTGCTGCTCATTCTTCTCGTTGTCAATCAAGTGCAAGCAGCTAACCATAATGATAAAACGACGAACAGCATCTGTAACAAAAACTTGCCATTTCTTAGCGTTAAGCTTCTCGTCAGTTGAGGTTCCAATCAATTTGGATTTCATCACCAGGAACAGTTTTAGTAGCTTTAAATGGGCAATTGTATCTGGAACATTTGGTACATTGTTCTTCAAGTTGAAAGATGAATCCAGTGTTGAAAATACATAGCTTGAGTATTGGCTATCTGGGGATTCTTGTAGAATTTTAATGAATTCATGACTTGAATGGTTGCTAATCAAGCCCGTATTCATAGTCTAGTGATGGAAGCTCTGTATGAACTAGTTGAGTCAATTAAGCAAGATAATGGTGCATTCTTATAATTCATTAGTTATAGTATGCATATGATGTCATTCCATGTGTGTTTCAAAGAAGTGTTGCACGGTTGAAAATTTATTTTTGATTATTTTGGAGGGATCTTTTGAGTAATTGAAAAATTTCAACAGCGCCAACTATGAATGAACAGTGTGATACTGAACTGAGGATGCAAAAGCATTGATCAGAAGTAGCTAGACATCGAAGGTCAAAATATCTCTATCCTTATCATTCTCGGGTATCGGTTCCTTACTTTTGGGTAACACATTCCGCCGATTGTGTTTCAGTTTTCAAATTGATAGGAATATCGTGATTTCTTCGAGATAAGCCTTGTTGGTGTAGTTCGATAAAGACAATAAGTATAGGTGGATCCGGAGCAGAACGATCTCCTTCCATGAGGCTGAGTGGAAACGAATATGATGAGAAGATCGGAAATGCTAGACACGGATACTCATATATATCATAATGTAATAGCAGTTGACTCTGGAATAGTGCAAGTATACCAATTTCGCTTGTCTTAGTTTGCCGCGGGTATGTGTACTTGAAGCCTTGTAGAGAAAGTGATATATCCATATTGATTCGTTTCTTAATTTTCTGACCCTTCAATGACAGTCTTTCAGGCAAGTCCTTCCTTTTCGCAAATCTACTGCATTTAATAGCATTGATTCGATAGTTTGAACTCTTCACAATTCCTTGAATTCATTGAAGTCTTGACCGTACTTTGAATTCTTCTTCGTCATTGATGCCCCATGAGGTTACACACTTCCTTATGAGGTGAACAAAAATTGATTCACTTAACTTAGAGTAAGGAAAGATCGATATAACACACATAGGTGAAGTTTTTCATTTCAATTATTTCGTAGTCAAAACTTGGGTTTTCTATTTGATTATCAAACATCGAACAGGATATAACTGCTTCTGTTGGGCTTGCCTGTAGCGTTGGACTATTGGCGTGTTCTTAGTATGTATTTGACTGGCTAGGTAAGCTATAGAAATAGTAATACGGATGCTATTTATAATACCTAGATGAGGCTTAGAGCGAGAATGTAGAGAAGGACTCTAGCGGTTATCCAAGTAAATAAGCACTAACCTAATTAGTAGAATCTGCAGGTCCCTACAATCTGCCATTATCTTTATCTCGAAATACCTGATTATTCCCAGATTTATCCCCAATTTCTACTTCTAATTCTTCAATACTTAGTTTATTTCACTAATTGATAACTAGGATGCTCCTTCAGGAGCCTACGTAAAATTATCCAATCCTAAAACTTTCTTCCAAGCCAGTTATAACTATAATTTTCTACTGTAGAACATAAATAAAGCGTTTACAGTATTTCATATTCCCACATATTCTTATAAAAACCTGTTGACTCAATTGAACCAATTTACGGCACTATCTTGAAGAATCTTTTCTTTCAACTACTCTTCCAAATTCATTTAGTGATATATGGATACTGTTTACATATCCCAAATTGATATATTCATCCTGGAAATATGAAGATTTATTACCTCAGTTAGGTTAAAGATTGGGCTCTGGTTCCATGCTTCGTATCCCATTAAAAAATAACAGATCAGAGTCACGTTGGGGTTTAGGCAGGTTCAGTAAGCCTGAAAACACAGCAGCATTCTTGATCTACTTTAACCGCTTTTTCTGTTTCTGCCAGGAGGCCAGAGGGTTTTCTGAAAGCTGAGCCCTATATACCTGGATTCCACGATTAAGGTTTTTTGCAACACTCTCATTAGTGCTCTTCAGTAGAAGAACTACTCCTCTAGGCTTCTTTAGTTGATTGTTAGCTGTAGAGCAAACAAAACTCATTTTGCATCATTGTCAACACACAAAAAAAGAATTCGATATAGTGGGGTTCATATATGGCTCTAATTCGCGAAGCTATTAATTCTACATTTCATGTCTAATGACCTGTTAGACGATTTCGAGAGTCTTTCACTGTGTATATTGACCTCAGAATACATGAATTTTGGTACCTGGAAAGTCTTTGTATTGGCAAAAGTCGCTATTTTTTAGAACTTTTAAAAAATCTGGGTATACGGAACCAGTGAATATTTTAATTAGAGATTCAGCCTCGAATTTACTCTAGTAACCTTTTAGTCTGACTTCCTAATTCTAAAAGTTTAGTAATTTTATCAAAAAATCCATTTATACCGTCTTGACAAATATTATTGAAGTTTCCATCAGAGGGAAAAGGTCCTCCTTATAATTCAAAATAAGTACAAATCTGGTCATGGATTAAATAGTTTACATTACTCAAATTGATGTTCAGTCTTTGGTATAGCCCATTGGTATTTATGTGTGTTCTTTAGAAAATTTCATTTTGGTAGCATAACTTGATCAAACAAAACGACCGTTTCTAAGATTTTGTGTTTTGAAGTGACCCCAGATAAGTATTTCAAGAAGACTCGAATTCTTTAAGAATTGGGAAGATTTGTTCTCTAGGGTACCAGTCCAGATAGGCGGTGCGATAATGCATTGAACGCAATTAGGTCGGGAATCGTATTGCAACTCTTATAATGAGTGTTCGTATTTAGATCTGTGTAAATGGAAATATCAAATTGTCTTTTTCGATTTTCTGTCATTCTGACGTAGTATCACTTAGCAGACAGAGTTATTCATGGATTAAATTATGTGGCTCTTGATCTGAGGTAGATATTTAGCAACTAAAGATTTTTCTTGGGAGTGAGATACCTGTTAATACCTTGTTGTACCTCTTTTTGCAATCTGGAAAGACACATAGAATAATCTTTATATCTATCGAAGCTCTCATTAAAAGTATCCTTTTTAAACTGCAGGAGAGTTTCTATGTTGTTAACTTTTAAGGCCTCTTCCCAAAGGTTCTTGAAATATTGGTTAGCATAGGACTGATACCCTTGGAACCTTTGAGTGACAGTGTATGTGTGATCATGAAGCTTCAGAAGGGCATTCACATAGTTTTCGAGAATCTGCAGCTTGGAGATTAGCATATCTTTCAGAGCATTTGGAGAAAGAAGAAAACTGTGACCTTTTTGCTCGATAACAATAACGTCAATATTCCCGAATTCACGGTCAACAATTTCTGAAATCTGCCTCAGAACAATTTGGAAAAGTCTATATGATAATAGTAGAGTCTCTTGGGAAATCTTGAAAGATTCAGAAATATATTCATGATATAGATGATCAATAAATGACCGGATTTCCTTTACCATCTCTTCCTGGGTGGATGGCGATTCCGCATCCACAACATTGCCCTTGTTCATTTCTTTTTGTGTAGATATCCTAGACCCTCTTCAGAATTCTAGTTTTCTGGTTTTGGTGTTTATTTGGTACGCACCTAAGAACTGTTTCTGTATATTCAATAAAATCTTGCTAATGGATGACATCAGCAAGGTTGCTTATATGTATTTATTTTGGTTTTTTTCAACTTCAGTTTGCAGGATTACCAGGCTGATATAGATTTAAGACATCTTGAAAGAGCAAGACCGATATTGTTGCATGTTCCTTTTTACTGAAAGCTTTGAGAATGTAAGCAATACTGTGTTTGCGAAATACACAGAACTGTCGAAATTTGTTGAGATACACTAACAAGTTTACTTTTGCTATTTATTCGGAAGTAGTTGTATATACCTCTGTGGGACTTTTGGAAAGTACAGGTGAGGGCTTCTTGTGGTACACAATATTTAACTTTCAAACTAGCTGTTTTCATGGTATACTACAATTACTGTTGTATTTCTTCAACCGCATTGACTATAAAGAACAGTAATCTATCTAATATTACTCTGTCATCATATATAATAAGGATGGAATTGGTCTCACTCAAGGATAGTAACTTGTTACTGCTAAATTTATTCACGTTTGCAGCCGGACCCTTATTTTCTACTTTTGTGTCATTCTCCGCAGCAGGACATGCACGCAAATCCGAATTACCAGATATCGCAACCAAAGTGCAAGCTATAAAGATTGACACCCCAGTGAACTCTCAAAGAACTACTAACTTTACTATCTTTCTTTAGTCTCTATTTCACATCAACTGCTTCAATTGATACCAGTTATAATTCGACACGTACGTGTTTGGTAGTCACATGAAGGTTAGTTCGAACATATAGCCAATGAGTGAATTACAAGCGAAAAGGGGTGAGCATAAATTTAAGACTAATATAGGAGTATAGCTGATATACCAGTATCAATATAGAAGAAGAGATATGCCACAACAACATCATTGCAAAATTATTCCAAAAAAAAATAGAACCGAAAAACCTAGATCCAATCAGAATGACAGGACCCAGTACTTAAACAGCTTCTCATAAGCTCTTTTTACAAGAACAAACCATGATGACTTTGGATTTTAACAAAGAATCATTGTTAGGATCTCCTCCAGAGTTGATATGCACAATCTGTAGTACTACGACGCGCCGCTATCTTGCCCTAGCTTAACCTCTTTGGTAGCGCATGTTTTATATGTACTCGTCTATTGGTATCCTAGACCTACCTAGAAGATCTGTGCTGTAGTATATTGTTGTACCATCGTTTCTGATGTTGTACAGCTCTCTCTCCTAAATAGACCCTTCCTCACAATTCCAACAATCACGCCAACTCTGGAACCAATTTCACCCTGATTGCCGGTTTTGAACACTTTTTTAAATTGTACCCACTTCCAAACCAAAGAATATTTCCTTTGAAACCGCCCTCGACTTGATACAGTTGCACAAGTTGCTCCCTTCGGGTCTTGAAAAAAAAGTTACGAGTTTTAATGAGACACAATAGTCAAGTTGAAGCTTACATATGTGTACTTTCCTATAATATCGCAATGCTAAGATACCATAAAATTCAAGTTAGGTACTCAACCCAAACGCAGAGTTTCACCCTATATTACACTTTGGGCTTTCAAGTGGAACTATCAGCAAAATGAAATTGTTTGTATCAAGCCTCGTCTTCACTATATTATTGCTGATGCATCATTTATTCCAGAGTTTCGAGCTTTATGAAACTTCGGTGGACTAAAGTCTCTCCATTTATCGAAATTGAAGAAAATAACACTTGAACACATTGAAACAAACCTGCTACACCTACTCACCCACGAGCTTGGAGATTCTTTTACTATTCTTTAGGATATATATAAGGATGAGTCTTTAATAAAATTAAACTGAAATAACTGCACTACGATTTGTGAATTCTTGAAATTGACATTAAAATTAAATTAGACATCCTGGTTGCCTTCCTTATAACTTGGCCACAAATGTGAAAAAAGGGTGAGGCTGGTGGAGTGTATAGAAATTGATGATGATGAGATAGACGATATATTGAAGAAGAATGCAATTTTGGCCTAGAAGGATACCTAAATATAACTTGAATTCCTAGAGGAGTTCATAAAATCTGTATAATCATATTAGGAATAATAACAGATCACCAGATAATAACTAATATAACCAAAAAAATCCAGTTAGACTTTCTTTGACCTGAGAATAGTCTTCACATCAAATTATATTTCCTTAGTAGTATCTCGTCATCAGCCTAATACTGGAAGGTCAATGTATGATTGAATGTACTTCACTATATCTTTCCTTAACTGTATTAGTTGTTTGACTATCAGTGCTAAATGAATCATTATCTTTATTGTTTTTCCTTTTAATTCTTCTAGTCCGTCTATTTTCCACTTTGATGACATATTATTATAATAGTGTATGACTCATTAATCCCTTCTATTTAGATGTGTTCGCTCCAATTCTGTAGCAGTATAAAACTGTTTTGCTGCTAGAATGTCTCTCCACGATATGGATTAGATAAGTAGATATGAAATATATGATAACAAAAAAAAAATAGTTGTATAGAATATTCTGAAACTGTGGGGAACTGACGATAAACTTCCTGCAGTACCGAGAAATCTATATGGGGATATTAAAGAAAAGGAAGAGATAAAATTACCAATACGTCCAATAAAGTTAATTTCGTTCCAGTCTTTAGCCAAATTCCACTGTGTAAGAAACAAAACGTAGGCATCATAATTGACACTGAAATCCAGTAGCAGAAAACACAGTACAATATAGATCATCAAGACCCCTAAGAACGGTTTCCTCGCTGAAAAATAGGAAAAAAGTTGTCGATACTCTGGTTGTTAGCTTTAAAGGGTTACCGAGAATTCTGGAACCACTGAAAAAATAAATTATAAATTATGAGCCATGACTCATAGGCTTTCATACAAATATTGATTTCTACGGTTGAGTTGCATTATTCCCTTTTGGGAATTTAAAGTGATAGCTATAATCTATGAGAGCCTTTATTGACAAAATAGAAACTAATTCCTTTAATTAAAGTGCCAGTCGATCTTCAATCTACCGGTAGTTTGGCTACCAGTGAGTTGTTTGAAAGAAACAAGAGAGCAGTCCAAACTATTGTTCACAACCTAGACAAGAATCGACAATTCTGACATCAACAGACATTCCTAAGTACCTAACTTTGATTATTTGACCACTGTATGGGTAGCTGTTTGGGTTTCCGTTTGGAGTACTTTTTTGGAATTTGAATTGATCAAGAGCAGCAATGCATTCGTTGTCGTTGTTGTAGTGACCATAGACACCCAAGACGACATTGTAGACGCTAGCATCATCCTTAATATCAGCTGCATGTAGATAGAACGGTGATTAAAGTGACAGTAGAGAATTGCATATTAAAATTCATGTTGATATAGATGATAAGATGAAAGGACGTCTGAGGAAACCAACTTAAATATTATTTAATTAAGTTTGATTAATACAATTTTTTTACTACCATTAGTTACATTTTTACATTTCAAGAATTAATCTAACGTATGGAATGTATATATTGGCACAAAACATTGAATATGTACCCTTAGGAACTTGTTGGTTCAATCAGACCAGATAGCTTTCAACAAATAATGAATTTGGATGGTGAGGGCTTTGTGAAAAACCATCCTCTGTATCAAATTTGTGGCTTTTCGATTGTAATTATTGTGAAATGCACAATGAATTATGAATTCACGATATGTATTATTGATAAGGTTTGCTTTTATGCGGATTGTTTACACAGAAAGTCATCACAGTCACGAACTTTGGAAAGATATTGGAATCCTTGAAGATAAACTACACACAATTACTAAAACACAATTGATTATATTACATCTTGATGCACTTCCATTTTACTTAAGTTAATATTACCAAGTATTCAGTGCAAAGAAAGCTTGTTGAATGTATTTTCGCCGATCATATACCATTTAAAAAGCAATGTGGGCTAACATACATACTTTTTGTGCTATCTGTGGAAATTCAATATCAGTAAAGTAGTTGAAGAGCAAAATGTTTTGAAGTTTAGGCTCTAGCAATCTTGTTTTGGAAAATTTTCTTCCCCAAGCACACAAATTGGTCTAGACTGAGATTTTTATTGTACAGTTTATAGATATAAATAATCGAGAAATTTTGGTGCTATTTAAAAACCTTAGTATACAATAAAATTTCCTTGGAAATGTACTAACCAAAAATCAAGTTGTAAATTTAAAAGGTCATTTCTGTCTCAAGTACGAACTATACTATCAGTATTTAATTTGATATAGATAATGCTTGAAAATTATTGCATTATATTTGGCTTCATGTGGAGCTATTGGTTGTGGGATTTTATAATACAATAATATTTTCAGTGACGCTGTACCTATATACTGCAATCAGAATAGTTAAAAGAATAAATTGATAAAAAAAAATTGTAAACTATTTCCATCTCACCCTGGTCAATACAAATTACGTACTAAAAATAGAAAATCTAAAGTTTACCTTGTGTATAGAAGTATTTTGTTCACTTATTATTCATGTGTCACTATATATACGTATCTAAATAAGCGATTAATAAATCGCTAGTACTGTTCTGTAATTAAAAATTTTCTGAGAACGTATTATCGTAGCCCCAATAGTGTTTACTCAACAAGCACCCTGAGTGAATAGAACAAACATCCTTAAAGGAAACCAGTTTCCAGTGTTCTATGAACAAATATCATATCATTGCTTAGATGAAGTCCCAATCGATCTTAAATCTACCAGTAGTTGCACCACCAGTAAGTTTGCTGAAAGCTGCAGGGGAAAAGTCCAAACTGTTGTAGTCACAACCTCCACATTCATCAACAACTGTGACATCCACAGACTTGCCTTGGTAGTTGGCTCTGATCTTTCTTCCACAGAGTGGATTAAGGTTAGGGTTTCCGTTGTTTGGGGTCTGTTCACGGAATCTCTTGTCACCAATGGCAACAATGAAATCATTGTCAGTGTTGTAGTGACCACAGGCACCTAAGCTAACATCGTAAACGGTAGCGTCACCGTGTATAGCAGCAACATAAGAAGAGAGAGCGGAAATTAAAGCGATAGTGGAGAATTGCATTGTGGTTGGAGGTGATATACTGGAAAAGAATTCAGCAGTGTGTAGAAATTGTCTGGTATTTATATCATTTTAGAGTGTTATGATGTGTAATTAAATAGAATGTATGTTTTGCGCAAAATCAATACCTCGAAACACATGTACGTAATTATATTTCACAGATGGAATATTTAGACAGAAATTTGACCAAAGCATATTGAACCGCTCGTGTTGAGGTATCGACAATATTCCCTTATTTTCAAGCCTTTTGGTGAGAAGTGGATGTAAAACTCGACTCGGTATTTATCAGTAGTCTTTATATTATCTCTTTAGTTTCCAAGCCAAATAAACACGCCCCAACAGAGATGTTTTCATTTATGTTTGGCAGTAAGGCTTAACCAAAAATACGGAATGCATGGAATCGTCAAGAAACGGGAAAAAAAACAGAGATCACAAAATGACAATAAATCTCGCTTAAATATTTTTCTTCATTCTAGAAGCTCTACAAATATAATAGAAACGACTGTAGGTATTAAATCCTTTTTAAAAGGTAACAAAGTATTTTAGGTTTCAATAGTACAGTTTTTTTTTGCAAGCTGCATATTCAGGGGTATTAATTCTGCAGTTATCAAAAATATGGACAATTATTGATACTACGTTTCAGTACAACAGATGGAATTGTTCTTAATACATTAAAGGTATACATACGAACATATCAAAAGGAAACCGTCTGCAGGGTAATCACTGGATAAACTCGACAGGATCATATACATTAGACGGCGAAGCTAACAACGTTGGTTGATCTTGGAACTCTAACTTGTTGAACAGTGGATTCTTCCTCTCTAGCATTTCTTCCAGAAACAATGTTCTTCATGGATTGGATGTAGTTGTTGTTGGAGTAAGAAGAAGCAGCGTCCCAAAGCATGATACCACCGAATCTTGGGTCTGACAAAACGTTGTTTTGGCGCAAGACATTTTGAACAGTTTGAGCAGAAACGTAACCAGAACCAGCAGAACCTTGGGAGCCAGGGAGACCAACAAACATCTTGATGTTCTTGTTGTTGGACGTCTGTTGGGAAAAGGTCTTCCAAGTTTTCCAGTTAAAGCTCTTGTCCAAGTTACAGTTGTTGTTGTAGAATTGGATGAAAGCAAAGTCAAAGCCAGCGTTTTGCAAGGCATTACCAACAGAGGCGTCTGGGTAGACACATTGAGGAGCAGCAGACAAGTAGTAGGTCTTGGAACGGTCGCTGTTGAACTTGTTTCTTAATTCTCTGGCCAAAGCAGCGTAACCAGTTGGGTGACCGTCTTCAATGTCGAAATCGAAACCATCGACCTTGGCATCATTGAATGGTCTTTCAGAGTCTTGACCACCACCAAACTTGTTCCACAAGGTGGTAGCGTAGCTGGTAGCTTGACTGTCAGAAGAGAAACCGTGGGCACCAGCAGCACCACCAAGGGACAAGATGATCTTCTTACCCAAACCCTGACAAGTCTTGATGTCATTGGCAACAGATGGGCAGTGCAAGAGACCACTTGGGTAGGTGGTACCACAGGCGTTGGCCAAGTTCAAGCTGGTTGCTGGGAAACCAGACAAGAACGAGACCATGATGATGTCTGCTGGGGTGTTTTGACAGTAGAATGCAAGGTTTTGTTGTTGACCATTAGCATTTTGGCCCCAGTAGACAGCGACGTTGTCATTACCAGTGGCGCTGAAGGCAGAAGCTAAAAGAGCGTTGAGGAAGAGTGGGGCAAGGAAAGCCAAGACGTTTGGAAAGAACATTGTAAGCGAGTGTAATGTTAAAAGCGAATGTGATGAGTTGATGAGATTGAAAAGGAAGAGAAGATCTTGGTGAACTTATATAGTTGATTCAGAGACGAAGAGCATCTAATGAAGTACAACACATACTGGGTCTGAAACCATGAAGTGTGTTTCTTTTTCGGAGAAAACTGCCTAGAATACACGAATGATGGATGCAACCGACATAGAAGCAATTAAAAAGGAGAAATGGAAGTAGTCGAGAAACATAAAAACTGTTTGTGAAGTTTTGAAATTTTTTTGTCAGTATTCCATCTTATGTACTAGAAACGCATTTGAAATTTCCCCTGTAAAGAAGTTCTTATATATATTGGCACAAATTGTATCAGCATCACGTTGATAGGTGTAATCATGGACAGTTCGAGCACTACTTTTCCGTATTTAGCTTTCAATATTCTATCCAGCTTAAGTGATATTGGCACCAATTACATTCACCAATGCAGTAACATATCTTTTATGATATTGTGTTCGGAATGTACTCGAAAATTTCGTGAGGTTTGATAAAGGCTTTAAAATTAGAAGGACATTCTATTCCCGGAAGCTTTCTCAATGAAATCCTTCATCCAAGAGATTTTAGGTATCACTGGAATCTTCGAGCTGTTAGCCTTCTATCAAATCATGCATATCGATATCTTTTAGTATTTTGGTTGCTTATGTTGTTTTAGCAGTTGACAGGTACCGATATTCAAAAGAAATGTAATTGTTTGTGTCATTTTCAAGCCAATTCGTCATCAATTAGTGCAGAGAATGAATTGGAATCTAAGATCGATTAGTAAATCCCGTCTATTTTGTTGACAGATTTGACATGGAACTTAGGAAGTAGACCACAAGATTTGAATGCAACGTTGTGCCGTGTTTGTACGTCTTGTGTTAGAATTATAGAATGGGGTAAATCACAATTCTCCTCTCAAACAAAAGAATGCTGATATATTTTTCAAAAGCGTCTATTTTAAGTTTATTTTTATTATTTTTTGTATATCTTTTTATAATCTTTCATGTTTTTCGAACTCATGTATTGGTCTAACTCTACATATTATTACAAATTTTGAAAGAAAGTTGAAAAATTGAACTAAATTGTAAAATTTTTTTTAAAAAAAACCCCGCGAGCTCCAAGACTTTCCAGGCTTTGAAAAATCACACAACATTGGTTCGATTCTTCATTAGTGATGTATTATATAGAAGTTACATCCCTACCACCACCTTTTCCCTCGACATCCCTCTTGAGGGGAGTGGGTAGTTTGTCAGTAAAGTCCCATGTGAGGTACTTCCATGGACTTAATACCCAAATGAATGGAATTTCGATTCAGTAGACGATCAAGTCACTTTGATGCTGAAATATATAGCTTTGTATACTTCTTCATTATGTATCATTGAGTTAAAAAAAGAAGTTAGACATATACCTCCATTATACTAGTTTGGTTGGACCTTCTCCACATTCTTGCTCCAAGCATCATCTACGTAGTATAAATAAGCACCCATTTTACCCTTATAAAACTTACTTAGCCAGTTAAATGCATACCAAATAACTACACCTAAAGTTCAGCGCCATTAATAAGCTTAACACATCAGCATGCAAAATATATTTTATTTAATTCCTCGAGTTTAACAGCATTGACACTATTTTGCTTTAGCTTGCTGTCATTAATCTTCAAACTTAAACTCGATACCGTGAGTTACTCCAAGTTCTTCATACAATTTCAAGAAACAGAATAATTACAATGTCAAAAATTTCAGTAAAATTTAACTATTCAGTAGAGAATACTTCTTAAATTCAACGAAAGAAAGTTATGCAAAAAGATATAAAGGGTGAATAAGTAACTATTTACTTTGTAGCAGGTACCCATTTAATGCTGATTGGCTGGAGGGATTGGTCCCATGGTGGCTGGACCTGGTCCAAATTGAACTGGATTGTTACCCGGCAACTTGGAGAAGGTACCAGTACCTACTTCGTCAATGTGTCTGTTGATTTTTTTGGAACCAGCAACGCCGGCATCTTGTATGATATTGGAGAAGACTGGGCAGTCGGTGATCACGCCTGAGTCATTGGTACATGTGTCGACGGCCTTTTGCAAGATATCGACGTCCCATCCGTTGATGAAGTCACCGTGGGATCCGTAACCAGTTGGATCACCGTTGGCCCAGACTAATGGGTGAGCCTTGTTGTTTGGGTAGGAAAAGCCGTTCTTCTTGGCGTAGTTAGCATTGGCAGTGGAAGCAGCGTCCCATCTGTCCTTGAACTTGGCAATGTCCCAGGTAATTTCATAGAACAACGTAACCAATCTAACTGGGTGGGTAGATGGACAGGAACCACTGTCAACTTCGCTTGGGTAAGTTACGTGGGTACTTCCTGGTAACCAGTTGTTTTTACCATCCCAACACGATGGGAACATCACCTGTTGACGGAATCCAAAGTCACAAGTTAATCCTGGGAACTCATTGGAGGCAATATCGTACAGGTAGTTTGGACCTAAACAAACGTAGTTGATAGCCTTGTCTGCCTTGGAATTACCATCAAAGCTTCTTCTAGCGTTGTTACCTGCAAGCATTCTAAAGCCCTTGGGGAAGGCTTTCAACGTCTTGTCGGTGTTGAAGTTGTATCTTTGCAAGTAGTATACAACAGCTCCTCCAACTGGGTCAACAGAAGTGAATTGGTCCTTGTCCTTGGATGAATCCCAGAAGTACAACAGAGGAACCCAATAGTTGGACTTGTCAGCGGTAACCAAACAGGTGGTGTCCTTAGCGGCTTGGGTGTCTTCGTAGGTTTCACTAGCACTAAAACCAGAACCACCAACGATCATATGCATGTGACCGGAAATGGCACCTGGGTTGATAATAGGATCAATACGTTCTGTAACGATTGGTGCCTGGCAAGGCATTCTCCAGAAGGCAAGAACTTCTGCTAGCAAGTATAATGTTAAAAATGAGATTGAGAAACGCATTAGTGGTGATATAGAATTTAATTTCCTGAAACTTTCCAAGGTTATTTATAAAATTTTCATATTATAATGATTTTTTTGCAGCCTTCGTCTAAGTACTAAATGCAACATAGGGATAGAAATTTACAACATGCCATGCGTTAACGGAGATGTTCTGATTAAGGAGTAGGTACATTCCATTTGCTAAGAATTTGCAAAGTGACATGCGTTAACGGAGATGTTCTGATTAAGGTAGGTACATTCCATTTGCTAAGAATTTGCAAAGTGACATGCGTTAACGGAGATGTTCTGATTAAGGTAGGTACATTCCACTTGCTTAGAATTACTACGCACCGTCAACGAAAGAGGAAATTAGGTCACATACTGGTTTTAATATCCAAATCTGGGTAGAAAAATTTTAAAGATTCAATGAAGCACCATTTCACAAAATGTGTAATAAAGACTCCATCACTATTTCAGAAAGTCCTATTAGATAACCTTCAATATCACACTTTCGATATCCAATTTTGTAGTTGAGTGTTCAGGAGAAGAATTCGAAGACGGTGATGCGCAATGCATTATCACAAACAGGGAAAAAAAATTTTACTAGATTTTTTAGCATACTGGTACATCGAAAACCTTGTTGATAAAAAAAAAAAGTAAAATTCCATCGTGACTAAAGTAACCAACTATTAGGTAAATGGAATGTGAAATTGGGTATTGATATATTGTAAACGAAGCCTTACTTGAGTCTATTTTTTTCAAACATTTACTCAAAAACCCCATTTTCGGAGAAATGCTGAAAGGAATACGCCATCTATTTCTGTAAATGGAGCATTCTGTTGACGACACTTCCAAATCATTACAATAAGTTGCAGATTTCCTTTTTTAGTGAAAAAGTTTTTATATCCACCGCAACAGTATTGAACAACTTCAAGAATTTGGAGAAGTAATAGATCTTTTAACATTAGTAGATTCTTGGTATTCAGAGATCTTGTGTGATTGGAATAGATGAAAGAAATACAAAATGAGAAGAATCTATGTAAAAGTTTCATAAAAATAGGGAAGAGGGGTGAAATAAACACTGAAGATACTCTGCCCTATTTTGGCATTGAGAAGTCAGGGAATTCTTCTGAAATTTCCATCAAGATTTTAAAAATTTATATTTATGTTAGGCTTATTAGCAGCGCTAGACTTTAGGTATAGCTATTTAGTATGTATTTGACTGGCTCAGTAAGTTATATAAGGGTAAAATGGGTGCTTATTTATAGTGCCTTGATGAGGTTTAGAGACAGAATGCGGGAAAGGGCTCTATTGGTTATCCAAGTAGGTAAAGGAGTAGCCCAATTAGTATAATAGGGGTAAATCCCTAACAAGCTATTATATAATATAATTGATTTACTCTAAAAAGTCACTACTCACTCTTATCTTCTATCATGGATTGATTTGAATGTGTGTTAGATATTTTATAATTGTGAAAGTAAAAGATTATTGAACTACTGATGAGGGGTCTTCTATTAGTTCTTAAAGTGACTGGTTGAATAAGCATACAGAGGAATATGGAACCCTTTATATAGGTCTTAATTGAGAAGAGCACTAGTGAGGATTAATTGGAACGTTGCAGTAACTTCAAATGTGTAAATGTGTAAGTTACCGATACGAGTAGGTCAATGTGACGTCAAGGTATTACCGGATTAGGAATAAACAATATTTCGATAAAAACAAAAATTCCAAAGCGAAAATTGTCGTATTTCAGCATCCCCACCGCAACAGTATGAGTAGAAGACACTTGCAGGAACTCTACTCTACTCTACTCCATACTCTGTTGAGCTCAAGATGAACTGAGTTTAGCTTTTAGGTATGGTGAGAGACTCCAAGGTAGAGGATCACTGGAGAATTTCTCCTAGATTGATGGGATATTGCACATTGAGTGTAATTATTTCTTCTAATGTGGGAAACGGGAAATTCGATGTACTTTCAGGAAGCACATTTGTACAAGTCTTCTCTTCTTGAGAACCAACGCATTCTAGTGGTACCGGTGACAATGCGGTGGTAAAATTCGAGATTATTACGAAAACTAGCCTAACATGTGTACATATGCTTACAGAACTTAGTATGTTCCCCCTCTCTGTTGATCTCTAATAATAGGATTCTCCAAACGATGAAAGGGTCGTATTTATGGTTTTTCTTGCTCCGTTGTTTAAAGGTGGGCAAGGAAATCAAGGGGGTATTACTCTACACTAAGACGAAATTTAATGAGTGCTAGTTAATGTAGCTCCTTAAAAATAGTGGTATGGTTGTGATATTCAGAGATCTCCAATCATGGAGGTATTTCTGTTTTAGGTTTTAGAAGAGTGATTCGAAGAATGAGTCGGCCAATGGGTACTGAGCCTAAAAACCCTTGTCAAGGGTATGGTTTACTAGACTGTTAGAGAATTTTCAAAACTTTAGAGCTCACTGTACATGGTCATAAAATCAACTATCGAGTTTGAGAAGTAAGCGATATCGTCTGCCTAATCCGGAAAAATACGGCTGTATAGTAAGTGAAATACCTTTTAGTGAAGAATCAAGCTTATACAAAAGAGGCTCTATAGCGAGATTAAAAAGAAGTGAGGAAATATGTTTTCGGGGAAACTAGAGCCCATATTCTGGTTTATAATTCTTTCATAGGAACTTTCCATGTTTCAGAATGTTACAATCGACACTATTATTTGCCTACTCTACATTAATTGGTATAAATTATTACAAGATAAATTAAATTCTTGTGTTTTTGCACATTAAGTGGTCGCTCGTGGCATATCATCACAATGTACATAAATCCGCGGCCATTTCGCATGACATTCCATTCTCATACCAGGCCATTTTTGAAACAGAACACTTAATTCAGAGAATCATTCCCGAAACACCGAAGTAGTGAATAAATCATTATTTATATGCTACAATATATGTATGAGAGCTTTTTGTTGGAATACCCAAATTAAAGTCTAGGGTCATTAACGAGAAGAGATGCCGAACACACATACAATGAATCCTACCCGATTAAGAGCTGGGTCATTGATGGTGTTTGAAAAGCCATTAGAACACTACAGAAACCTTGTCCTTTATTCAATTGATACATAAACAATAGTTATATCTCAACATTATTTATGCAACTGTTCAGACGCAGAAGTTCTATTCTCGAGCTTGTTTTTCCATTTTGAGACTCAGTAGTGATGATTGAACTGAGTAGAACGGTGATTGGAAAAGTAGAACTAAACCAAGGTTACCTTAGTTTCATATGACCATGGGGTGGGAATTGAAACGGAGGAAGTCAAAGTTGGCGCACCTTCAGCATCAGTAATCGCAGAAGCGACACCAGAAGCATACTTGTGAGTTATAGGTTCAGTTCCGTTGGTAAATCTGCTAGAATATTCTGGAGAAGACATAGAAACAGCAGCAGTAGCCACAGGTTCAGTTCCGTTAGAGAATCTAGAATATTCTGGAGCAGTCATAGAAACAGCAGCAGTAGCCACAGGTTCAGTTCCCTTGGTGAATCTGCTAGAGTGTTCTGGAACAGACATAGAAATAGCAGCGGTAGCCACAGGCTCAGTTCCCTTGGTGAATCTGCTAGAGTGTTCTGGAACAGACATAGAAATAGCAGCAGTAGCCACAGGTTCAGTTCCCTTGGTGAATCTGCTAGAGTGTTCTGGAACAGACATAGAAATAGCAGCAGTAGCCACAGGCTCAGTTCC